>JADLZK010008945.1:649404-1298809 GCA_015847255.1 Hyparrhenia diplandra
CAAACAAACACTCCTTGTTGTCTATATATGTGGAATGTGGAAAGCCATATCAATGATGCAAGCCCGCAACAGCAGCCCAAAGGACACGCGTGCGCGGCTTCGTTCCAAAAAGCAGCTGCTGCCACACACACACATATGGATGGGACTTCACAGGCTGCGGCGTCGTCCATGTCGTCTCCCGGCGCATGGTGCTCCCGTTCACTCCGCCGTCGCCGACGACGGTGAACGGTGCCTGCCATCTGCCGACGACGGCGAACGGGAACGGCTGGCATCCTCCCAAGGAGGAGGAGGTTCAAGTGATCCACTTGACGCCGTGGGACCTACGCCTGATCAGCATCGACTACATCCAGAAGGGCATCCTCCTGCCCAAGCCTCCATCATCCGTGGGCAACAACGACAACGACCTCGTCAACGCCCTCCAGTCCTCGTTCGCGCGCGCCCTGCGGATTTTCTACCCGTTCGCCGGCAGGCTCGCCTCCGAGGAGCATGGCGACGACGGCACCGTGTCCGTGTTCCTGCAGTGCACCGGCGAGGGCGCCGAGTTCGTGCACGCGGTGGCGCCAGAGGTCGCCGTCGCGGACATCGTCTCCCTCGCTGTACACGCCTCCCGTGGTTTGGGACTTGTACCCTCTATCGTTTGTTCTTGGCGCGGACGCCGCAATCGAACGGCTTCCCGTGCTCGCCGTGCAGGTCACCGTGCTCGCCGATGGCGTTTTCATCGGTATGAGTTTGAACCACTCCGTCGGCGACGAAACCGCATTCTGGCACTTCTTCAACACCTGGTCGGAGATCAACCGCGCTGGTGGCGACCTACTGGGTGATCTCTCCACGCCACCACAAGTGCTCGACAGGTGGTTCCCCATGCCATTCCCCAAGCTGGAGACTCTCCAGGCACTCCTCGCTCACATCTGGCGTTGCGTGAGCAAAAATGCACACGATGGCCAGGTCGGAGGCCCTGGTGGCGCCGAGAGAGAGATGAGCATCGTCGGCAACAGCCTGGACGTCTCCATGCCGGCGGCTCCTGTGCTCCTGAGGTGGTTTCCCGAGGGCTTCCAGATACCAATTGCGATTCCTTGTTTCAAAATTGAATACGTCCTGGAGAGGTTCGAAGAACGCGCGGCGGTGAAAGAATGCTTCCTCACGTTCTCCGCGGCGAGCGTCAAGAAGCTCAAAGGCGGCGCGAACGATGAGATGGCGGCACTGCCACGGCCACCATCTCGTCGCTGCAGGCGGTGCTGGCGCACTTCTGGCGGCGCCGTGTGCGGGCCCGGCGCCTCGCTCCAGAGCAAAGCACGTTCTACTCGGTCGTCGTCGGGTGCCGCGGCAGCGTGAGCGGCATACCGCCCGGGCTACCTCGCAACGCCTGGGTGTTTGGCAAGGCGGAGGCCACCACCCGGCGAGATCGAGGAGAAGGGGCTGGGCTGGACGGCGTGGCTGCTGAACAGCGCCGTGGCGTCGTTCGACGAGGCAGCCATGAGGGAGTCGCTGGAGCGGTGGGTCCGGGAGCCCGACTTCACGTACATGGACAACCTGTCCTCCGCCGGCACGGCGCTGATCACCGGGAGCTCGCCGAGGTTCGACGTGTTCGGGAACGACCGGGTGGGGAAGCCGTTGGCCGTCCGAGTGGCTCCGGGAACAAGGCCGGCGGCAAGGCCACGGTGTTCGAGGGGCCGGAACGAGGAGGGAGTATATCGCTAGAGGTGTGCATCGCGCCGGACGCGCTCGAGAGGCTCGTCGCCGACCAGGAGTTCATGGACGCGGTGAGCACGCCGGCGCCGTGATGAGGTTGAAGCTAGAATATCATCAACCGTGCATTAATCACCTACTAGTTGACAATAAGCTGTCATGCATGTTCATACACGCATAATTTAATGTTTGTTGCATGTGCGTGCATAGTATGTCCGGCCCTCACCTCCATAGATTCAGCTCTCGTGGTTTATATTATTAAAGTTTGCCTAGTTAGTTATGAAAGTCAACTTGTTGTTTAGGAGTTCTCTGAATTGAAGTCAAACAATTTGATATTGTCAAGTTACAAAAAGGTCGTGTTTGAGGATTTATCGCCAATTCCTAGTTCAAATATCAGGAAATGTACTTCATCTGCCAGAAGTACAATGTATTCATCAAGATCAAATGTTGAGAATTAGGAGGGCTACATATTTATGTTATTTGTCTTTCAATGTCATTTATTTTGTTGTTTTCATGTTTATGTTGAACAATCCTAAATGATAATAAGTCCATGGCATCTTATGCTCATCCCACAAACACACATATTTAGTGTGTATTATCTTTAGTCCTAATAATAAGTGTGATTTGACACTATCAAGGGAATAATTGTGTTATGTATAACAAATATTATCATTTATAGAGGCAACTTCAATAGCGCAGCCATGTTGAGCGCGTGCATGGCAGGAGCAAGGGCGGCGCATGCATGATTTGCCACCGCACCAGTGCTCTGATGAAATCAGAGATGACAAACATTCATTGTTGTAGCTGAATCGAAATCACAAGAAACCCCATGGACGCACGAAGAGCAGAGAAAGATCGAGAGCCAAAGGTTGCTTGAAGAAACACACAGATGTAAGACCAAATCTTTTGACCAATAGAAAATCAAATCATGAGCTGCAGAAAACTGTATTGATGTGCACCCGAAGGTGGTACTGGAGCCGCTGCCTCCAATCTGGCCGGTGGTCACCGATGGGACCTGAAGGTGGTACTGGAGCCGCTGCCTCCAATCTGGCCGGTGGTCACCGATGGGACCTGATGCACCACGAACTGCTCAACAAGTCAGACCAGGCGGCGGTGCTCGAAGCGTCCAAGGACACGCTGGGCATCAGCCGCGGCTCTCCTGAAGGCGTCAATCCATGCCCTGACGGCGAAGCCCCACACGCCCACCACGCCGGCCTTCGCCTCGGCGCCGGACAGGAATGCCCGCGGATCTGGACTCACCGGTCACCACCACGACCAGGTGGAGCCGCGAACGCCCGGGCTCGCTGCGCTCCTCCCTCGCGCTAGCTCGGGTTGGGGGCGCGGCGCGGCCTTGTAGCATGGGGCGGAGAGGTGAGGCGCATCTCACCTCCGCGCGGTGAGACAAGCGCGTCCACAGAGCCAGCCGAGCCTGGCTCCAGAAAAAACACCAACCTTGTGTTTCAATCTGGGCCTGGCTATCTCAAGACGGATGGCTCTCGGGGGCCTGGCTCCAAGGGCGGCGGCAACCAAACAACCAAATGTTGGCCCAGGCGGCTAAAAAAGCCGGCTGAGGAAGCCAACCAACACTACAAGAAATGTGACATTTTATGACAAAAATCCTTATGACCATGGCAAATATCGTCATATATTGTAACATACTATGACGATAAAATCAGTGTCGTCACAAATTCATGAGCCCTTCAACTATTTATGACGACTGTGTTTTTTTGGTCACATAAAGATGCCGAGCGTCGTCACAAAATATAGGCCATGAGCAGCCAATCCAGGGTTATGTTTTTGTGACCATATGAAGTGTTTTTGTGACTGTTCTCGGCGTCATTGTTTGTTAATTCAAACATGACAGTTCCCAGCGTCTTTGTTTTTTTTTCGGCCGGTCAAAAAAAAAAATATATGAACGACTTCATATGGTCAACCGGTCGTCGAATCGTTCCCCAAAATCCCCCACCACTCCAACGCGGACGAGGGCCAAGTCGCTACGACCGGGCGAGAGGCGGCCGGCGAGGCAGCGGGCGGCGGCGAGGCTCGGCTCCGCGGGTGTGGGCGAGTCTTGGCGGGCGGGTGTGGGCGGCGAGGGTAGTTCGGTGGGCGGCCTGGTGTAGCGCGACAATTTGGGAAGGAGGCGGATCTTGGCTTCAAGCTAGGGTTGGGCGTCGCGGTGGCGGCGCAGCGCGCTGTGGAGCGCGTTGGCGGGAGGCGGGGCGCGGCTGCGGCGGCGAGCGCGTGGGGCGGTGCAGCGTCTTGGCCGGGCTGGTGACTGGCAGCGCGGTGGGCGGCGTGGCGGAGCTTCGGTGGCGGGGCGCAGCGGGCGAGCGCGTGGCCGGGCGCAGCGGAGCGTGGATTGGCGGGTGGGCAGAGCGCGGTGGGCGCGCGCGGCGCTGGGCCGCTGGCTGGTGACTGGCGTGGTGGGCGGGCGTGGCGGAGCTCGGTGGCTCAGCGATCGCTCCGGCGAGGTTGGGCCGCCACCAACGGCGGACGACGGTGCCGAATTAGGTACTCCCTTCCCTCTATTCTCTTCTCTGGATTTGGAGTGTTCAGCTGCGTCATTTCCTCCGCTCCAGGCCACTGCTCCGCGACGACGGCGCCATGACCAAGCGGGGAAGCTCGGCAAGTCCATCGTTGGAGTCCGGGTGCTCCAGCGCGTGGTGGGCTCTGGAGCCGTATCCTCTTGGTGACGAGACCGGCCTACCCTTGATCCCATGCCATGAATGTGGGATGGCGAGGGTGATAGAGATGCGGTCAGCGAAGGATACGACCTATAACTTCGGTCGTGTGTTCTTTAAATGTCTGCGAAACTCGGTGAGCATGCACTTGATTGAATTGAGCTGAGAACATTTTCATCCCTATGCTTCCAGCTGTGTTAATGGAATGTTTATTTCATTGTTGTAGTATTCTAAGTAGTGCGGGTTCTATAGATTCCAAAGGGCCTATTTGGACAAGCTGGTGGAGCTTGGCATTGTCAACATCCACAAAGTCCCCAGACAGGAAGACCAAGAAGCTGAAGCTGAAATTGAAGAGGAAGCAGAGGCATCATCTCGAAGAATGGATAAGAAAATGCAGGTTGCTAAAAGGAAGACAAATGTTGAGGCCAAGTTTGAGGATCTAATGTGGAAGTTTAACCTTTTGATGTATGTTGGTCTTGCTTTTGTGTTCATGTATGTTGGAGGCAAACTGAATGAGAAGTTCAGTGCATAATGTGGGCTGTAGTTGCTTGTGTTCATGTATGTTGGAGGCCTTTCTTTTGCTTGTAGCTGTAGTGTTCAAGTAGGGAAACTGAATGGGATGTGGACCACTTGTGAAGTGATGAAGTGAACCTGTTGTGCTAAATTTCTATTTGCACTTGTTATGAAGTATGGGCCTTTGTGCTCTTGGACATCTATTGTGTGCATTTGAGGAATGTTGGAAACTTGCAGCATGTATCTATTGTGATATTTGTGATTAAATGCAGCATGTATCTATTGTGACAGATTTTATACTTTCCATGACATAGTCTTTGGTCATAAAAGTCGAGGAAATATACTATGACAATTTCTAGGCATTCCATGACATTGTCATGTGGTCAAAAATAAAATCCAATATATATGACTATAACTCCAGAGATGCAACAGATTCACGAGATACAAAGAAATAGGTCCACAAATGGAATAGCATAATTCAAATGTTCAGATTCAGCGATACAAGTTCATAGTTCACAATAATATTAGAAGTGCGTAGCATAATTCGAATACAACAAATTCAAATACAACAAGTTCATGCTTCGCAAAGCTATAGAAATGGAAAGATCAGTCCAACATCACTTTGTCTTCTCAGGGCGATGTCTTCTATTTGGACTATGGTACTCAAGGAAGGTGTCATCATCTTCATCTTCATCTGAGCCTGCTTCAACATGTTGAGGTACATGTTTTTTCTTGCCGGATGCTCTCGGCGAGGTCTCTACAATAGGGCTACTGGTTCATTCTCCATGTGCAACAAATCCATATCGGGATGAATGTCTCCCACTTTGCACCATCTTTAGTAGAAATATGCTCCTCTTGGTATGCCTCGACTTCTCATCCGAATTTGTTCATGGATTGGTTGGGTTTTGTCACTCTCACGTACATCATAAACATGTCGGTGTCCAAATTCTTGTAGCACTCGCCAACTAGGTCCAAACTTTGTATCTTCTAAGAAAAATACACCGTGAAGCATCTGACCATAATGAAAGGATCATTCTTGTACCATCAGCCCTGAATGTTTATGCTCTTGAAGTAACCATCATCTTTCATCGGATACCTTCCCTCAAGATTGTACCAATCACACCTAAGTAAGACAATAGTTCTACTCCCATGGCTGTTCTTATTGTAAGTCAACTCAATGATCTACGTGATTGTCCCATAGAAGTCAATTGTGTCATCATCGTGAGTACCGGACTTTTAATGGTAGAGTTTTGTGTCTTCTTGTGTTCATCACGAGCAATAGTGTGGTACCGTACCCCATTGATTATACGGCTTTGTGCGGCGAACGCACACGCGGATCTGGTGGCATGCTAGTGAGTACAAGTCTTCATCAATATGTGTTGTGCCTTCATATTTCAATTTGGTAATCTGCAGGTTGAGAACATAAACAAATAGTGAGTTTCAAAATGTATTATATCATGAATTATGAAGTCATGTTATAGAAGTAGCACACACATGATTCTCGAACCATGCAGCAAATTGTGTTGACATCACTTGGTCAACATCATTGACCTCTTGCTCTTCTAATTCTGCCCGATACAAACTGCACAACAAGAACAATATTAATTTTCGTGACACTAGTATTGAATAAAGATGGTTTAGCTAACATTACAGTAAGTACTCACTCTTTGTATTCTTGAACCTCATCGCGAGTTATTTAGAACAAACCAAACCATGGAGTCATAGTCTTTATCTTTGTAATGAAGTTTTGAAGCACCCAATAGGTTAACACCATGACCAAAAATAGAGAAACCATCATGTCGGATGTTACGGTGCGCATCTAAGTTTCTTTCAGGCCTAGTAAACCTATCAATGATGTCATTGAAATATCTTTGAAACCTTTGGGTCATACACTCATAGGCGTGTATGCCTCGGCAATAGATCCTTCGAGGTCTTGCTTGATTGCGGACGAAGCGCTTGAAGGTGCCCAATCTTCTCTCAATGGGATACATCCATCCATCTTTGCACCGCCCCCTAAGAAGTGCCTCATCGGGTAGGTGTCTTTGCTAGGTGAACCATAACATCGAAGAATCTTTGGAGGATATTTTTTTTTCTAGCTTTACGGAGGATAAGCACAATTTCTTCCTTCATCGATGTAGTGCATCAACCTTTAGAGTTACGGAGCAAAGTTGTCTAAAAAACCTACCCAATTCAGCAATTACTTCATATACGTCCTTGCGCACCAAAACCACGAAGGCTAGGCCGGTAAAATACGTTTAAAAGCATTATATGACAGTCATGTGTTTTCAGTCCATGCATTGATCCTGCTCCCTCCAAATTGACACATCTTGATATATTGGAGGCATAGCCATCCGGAAACTTAACGTTGCTCACAAATTGCAAGAACTTCTTCTTGTCTTCTGGTTTTAGAACATAACAAGCTCTTGGTTTTGACGTTGAACTACCACTGTCATCTAGCAAATGAAGCTCTTTGTGTATACCTCTGTCTTCTAAATCTAGTCTAGTATTAATGGTGTCCTTTGTCTTGTTTGGAATATTAAGTAGAGTATACAAAATAGCCTCACATATGTTTTTCTCTATGTGCATAACATCAAGGTTGTACTGTAGCTTCAGTTTTGACCAATATGGTAAATCATACAAGCTAACCTTCAAATGCCATCTTGGTTCATCTTCCTTGTGGCCGCCGTTTTCTTGATTTTTTTCATTTCTGGATTCTTGCCAGGAACATAGCAAATTTGTTCCAACCTTGCCATAACCTCATCAGCACTAAATTTCCTTGGCTTCTCTCTTCTTTCATGCTTGCCATTGAAAGATTTGTTTGTCCTCCAAGGATGGTCTAAAGGGAGGAAACATATGTGGTTCAAGAAAGCAATTTTGCCTCTAAGACATTCGGAGCACGGATTCTCATCACAGTGCACACATGAGAAGTAACCCTTAGTGGTTCTGCCTGACATAGTGCCTAATGCGAGGGGTAGTCATGGATGGCCCATAGAATCGTTGCACGTAGGCTAAAGTCTTTGACTTCAACTGCATCATAAGTTTTGACACCCTTCCAAAGCACTATCAAGTCTGCTATCAAAGGCTGCAAGAACACATGAAAATCTTTGCCTGGTGTTTTTTTGCCTGGAATTAGTAAAGAAAGCAAATAATTAGATTGGTCCATACACATCCATGGTGGAAAATTGTATGGTATCACTATCACCGGCCATATCTTTGTATGAATTGCTCATCGACCAAATGGGTTAAATCCATCGGTAGCAATGGCCATCCTCAAACTACGGGGATCATCGCAAAAAGACTTGTAAGTGTTATCAAAATCTTTCCAAGCTTCCCCATCCGTTGGATGTCTCATTTCATTCTCAACTGGTACCCTCTTTTCCTTGTGCCATCTTGCGTCATTGTGCCCATTTGTTTTGACATGAAAAACCTTTGAAGGCGTGGAATGATTGGAAAGTAACGGAGGACCTTGTGAGCAACTTTCTTTCGCCCTCCTTGTTCACTTTCCATCTAGTCAACCCACAAAACAGGGCAAGTTTGATCATTTTTATGGTCCCCCCAAAACAAGGCACAATCATACTTGCATACATCAATAGACTCATAACCAAATCCAAGCTTCGAGAGCGAGCTTTCATCTCATTGTACGACTTAGGAAGTCCAGGCACATTCTTCAAAGATGAAGAAAACAACTCAAGGAATGAATCGAACCCAGTTGTTGATATCCGATTGTACACTTTTATATGTAGCAGTTTAATCATGAAAGATAGCCTGCACTCCTCGGAGCAACCTGGATAAAGTTCATGCTTTGCCTCTTCCATGATTTGTTTATATAATGTACCTCCAAAGCCATGGCTAGCTGCATCACGCAAATCTTCAACCAACCCCACGAACTCCTCTTGCACCATCATCTAAGACATCTTCAGCAAGTCCTACATCCGCCTCTTCAAAAGGTGCTTGGTCATTTCCATCCCATGACATATCCTCTTCTACAACATGTTCTCCATCTTCTTGTTCATCATCATCACTTTCTTCCTCTCCATGGTAAACCCACCTAGTATACAACCTAGACATACATTGATTTCGATATCCTCGTGCACTTCATCTTGGCTTTTCTCTTTTGTGGTTTAGGCATTTCCGACATGGGCACTTGATCTTCTCATCTTCTTTGTATCTACCCTTCACATGTTCCATGAATTGCTTGACACCAGCCAAAAATGGTGGTGTAAAGGGTTCACTGTTATAAATCCAACTTACGTCCCATGTCGGCCTACATAAATTTATTAAGGCATAAAGAGTAACAATTACAAATCTTTGGACAAAAGAAAAGGCACAACAAATCCATCTAAAATCTTTGGACAAAAGCTAATGAGAAAGAGTTACTTCGAGCTCACCAAATTTTTTTGAAGGAGCGAGCACCCCACTTTGCAAGCACCGCTTTGTTGTCTTGCGGTGAGGGGAAGGCCGGGCTCCACCGGGCTTCGACGGCGGGTTTGGACGGCCGGGCTCCACCGAGGCCGTCGGCGGCGGTAATTTGCCGGTGAGGAAGGCGCCCGGCTCTGGTCGGGGAGGGGCGCCACCGCAGATCGAGGGAGGGAGCGCGCGCCGGCTGCGGTGTGGGGCGCCGGGCGGGCTGTGTGGGGGCGCAGGGCTGTAGGTGCTCGTCGCCGACGGTAGGCTGCACCGCTGCGGTGGGGGCGGCGGGGCTGTAGGTGGTCGCCTCCGGCGAGGTGGCGTTTGGGGGCGGCGGGCTGCGGCGTGCTAGTCGCCGGTGAGGCGGGTTGGGGAGGCGGGGCTGTAGGTGCTCGGCCGGCGGGGTAGCGTTTGGGCGGCGGGTCGTGTGTGCTCGTCGCCCGAAATCGATTGGTGGCGGCGTGGTGGGGCGGCGCGAGCGGCGGCGGGTGGGCGATGGGGCAGCTGGGTCCGATGGCAGCGGCTGTGCCGGCGGCCGGCGGGGGCCTAACTTAACGATTTTTTAAACTAAGTGTTCATACCCCTTCGATATATGACCAGGTGGGCGGTGGTAGTTAGGTTGAGTGCCAAGTGGGCCGGTTTCAATGACATGTGGGCGAGAAGATGTTCATTAGCCTCTCTTGCTCCCCTGTCAACTCTAAAAGTTTTTGTTTTTTTAATCCATTGCGAAAACTTGTAACAGGTTTTTCTCCTACATAGTATGGCCAAATGTAATGGTTTTTTTTCCTAAAAATTTTTAAAAACGTGATCTATCAGTTGGTGGCTTTGATTTTGGTCATATTTTCATGTACTAAACTATGAACAATTCAAAAGTTGAAATTTAAAAAGTAATGAACTACAAGCCTAAATTTGAAACTCCAAATGACCTAACAATGTTGAGAATTGTACTAAACTTTGATGAGTCCCTAACAATTGAAGAGCTGCTGGCTAAGAAACCTCCACCTAAAATGACGGTACAGGAGTGGACCAACCTTGTAAAAGTACTGGTGTGACCCAAAGAATCAGGTCCATGCCCTGCATCACTGCATTTGTTAATATGAAATGAAACTGTCTATGAGAATTAAAAGTTTGCATTGAATTGTGGTGCAGGAGAAATCTGAGAAGAACAAAAAATAAATGGGGAACGTGCAACTTCACCAAAAAACTGGTTCTAGGTCCTACATAGCCTATCGATACAGCCTGGTAATACTATTGCTTACTATTTGGGTGCTTTTTGGTTGTATGTTCAACATCTTTAAGCTCCTGTTATGTTGCAATGGAAATAGTTCATGGCTGGGTGTCTTTAAAAAATATTGGTTATTGATAACTCCATGAAAGCTAAGATTGAACATGTGCAAAATGATGTATGCTAATTTGCATTGACAAAGATTCGTCGGGTTCAAATTAGTACATTTATATTGGGCTTTTCCTTTTGGAAATTACTTGGAGAAGGAATCTGAGAAAGATGATGAAAAGTGGCAAGACTCTTTAATCCTTATGAAAATAAACATTTCCATTCTTGTACTGTATGTGGTTACTTTGTTCTATAATATGCACACTGATTGACTAGTGTTGGGCTGCATCCTTTTGTTACTATGCAATGCAAACTGAGATGTGTGCTTCAATGTAATCCAAGGCTTTTACATGCTGTAGAGGCCTAAGTACAACGACAGTGAACCAGATGCTGTAGATTTCTTTAGGGAATGTATGAATAGTTCCAAAAATGGTCACGATCCTATTGCAGAGGAAATATATGTAAGTTCTAAATGATTGGATACACCTACTGTACTCAAGTACATTCCTGTTTCAACATTGTTCTACGGCCTTGTTAACAAGTGCACTCTTTTTATGTAGGAACGAATGGTGGCAGAGAAGGAAAGAGAGCCAGAAGAAGGAGAACCAGAGAAGTCTCCCTCCAAGATTGTTGAAGAAAATCTTAGCCAAATCAGCCAGTCATCCACATTTCTTCCCAACATTGGTGTCACTCGACGGTCAAAGGCTGCTCAGTCCTCATCGACAGTTATACAAGCACGCTTGCAAGCTGAGTTTGAGGCAACACTCCAAGCTGAAAGGGAGGAAGCTGCTAGGAAGTAGGCAGAGTTGCAGGCACAGCTTCAAGCTCAGCAGGCCGCACTTGAGGAAAACCAAAGTTTGCTGCGGCAGACCCAAGAGGAAGTGAGGGGGATGAGTACTAGGTTTGAGGGAACCAATGCGCTGCTGCGAGCTGTCTTGAATCTTGAAAGGTTGAGGTATGAATGGAGTTTATGTGGATGAGGGCTTTGCCTGAGCTTTTGCTTCATTAGTCGTACTGGTTGGAACTTTGGTTGAACCTGGTAGTGGAACTATGTCGTTTTTGTTTTGAAAAACAATGGAACTATGTGGTTGAACATTGCAGGTTTGTGGTTGGAACATGTAAACCTGTGAACTGTGTTATGACATGGGATGTCTATCTATGAATTTGAAGCCTTTGTGTATATATGTGTATTGTGGCTTGATATATGTCTATCAATGTGGATGACGACTTGATAATGTATTATGCTTTTTTGTGTGCTGTGATGGACGTCATATGGATGCCACCAGCATCACGGAATGAAATGGATGCCTCGTCACTGAATGAAATAGCAATTTGTGACACCACACATTCGTCTCTAAGTGTGTCTAAAATACCAAACAGTACAATACAAATATGTGAGAATATTAGTGTCACGTAATTTGCAAGACTATATATGACAACCTTGTGGCGTCACAAAAAACTATCCAAACGCCTCCCCTAACCTACTATTTGTGATGATAAACACATAATATGAGCGTTGACTAACTAATGTATGACGTAAGTAGCTGTCATAAAAGATAACAATATGTGACGGTACATTTGTTGCGTCACAAAAAGCGATGACTTTTTGTGACCACCTTACAAAAAACCATCAAGAGGTACATAATGTGACGGTCGATTTGTGACCACCTTATGACGATGGGTTTTTTTCGTCACAAGCGTAGTTTTATGACTAAATTCTTACCTTACATGACACTTTCGGCTTGTCATGAAAAGCCAAAATTCTTGTAGTGCAAACACACCCTATTTAAGTTTGTTTGGTTTGCACAGAGAGGTCGGTTTGCACCTGATATGTTCCCTTTCTAGAAAGCATAAGGGCAGCGAAATCATTTTTAAGGATGTAGATATGCAAGAGTAAAGAGGTTTCTTACATTTATGAAAAAAGGAACACTAAAGCAACATTGTTGAAAGATAAAATTATCTTGTCAAAACCTATACAACTTGAATTCATTAAAATATGAGTAAAATTTATCGGCAGTTCTTAACTTGGCCAGGTATGTAAAATAGGTCCACAAACTCTTGAATAGTATTTTTAGGTACACTTATTAGTAGCCTAGTTGGTTCGGGTGCCAGCGCGAGTTCAAACGGGTCTCATAGGGCAACACATGTTCTTCATAGGGCAAAACATTATCGGACCAGCTTCTAGGCTATGTTACAAAAGGAAGATACTCAACAAATGATGAAAAAGGCATGTGGAACCTTAGAGACAATGGTCATGGGGACTTCTCCTTACTTTAATCAAACTTTTTGTTGCTACGGAATGATCCTAGTAGGTTTAGGTTTTGGTGTCCGAAGACGGCGTTGAGGCGGCGGCGGCGTCGTCTTCACAGAATAAGGTCCTCTCGTGCTTCTCCCCGTCTCGGGGGGTGCTCTGCTCAAGCACCGTCGATGAGCATGTGGAGGTGGAGTCCGACTTCGTCGGCTCGTCTACAAGAGTCGGTCGGCGGCGGCTTTTCGTCTCATGGTGAGAAGGGGTCGTCGGCCATGTGTTTCAAGGGTACGGAGGATGCTGCAGGCGTTATAGAAGACAGGAGGACGGATCAAGCTCGCGCAGCTCGGCGGCGGTGGTCGTCAACAGCGAGCTTGCATCCAAGGTCGATGGAGTTGGCGTGGACGACCTATGGGCGCAGATAACAAATTCTGCTCGTATGAGCGTTTGAGCGTCTATGGCGGTCCACATCAAAGCCGCTGTGCGGTGGAGCTTCTTTCAGCCATGGGTTCGATTGCAACATTTGGAGTCGGCGTTCTTCAGCGTCGAGTTTTTGTTATGCATGTTGGTTTGGACGGTTGTCCTCTGTATCTTTTACGGTGTCCCCTGTATTTGTACTTTTCTATCTTTCTTAATTAATATACAGGTACATTTTATCAAAAAAAATATTAGTGACTAAATGTGATATTGAAGATCATACCAAGTCAAACACGCCGTGTGTGTGTACAACTCATGGTTTGTGCGGTGAGCTTGTTGTAGACAAGCTCTACTTCCAAATCCTATTGGAACTATGTGTTCGTGTGCACCAGTTGACCATGATTTGTGGCGGTTACATGTGTATCTAATGCAATTAGGATCCTACGTTCATGCTAGTGGAGTCCGTGTGATGCATCTCCTGGGATTACAGAGGTCAATTAGTGTTAACGCCGGTTTGGATTACACTATAGCAAGCAGGACTAGCACACCCGAGGCCGAACATAGCCTAGCACGCAGCAAGAACGTAGTAGAACAATAAGACGGACCAGCAAGTCGGTCGAGCCGATCCGACGCCCATTCTTCGCTTGATAAGCTCCTGAACACCTCCCGGGAAGACCTGTCGGGAGGAGTACAATGAGGTTGTCCTTGGATCAGCAAAGCCACCTAGAACACCGCCAAATTTCATCGAGAGACGTGATGAACAGTAGGGGTTGAGAACGTTGTGAATAACATTGACCACACTGGCGGAGCACCGGCTAAACCGGCCTCCCACTTAACCAAGCCAGGCAGCTTCGCTGCCCTCCTGAAAACCAGCTTAGTCGGGTTGAGGGGCGGCTAAGCCGGTTCGTAACTGGAAATCGAACCGAACTCGGTGTAAATCATTTTCTGGTCGATTTTGGCAATTGAAAACGTATCTTTCCTAAGGGGGATAAGACCAACCCCTTCTATAAATATAGAGATTCACGGCCGATTTGATCCAATCTACCCAAATCGACAAAAAAAAAAAAAAAAATCTATCTATCTCTTTTGCCTTAATTTTCTCCTTTCCAACCCTAAACCTGCTGTCCGGCGACTTTCTCGGCGATTTTCGTGGGGCATCCTAGGCGGCCTTGCTAGTCCTAGAAGATCCTTCGTGTGCGTTCTCCCGGAGGGCGTTCCGAAGCTTTTTTAGCCGAGATCAAGCTCAACTTCGGTCCTACTGTTCTTTGGATCGGTTCGATTGTTTGCAACCTCGTGGGCGTCCAAGGCTCTGCTGGTGTGTTGGTGCAAACACTAATTTGTGTCAACAAAGTATCATATCATCCCTTCGCCACCACGCAATCTGTGCACGTAAACTGTCAGCAGGGAGCATATAATAGTCGCATAGTATATAGACTAGACCATGCAGGCTGCAAACCAAAAGCAACTGTAGTAGTAGTAGTAGTAACCAGTCAACTTTCAACTCTGAAATAAAGCTAAGCTAAGCATCCGATTCAACATGGAACGTTCTGCATGCTTCACCAAATTCTTAACCGTACCTTTCAGACACTTCATGTCATGCCATATCCAGACGTACATATGATCCCTCTAGAAAACAAATCACAGTAAGGATTTACTTAATTTAGTTCTTTTGCTAAATATTGTAAAGTTCATGTGTCGAGTTCATATATATACTTCGCTAGTTTTTTTCTAACATATTTACCTGCTAATCTAACTGCAATCATCAGTGAAGGGTTACATTGTATATATTTTGGTCATATTACGTGCGAAGAAAAGCAAAATATCAATCCCCAACACCCCCGCCCTTTACTGTCTTGTCATATCAGACATGTTCCCTCTAGTTATGGTAATAATATTTGTTATATAACAAAAATCTCATTGTGACCAGTGAGAAGGCAAAGGTATAACTAAATATGTGTGATTTTGTGGGATGAGTATCATATTATTCAGGATTCTTGCACTTATTATATCTTTGAGGATTCTTCAGCACAATTCTGAAGATAATACAAAAATTACATAAAAAGATGAATAACAAGGGATAATTAAACAAATAGCTGCAATAATGTATTTCTATACAACTGGGCAGAGGTAGCTCTTCTAAAATAACTCTGAAGTATTCAATATTTCGATAAGTACTTGAGAGAGTTGCGCTTCTTCTGGCTATAATATTTGTTGAGAAGTGCAAAATGACATGGAGATGATCCTTATTATCTATTTTAGCTAATTGTATTATTTCCTTGTGTATTCTTATTGGAAGTTTTTGTACATGTGTCTTCGGTTTCTCTTTTATCATTTCGTCCAAGAGAAAAAGAGTTCTTCTAATTCTATGTAGTTCTGCATCACCCTGTCCCATAATAAGCACGTATCCTGGTATTTTAAACTAGTATAGTGTCACGTCCTCAAATAATATAACTTCCTAATTTCAAAATACTTGACTTAAAGTCACAAACTTATAAACAACACAAGTATACTCACATTTTAAACTAGACAAAACTAGGGGCCTGTTTGGATACAAGGGCTAATTCCTAGCTAGCTAAAAGTTAGCTCTAGTGCATCCAAACAGAAGAGGTAATAGGTGGGCTATTTTTTTAGCCGAGTCTTCAACTAGTTGTTTTTTATTCCTATTTTTATTCTCGTGAAGTGTCCTTCCTTCCTACAGCTGATAGGGTAAAATCGTTGTTTTGACGATCCCTATGTAGAAAGCCCTCTTTTCTAGTATTCACTAGAAAATTTCCTCCTTTCTTTTTTTTTCTTCTTTCTATAGTGGAGATAGTCGCACGTAATGACAGATCACGGCCATATTATTAAAAGCTTGTGGTAAGAAGGGGTTTCGTTCTAGCGCCCGGAAATAATATTCCAAAGCCTTTGTATGCTCTCCATTGCTTGTGTGTATAAGGCCTATGTTATATAGTATATAACTTCGATCATAGGGATCAATTTCTAGTCGCGTAGCTAGTTGTTAACCGACTAACGAACCAAACATAGCTAATTTGGACTAATTTTTAGCTCCAACTAGTAACTAGTTATTTGTATCAAATAGGCCCTAAATATGAACCGCTAGAGTTGATTCTTCGTGAATACGCAGGTGAGGCGGCATACATGCACATCTACGATGATGAACATGCATGACAGCTTTGTCAACTAAGTGAAAGTGATTAATGCACGGTCATGAACCTCATCACGCCGTCGTGCTCACATAGGGGCCCATGTGGGCTTCCCGCTGCCCGTTACATGGGCCTAGAGTGTACTGCCAATCCAGCCCACTGACGCGAGGGTTGGCCTTTGTAACGCGATTTCACACCCTCTGCTTGACCTCGGCGCCTCGACGGCGTCCACACATGGGCTCTAAACTTTAATTTGGTATACATATTTTTTTTTCCCCGAAAAATTTGCTATACATCTATTACACTAGGAGAAATGCACCGGACAAATACATTGTAATCGAAGCTGCAACTGTTTAGCAACTGGTACAAGTGAAGTGTAAACGCAGCTTCAACGCAGAAGAAAGGGAGCTCGAGATGTATGAGCATAACAACACTGAGCTCTTGGCAGTTGGCACCCGTACCCTCCTCACAAACGCAGCCGAGGCATGTGAGCCTTGCACGCGAGAAGTGATAGTGTCGACGGCGCTGCATCGTTGTTGATGGTAGCGTTGTGTGTGTTCGTTGGCTACAAGTCAAGCAAGTTCACACATATTCTCCGGCCGATGCTCGATCCTCGTCGACAACACGACAGATCGAGCATTTTTATTGCACATTGCAGCATGCATGCTGAAATTTTGCTGCTACTACAGTGCTGCGTCATCTTCATGGGACTGTATCTATATATCGCAGGCTGACTCTGTGGCCGTGGACAGGACAGCTATCCTGAGATGAGATTAAGAGACGTCAAGATCTTAACTTCCCGAAGACTGAAACTTGTCTGAATCTGACTGTGCAATGACACAGCCTGACAAGAAGCATTCATTAGGTGGCATGCTGTTACCTCATCAACGAAGAGTTCAGCGCTCCTAGTGATATTTTGCAGCCGAAAAAGAGGAATTGGGCGTGCACGTGCATATACTCGCGCGAGGTACTAATCCCTTCTCGCCGGTCGTCGCCACGCAATCGACGTTAGCTAGACTGTCACCGCTCAGCGTAGACCATGCTGGCTGCAAAGCCAATACCAACTGCAGTTGTTAGTGTCTTTTCAGTTTGCACCCTCATCAGTCAACAACGTAACTTTCTGAAATAAAAACTAAGCATCTGCCGGCGGCTTTTAGCTTGCAAAGGTGGACCGCGACCAACAAATTGTATGCAGCATGGCATCAGCGAAACTAATACAGTCGCCAAGTTTTTTCCATATGATAAGTACTTTAGAACTTTCTGGTAGACAACATCTATCCCCAAATTTCGCCTGTGCAGACATTTTGTGTGTTCGTCACAAGGAGACCCTGGCTTGAGACCGGGCTCCCAACAACGACCAAGGAAATGCTCAAACCATTTGACCATCTCTACGTTGAAGCGTACAGCATACTAACACTTTTGTTGACGTATTTTAATAACTGATCCTCAGGACTAATACGCCCGCAACAATATCAAGTTCTCAGCTTCACCAAATTCACAACAGTACCTTTCAGATGACTAACTTCTACCATGAGCCTTCGTGATAAAGTAGAATCAGTATAGAAGAGATGACACCTCTTGTCATTTGTCAAGGACAAAGAGATATGACTAACTTCACCAACTCTCTAGGAGCATGACAAATGCATGTCTTCTCAACCAAAACACGCAAGTCCTTTTTAGGTAAGGAATTTATTCCAGCCTCTCTCTACATAAGGCATGCATTCAACCATTCAGTATTGCATTCTCAGCTCATATCTGTGGTGGAGAATACAACCAAATAAACTAAAATTCCAACAAATATCTAAGGTTTAATAAAGCAACTAAGGAAAGGTAAAAGTTCAAGCATTTAGCACATGCATAAACAACCACACACTACCGGATCTAGGTTCTTTGCGAGTGTTACACTCGGCAAAGACCATCGGTGGTCTCAAGTCACGGCAAAGAGGCCTTTGCGAGAGCCCTTCTTTGCCGAGTGTTTTAGGGTCGGCACTCGGCAAAAGGGCATCTTTTGCCAAGTGCCCGATATCCGGCACTTTCGGCGCGAGCCCGCGACACACAGCAAAGAAGGGGTTTCGGTAGTGACCTATGCCTAGCAAAATTGCCATGTCCATTGTCTCTAACGTTCCACATGCCTTTTTCATCATTTGTTATTGTGTATCCTTTTGTATGTAGCATTAGCCTAGAAGCTGGTCCGATAATGTGTCGTCTTATGAAGAATATATGTTGCCCTATGAGACCCATTTGAACTCGCGCTGCACCCAAACCGATTTCGTCTACCTAAAAATACAAAATGATTGTAGACCTATTTGACATATCCAGCCAAATTCAAGAACCGCCGATAAACTAAACTCATATTTTAATGAATTCAAGCTGTATCGGTTTTGAAAAGATAATTTTATATTTCAACAATGTTGCTTTAGTGTTGCTTTTTGATAAATGTTGAAAACCCCTTCATTCTTGCAATCTGCTTCACGAAAAATTTGATTTTGCTGCCCTTATTATGCTTTCTTGAATATGTCAAGGACAATTGTCAAATTATATCAAATGCCATGTGAAATTAAAGTCAGATCCATCCCAACCTAGATATATAGTTTTGGCTTTGCACGTACTAATTAATATTGTAAAGTTCATGTTTCGAATTCATCTACTTTGCGGTTTTCTACAACATATTCAGTTACAAAAAGGTACCCACACTGTGATGTACCTAGCTATCATATAATATAATTCTTCTTTTTCGCAAAAAAAAAAAATACAACATATTCAGTTACTTATTTATCTAATTATAATCCTCAATCAAGGTTTACACATTATATTTTTGGTCATATGATGCGCAAACAAAGCAAAAATAGCAAGCTCCGATGCCCCAACCCTCTATTGAAGTTGCCTCTATAAATGGTAATATTTGTCAAATCACACAATTATTATTAGGACTAAAGATAATACACACTAAATATGTGTGTTTTTGTGGGATGAGGATAAGAAGCCATGGACTTGTTATCAATTAGGATTGTTCAACATAAATATGAAAATAACAAAATAAATGTCATTGAAACACAAATAACATAAATATGTAGCCCTCCTAATTCTCAACATTTGATGAATAATACATTGTGCTTCTGGCAGATTACATTTCCTGATATTTGAACTAGGAATTGGCCATAAATCCTCAAACACGACCTTTTGTAACTTGACAATATCAAATTGTTTGACTCCAATTCAGAGAACTCCTAAACAACAAGTTGACTTTCATAACTAGGCAAACTAAATAATAAACATACATGCACGCACTAAGTCAACAAACATTAAATTCACGCAGGATATACATGCACGCACATGCAACAAACACTAAATTCTGGTCGTATGAACATGCATGACAGCTTATTGTCAACTAAGTGATTAATGCACACGGTCGACCAAGCACCGACCTCATCACGGCGCCGGCGTGCTCACCGCGTCCATGAACTCCGGGTCGGCGACGAGCCTCTCGAGCGCGTCCGGCGCGATGCAAACCTCTAGCGATATACTCCCTCCTCGCTCCGGCCCTTCGAAGACCGTGGCCTTGCCGTCGGCCTTGTTCCCGGCGCCGCTCCGGACGGCCAGCGGCTTCCCCAACCCGAAGTCGTTCCCGAACACGTCGAACCTCGGCGAGCTCCCGGTGATCAGCGCCGTGCCGGCGGAGGACAGGTTGTCCATGTACGTGAAGTCGGGCTCCCGGACCCACCGCTCCAGTGACTCCCTCATGGTCGCCTCGTCGAACGACGCCACGGCGCGGTTCAGCAGCCACGCCGTCCAGCCCAGCCCCTTCTCCTCGATCTCGCCGGCCGTGGCCTCCGCCTTGCCGAACACCAAGGCGTTGCCGAGGTAGCCGGGCGGTATGCCGTTCACGCGGCCGCGGCACCCGACGACGACCGAGTAGAACGTGCTTTTGCTCTGGAGGGAGGCGCCGGGCCCGGCACACGGCACGCCAGAAGTGCGCCAGCACCGCCTGGAGCGACGAGATGTTGGCCGTGGCACAGCCGGCCATCTCGTCGTTCGCGCGCGCCTTTGAGCTTCTTGACGCTCGCAGCGGAGAAGGTGAAGAAGCACTCTTTAACCGCCGTGCGCTCGAACCTCCGCACGATGTGCTCCAGCTTGCGGAATGGCATGGGGATCGGCACAGGACATGTCTCGAGGAACCATCTGTGGAACACCGGCGGCGGCGTGGACAGATCGTCCAGTAGGCCGGCAGTACTGCTGCCAACGCCGCCGCCGGCACGGTTGATTTCCGACCACGTGTTGAAGAAGTGCCAGAATGCGGTGCCATCCCCAACCGAAAGTGACTCAACGTCATACCGATGAAGATGCCGTCGGCGAGCAAGGTGACCTGCACGGCGAGCACAGGAAGCCGCTCGATGGCGGCGTCCGCGTTAAGAACAAAGGATAGAGGGTACAAGTCCCAAACCACGGGAGGCGTGTACAGCGAGGAGACGATGTCCGCGACGGCGACCTCTGGCGCCACCGCGTGCACGAACTCGGCGCCCTCGCCGGTGCACTGCAGGAACAAGGACACGGTCCCGTCGCCGTGCTCCTCGGAGGCGAGCCTGCCGGCGAAGGGGTAGAAAACCCGCAGGGCGCGCGCGAACGAGGACTGGAGGGCGTTGACGAGGTCGTTGTCGCCCACGGTTGATGGAGGCTTGGGCAGGAGGATGCCCTTCTGGATGTAGTCGATGCTGATCAGGCGTAGGTCCCACGGCGTCAAGTGGATCACCTGGACCTCCTCCTCCTTGGGCCGATGGCAGCCGTTCCCGTTCACCGTCGGCAGATGGCAGCCACCGTTGACCGTCGGCGACGACGGCGGCGTGAACGGGCGCACCATGCGCCGGGGAGACGACATGGACGACGCCGCAGCCTGTGGCGTCCTCCATATGTGTGTGTGGCAGCAGCTGCTTTCTTGGAACGAAGCCGCGCACGCGTGTTCTTTGGGCTGCTGCTGCGCTCTTGCATAAAATTGGTATGGCTACATATATATACAAGGCGTGTTTGACTTGGTACCATCATGAACTATATAATCACGAATTGCGCCATTGCCTAGGTTAATTTGGTTGGGATCTTATTACTCGTGCAAATGGGTCTAGACTCTACAGGCCCACACGTACGTCAGCTCAATATCTTCTCTCCACCGGCCTCTCTTGTGAAGTGCAGGCAGATGCAGCTGCCGCCAGTGGCGCCCTCCATATGTTCATGGCTATACATAGAATATATATACAAGGCTTGTTTGACTTGGCACCATCATCAACCATACTCACAAACTGCGTCATTAGCTGGCTAGGTTCTTAGTACTCTGTGCTGCTTGGATCTCATTAGTCCTGCAAATCGGTCGACTCTACAGGCCCACACGTCAGCTCAATATCCACCTCTCTTGTGCACTTGCCATTGCAGGCAGATGCAGCTGCCGCCAGTGGCACTGGCACTGGTACGCCACGTCGACGACCACCGAGCACCGCACTGCGCACGCAGCTGGACTATTGCCGTTGTTGCCGCCCTTTACGCCGTCGACGTCGCCATCGTGGCCATATATGCTGGCTGCTGCTGGCATGTCTCTTCCTCACTGGTCGCCACCGTCGATCCGCTGGCGGTGTCCATACCAGTGCAGTGCGCTCATCGATCGCGTGTGGCCAGGCCACACCGGCCGTCGTGGGCGTCCGCATCTACCACCCCGGCCGGAGAAACCCGAGGAAGACGTCAGATATAGAGAGGGCGTTTGACTTGTGATTCTGCTGCATGTGTATGCATTGTGCGTCGCCACCGTACCTCCTATGCTGCTCAGTGCTCAGCCATGAGCCTCTGCGTGGCATCGTCGCTGTGGCACACCTGCCATTGCACCGCCGACACCCATGCATGCGACACAAGGGCCTGTTTGCTTGCCGCCGCAATCGCAGGCGCCACAACTGCATTCGTGTCTGGACAGTTTCGGCCGCCAGACAGTAGGCGAGGTTGGGCGAAAAAATGAACTAGCCAGTGCCGGCGCCGCCGAGAAGCTTTTGGCGATGTGTGGCGAGTGCGGCGCGGTGATTTGCGGCGGGCGTTGGCCCTGGTTCACCTTTCGTCATTCGAATGGGTGGTGTTTGCAACGAAACATATATAGGATACAGAATCACAAAATCTCAACAGACATATATTTTTTCTACATAATAGCAAGTGTGCTTATACATTGCAACGTAACCAATATGTCTTAAAATCGGATTCCTTATAATCGCTCAGACATAAGTTATATACTAACTCGTACTCCCTCCGTTCTAAAAAAAAAAGTAATTATGGGAAGCGTGCCAGTCAAACGATGTCATCTTTTACCAAGTTTATAGCAAAAAGTGTTAGCATTTATGTCTCGAAACAAATTTATTATGAAAATATATTTCACAACTAACCTAACCGTATTTATTTTGTCTCATAAATGTTAGTACTTTTTCATATAATTTTAGTCAAAGTTTATCATATTTGACTTCTCGGAACGTGAGAATTGCACGTTTTGCGGAACGGAGGGTGTATATATTAGCACGGATCAGCCCAGGATGCATACGAGACTGAGCTCGTAGGCAAAAATGAGGTGGAAAATCCCTTATTCTTTAACATTATATAGATATAGGAATAATAAAATATTCCAAGTGGCAGATTGACTTGACTTGCCAAGTTGACGCGTCATTGCGTTTAATTTGGATCCTAGCTGCTGGTCCGAATGTGCATCGTCATGCGGAAACATTATTTTTGGACCAGCTTGCATGGAGGTAGTAGCCTAGCTACATGACAATGCGGAAATCCAACATACTGGATTTCTATATCTTAATACAGGATCTCAATCTGTGCATGATTTAATTTGCTAGATCTAAGTCACCTTAGATGTTGCAAAACCTAGAGACGAGGATGTGTGTTTCTGTGTGTGAGAGAGAGAGAGAGGAGCTACAGTAAGGGGCCGTTCGGTTACGCCGTTACCGGCCATTCATGTCCAGGATTGGTTCCAGCGCTATAGTAAATAATGAAGAAACTGTGGGATGAGGAATGGATCCGGCCAGGAATTGTGGTAACCGAACAAGGCCTAAGGGTCAACCTACGCCGTTGGAACTAGACATAAGATCTAATAAAGGTTCAAAATAGGAGAGTTAGGATTTGCAAATTCAAACTCACGAAAGAACTAATAGTCCATCAAACCATGTTAATTACCACATGAGCTACAATCTTGTGAAGCAAATAGTCAGATATTCGTGTTTACAGCCTGTGACTAATCAGTGTATGAAGTTTTTTTATATAGAGAGCAGGTTTGATTTGCACTTGCGTACTCGACTAACCGGCGTTGCTCGCTTGGAGCACGCAGACCTTCTACTTTCTTTGCAGGGCATCCACCTTGACGGCTCCAGTGATGTCCGACTGATGATGCTCACTGGCAAACGATACAAGGCAAGGGACGTGCATACTGCGCGCTTGCCCCAAGCTCAGAAGAGATGGATCCCACATGAGTTCATTATTGCGATCGATATGCCACCTGTTTTTTTTTTCTTTTTTGTGCAAATCACACGACAGTTTTTCAGCTGTGTACCATTCCCGAATGGTTGAGATCGAAACTTTGTTCCCTTATCTAAAAAAAAGACATAGATATTTGTATACATGCACATATATACTTACCCTATAAACACGTAAGTAGTTATGTACACACACAACCTTTATCCGTACTGGACCTATTATGCTGCCTGCTGGCCATCGAGCCTTCGATGTGTTGTCTGTACTGGACCTACTGCCTGCTGGCTATGTAGACTTCGGCAAACGCTGGGTATGAACGTAACCCAGAATGGATTGGAAGCCTTCTGGTCATGGAGCCTTCGGCTAGTCAGATGTAAGAACAATGTTTTTCTGCTGCTACCGGCCACAATCAAGATTGATCGATTAGTTCAGTTTCGGGGTTTGAATCAATGTCAGCTTTATAGTTGTGAAGGGGAGATTATGATATACCTTTGGTGGATTATTTGGAAGGAGCGGAATAGAAGAATGTTTCAACAAAAACTTTATCTCCCTAACCAAGTAGCGCAACTATGCAGAGATGACATCCTTCAGTATCAGTGAGCCACAGTCACGGCCACATCTGCGACAGAGCAGGAAGAGTAGTGTTTTTAGTTCGGATCAGTCGTTCTTATCTTCTATCTGTAGGGGCCTTTTCAGGCCTGTTGTTTTTTATCTTTTGAGTTGGTTTTTGTCCAGGGGGACGGAGCGCCTTTTTAGTTGCTGTGTGGGTGTAAGTAGCCTTAGTAGAAGGTCTAGTAGTGCTATGGTAGAACCAGTTGTAATTCTTGTTTTTGTTTTTTATTCGTCTAATAAAAATCCGGCAAAGCTTTTGCCGCCTTTCTAAAAAAAAACAGCCTTTATCCGTATCTCTGAATAATTGAGCCAACAGATCCTGAGATTGATCACTTGAGACACATTGATATCAATAAGCACATCACCTACTAGTTTTAGAAAAAAATTTAAAAAAATAAAAAATCAGTGTCAGCTAATCTGAGGGAAAAAATCGATGGTCTTTTAATCAATGTCCTATAGTCCTTTTAAGTTACTAGCATGTGTCCGTACACTATAAAAAGAAGCCCAATACATCTTAGAATGAGACTTTGTATCATGAGTTCGGGTCACATACAACAGAGGACGCATGAACAGTTTAGGAACTTAAAAAAGCATGATGGAAGGACTTTGTTCTTTAATATTAAATGTGTGTATATATATATGGATACATAGATAGTCTATATCAAGGCTGATATACATATATAGTCAATAGTCCAGAAACACACATTCTAATAATGTCATAAATGGCTGCATATAGTTTATTTACTTATTAGCCGCCTTAGTAACGAATGACAACAAAGTTGACGCCCTTACATTGCCGCCATTTGGAAAGTCCAAAGGTTTTTTAGAGTTTAAGCGCATAGCCATTGTCTTTAGCATTAGCAAAGACAAAATCAGAGTGCATTACAGCATTGAGGTGGATCACACCTGCCCAGAAAAGACCGGTTCCTGACGAAAACACCAGCACGCAGGCCAGCAAATAAACGAAACATCGCTCAGCTACTTAACTAAAGAAACAGACTTATAGCCTATATGATATCCCCAGGTCCATCAGGCTGACCCAGGTCCTCTCTTTCGCATCAGGATCAACTTGGTCCAAAGGTTCGGTATGCACACGGAGGAGGATTAATTGGCTGCGAGAGAGAAAATATTTCATCCATAACGGCATCTCAATCTCAACATCGACAACGTCATGCTTGCGTCTCAACTCTCGATCATCCATAATCCATATGTGTGTGCGTCTCAACTGTGACTGCAACAAGACAAAGATACAATAAACTTTATTGAATCCAGGCAAATCCGGTGGTCCAACACTCCTACTATCCTCCTTTGGAAGGCATGGGTACTCTCTGGCCAACAAAAGCAAGTTCCACAATTATTATTTACGACTAGAACCGAAGTTAAGGTCAGTCTCAGTCTCACTAGAGATTTCATTTCATCTCACTGTTTCCAAGACTCCCATATGTTGAAAACAATGTTGACAAGTTTCATTCCAATAAACTTTTATCATCTCTTTCTTCATTAATACTATGCCACATCAACTTATTTAATGCCCATAAAATTCTAAGAGCAGGTATAATAATGGACTTATAGCCAAGCTAGTCAGCAATTGATGATGTGGAGGGAGAAGGGTGGAGAGAGAAGAGAGTTTGGCTCTTGTTCTAGTACCAAGCTGGGCACGGATACATAGGCATTAGTGGGTCCCAATAAATATGAATGTGAGGAGAAATAGGAAAGAGAAGGGAAACCAATACTAATAAAAAAAATTTATACACAAGTAGAAGACTAATTATTGTACAGTTTGGCTCTTGTTACATGGCTATAAGCCAAGCACTTGGCTCTATTATTAGCCATGCTCTAATGAAACCCCACTAAGACTGAGCTAGGGCAAGTTTCAGAATTATTATTTATTACATGAAAAGGAAAAAGGGCTGGCCCCCGAGAATAACAAAAAGCAGTGATCAAGGGCTCCATCTCCGTAGCCCATCCGTCGCTGGCACAGGGTGGATTATTCCTAATGTCATAATGTACATATTGGAACCAATGTTCTTGTACAACCAATTATAAGTAGCACTATTTGGAGCCACAACAAGATCATAACATTAGAATCTTGGTTGTGACAGTAGTTGAGAAGGACGTAAATAAGGGAAGAAGCATATATTGATAATGGTAATTAGTAAATACCCTTAAAATAATATTTTTTTTATAAAGAGATGCTAACTCCATAAACAAAATAGAATATCTCCTATTATAATTTTTCTTCATGATAATCAACTATTTTAAGTGTATTTTAAATGTTAACAACTTTAGCTTTTAAATGTTAACAAATTGCTTATAATATAGGACGATATTTCCTGTGACTATTTGGCTGATGTGGTGCTTAGCTTGTTGGGTCTACAATACCTTTACAATTAATTAATGATGTTATTAAGAAGTATAGCGCGTAAGATTAGAGACTCGTTTCAATTCCGTGTTAGTCTTCTTTTTGGCGTATATGTTCGCCGACTGGCACAGCGCAACAACACGGCCGGCCGGTCAGAATCCTGCTCCGCACGCTCCTAGCTCAGATCGACGGCGATAGCAATGGCACGCCAGCGGCCGGCCGGTGAACGGGTAGAGAAAAGACAAAATTAGCGTACGTCCGTCGCCCCATGCCCTGCCAAGGGGCTTCATTCATCAGGCGTATGTCCCATGCAAACACTCACGTTCCTCTATTGGCTTCCTTTAAAAGAAATATTCTGTCCTAGCCATCAGGATTTTTTCCTCTGTATTCAGTTTCCCCGCACCCATTCATACTCTATCTCCTTCTCTATACCACTGTGGGACCCACACATCAGTTTTTTCCTCCTTCCCTCCCCCACTCTCTCTCTCCCACCGGCTCCGCTCCCTCCGGCTGCGCTCCATGGCGCTGGCACGGCCGGAGCTCCCGCCTGCCGCTTCGCCCGGCCGGCCGCTCGCGTCGCGGGCCTGGCCTCCGCTCCCTCCACTGTGCCGCCGGCGGCTCGCTCTCCCTGCTCTCCTTCTCCCCTCCCCACCTACCTCGCCGCAGGCGTGGGACTCGGGACGGCTCGGGCCCGCCGCCGCCGCGCCGGGGAGTCCGGCCTCCACCGGCGCCTCGCACGGAGCACATGGAACCCGTCCTCGCCCGACCGCCAACCTCTCCACCACCTTCTCCGCGCCGCCATCTCCCACACAGGTGGCTGCCATCTCGCCCGGGAACGCTGGCCCGCGGCAGCGCAGGATCGCGCCTCCCGCCGGCTCGGCTCGCTGCAGGCCCTTGCGTGGCGTCGTCGGTGGCGGAACTTCGGCGCGAGGGGCGAGGCGGAGCGGCTTATGTGGGCCGCTTCGCCAGCGAACCCAGTACCAAGCGGCTTGAGCCGCCATGGAGCGGCGGCGCGCGCGAACGCACGGCTTCGGGGCGGCGGCGACCTGCCGTGCTCCACGGCTGGCGGCACCTCTCCGGCGGCGGGACCGAGCTTCGGCCGAGGAGCTCCCACGCCCGGGCTGCAGTGGCGCAAGGGCGGGAGACTTGGGGCGGCGCGGGCATGGGAGCGCCTCGGGGTGGGGAGGTGGCGGATGGGGACGGCGGTGGGAGTTCGCCGCGGTGTCTTTGCTTCTTCCCTGCAGCGTTCGTGGGTCTCGTCGTGCTCGCGTTGGCGGACGGGGCGGTGGTGGAGTTAGTTGAGCTTGGCCAGGCGGCGGCGGATTGGCGTTGGCGGACGGAATGGCAGCGTCGCCCCCTCCCACCTCGCTGCGCTCTCTCTCTCTCCGCTTCTCCCTGCGGGCGCCCACCAAGTGGGGCCGTGTGACTGTAGCGGTCGTCCGAAGGCACGGATCCCTGGCGGAATCGAGCTCGTGCGGGTTGATACCGGAGCCTTCCGATGCGCCGCTGCAGGCTATTTCTTTGTAAAAATCTCCTCCAGTATGTCATTTAGTATGCCGCTGCAGATAGTCCAAGCGGATCATCAATCACCCTCGACTTACGACGACCTCCATGCACATGCACCCCGCACCATGCGCCGGGCTGGGATCGGAGACGACGACGATGACCTCCAAGTGGCAGTGTCAGCTGCAGTGTTGGAAGCAGCTAGCTGTCGTCGTGTTGTTTAGGGGTCGTTTGCTTGACTTGCCGGGACACCAATTGACTTGACCCGCGTTTGGATCGTAGCTAGAGCTGCTAGCTCATAGCTGACGAGGCAATGGCCTAGCTACGACAACCAACATGACGACAGAGAGGACGAGACGACGATAGATCGACGCGTCATTGCATTCAATATTCGGACCCCAGCTCGATCGCATGCGCGTTTCTTTTAGCATGTATGGAACGCGCAAACATCCACGTATAATATATATATAAACATAAATCCAACAAAATGATCCACAGTGACAGTGGACCCTTAATTTGCTAGCTAGCTTAAGTGCAAAACCTAGAAAAATATGCATGGTACTAATGCTGACACTAAATGAGTTACTAAACATACCGAATGGGGTGTATATATGCCATGAGTTTATTTTTGATCCATACGCACGTCACCTGATGTGGTCATATTATTTCTAGTGGTGTTGTTATGTCGTCGTCGGCCGGCCTCTAGATAGAAATAGATATTTCTAGTGACGGCAGTTGACCGACCATGTCACCAGAAATTCTAGTGATGAAAGGCATTTTACCGAATACCATGCATGGGACTCTCTGCGTACTGCATTGGCGATAGGAATTTTATTTTATTAGAAAAGACGGCGAAAAGCTTTGAGCCTTTGACACAATTTATATTAGGCGAAGAAGGCAAAAAGTAATTGTCTGCCTAGTTTTTAAATGAAAACACTAAGCCCTAAAACCATACAACTAAGGAGTGCCCCATTCATCTGCACAACTTCGTTACAACTCACGTCACTTCTTACTCCAACTTGGTAGAAATGACCCAATTAAACAACTCAACTTGGCCGAAAAATGACCCAACTAATTTGACCGCGACAATGTTTTATATAGGTGGCTCCACTGAAAATTGTTTTCATACAAGTATAAACCATCCATCACTTCTAGCTTTTGAATCACTTCATTAGTCTAAGGCTATGTTTAGATGTATGGTCTAAAAGTTTAGCTACTAATTAAATTTTAGACAACTTTAGTTTTTAGACTCCAAACAAAAGGTCTAAAAAGTTGCCTAAAAAGTTTATCCAGTCTCATAAAAACTTCAGACTGTAAAAATGAGCTAAAGTGGCCTAAAATTTTAGTTCTATAAATTAACCAACTAAACTTTACTAGAGAATATCTATATTATCCCTTGTGGTGCCGTGCAATTGCCATCAATCACAAGGGAATATCTATATTATCCCTTACCGGCCAGTGCGGTTGCAGTCAGGCCCAAGCAAAAATGAATTATGACCTTCAAATTTTCATCATATATATGTTTCAGCTAGCTGCTGTACCGTTATATAGTATCGTGCCCTTCTCTATTTTACTCTAGCTTTGTCCCTAATCTGCTCCGTTTACAACTGCCTGATCACTCCCGCGTAATCAGTCATTGTTGATCGCTATGGTAGCATGCTCCATCATTGGTTTGTTGCTTTATTTATTTGCTTAGCATATTCTCCCATGGAGTCATCATATTACAAAAAAAAAAAAAAAAAAAAGGTTCTAGCCTTAGTACATGTCCCATGGTGTCATGTTCATCAAGAGTCCTCAAAACTATAGGGCTGGACCGTGACCTTTTACCTTGGAAATGATTAGAAGTAGGGCTTTGCTCAGGTACAAACTTTACCTCGTAATATTTCAAATCAATCTGAGCCCATAATTATTTCACATTTTATAAATTAAATAATAGTTGAAAAAAATTAAGAAAACAAAATAAGATATCGCCACCCCCAGATGACGGGAGGAAATCCAGGGAACGACATGCAGCGCGCGATTCGCCCCCTCTAATCACGGACTAATCTCGCGGCAATTCTTTCCCTCTACATGCGCGCGCGTAGCGCGGGGCTCCCCGACGGCGTGCGCACGGGTGGAGCGGGCAGGCTGGAGTCGGGTGCACGCCGGTCGTCCTCACGCGCCGCCGCCGATCCAGCCATCCACTCATGTTAGTCACACTCTTCAAACATGCACAGACACGGTAACACGTTATCTGCGCACACTAACATGTATGGAAACGCTAACCATGTACACACTCTAGTTAGCTGCGTATACACACGCTAACCACACACATGCTAACCACGCAACAACAACACATCATGTATGCATGACACGCTCAACCACACACACACGCTAATCAACATAACCATGTACAACACAAACGACACACAGGCTCACGGCTCACCACACACGTACACACACTGCACGCTAGCCGCTCACGGCCTCACACACACACATTACACACGTACACGCTAGCCGCTCACGGCTCACACCACACACGTGCACACGGCTCACCACGTCAGCCGCGTACACACACGACACGTTAATCACGTATACATTCAAATCTTACCACACGCAAAATCAAATGTACAATAAAGTTCCATACAAAACAATATGATAATAAAAAATAAATCAAGTATAAAGTTACTAAATAAGAAGATTTACCATATCAACTAGAGATTACACATGCATCAATCAAATCTAGAAAAAAAAAAGATTTTTATATCTTAAACTTTCCTTATTTATCTTTTTTTATATAATAAATAAATATACATTTGAACTATTACCTTCTAGGAGGTAATAGTTCACCACGACAGCACCAATAGCCGCCTTCTAAGTACATAACAAATTCTAACGAAATATTAAAAGGAGTAGTAGTTGGCGCCGTTACTTTGCCGCCATTTGGAGAGTCGTAAGCTAAATCAGCCTGTGGGGAGAGCCTTTGCTTTGATTGGATGGGAGGGAGAAAATTTCATGCATGATTACATCGGCCAAATTAAATGACCTACTCCTATCCACCAGCTCAACATCGACAACGTACGTACGTCATGACGAGGTGCAAACCTTGCGTATTACTATCTCGCTACTATATAAATTCAGAGAGAGGAAGATTCAAGAACGACACTGACGAACTTGTTCATATGCATATGTTTACATGCGGCAAAGGTCAAGATGACTACTCCATATATACAAGAAGAAAGATATATATTGATTGACACAAATTAACTTGATTGAAGTAGCCCGGAAGAAGACAGCAATGCCTGCTCTTTCTTTACGGAGACTTGCTTTTGTTTTTTTTCCTCAAATGGACTATATATAAGAATTGAAGAAGCGTCGCTGTTATTACCAAGACTTGGTTACGAAGCGTTGCTAGCTAGCTGTTATTACAAGGTTTGGATATTTATACCATGATGATGATGATGAGGTGCTGTGTACGAGCTGCTGCTGTTCAAATTACAACGTCGTCAAAAGTTTTCCGTTGAGCAAAATTCATGGACAATCGCTCAACTTGGCACGAGGTATCAACTAGGCCCATTTACTATCAAAATTCACGGGCGGTCACTTAACTTGACACTAGGTGACAACTCGTGCCAGGTTGAAGGACCGTGAGCGGCTGTGAATTTGAGGCCACTACAATCAGGCGCGAATGCCACGCGAAGCAGCTCGATCAGGTGATACATACAAATGGGCCGGGCCGTTCATGCTGCTGGGTTACTTGATCCCGCCAGACCCAATTGAATGGAGGAACCAGCGCGATGCATGTGGGCCGATGGTGCTGGTCATAAGCGCAGCGTCTCTCCTTCTTAATGCAAAGATACGCAAGCTTTTTGTGTATTCGAGAAACAAAAAAGATGTGTGCAGTTTCGACTTTCGAGGTTCCTCTCGAGGCTCGGACACCACACCCAGGAGCTTTGGCGCCGGAAATCACGAAGGTCCTGTGATCCTGTCAAAGAATGGAGCAGGCACCGAGGACCTCAAAGGCCTCCTGGAAGACAATACGTGGGTGTCACGGACTGGGCCATCAGATGGGCCGAAAACGGGCTACCAAGTGGGCTGGGATTCTCCCGTACAAAAGGGATCAGCTTCGTCGGAGGGAAGGCATCGAACAGAACCTTCTCTTGTAATCAGTTACTCTTGTAATCGAGATTGGTAGTGAAGGACTTCGATTCTTGAACCCTAAAATTTCCCCAATTTTTTTCCCAAATCGATTGATCCCCATGGCCTCCATGGGAGGTGTTCTTCATGTCAGCGTGAGCCACATGCCTTGGACCTTGCCAGATGAGGTTCTGCTCCAGGTCTTTCGGACTATGCGGCGGCAACAAGGTGTATGTGCTGGACAGGACAAATTGTATGGTGGCGTACATCTTCTTCCTTTCAGACCATGACGCCTCTGAAGCTCAAAAGGCACCGCTGCATCCATGATAACTGCTGCTGGATGGATGTCAGGATGGTGTTGTGGCCTTCCACCTGCAGCAGCGGGCTGCAGGCCACCAAGAACGTGACTCCGGGTGCTCCGACTCCGACACCAGCTGCGCCGCTCACACCGGCAGCGTCCTCGGCTGCTTCCACTGCTGCACCGACCACGCCGGCAGCGCCCTCGGCCGCGTCCACGACTACTCCGCCGATGTGCTCCGCCCCGATGACGACCACGACACCAGCTACGCCACCCATGCCTACAGCGCCCTTGGCCGCGGCCACGACTCCGTCACCGACGTGCATCTTCCTTCGGCTTCCGACGCCAGATTCCCTCACCGTGAAGAAGAAAATCGCCAAGAAGTCTGTTCGGGCGTTCATCTCTCTCGCCGTCAGCCAAGAAGCCTCGCTAGCTTTCCACCCGGTCGCGCCGCACCAGCGTGTTCCCAATCCAAACCAAGGCGGCAAGGGTTGAATGTCCGAGCAAGGGGAAGAAGGCACCGACGACGCCGCGGAGCAAGGTCGTTCAGCCCCATCGGCGACCTCCACGGCGGGGACGGCCTTCAGGTCCAGGGGCTGGGCATGCGGCCTCGGTCACGATGGCGCGCTCAGCCTCACGGGAATCGCCGCCCGCATCGGCACCGTCTTCATCACCGGAGGAGCGGGCGCGCCTCAACACCGTCGCGCGCAAGCGCAGGCCGCCCGCCGCGCGTGCGAGCACAACGCTCGGCAATAGAGAAGCGGGGCCTCCGTGCACGAGGCGCGCATCCTGGCGCGACATGGATGTCAGCAGCGACGTGAACGAGCGGGACGGGCGCAGCTGCGGGCACACGCACCAACGCCCACGTCGCCTTCGTCCTCATCGCCTGCCTCGGCTTCACGCGCACCACCACCAGCATACATTTTGAGGGGGCTGCCAAAGGGACTCCCGGGTGGCATCCTCGTCATCGTCGCTGGGAGCTCCGTGTCCGCGCAGCCGGCGTGCAGACCCGTGTTGGCGTCACTCGAGAGCGGCGGGATGCACGACGCTGCAATACCGCATCGCGTTCATCCTCCACGGGGATTCCTACCACGACACCGATTCCACTGATACCTGTGCCATCCTGGACACGCGCTCGAGGGTCCCAGATCAAGGTTTGGGCATGCTGGCCATTTTCTCCCCTTCGTGTCCAGAAAGTGTTTGATGAATTGGCGCTTCAGCCGGAAGCTCCTGTGGATGGCGTTCTTGAGGCTACAGAGCATAACTCCCTCCACGATGATTATTTTGATGATGAGAGAGATAAGCTTCTGCTTTTAGACATCTACTTTATTAAGCTGCAAATATCTTATGGACCTCACATGTTGTTCGATAGAGGCAAACACACAGAGTCATTGTTTTGGCCATTCCATCAAACAAATTCTATCTTGACTGCTGCAGTACCAGACAAGCTTTTATGGCCATCACCACAAATCAGAAGGGTGTTTCTACATGATATTGATGTCATAGCGCAGCTACCTGATGTGTCTGTAGTTCAAGAGCAGTTTTTGTCTGTAGTTCAAGAGCAGTTTTGTTGGTACTCACATATACCATCTTGGTGCAGCCCGTTGCTTCCTGGTAATTGCATCAAGGCAATTTGCCTCTGCAGTATACCCATCAGCTCAGTTCTAGGGTGTCAAAATTATCACCAAACAATTACATAGGAGCAGTCAGTTTCATTCACTTTCAGAATGTGATCAGATAGGGTTGTCTATTGGTTCATTTCTCTTCAGGGATGCTCTATTTCCATGGGTTAGTGGCAGGTGCTTAGTGGCAGTTAGAGGGCATGATTTCTTACCACTGCTAGAATCACTTGATCAGTGTGGTTGGACTGTTCCCAATTTTAAGTTGTTACTTGCAACAGATTTTGCACCTTGGGATCCTGGAGGCTCTTCTCTGCAATTAGTATGGTCAGAATGGTATTTTGTAGCAGCTTGGAGTTCCTACTTGGCAAAGCAATTGGCAAGTGTGTTGGGACAGCAGAATGTTGCTCATTTTCAACTTGTTGGCAAGGGCGTTACTGATTCAGATTTCATAGAGGCTGCATCTATCAAGAAGGACTGGGCCATTGTCGTGCATTCTGATTGGGATCTTTTGTGCAGTTTGGGATCCTGGAGGTGTGATGCTCCAATTAATTTCTGGACCAGCTTGGAGTGTTTCTTGGATACAATTGCAAGCTCCATTACCCACTCAACGCTATCAGGGAAGCTCATACAGGTTCAGATGCAGATGCTCTGTCATTGCAAGTTCAGTGGTTATACAACAAAGTCTGCTCCAAAATTTTATTGCTAAGGACATGGGTGCTCGAGTTGAGAACTGTCCACATTCAGATTGTGCGGAAGCGATTGGCTTACTTTGTGCTTTGGCAAATGGTCTGCAGCAAGATGCAAATGGATGCACAGTTCTACACCAAGCTGTGTCTGCAGGAAGCTTGTTTAAACTGAGAATGACTGATGGTGAAGGAGCTCTATCAGATGCTGGAGGTTTCAAGAGCGGCTTGAGGGCAAGCCGCATTTGCGGAGGGGAATGTCACAGACTGGGCCATCAGATGGGCGGCTACCAAGTGGGCTGACAGAGAGAGGGGATTCTCCCGTACAAAAGGGATCAGCATCATCGGAGGAAAGGCATCGAACAGAACCTGAACCTGAACCCGTCGTCTCCTACCTTCCGTCCAAGAACCCTTCCTCTTGCTGTTCTTGCTTCCCTGCCTCTGATCCTTGCTATCCCCTATCTAAACTCCATCTGATTCTCCAGACACTGTACCTGTTACTCTTGTAATCGAGATTGGTAGTGAAGGACCGTGACAGTGGGTCAACATCCTCCGCTCTTGGGAGAATCTTGGAGCAAATGCATCAAACGGACGGCCGAAAGGTCAGGCAGGATGGTGCATGAGGTGCGGCCCAATTAAAAAGGCAGTTCATTGATTGTATACTAGCAGCTACCAAGTCTTTCGCACGAGCAGCAAAAGTTTTTTTTTTTTTTTTTGAGCTCCTTGACCATGCTGTAGTATCTGAACATGAGTACAGACTCACACCCCACACACGCACGCACGCACTCACACACACCTGCACCCACATCCTAGATCTACCAGCCATATGAAAGGAGCTATTTTTATTCTGGGGATAAACCCCTAGTGCGACACCAGCAAATTCGCCCAAACTGGGAATCGAACGCTGGTGGGTAGGCTGGCCACCGCCGGCTCTACCATCGAGCTACAAGCTCGTTCGCCACGAGCAGCAAAAGTTGTACATGAAGGAAATGATTACTAAAGATGGCTAACGGGTAGGCCCTGTTCATAGCGGGTGCAGCTGTTCACGGGTGCCTACTGTTAATAACGGGTTTGTTAACGGGCACGTACTGTTCACTGTTGGGTTTTGTTACTGGTGTGTACTGTTCACTAACGGGTTTGTGCTGTTCATGACGAGTATGTACTGTTCATGTAAACCGCTACTGTTGTAGTACTGTGGACAAAACAGTGACTTTTGTGAGAGGAAGGGCCGACGAGGCCTCACCGGTGATCGTTTTCGTATACAAGCTATAAAGGTAATGGATAGATACCCCATGGGAGACACCAACGAACCCGACAAGGAAAGTGGCGACCCAGAGAAAGCCGGCGAAGGATGCAAGCTTTGAGCAAGCCAACAGAGTATGACGACAAGGCCGCAACCTCTACCCGTTGGGGGGAGGCCGGCAGGCGTACACCCCGCGATTCGGTTTGGCGGTGGCACGGGACCAGAAGGATTGATCCTCGGTTGTCGGGGGCCGAGAAAAGAGCTTTCGGGCGAAGAGGTATTGCGCCCTCGATTCAGTTGGTTACGGCGGCCGAGTGCATGTCTTTCGGTTGGCCACGGCCAAAAGGCGCGGTTTCGGCTCGGGGAGCGATGGTGCGCATGTGGTCGGGTTGCCACGTGCTTCTTGCCTCCTCGGCCCCGAGACCGAAGGATTGTTCTTCGGTTGTCGGGGGCGAAAAGAGCTTTCGGGCGAAGAGGTATCGCACCCTCGATTCGATTGATTATGGCGGCGAATGCATGTCTTCCCGGTCGGGTGCACGACCAAAGGCGCCGTCTCGGCTCGGGAGCGATGGGGGCACATGTGGCTGGTTGCCGCGTGCTTTCACGCCCTCGGCTCACACACCGGTGGCAACGGGAGCCTTCTTCTACCGAGAGGATGTCTTCGGTCGACGTTTGACCGAAATGATGCGTACCTCTTTTCCTCTTTGATCTTGCGGGATGGTTCGGTGGAGCGCGGCCGAGTGCTCACACCTCGGTAGGCCGGCCGAACCCGGAGGAAGAGGTGGCCCGGGAGCGGTTGGGCGGTGGCGCCCGAGAAGACCAAAATGCCACACCTTGTAGGTCGAACTCTTGAGTAGAGGGGTAGGTGGAGATGGGTATTTTGGACATGTAAAGTCCTGAGATGGCTATAAATAGAGCCCTTGGAGGCTTTGTAAAAGGAAGGTGAAAAATTAATGAGAAGAGTTCTTGTTTCATCCGCTCGGTGTGTTTGACTTCATTCGGTCTTATCCGTTCGGGGTAGCTCATTTGGGAGCTACTCCAACATTGGCGCCCACCATGGTTGTGCCCGTCGGCTCATGGCCCCGAAGAAAGGAGGAAAGGAAAGGCATTTGGGGCGCTTTGTTGGTCACCGAGGATGCCGGCCGGCAGAGCCGCCCTACGTATACCGAGACCCCTCAAGCGACGTAACATGAATGCAAACCGAGGATGGTGCAACGGTCCCGGGGTGGTCATGTGTCGGGGGCATAACCGTTGGATGGGGCCATGCACCTTCGGGAGAAAACCCCGCAACGGAAGACGCGAACGGAGGAGGCGCAAGTCGGTGACAATCCAGCAGGCGAAACGAGGGGGTCATACAACGGCTAAGCAATAAGCAAGCGAGTTAAACGAAGTTAAGAGCCCGAAAGGAGGCGCATTCCCAAAGAAGAAGCCATCGCAAAAGAGAATTCGCTCGTGAACCGGCTCAAAGTTAGCCGATGCCAAAAGAAGCTATGCGTGAAATCGCGCGACAATTGGAAGAAACGGGCCAAGACGCCAGAGGTAGAAGAAGAAATGAGCCCAAGGGCCATAGGCCCCGAATCTCTGGTCGAAGTACCGGATGAGCCGTATGATTCTCGATTATGAGGAAGTCGACAACTCCTCACCACTTTCGGTGGAGCTACGGATGCAGCCATGGCTTCGTTGGTTATAGACCCGGGCTACCTTCCTTCGATGGTAGGTCGACCCAAAGAAGTTTATCGCCCCGGTTCGAGGAAGCAAGCATACATTCGGCCGGGAGGGTTTCATCAACGCCGCAAAATCTCTCATCATGGCGGTGGAAGACATTGCACATGAATGGTATGTGGGCATTCAGATGTTGTCCATCGAAATCGGAAACGACTCAAAGAGCAGCTCATACTCACCTTTGAAGGTTTCAAAACCACGAAGAAGAGTGCGGAGATTTCCTTAAGTTAAAGCAAGAAGAAGGCGAATCGCTTACTCAAGACTTGGAAAAGATAGTTCGACCGGGCTCAAACGCCCAATGTCTTGGACGAGGTCGTTATTTGTCGCCAAGAATCGAAGGCATGGCTTTCGGTCGGGCGCTTCAGCTCGACGTAAAGGAGCCTAAGACACTCAAAGAATTGTATGAGCGAATCAAGAAATTTGCAAAATCCAAAGAAGGGCTCAAGAGAAGGAAGGAAGCAAGGAAGGGAGAAGCAACGGTCGCGCCGAATCCGGTATCCGCAACAATCCGAGAGGGGGAAAAACTTTTTGTCCGGGTCAACAATGTGCAAGAAGAATCTACCCGGTGACCGATACAAGCAAGGATCCGAATGAGCATGATCAAGATTGGCTAGAGGCCGCCCCAGCCGAACAGAGGCGAACGTGGATTCAGGGGTAGAGGGCGTGGAAGAGGCCGAGGAGGGCCAAAGGTCCCATAATTTGTTTCATCTCGCGGGGAAGACGCTGGTCATTTTAGCAGAGAATGCAAATACGGGCAGTTCGCTAAAGAGCAGAAATCAAAGGACGAAAGTGCTCGAAAGCACTTCCTCGAAAACATGTGTTTCATAACACAAGAGATTCGGCTAATAGCCAACCAAGCCCGTATTTCGGTTATCACAACTCTACCCGCACATTCGGTTACCCTCAATTGCCGCTTCGGTCAGCCCCCTCTCACCGTTTTTGCCGGCTCGGTATACGGACCTATCCGAAACAACAAGCATTACCGGCGCCACCACAGATCCAAGCTCATTCGGCCAAAGATCCCTCCGCCAATATCCAATTCCATCGCCCAGCTAGGACAAGTCAAGCCCGAAAGTAGTTAGGAGAACAGGATTGTTAATGCAGTCTTGACCTCAAATGGCCACATCTACGCCATCATAGGTGGATCGAACACGGAGCATCGAGCAAGAGGACTAGAAGAGATTATGTGAGGAGAGTCCATACAAGATCATTTGAGATGGCCGCTCAATAGGACCGCTTGGTCTACCATACCAATCACCTTCGACGAAGCTGATTTTCGGGTCAGAGATTTCCCACACACGAACGCATTTGTGGCAACAGCAAATGTAGCGAACTTCACATTGCACAACATACTGATTGACAATGGGAGTTTAGCAAATATAATGTTTATCAAGGCTTTCGAGACCATGGGCATGGAACGAAGAACTTTGCAAAAATGCGGAAACGCCTTGTTGATTTGGTGGCGTAAGAATTGGCACCATAGGGAAGAAAGACATAGCTTTAACTTTTCGGTGAAGTCGGCTTGTTCGAACCGAAATCATCACCTTCGATATAGTCAATATAGATGTTGGTAAATCTAACGTCACTATAACATAAGGTGGAGTTAATCTCACCTTAAGCCATATGCCATTAGAGAAACTCAATGTGGTTCATCTCTTAACACTACTACGTGCTAGGTTGTCATCCCTAACAAACAATGCTAGGAAATGCATAGGTGATACTTGTGATATGTGTTATATGCAATCTAATAAAATAAATATAAAAGGTCTATCCGCTAAAGCGCATGAGATATAAATACCACTTTGTAGCATTTCAGGGGAGTAATCCAGGTTTTTTGTCATTTATATTCTACCACGTGGGAGGAATAATCTAAAGATGGGCACTAACATTATTAATAAGTGGCATACTTATGAGAGGTTCATTATTGGTGCTAACTTTAGTAGGGGTAAGTCGATAATAAAGATATAATAATAATAGATAAAAGTAGGCGAGAGGCATTACTCACGAGAGATGGAAATAACTACTAAGTTAGACTTAACATAGGACTACTTTTAAGAGAGAATTCATCTATAGCATTTAATCTACTAAGTCATTACATTCATTCTAAGGCATATGTTATCATCTATAGCTTAGTAAACTCTAGATCATGTATCAGGACGACTATCAAGGAAAATCAAGAGCGAAACAAGATATTCCCCATAATCAATGTCCACGTGTCTTATATTCGGAGGGTGGACTCCAAAGGACTCAACAGTATTGTCACCCCGCGATCTACCACACGACCCGTAATATAAGGTGCATTTGCAGGTAAATCATATATAAGCACCATGCTTACATAATTTCTACCACCTAACCCACTCGAGTATTGAATTAGGTGCTCTACAAATAGATACATATATCCATTATAAACTAAATCTATATCAATCATACTATTAGAATAAAGTAAGAACATAGCAAACAAACACATAATAATAATTAAGAACAAAGTAATAGATATAAGATAAATCATACCGAAGTATTTGATGATCAAGAACTACGGGTAGGCACACCCGGATCTAATTGTATCTGTGCGCTAATCAACTTGGATGAACTAGAACTAGAACTAGTAGCTAATCCTATTCTCTCGGTGGTAACTCTCTTCTCCTTACGCCTCGACTCGCCTAATAATGATTACAAATGAAATTCATTGCTAGGCACGGGGGTAGAGGGTCTCCTTATATAGTACTTGGCGATGAACGTCAACCCTTGGATCAAACCGACCTTCAACAATGGCGTAGATACAACCTCAAAGTCGGTAGTAAACCGACCTAGAAATCTGAGGCCGACATGAGGGACCCACGGGGCGGCGGACAGATTGGCGGCGCCCGGTGGCCTTCCTTCCCCGGCCTCCGGTTCCTTCCGGTGTCTTACGGTGTTTTCTAGATTGTTTTAGTCCACTTTTCGGATTGAGTTGCTTCACGGTCAAGTCCGGTCTTCATAGGTCTTGTATATTCGGAACTTTCTCCATTATTCTCTCGCAATTACCTATTAAGTCCACGAAATTACATAAATCACCAAAACTTGTGGAAATCATTAGTATAAACCTCTATTCTAAATGTTTATTCAAATTATGTCCTTATTTCATCTCTTGTTGACATATAAAAATGAGTGATAACAGGTGTCAATAAGCTCCCCCAAGCTTAACCTTTGCTAGTCTCTTAGCAAAGCTTTTCACCAGAGTGGATCAGAGTTGCTACAATGAATTATTTTCTCACAAATACACATGTCATCAATTTAGAATTCTCCTCCAAAGAAAAAAGGTGAAATATTCTAATCTTTCATCATTTCTTTTATCTTGAAAAAATATGGAACTTTTACCGGCACTTTTATCTAAAGCAATTGAAAGATAGAACAATCAAGTCAAGTACTATATCTCAAACTCTTTAATTCACCTCTATTCTGGAGTTTTTATAATTTTTCAAAATAAAAACTCAGAGTTTCCATTGTATGACTCTTTCAAATCTCTCATATGTGGTATTTTTTGGATCCTCACCAAGGTAAATGAAGCTATGCCTTCTCTCAAGATAGTATTTGTAAAACAATGGCAAATGTATCATACCTTCTCTCAACCTATCTACTAAGGATTATATCCGGGGCTCATAGGTGGGAGACGGCTCATACTTTGTAAAGTATATATTGTAAAGTCAAACAACGGATCCAAAGGAACAAGTCATACAATGTGAGTGTATAGAATGTACTTGTGAGGTGGATATATGGTAATGATGGGATATAATAATTCTAATTCTACTATGCTCCTTTGAATAATTGATCTCTCTTTTGAATTTTGTAAAGACATAAAAAGAGAACTTGGACTAGCTTTTCTTTTTTTTATTTTTTAGAGAGGCGGGCATCTAAGTACCCATTGTTTTCAGTTGGACACTTGTCCATTTTTTACTCTCTTTTATTTTTCTTTTTCTTTTCTTTTGGAGAGGTGGGCCCTACTCACCCTCGGACTTTTTGTCCATTTTTTTTCTCTCTCCTTTTTTTAGAGATGTGGGCTCTACTCGCCCTCGAACTTATGTTCATTTTTCATCTCTTTTTAGGGAGGTAGGCTCTACTCGCCCGTAGGACACTTGTCCATTTTTCATCTCCCTATTTTCTTTTTCTTTTCAAGCATAGCCACAAGTTTCTTCTTTTTGTCAAATGAATGATTGAGAGATAATTAAAACATATGGAGCATAAATGGGGTTTAGAGAATATTTATATAGAGATGAGAAATGTTTTATGGCTAGCAAATGAATGAAGGGTATGTGAGTAGTGTGTGTGAAATTGTATGACAAGTTCGGGGGTCTCAATGGTTGACTAAACTCAATACTAAGCAAGTAGTAAAAGAGTTTTTTCTTATTCTAGCATCATATATATGGCTGTGGTAGGATTTTCAGAACTCTCAGTCATATAGGAAACTCATCATGCAATTATTAAATTCTCACAAATCAAATCTCCAGAATTTAGTGCAACTAAGAGTAAGATAAATAGCATTTCGGACCATCTTATATCATATCAATCAATTACCTAGATTAGCTTAGATCTTTCTCAAAATTGAACAATTTTTATAGCATGGGAGAATTCTAAACCAATGATAGGTACTTGTAAGAAATTAAAACAGAGCAACTATTCATCATCTCCAAGAGATAGCTACTAAATTATTTATTTAAAACAGACTAAAAAGCAAACTTAATTATACACACTCTTTTTATTTGGTTTTTAGGATTATGCATCTTTTTTTTTAATAATTAACAAAGCAAAGCAAATTTAAACAAACTATAATAGTAATATATATAAAAATATAAAAATATATAAAAATAGATATTTGCCAAGGTTGATGAGACTTACCCGGCCAAACGGGGATAACTCCCGCAAGCCGGGTGGTGGTTCGGGGTTCAGCGACGCCCACGACGGCGGCGCCCATGCATGGCAATGAATTCTTCATTTCCCGCCGCCGGCGGTGTCTCAAGATCGGTGATGTTCTCGCTCATGCGGGTGTTCCAATCTCTCGATAATTGTAGTAGTTGACTTGGTCGTATCTCATGTCTTGGATGGTGTTGTACATTCCTTGGAACGTATATGCCTCGTACCCCTCGCAAAAGAACCGCGAGCTGGTTCGGGAGTTTGTTGAGAGGTACTGGAGTTGCATGGAAATAACCACTTCCATGATAAGGTTCTCGTCGAATATGTGCATCTCCTCCTTGCTCACTTGGGCCTCCTTGTTCATATCCGGGGACCGATCGGTGCGACCATAATAACTGATTGTGATGGTGGGGGGATAGGTCCATGACCGGTATCCTCCAAATCTTTGGTTCTTGTGGTCTTGGGTCAAGACCGGTCCAAATTGGATCATGGGTACGTGTCGTCGAGCTGGCATGGGTCTTTGTACATTGACGGGTCGTGGCTCGCACATTCAACAAATAGGACTGTACATTGTATATAGAGAGATCGGGGTTAGGCAACCGAATCTCCCCAATAGTATGATGAATCATGACATAAGTGCTTCCTACTTTTCTTCAAAATGTGTCCCTTACTAAAGAAATCAAAACCTATGATAGGCCTATCATCCCTTAGTAAAGCAACATGAGCATTATCATCCAAAAGTCCTAAATGGTTGGCAATTCTAGTGATCGGTGATGTGCAATTAACATTTCCTAGGAGAGTTGGCACAGCCTATCAAATCTTTGAACTAACATGTATATCGGTGAAATTTGCCTTCTCTTTATAGCCGCATAGATCAATTGCAACTCTCCCACTCTAACATTGTGTCCATCCTTCCTAGGCAAAAGAGTGAAAAGAATCCACTTATGGAAGAAGCGGAAAGTGGGTAAGTGTAAGTCTCGGCTTTTGCATCTAAGAATGCATCTACATTGGTCAAATCTTTTCCAAACAAATACCGATTGAAATCAACCAAAGCTACGTCTAAATCCATGACACAAGAGTGTAGAAAACCTAGTGCATCACTTAAATTTCTCCAAGTAAGAGAATATTGTTGTTGGAAGAATCTAAATGTGACTCCTTCGTCAGTGCAACGAAGAGTGCAAAGAAATTCCATGGTCAAATACTTAGAACCTTCTTCCGTGATGTTCGCAAAAAGTTTCCCAACCCAAAAAAAAACGAAAAATATGAGCAAATTCAGAATCCATACCTGTTTGGGCTAGAAGATCAGGATCGATCACAGGAGTATGAGTGAACTTACGTCCCTTCAATTGATTGTACCTTTCTCTCTCATATTGGCCATGAAACTTGAGGTGTGAATCAAAAGTTAACCTTTTTTATTGCAGCAGAGTCGGATGTGGGGGCACATCTTGCTCGCTCGAAACTTGTTTCTGATGGAGCTCTAGAAGATGACTCTCCTTGCTTCGAAGACGTTTTGATCTTCTCCCACCGAATGATTTCGTAAACTCATCCTGCAAAAGATTAATATACAAACAAACAAACAAGAAACTAATGGAGGGGTTAGAATAAAAGTTAGAAGTTAGCTGTCCAAAGTCGGGCCGTCCTGGGGGTTAGTCGTCCGAAAGAAAAGATTGCAAGTTGTTTTATTTTGACAGAACTTCCCCTAGCAAAATTTTATCTTGATTACTCCATTGAACAGCACCTCCACTAATTTCTCTAATTTATTCTAGTACTCTCAAGATCTTCTCCTCTCTCAAGGAAATATTTCTATTACTACTAAGCACTTCCTTCTTCCTTCTTACTTCTCTTTCTCTCTACTATCAAGCTCAAGGCTCTCTGGATACTAGAACTTTGAAGTGTAAGCTGAAATGTTGAGCAAAGCAATGTTGGTGTGATGAAGAAGCGAGGGATGAAGGGGCTTTTATAGAAGAGCTTCGACGGGCGTCGCCAGTGGTGATGGCGCCGACCGCCATGGTGGTGGGCCTTCTCCCACTCACCTTCATGCAGCATATTGTTCACCCTAATGCCCTTGTTTTGAGAGGGTTTTTCGGTGGAAAAGATTGGCGGGAGTGGTGCATGGTGGTAGGTGAGTTTGAGTGGTAAATGTCTTGTCCAAGTTAGGTGAGATATGGAAGTTAGTGTATGACAAAAGGGACCTATCACCTAGTGACTCTATTTTTGTATTTTCAATATAAAAATGCAGGAGTAAAAATGATAATGTAAGAATAAATATTTTTGAGCCTCCACAATAAATATTTTCCCAGGTTGTGAAACACCGTAAAATTACTTATATGGGGCATATGATTTTTCTCGTAAGTAAATGCATAATAAAGTAAATATAAATAATTACTAACTTACCTTGGATAAATGTCCGTAGTTAAAGTCCTCGAACCGAGACTTTCCCAATTTGATTAATTATCGATGCTTCCTCCGGTTAGGAGATGGTACCGATGTCGGCTCTTCTTTAATTTCGATTCAATCTTATTTGCTATCAAGCCGAAGCTCGATCCGGGTTTAAATGCGAACTTCTCTTCCTTTCCATTTAAGTTGAATGTAATCTCTCCAGCGGTGACTTTGATATTTGCATTTGCTTTGTACTCGTGAAAGGTCTTCCAAGAATGATTGACACTCGAGTCCGGTGGCATATCCAAAACTACAAAATCCACGTGTATAGAATCCTCCGATATTAACGGTACATTTTCTCGCAATTCCCGAGGGATATCGATTGATTGATCCGCCAATTGTAATGATATTGAAGTTGGCTCCGGTGTTGTGTACTTGAGTTTGTCAAAGACAGTCTTGGGCATTACACTAACACTTGCTCCAAGGGTCACAGTCTTTGCGGAATTGATGATCTCCAATTGAGCAATTAATTACCGGGTATTCGGATCTCGTCATCTTATGTGGCAAAATATTAAGGATAGCTGCACTCGCATTCTTCTCGTTAACTTGATCACCTCCATAGTGGGTAGTGGTCTTTTCTTGTTCAGAATATCTCTGAGATACTTTGCATAGGTTGGAACTTGAATAGCATCTAGTAGAGGTATGTTGATGTATAATTTTTTAATCACCTCCACAAACTTTGTAAATTGATCATCCACTTGGGGTCCACGGTTTCTTCTTGGATATGGTAAGAGATTTGTATCATGAAAGTCTTGCGTCATTAGAGGTTCTTGAGTCAAATCTTCTATGTCATTATTTTCTTCTTCTCTCGATTGGTTGTACCACAGTGTCTTGTTGTTGTTGCCGGTGTTGCGATTGGTGTCACGGACCGTTTCTGCATTTCTATTATCCTTCTTGGGTCAATAGGATCACGTGTAGATTTACCTCTTCTTGTAGTAACATTATTTACCTGCTCATGGTTAGTGGCAACAGATTTTTGCAAAGCAAACAACTTTGCTATTTGACTTTCTACCCTTTTATTAAAAAGATGTTGATTTTTAAAAGCAACAGAGAAATTATTCATCTTAAGAGATATATCTTCTAAAAGTTTATTATTAGCAACAAACTTCTCGAGAAAGAGTTTCATAAAGCTTAGTTTGTTCTTGAACTAACTCTCTTAAAAGGGGTTGTCTAGTAATTTTACCTTGATACTTACGGGTAGTTTGATAGCCATTTGTAATCTTCGTTCTTGTGATTGAGTTGATGTAGAATTGTTAATGTACCATGCTTGAATTTGACTTGAGAATCAATATAGTCTTGTAAATCTTGTCTTTCCCTCGCTTATCTTTGGCTCGTTGTTCAAGCCAATTTAATAACACATCCATCCGGGTTGATATTGCTTTTACTTCTTCCGGGATTTCTTCAATCTGATGATAGTGTTGAGTGTCTTGATTCCAGCTTTGATTTTCTCGATATCTTGTTCATGATTGCATCGGCTTTGTCAAGAGTGAGTGATAAAAATGATCCTTCAGCAGTTGCATCTAGTTGCTCTTGTGCTCTTTTGTGTTAATCCATGATAAAATCCTTGCATAAGCAACCAATCTTCTATTCCATGATGAGGGCAATCGATATGTATTCTTGTAAACGTTCCCATGCACTTGGGATTGATTCTCCTTTTCTTTGTTGGAAATTGGTAATTTTTCCTCGTAGGGTATTGGTTTTACCCATGGGAATGAACTTTGATAGGAAGGTCAGTAGAACATTCATCCCAATTTTTGATTTCTTCTTTGTTGGCATAGAACCATAACTTTGCTTTCTCCTTCAATGAGAATGGAAATAAGCGGAGTAATATGATATCTTGGGGAATATCCTTGGGTGAAAAAGTGTTGGCAATCTCTCCGTAAAAATCTGCAGATGTAAGCGTGCATCTTCGTAAATCCTTCCACTAAATGGAGTAGCTTGTATCATGTTGATGAGGCTTGGCTTGAGCTCAAAATCAAGATCTTTAAGTTGAAGTGTTGGTCCCTGCATTTAATGTCCTCAAAGTGCTAGGAGCGTAAAACTCGTAGGGATTTTTTTCACCATAGCTTCAATAACTGATATATGTTCTCTTGATTGATTTGATTCTCGATAAATGAAGTGAATAAATTTCCAATTTGATAAACCCCCGTATAAAATAAACAAAAGAAAAACAAGGGTAAGCCTCGCTAAAGAAGCTTCCTAATTTAGATTCTCTCATAAGTTTCCATTTATTAATATGTCTAGCTAACTCTTATTTCCTCCCGCAACGGCGCTTTAAATGCTTGTTGGTAAATCTAACGTCACTATAACATAAGGTGGAGTTAATCTCACCTTAAGCCATATGCCATTAGAGAAACTCAATGTGGTTCATCTCTTAACACTACTATGTGCTAGGTTGTCATCCCTAACAGCAATGCTAGGAAATGCATAGGTGATACTTGTGATATGTGTTATATGCAATCTAATAAAATAAATATAAAAGGTCTATCCGCAAGTTTACGCATATAAATACCACTTTGTAGCATTTCACAGGGAGTAATCAGTGTTTTGTCATTTATATTCTACCACGGGGAGGAATAATCTAAAGATGGGCACTAACATTATTAATAAGTGGCATACTTATGAGAGGTTACATTATTAGTGCTAACTTTAGCAGGTAAGTCGATAATAAAGATATAATAATAATAGATAAAAAGTAGGCGAGAGGCATTACTCACGAGAGATGGAAATAACTACTAAGTTAGACTTAACATAGGACTACTTTAAGAGACGTAATTCATCTATAGCATTTAATCTACTAAGTCATTACATTCATTCTAAGGCATATGTTATCATCTATAGCTTAGTAAACTCTAGATCATGTATCAGGACGACTATCAAGGAAAATCAAGAGCTTAAAACAAGATATTCCCCATAATCAATGTCCACGTGTCTTATATTCGAGGGTGGACTCCAAAGGACTCAACAGGTCGTCACCCCCGCGATCTACCACACCGACCCGTAATATAAGGTGCATTTGCGGGTAAATCATATATAAGCACCATGCTTACATAATTTCTACCACCTAACCCACTTTCGAGTATTGAATTAGGCGCTCTACAAATAGATACATATATCCATTATAAACTAAATCTATATCAATCATACTATTAGAATAAAGTAAAAACATAGCAAACAAACACATAATAATAATTAAGAACAAAGTAATAGATATAAGATAAATCATACCGAAGTATTTGATGATCAAGAACTCGGGTAGGCACACCCGGCTCTAATTGTATCCGTCACGCTAATCAACTTGGATGAACTAGAACTAGATGAACTAGAACTAGAACTAGTAGCTAATCCTATTCTCGGTGGTAACTCTCTTCTACTTACGCCTCGACTGTCTAATAATGATTACAAAATGAAATTCATTGCTAGGCCCGGGGGTAGAGGGTCTCCATATATAGTACTTGGCGATGAACGTCAACCCTTGGATCAAACCGACCTTCAACAACGGCGTAGATACAACCTCAAAGTCGGTAGTAAACCCGACCTAGAAATCTGAGGTCGACTCGAGGGACCCACCGGCGGCCGGCAGATTGGCATCGGCCGCCGGTGGCCTTCCTTCCCTCGGCCCTGGTTCCTTCCGGTGTCTTACGGTGTTTTCTAGATTGTTTTAGTCCACTTTTCGGATTGAGTTGCTTCACGGTCAAGTCTGGTCTTCATAGGTCTTGTATATTCCGGAACTTTCTCCATTATTCTCTGCAATTACCTATTAAGTCCCTGAAATTACATAAATCACCAAAACTTGTGGAAATCATTAGTATAAACCTCTATTCTAAATGTTTATTCAAATTATGTCCTTATTTCATCTCTTGTTGACATATAAAAATGAGTGATAACAGGTGTCAACAATAGACTACCCATACACGGCAATATTCGGTAGAGGGGTGATCAACAAGTTTGACGCTATCATCAAACAGAGCAACTTGTGCATGAAAATGCTCTCCCCGTTCGGCATCATCACCGTTTGGGGGGACCAGGAGGCAGCCCGCAAGATAGATGCGGCCGATCCCTCGATTACAAAGATGATCAACGAAGTGGCCCTCACCAAGAAAACCGAGGATGTTGAGGAAACGGAAATCGAGCCAAACACCGAAAGGATTCGGGAGCCCAAAGTTACGGCGACCAAGGCCACCGAGAAAATCTTGTTATCTGCTTACCAGGACCAAAAATGTTATAATCGGGCGAATTTGGCGAACACAAGGCAGCAGATTTGGTCCATTTCTTGAATGAGAACAAGGATGTCTTTGCATGGTCGTAGAAGACCTAAAGGGAGTAAGCGGGAGTTTGGCTCAAAGACAGCCCTGAACGTGGAAAAAAACAAACAAAACCCAAAAAACAGAGGTTGTGCAAGTTATCTAAAGAAAGAAGCGCGGCAGTACCGCCAAAGTCGAGAGGCTTTTCGATGCCGATTGTCGTTAGACCGGTTCAAGATTCCCAGTGGTTGGCCAATGTGGTCATGGTACGTAAAATGTCTACCGACCCGCAGGTTAAACGGTGGCGAATGTGCGTAGACTTTACAGATCTAAACAAGTCATGCCCGAAAGACCCGTGATCCGTTTTGCGGGATAGACACACCGATAGACATCGCATCCGGGCCCGAAAGGATGAGTCTCCTAGATTGTTTCTCGGGCTATCATCGATACACATGAATCCGCCGACGGCGAAAAACCAGTTTCATCACACCGGGAGGCACATATTGCTTCAAACGGATGCGTAAGGGTTGCGAAAATGCAGGCCCAACTTTCTCCGAATGTCGGATGAGGTGTTCAGGGGATCGGAAGAAGAAGAAAAAACTTGGTAACTTACGTTGGCGACATTGTCGCCATCAACAATAAGAAAGATTCACATGTTGAGGACCTAAAGGAAACTTTCGCCAACCCGAGGGGAGTGGACTGTTAAATCCAGAGAAGTGCATCTTCGACATCACAAAAGGGAAGATGCTCGGGTGTTTATTGTCGGCAAGGGGATTGAAGCAAATCCGGACAAAATCACGGCCATCACTAAAATGAAGCCACCGAATAGTAGGAAAAGGGTTCAAGAGTTAACCGGCCATCTCGCAGCCCTCTGTAGGTTCATCTCGTGTCGGTAGAAAAGGGCCTCCCTTTTTTCAGAGTGCTCAGAGAAGGAGGCAAATTTGAATGGGGACCAGAGCAGCAAAAAGCCTTCGGTGAATTAATGCAATACCTTGTCAATCTCACCACCATGTCCAAGCCTTCACCAAAGGCTGTTCTATTATTATACCCGGCAGCTTCGCAAGTAAGTGGCGTAAGCACCATTCTTGTGGAGGAGAAAGAGTAGGATCACAGGCTGAAACAATTCGGTGTATTACATGCCGGAAGCTCTTCCCGGCACAAAATTGAATTACTCCGAACTTGAGAAAATTGCATAAAAAAGTGGTGATGGCCGGTAGAAAGCTCAAGCATTACTTTCAGGCTCACAAGATTCGGTAGTATCTTCTCGACCATTGGAGGCCCCCTGTTCAAGAACGGCAAAGAGGGAGAATCGGCAAATGGGCGGCCCGAATTGAATGAATTTTTCATCGATTTCGAACACAGATCCGTCATCAAGTCGCAGCCATAGCAGATTTCATAGCTGATTGGACACCTTCGGTCCATGATGAACCGAAAGTCTTCTTAGAACCGATGTGGACAGCCCACTATGATGGGGCCTCGGTGCGACATGGGCACCGGTATTTCGGCCGTGTTATCACCTTCGGGTGGGGCCGCCCATTCGGTATGCGGTGAGATTATAGTTTGCATCAACTAACAACACTACAGAGTATGAGGCCGTATTTCATCGGTGCTACGAAAAGCCGAGAGCTATGGGGGTAAAGAGATGTGTGATATACACCGATTCTCATGTAGTAAGTGGGCATTGCGAGAAGGAATACACGGGCGCGTGAGCCCATCCTAGTCGGTACCTCGACCTGTAAGGGCAATGGAGAAACACTTCGCAAGGTTCTCCATAAAATTCATACCAAGGAATGAAAACCGAGAAGCCGATGAGTTGGCCAAAGCAGCCACCCAAGGAATTCCAACACCACTAGACGTATTCTTCCAATTGCTTTTGGTTAAAGCAATCAAAGAGGAAGAAGAAGCTTCGCAGATATACACACAATAGCAAGCCATGACTGGAGAAGTCAGATTTTTCGCTTTTATCAAGGCACATATGAGCCCGAAAACAAGTATGAAGAGCAAAGAATGCGTTCTAGAACAAAGCATTATTCCATAATTCGAGGAGAATTGTACAAGGACGGGGTGGTAGCACCAAAGCTTAAGTGCATCAGCATCAAAGAAGGAAAGAAATTATTGACCGAGATACACGGGGGAATGTGCGGGGCTCATAGAGGACCGCGACGAGATCTTCACAAGGCAATGAGGCAAGGGTTCTATTAGCCTCGGGTAGAAGATGCCAAACAACCGGAAAAAAATGTGCGAAGGTTGTCAAATGTTCTCGAAGAAGCAAAATGCCCCTTCAAGCCCGATCAGACCGATAGTCACCACATGGCATTTGCAGCGATGGGGTGTGCATATAGTTGGACCGCTTCCCACGGCTCCGGGCAATGTTAGGTTCGTGGCGGTGGCATTGGAATATTTCACCAAGTGGATCGAGGCAAGACCTCCCGGCGAGAATTACCTCTAGTACACTCGTCGGTTTTTGTCCGGCAGCAGATAGTCTGCAGATTCGGTGTCCCCACATACATTACAATAGATAATGGAAAGCAGTTTGATTCCACCGAGTTCAAAAACTTATGTGAGGAGCTAGGCATTAAGCCATCTTTTCGGCCGGTTTACCATCCCCAATCTAATGGAGCAAAGAGTAAAAAGAAAAACGGGCTCATATTTTTCGGTATCAAAATCACCGTGGGACTCGAAAAAAAAGAAAAATGGCCCGAAATGGTCATAGCGGTTTGGGGCCACAACATCTCTCTCTAGGGCAACCGGATTCACACCATTTCGGTTGTTGTATGGGGAAGAGGCGGTGACTCGAGGAACTTAAACTCGGTTCTTCAGGACCGAAATGTCCGAGGTAAATGAAATTTAAAGAATTGTGGACGCCTACGACACATCCGAAGTTCTAAAAAATTGCAAAATTAAAACCTCGAGAAGTATCATCAAGAGATGAAAAACTAGAGGGACAAGAAAGTGCTCGAAAAGAACATCTACATGGGGACCTTGTCCTAATTCCCGCACGCCGATAAGCAAGGAAAACTCCAGCCTCAAAGTGGCATGGGCCGTTCATCGTTGTTGACACCTGTTATAGCATAATATTAATAGTCAACTAAACATGAAATAAGGGCATAAATTGAATATCAACATAAGTCTAGGGGTCTAACTGACATATTTCCATGAGTTTTGGTATTTCATATCTTTGCAGGGACTAAACAGATAAAAGCAGATAAGAGCAGTGAAAAGCCTAAGAGTTTGCATCCCATACAATGAGGAGACCCGACCGTGAAGCAAACCAATCCGAAAAGTGGACTAAAACATTCTAAAAAAACGAGAAGGCACGGAAGAAGGGTGAAGCCGAAGGGAGAGTCCCGGCGATCGCCGGGCCCATTCATGGCGATCGCCAGGGTGGACCCACCTGTTGGCCTCTCCTTCGTAGGTCGGTTTCAAACCGCCATTGAGGTTCAATCTACGCCGTTGTTCAAGGTCGGTTTGATCCAAGGGCTCTCGTGCTCCCAGGTTAAAACCCTAATTCATTCAACTCAATACTCAACAGGCTGAGGCCCTGACCTCTCCTTTGTAGTTCCAATCTAGACTAGAACACCATGTAGAACTAGAAGCCCTAGAGTGAGTTGAGAGCAAGCGTCAAGAGAGATTAGAGCCATAGTTTCCATGAGAGAGACTAGAGCTAATCTTCCGAGAGCTAAAGCGTGGGTGAAGGGAAGAGCTGCTGAGGAAGCACGGGACCTATCGGTGACTCCTCTACACTTGTACCTCTGGGATCAAAGGCCTATTGGCACCTGATCCTGAGACTTCTAAGGCGGGATCAACTTCTTATTTGAGTAAGTAATTGTTCTTATTGTTCTTATTGTTCACAACTCTTGTTTGAGTACTTTAATCTGTAGGACCCTATAGATTAGAGGAGTAGCTTAGGTTTAGGCGTGGTGCTTAGATTGAGGTTGCTTGTGAATGCACCCTACCTTCCAGAGTGTGGTAGTTCCTGGTAGTGACAGTACCATTGATTCCTTTGTATTCCACCTCCCGTCGATACGACAAGTAGGACCCTAGTGCTGGAGGATTGCACGTTTCGTCCCTACTTTCCTTTGAGTACGTCCCCCTAAGACAATATCAACATAGCTTACAAGGATAAGAACTAGACAACCGTAGGAATCTCCTTACCTCTTTATCCACTCATTCCTTGATTGCTGCTCAGTTATATGAATTAGTTATATAGATTAGTTATATGCCTCAGTTATCCTCACATCATTCTCCCCGTGGATTCGATATTAAAACCCTCTCACGGGTGAAGTGCTCACGGTATCGGTTAAACTGCGGATTATACAAATTATAAATATTTACGTAGGCTTAACAAATACCAACAAGCATTTCTCGGCCGCTGTCTTGGGAGAATGGTTCTTTGAGAAAACATTGAGTATAACTAGATCTTGTACAATACCTTAGTGTAGTTTTTCTTTTTATATTTTCTTTTCTTTTTATATCTTTATGGGATCCTCGGATTCCACACTTGTCTTTATATTTGCACCCATAAGCACAAATTCAGGTCACTAGAATCTTTAGAACTTATCCTACCCCCTTGCTATGAGTCAGGCCTACGGTTGATCAAAATGATCATGAAACAACCCATTATAGGAGAGAATCCTGTCTTTCTTCTACACAAGTTCAAGGGTAATTCATTGACACCCTATTCCTTTAGAAAGGAAGAGCCTATCTTGGAACCAATCGAGCATAAAGGAAGAAGTGAAGAGCTTGGGAGACCATAGTTAATCTCAGAGGCCGATCCTATCCGTTAAGAAAAGGATAATGTATTTGGGCTCACCTTAGAAAAGTTGTTCGCGTGATCATCATGCAGTTTTCTGGAGGAACTTTTCTTTCCTTTTCTAAAGCAAGGTTTTTCTTGACAAACTCAGCGGGTATGATCTTTTTCCTAAAATTTTTCATAAACACTCAAAAGAAGAAAAGGAATTATCCTCTAGACAAAAAGAAGAAGTTTTGATAGCCGGACCATGATCATTCCAATCCCTTGATTTAGCTACCAATCCTAAATCATCAATACTCCAAAACCCTCCAAGGGAAGAAGTAATTCTACCCTTGAAACGTTTATGGTGATGACTTTGGGAGACAAACTTCTAGGTTCACAGGAGACCTTTGAAGTGCCTATAAACCCAATCCTCTTAGAGAAGAGTCTCTTAGAAAGCGTCCTTATTCTTCCAAAGGACATTGGGAACCCAAGGATGGCATATCTAATGACGCCATAGAAAGAGAGCGAAGCTATCTAGAATCCATTTATGCCTTCTCCCCTTCTATTTTAGACTAGATAACTTATCTAGACCCATCTTCAACCTCATCCTTGACCCCAATGAATCCTCTAGTGTTCTTTTTTCTTGAGTCTCCCTATGATCCTAGAACTTCCAAGTATAGACATCATGAAGGATCTAATGAAGACCAAGAAGAGCATTATCATTAGTTTGGAGAACATTGTTGACGGTCGTTAACTACATATTTTATACCGTCAACATACACCAAAAAAACAACCTAGAGATAGGGTTTAAAAACTAACAAATTCCATAGTTTTGGTGTATATTTGGCTTTGCAGGTACAACTCAAGGATATGTGCACTTTGGGCCCAAAATACAAAGAAAAGAAGAATAAAAACAATAAATAGAAAAAGGCCCAAAAGAGCCAAATGGCAAGCCAAGATAACTTACCTCGGTTGGGCCACAAACTCGACATCCAACACCGACACCAAGCCCAACACAACGAAAGAGGACGTCACGCCAACATTGAGCCGGTTCGGGCTCGACTGTGGTGCGACCAAGCACCTTAGGGTGCGGCCGCACCATCCTCTTGACCATTGGGCCCGAGCTTTGGCAAGGCGGTACAATAAGTACGAGAAGGGCAGTGCAATGTGTGGCCGGTGGTGAAATCCAAAGAACAAGCCCAAGAGGTCGAGGCCCAAATCCAACATGAAATCATACCGGGCCGCAGGACATGGGTTCAATGTTTTGGGCATAACTTTCACATACGAAATCGGATTTCGGTGCACAACCCCCGAAAACGAAGCTAACGACAAAACATACGCCGGGCCACCAAATTTGAGCCCAATCGGCCCAGGTTTTGGTGCGCCCGCACCTTTGGGTGCGCCCGCACCCTTTGGCTGCCAAACGGGCCCACTTTTCTCTCGGCAAAGTGCAATCAATGCAAAAGAATAGGTGGTGCGGTGTTGGTTGCCACGTTCATCGAACCCCGACGACAAAGCCAGGAGGTCGGTTTGGTGCATTCATGGTGTAAATTATCACTTAGCCCCCTCCTCTCATCCTATAAGTAGGTGGCCTCTCTCCCTCTCAAAAAGACACAACCATTCTACACACAACACAAAGGAGAGCCACAATGTAAAAAGAAAGGGAGAAGCTCCACTCTTGTTCTTCTTCCTCTTCTTAGTTCTAATGGAGAGTGAGAGAGGGAAAGCTAGAAGGATACTTTGCTCCTTCTAGTCGGAGTTGTCGGAGTGCCCTCGGTGGTCCGCGGTTCCTAGGAGGTCGGAGTGCAGGACTTGCCTGGCACCGCTTCCCTTTGTACCTCTACAACTTCCTTACACTTTGGTAAGAAAGTTCGCGGTTCATCTTTCGGCTTATTATTGTTCTTCAAGTATATTATCTTAGCCTGTTATAAACTTGCGGGATCGATAGTCGTACCTTCGGGTCGTAATTCTTGGTGAAGGGGCTCTTTGACCAGGGGAACCTTGATCGACACCAAGAGTTGTGTACGGTAGTGCAAACGTGGTGTTTGGGCTAGCGTCCACCTATTTTTTGCGAAGCATCCCACGGTCGTGAGGGTAGGCGGCAGGGTGGTTGTGACAGCCTTGTCCGCCCCTTGTAATCCCTCCACGTTCGGGTGTGACGTAGAGCTAATGGCCGGACTCCCCGTATTGGGCGAGGGCCGGTGCCCAAGTAAGGAGATAACAACTCTAGAAATCCTCGTCAAAACCCGAGCCCATAAAGATACCTCACTACCCATAGTTATCCTTAGGGCGGCTCTGTTCAGAGATTAGTGCGTAAACGTTCCCTGTGGAAAATACGATACCCTGAATACTTCCGGGTGAAAGCTACAACGACAGTTTCGTGACGCTTATGATTCTTCTCGCATACGTTAACGAATGTCAACAAACATCCATGAGCATAGGAGTTACTTCCTAAATATTCTATCCAATCCTTGCCCATGTGAGCAAACTCCTGAATTAATTGCTATCTCTAATCTAGCCACTTACAAGATTGTAACACCCGGTTTTAAGAACAAAACCAGTGTACACCATATGTGAGCCCCGAAGTCAAATCTCACATATAGCTACAAATAACTGGTAGTATCAATTCACAATGCTTAAAATATAACAAACATAATATAAAAAGACATAACCTCAGCTAGCGACATGGCGAAAAGACACTCGATCTTCTAGTGTGGACTCCACAGGACCGACCTGACTGGTTGATCACAAGCCTAAACTTCACCGAGGTGTGGGGAATAGCAAGAATGAGTCCATGTCGAACTCCGCAAATATAGCTAGGAATTATCTACCCAAAACCCATGATCATTATAACATAAATAATGAATAGCATAAAACGATAAATCATGAACAATTTAATAAGCATGTATAGACAACAATTATATCATAAACATCATCCACAGAAAGTAAATCCTTCCCTCGGTTTTTCCAGCCGCTCATAAATCATGAACACGGCCGATATATCATTTTTAACTCTGCTTGAGAGGTGTACACTTTCACTACGGGTTAATGTTTTCCCGAAGCATGGGTTTATAACTCCCAAACCCAAGAAACCATTATAAAGCCTTTCAAAGGTTCACCTAAAAAATATTAGTGGCCAACAGAGCTACAACCCCGTTTCTCCCAATTACGCAAAACCACCAACAAAGTTAGGTAAAACCCTTGAACAACTAGAGTCGAGCCATGTGACCCCCTATAGTTGTACGGTAAATCCCAGATTTTGCCAAAGGATAAGTCCTTATGGAGAGCTAAGAGCATCATAAATAATTAAACACAAGCTCTTTTCGCCCTATGAAACATGTTATCAACAATTCATATTTAACGCTCAAAGCATATAAACATTAAGCAAGTTATAAGATCATGGTTTAAAAATAGCATATCCCAAAACTATACTTTCCTTAAATAGACATCCTTCTTCAAGTCCAAAGCTTTCCCAAAAACACCTTCTTGATCAACAAACCTCTTCTTGATCACCAACGTAAAAGCTCACCGCCTACCGATTCCAATTAGCAACACACAAACATATAGGGCCAGTCATGCATAGCAAACAAGGCTACAATTAGAACAGTACACCAACAGTAGAAAAACAGTTTGAAAAGCTTATAAAACTATTCTACACGTCACTACGATCACACGAGGCGTAAAGATCACCGAAATCGAGCTAGAACGAGCGAAGATACGTATTTTGCAAGCTTTGAAAGAATAAAATAATAAAGTAAATATAAACTCAAAATTTAAAAGTTTAAAACCTGACTAACAGTACCGTAAACACCTAGAATATAGAATTACGAATCCAACGAAATTTAAATGGGTCAATTTGGATTTAAAACTAGTAAGATATGAAGATTTGAATCTGAGTGGCAGTTCTGTAAATAATCTGATTTCGAAATAAAAATAAATCAAATCTGATTTTGATTGCTGGATAGTCTACGAGCTATATACTGGAGGAGCTAGCAAAAATTCTGATGAAGGAAAACAATGGATGGATTTTGATGATTGGATGGATATGAGTATTTTCCTTGTATTTCTAGATTTACTTTTGTAAAGGAAAACGGCAAGAAGATAAATGATGTCACGTGATGATGTCATCAAGCTAGCAATCAACAAGTGGAATTTGGAACAAGGTGTATGATCGATATCAGCAAGCTAGAAAAAATTATGTCATCAAGCTAACTAGAATGGAACATAATTTAGATGTGAAAATAACGAAGGAATAAAAGAGGGTAGATAAATGGCTTACAAGAAAATAATGTGCGGACAGATACTCTCCCATTGGCCAATTGCCTTTAGGATTGGAGATGAATCACGAGCTTGCTTGCTTGTTGAGCTTCATGTCTGGAAGCAGATAGATTGGTACATGGCCAACTCGGCTGGCAACTTGACGGAGGCATGCAGTCAAGCAACAGATGAACACCAATGATGATCAGATTTGACATGCACACATGTGTGGACAAAAGGGTTAAGAAGGGTATCGTACCATGTAGCTGGCTTCTCCAGTGTCTCAAGCAGGGGCAACATGGAATTAGCGACCAAGAAAGACCAAGGCAGCCACGACATGTCGGTAAGTGACGCTGTGTACATGAACAGCAAGGTCAGTTGTGGATGGCGTTGGACGACAACCTTGGATGATGCAACAGCCTGAGGGTAGGAAGGTACATATTTATAGGAAAAAAACTCTCCGGCTACATCAACTAGCTTATATGGTACTAATTGATGTTACAGGCTTCACCTTACTAACGGGCCTAAATAATCATTAAGCCCATTGATAAATAAATCCATAGGCTTAGTGAAAGAATGAGATATTTTATTATTTTCAAAATTAATTAATTTTAGGATTAAAATAATTCTAGAAAAGTCCGAACACTTTAAACCATGAGAAAGTTCTCCCCAATGCTCCGGATATTTGGGAAAAATTCCCAGAGACATTGAAATGTGAGGAATCCAAATTATTTGGAGCTCACTTAAAAGATATTTGAGGGATTATAGAAAAGAAAATTCTCATAGAGAAAAGCAAGAAAAACTCCGAGAGAATGCTGAAATAATTTTGGGAGGATTTTACATAGATATTGATGAATTATGAGCTCAAAGAAATGATTTAGAGTGGAAGAATAATGTTATGAGAAACTCCGCTTAAAGGAATGAGCGGTGAAGCAAGGATCTGATCAAGTTAAGATAAAAGACAGAGATACACCGTGAGCAATAAACGACTTACTAGTAATTTCAAAATTAGCAAAACCAGACATCACAAAAAATAATGCACCAGCATGAATGCTCAAACACGTTGCTACCTTACGATAAATTTTAAGTTGACGAAATATTTATTTATTTTCCTATATTTAATGAGCACAAAAATTACATAATTAAAATCATTTTATTCTATTTTCAAAAGAGACAAAATTTGGGGTGTTACATCTCAAACCCTCTTGAGATAATTGTTCATAAGGATTTAGAAAGGGTGGTTGTTGATCTCATTGGCTTGAGTTTTGAGATTGGTGATATAAGGGAAAACCTCTTCATCATTTTGAATCATATTTGAAGGTTTCCCAAGGACGCAGCTTTTTTGTCCTAAAACAAGCACTCTAGGGGAAATAACGTAACTATTTATCTTTTGCTATAACACCCCTTGTGTAGTGAGCATAGAGATATAATTGTGAATATTCCTTTTCGTGTTTTTTTGTTACTAACCATTTCAGGTCTAGAACAAAAGAACAAACGATGACAATGTAAAGGTATGTCCAAAACCGACTATCATCATGCAACATTGAACCATGTTCATGCAAAATTAATTGCAAAATAATTCTTGCCATGTTGCTACCCTATCTTGGTTGTCGCTACCTTTAAGACATGCTCAATCTACAAAACAACAATCGCGGACTTTTCATCTCTCGTTTGAATAAATCTCTTTAATGTTTTCATGTTACCATTATCTACTATATTATATGATTTGATTTTGACATACTTTCATACACCTTTTTAAATTAGGCATGGTGCTTAGTTTAAGTTGTTTTCCTGAATTAAATTAGACAAGGTGTCTAGTTTGATTTTTTGAACCGAAGGTGTGTTGATTTTACTTCTAAAGGCTTTTAAATTAAGCATGGTGCTTAGGTTAAAATGCCTTCCTAGATCAAATTAGACGTGGTGTCTAGGTTGATTTTTTGAGCTGATAATTATGCTATAGTAGATGTTAGATATTTTGTGGACTAACCCCTGCAGAAAGAAAAAGCTCTCAAACAAGCTTGGGGAAAGTCCTAAGATAAACTCACACTAGAGATGAAGCAAGAAAAAGAAGAGGAGTGCCACAAACAAGATCCACAAAAAAAAAGCACTTGCTCAAGGATGAACTTCGAGGATGATTGGCACATGGAAGAGGAAGACCAACTTCATCAAGGATAGTCCAATCGGGCTCTTCCTCCTCACATGCCCCTCATCACTCCCACACTGTTTGGTTTGCAATCTCTCTATTCACTATTGCTCTTTTGAATGATTTCGATGCATGAAAATCAAACCTAATCATTCCTTTAGAAAAGCAAGGTGAATACGTAAACATGAGATAAAAAGATCTATGCTAAAATTTTCAACTAAACTTTTTCAGTAGCATAGAAAGTAACCTTTAGCCCTAAGAACAACAATATCCTCGTTACTATTTGTATATTCCTTTGGGTATGTATTGTCCACTAATGACGCAGGAATAAAACCATGAGAGGAGCAAAAAAAAGTCCTACACAATCCAAAGGACAAGAAAGAAAGGATGATGCAATAAAAGGAGACAAGTTAGGAATAAGGTACGAAGAAGGAAGAATCATCACAAGGTGTTACGGTACCATCATACTCTAATAAAAGGTAACATCTTGAGGTAAGCTATCATTAACTAAGTCTTTCCTAATTATGGGATGCTCATAAATAAAAGAATCAAACATGTTGGAGTCATAACTTAACCTTATCTATCCTCGCTTAACTTCACATGTTTAGTTCTTTGTTCCTAAACACCACTCTCTCGATCTCATAGTCCCCTAACCATGTAAGATAAAATGTTGAACATCTTACTCTACAAGATAGTTATAATCATTAAACTATTGATGCTCAATCTCATGATCTTATTACCCTCATCATAAATAAACATTAGCTCCATCTCGTTTAATGTGCCTAAGGTTAGAGAAGAACGAATAAGGTTTTGGTTCTTTGGTGTTTTCCCACCAACGAGGGCCCAATCATAGCAAAAGCTGAGATTTGAGAGTAATGAAATATCTTGACTATAGAACGAGGCACACGGCTACATAGGCAAGTAACAAAACAAAATGCATCTCTTTTTGCCCTTCCAATTCAACCTTCTATTTATTAAATTAAATTTTAGGTGATTTTTATTATTAATTATGCGTTCTCATGCATACATCTTGCAATGGCCCATTAAACAAATGCAATGATTCATTGCAATCTTATGGACAATATAATTTTAGCCTAGCTTATATCATGTTAACTCACATGAGAAAGCACGAGCAAGGAAAATTATCATAATAATTAGAAATTTTTAGCCTTACATGTAGCAAACTCTAACCGTTATTGTTAATAAAAACTATGTAATATATTATATTTTATAAGAAAAAGTATGAACATATGCCATTTTAAAAAAAACAAATGACTCCCTAATTTTACATCTAAATTATACACCTTTTCCATTATGAAGTATACAAAAATAACTACTAAATCTATATCTAAATTACCTGCATTTTTTTTTCTTATGAAGATAATTCAAAGATCCTACCCACATATGTCATATACAAAAGTAAAAAAGTAAAACTTTTGATTTATATCTAAATTGTCCACCTTCATTGGTTATAAAAAACAAATAAAAATATCTATATATCTACATGCAAAGACTAATATAAGTTATTATGACAAATAAATTATTTACCACTGTTATTTAAATCATTTCACTATATATTAAGTAAAATATATCATGACACTAATGGTAATCTAATTTATAAAATAATAGTATTGTACAACAATTAAATTATTTCATATAATAATTTCAACATTTTAATTGTTGTTGCAATGCAATACCGACTATTTATCTCAGTATAGTAGATAAAAATTTAGCCTAAAATCTACATTTCTTCAAATAAAATAAAATATATATGTCATGGTTTACCATCAGGTCAACACCGATCCAAAAAACAAGTATCTATCGTGAGAGATGAAACCAATAAAACATGACTCAACTCATAGAAATGTTAAACCGCTACACAAGTGGTCTAAAGTTTTAGTCATTAACTGCGAACTAAAGTTTAGAACATTGGATCCAAATAGTTCCTTATATATATGGTCTACGAGCAAACACCATCAGTGCTTATCAACGCACAACAATATCACTCGTGACCTTCAAAAGCGGAAACTAAAATGATGATGCCAAGATCAACAAGGTAATCTACCAATGCTCCTTTCTTCTACGTGAAAATTTTTCATTACTAGGTAATCTACCAATGCTCCTCCTTTCTTCTACATGAAAATTTTTCATTACTACTACTTCGATTAATATAGCAATCTCATAATTGTCGCATTACACATCTATTAATCATACATAGCACAAAACTACAATCGTAAAACATGAGGCCAACCTAAGAAATCATCTATATCAACAAGATGATTTTGAAAGAATTGGCACAACCTCCGATCAGGATGGAAACACAGTCATGTTACCCGACTCCTTTACAATAGCGCAATAAATACATATCAAATAATTTGATATGTATGGTGATATGTTACCGACTACTTTGATATGTATGTCGTTGATAGTTATTTGTGAGCAAAACATCACAAACCAGCGAATGACAAAACCAAACATCTAAGCTAAAATGTTAATATTGTTGTCCGCACAATTCAATTTCTAAAGAGGGACATCCAACATGTCAGATGCTGCACAGAGTCAGCCATATTAGGACAAAAAAGGGAAAAATGTGACACCAAGCATTAGAATCAAACTAATGTTAGATCATTAGTTGTGCCAATGATGATCCCTCTCGAGACATGCCAATGTCAACTCTATACACGTGTAACTTCGAACTCAAATAAAAGTTAGTTATACAAAGAAAAATTTATTAGTGAATATATATTAAAACGGGGTTTTCTATTGCTTATCTAAAGTTAACCAGTTCGGGAGCACGGGTTGATGAACTAGTGTATAAAATAATGTGTAATCTCTTATTTTTTGCTAAATACCAATATATTAAAATAGATATTATAATTACAGGAAGCAAGCTTAATGTTGAAGGGACATGTATATATAGACTGATCTGTAATGACATTTCTAGGGGCAGGCAAGTCATATAGATAATACATGGATTTTTTTATAAACAAAATGATTTTCAAAACACTTGCATCAAAAACTATTTTCTAAATTAAACTGGATGGACACGATGATTATGATGGATAATGGATAATAGTTGAATATTAGGGCGTAGAGAGAGCTCATGGAATGTGATGATGAATTAGGGTGGGTTGTGCTCTCTCTCTACATATGACAATGAATATATAAGGCTCACCCCTCTCACTCGTTATATGTGCCGTATGAAACCGTGTCTATCATGAATTCGCTTTTGAGATGGGCGAGTTTGGTACTCATGAAAGTTATTATATACTCCCTATAGTAAGTTAGAGAGGGTTGGGTAATGAAATCCCCAATCAAGTGTTGATGAAGTACATCTAGGAGCATATATATGTGCGTAAATGTGGATGTATATAATATATGTAAGTGGAGAAAGTCCGATATCTTGACCATCAGTCATACCTAAAAAGTGTGATGAAAAATTGGTCGGGGTAATCATGGGTAAAGTGATACAAACCTCAAGGAGGTCAAACCGTGAATTCACATCACGCCTCTTGGATGGAGACTACGGGAGCCTATAGGAGGCTCTGTCTCACTTATGAGTGAAAATAGATTTCTTAACATATTTTGGAAAATATGCATCTTTTTGATTAATGATCTATGAATGAGAATGGATATAACAAATTGTTAGGCTTGCATTTCATTGATTTATTATATGCTTGCTAAGTACATTGTACTCATTCTTGCTAGTAACCCTCCCGTTTCAGATGAAAAGAGATAACTTGTGATGTGATACGATGTACCAAGCGGACAATCTACAGAAGTAATAGGACAAATACAATATAGGTATAATTTCTATTATAACATGTTATTATAATTGTTTTAGGTAACTAGTCCATCAACCCGTGTTTCTCAAGACGGGCTAAATTTTTTTATAGATGGATATATTATTTAATACATCCAACTAATAAAAAATTCTTTATATTAAATTATACGTTTTACTTTTTTCTCTACAAAATAGTCATAATAGATATTTTATATTATATATCCAATTATCATAAACTTATTAGTTACTATGTTCTAATTACATGTTTTAATTCATATCCATATTTTTTACTTTGCATGGAATCTATGTATATTGAATATACAATTTGATTTAAATAAATCTTGCCACTAACTATGGTGGCTCTTGATGAAGTCATAAATCTAAATTTTGTCTTTTTAAATATTCTTAGTGATCGCTATAGATTTTTTGTCCCCCGAGTTGAAATTCTTGTGCTTATTGTATCTATTGTTAACTCTCCTATTTGCACCTTTTTCAAATAAGGATTATGGGTTACAGTATGTTCTTAAATGGTATGATAGCATAGATGAGCAATAATTTGAAACCTACATCTTGCATGTCACTTAAGATAAGACCCTTGAAGTGAGATCTTGGATGTGAGTAACAGTGCTTGCTTGAATAGAATTTTAATACTTTAGCCATATATAATGATCAATATTTTACTTTAAAAATTTTAATCGAATAGAAAATTATAACCACAACTGGTCTCTCATGCTTCTCAAGATGATTGAATTTTTCTATCAATACATTATATGTGCAGTCATGGTTGTACTTTCAAAATAGATGTGCCAAACATTAATTAGTTAATAATAAGATAAAAAAATTATGTTCTTTTTAAATTATCGATCAGATTTATTAAGAGTCCGTGAGTAATTACATGCAAGATATACTTTAGACAATGTTTGCTAATCGCATATGTAGATAGTTTAAATATCGAGTCATATGGTGTTTTATGTTGTTTTGCGGTAGAGTCAGTACAAAACATAGATGTTAGAAATATTGTACATATTATTATGGTGTACCATATAATTGCGTCTATTTGTATACTAACGTGACACTCATATAAATGTTGCTTTCTAATATAAATCCATACTTAAATGGCCAATTGGTATATATAAATAATTTTCAATCTCAATTTGTAGATTATCTAATGTTTATCTTAGTTCCATGTGTATTAGATATAAAACCCATATATTTTTTTTTTTATCAAAAAGTGATATGCTTTAATATTTACTTTATTTACTTCCATCCACATTCATACTGCAACATACCTCCATATGTGTTTGATGTCCGTTTAGTTCATCAATGTGCTAATATTTCTATACTTGTTTAAATATTCTCTTATCACTATTCACTTTTTATAGTTGAGTTAACATTTTCAACCCCATTCATATTTTTTACCTTTGCATTGTTCATTAATATGATCGACATATGTTTTCTCAAAACCTTAACTATATATTTTGGTTTGAAATCGGCATTCTCAATAAAGTACGTGTTTATGCATGGCAACACACACAAATGTGAGTTACGTTTTCATATATTAATAATAACATGAGTGATTAATCTATACAATTATAAAAGTATTTTTGGGAAACTACTTGATAATGACCACAATAGATAATTTATATTTAGGTAGTTTATATTATTGTTAATGATATAATGCAGCTGGCTAATTTAGATATAAATGTATGTGTTACTTTATATCATTTTTCATATGTGGTGATTCAAATGAATATTAGAGTTCTAGTTTAGTCCTATTTTACATAATGGTAGCTGTGATATTATAATAGAATATATCTAAGGATTGTGATTGTTAATATAGTATAATAATAAGGATTATAGTAAACCAAACAGATGACTGTGTAATAATTTGGATAAAAAACTCATGTGTATTATTTTATTTAAAAATATAAATTAATCTACGACAACACTAATAACATTTTAGATTTATTATACCATATTTTTATCGAGGGGATATAATGTCACTAATTAGCAATGATGTTGTAATTTGTAGAAATCCCCTATATATAAAACAAATATATAAGACCCTTCTTGTATCTCATCTAGTCGGCTTTTGATTATGATAGGTGAACTGTATACATCAGTATACAAAAATTTCGTAGTTTTATGTATAGAGACACTAAATGTTGTTGGAAGTTAAAGGAGTTTGTCATTCAGAATTGTGCTCTGACCTATATGGAGACACGGCGTCATCCTTCATCAGGCTTTAGTACATCAAAATGCTTCCCGCCTGTTGAATGCTTGTCATCTTTGTAGGTGGCAAGGAAACATGATAGGGCAACGTGAGAGCGAGATTCTACGTGTTGATCGGTACTCTCATCCATGGTCCATGCGTGTCTACATGGTTCCTGTTAATAGATACCCGGCCGATCTGGTGGACTTTTTTAGTTTTCACACTGGAGCTCCATGCATCTACTAATCTACATGCATACTGATGAAGGACGAACGGAAGACAGGTTCTACCACAGTTGCATTACCGCATCAGCTTGTCGTTGATCAATTGATGTTGCCATAGTGGTACATATTTACATCATCTCTTTGAGATCCACAACCAAAGATCAAGTAATAATCATAATGCATCTGCTCCAAAGAGGAGATCTAGTGGTACAATATTATTGTTAGAGGCTTGTGGATTGATGGCCAAATGTTTTGACTAATGTGAGAATTTCTAGCATTTTTATCTTTTTTCTAGCGTGTCTGGTGAGAATTAATGTGGAGTCTCTCATTAATCGTAAGTATTTAGCCATCAAATCTATAGACTCCGCAATCAGTAACCGTTAGATCTACTTTAATTTTTTACAAAATTACCCACCTTTGTCATTATTAGAGGTAAAAAGAAAGAAAGAAAAAATAAATCTATTATGTTTTAAAAATCAACATAACAAAAAGAAAAACATAAATGCATTATTTTCCCTACCGCGAGCCTAGGTAAATGGATTGCCTCAATATTTACAAATCTACATATAGTAAGAAAGAAGGAAAAAGATAACTACGTAAAGTATTAGTTTTACTATTTTTAAGAATATAAATTTTATAATGGCATTGGTGGGTAATTTATATGTATGCGTATAGGGGGTTATTTTTATGATGTTATTATAATGGCAAAAGTGGGTAATTTATATGTATGCGTATAGGGGTTATTTTTATGATGTTTTTATAATGGCAAAAGTGGATAATTTTTTTAGAAAATAAAAATAAATCGAATGGCTATTATTGTTGGAGGATTGTGGATTGATGGCGGATGTTTTCGATTAATGTGAGAATTTCTTGTATTTTATCTTTTTTTTCTAGCTGGCGTCTCGTGAGAATTAACGTGAAGCCTCCCGTTGGAGCCTCCAATTAGTAATAGTAAGATGTTTATTAATTGCCTTTTTTGTTAAATGTAACAAATTTTGTAAAGTTTGTTCTTTTTCACTACTAGGAATTGACCCTTAGAGCACCATTTTTTTACGCATAACACCAAACATTTTGGTTGCAATATTTAGTTCTATAGCAACCAACATTTTTTTTTTTGGGTTGCGATATCTAGATCTTATGGCCACCAAAAATTTAGGTTGCATCTATTGAAACATTCCTTGCAATAGGTTAGTGTTAATGCCACGGTGAAAATTGTGGTTGCTTTTATGGGTACCTATTGCCACAACTATTTGAGCATTGCGATAGTATCGATTTAGTGTTGCGATAGATGTATGTTTGTTGCCACGAATATTTATTTGGTTGCGAATAGGCATGCTTGTGGCCACGATAAAATTACGTTGTCTAAAATTTAATTTTTGTTCGCGATAGCTCATGTGCCTGTTGCATCCGTAAAACAATTCGTTGCAATAGATGTGTGTTTGTTGCCACGAATATTTAGTTGGTTTGCGATTATACATGCTTGTGGCCACGATGAAATAACGTTGTCTAAAACCTAACTTTCGTTGCGATAGCTCATGTGCCTGTTGCATCCAAAAACAAATTGTTGTGATAGAACTGTGTTTGTTGCCACGAATATTTAATTAGTTGCGATTATGCACGCCTATGGCCCGCGATAAAATGTCGTTGTCTAAAACTTAACCTTTGTTGCGATATCTCATTTGTCCGTTCATCCGTAAAAAACAATTCGTTGTATCAATGAGCTTCTATTGCCACCAATGAATTATGTGAATTCAATAGACTATTTTTGGTTGCACTAGAAAAAAAAGTTGAAGACTTAATTAAGCCCACTTGCGCATTTGAAGAAAACAAAACAAAAAGAAAAACCCCAGCCCACCGACGCATGAGGAAAAAAAAATTAGGGAAAAAAAGAGGCCTAGCCCACCCAGCCCGACCGGCGCATGATGATGAGAAGAAGAAAAAAAAAACAGTTTTTTCTTAGTCCTAACCTAACTAGTATAGTGCCCACGGTTCTTTTAAGGGATGCACTTAAATACAACCAGACGGCAAGAATTTTTTTGATAGTTTGTCTCATGCAATTGTATATGATGACCATAAACATAGACATAATATATAATAGTCATGGCCAAAGGAACTTATGATGTTGCTCAATTTTCTACCAGCATCGTCTCTTTCTCTCTCTTTTTGTGTGTGCAGACCCAATTCTAGTCGGTTGCAACATGTGGAGCTTCCTATATTGGCACGACTCTTTGAGATCAAAAATATGGGTTGTGATAAGTTGAATTATCTTTTTGCCACAAATGGTCTTGCTTCCAAATTTTTGTAGCTATTGCCATGTGTCTATTCTGCTCATTTATTTGGACCACCAATAATTTTAAACAATATAATACAAGATCAATAATAATTATGCATTTATCATCCATCAAACACGATTCAACCTTCAGTATAAAATTCCATGACACACGTAGTACTAAAATACTAACAAGTTTCCGACACTACATTGTTTCCACACATCCTAGGCTAATTTGATACAAAATGAAGCACTTGATCAGCAATCCCATCACTTGATCAGCAAAGGGTGATTTCAAGATGATCCCATCACTTGTTAGCTCCATTCGAAATGCCTTAGTTTCCTAGAAAGAATGACATTTGTTTTAGCATCAAGTAAGCTAAATGCACAGATCATTATCTAAATTAGTCTTGCAGTCCAAGTGCTTAATTTTCTGAAGCATTACTTTGGCATGTAATCTTCACTGAATGAAACCACGACAATACTCAACCACGCCTAGTTCCCAACTAGCAAGCCAAAACTTGATGTTCTTTTCCTTTTTGTGAAATACTACTTTACAGGAGAAATTGCACACACTTGATAAAAATGGGGCAACCTGTGCTTTTGTATGAATGTAACATTGGTGGAATTCACACAAAGCTGCAAGTTAATTGTGGCACAGGCTGCTATCTACTCTGACAATAGATATATATTATTGTGATGTCAACCTGTGCAAGACCTCATGTGTGTGTGTGTGCCAATATTAGCAAATGTAATGCTGACAGATGCATTGAGGGACTTGTTAAACAATTTACCTTATTGTAAATTGAGGGTGTTATAATAGCAACTAGCAGTTAGCTGTCACCTGCAGTCCTGCATGCAACATATATGAAAATATATTATTTCATAAACATTAAACATGTATCCATAACTACAAGATCTATAGCTATTATGAGTTATGACTGCAGCATAACAAACTTTGAAAACTTACAGTAACACTGTTTTAGGTGAATGAACATATGACAACATGACAGATAATTAGAACACCAGAAGCATCGTTAGCATTTTTCAGAAACAAAGAAAAAAAACTTTTCTATAGTGAGAACAAAATTGCAACACATGAATTTAAGGAAACAAAAAAAAATCTTTTTGTTAGGCGCCGAAACAGCACCAAGTGCTGGACGCATGGCACTTGCAGAGTAGCAGCCTGTAAATATCCTTATGTAAACAAAATTAGCTCAAGTAATATTCATTAGCATGTAATTGCTTTCATTGAGGAGCTTGATGGGCCAGCTGCAAATAAACATTTTGTTGGCACTAGATAAATTAGCATGTAATTGCTTTCATTGAGGAGCTTGATGGGCCAGCGTAATAAACATTTTGTTGGCATTAGATAAATAAGCAAGTCATTCTCAAAAAAAAAAAAAAAAAAGATAAATAAGCAAGTTTGAACTAACTAAAATTATGAGGCATGCAGTTCTACAGATAGTAGAAATATGCATAAAAGCATGGGTAACAAAAGATATATTACAAAAGAGGAACACACTAATTGCAATATTGAGGGCCACAATTGCAGTTTACTTTATAAAGTTTTTTTTTTTTTTTGAAAAGAACCGATGGCTGCAGCACAAGATGAAATGAAACATCAAAGCTGGTCATATCATAGTTGCTCACCTATCCTGGGTACAACTAAAAGCACACATGCTTCGACTCACCACACAATACAAGGCTAGTCAATGGCCATCGTTGTTGTCCAAGTTGGTTGGCATAAGAGGAATCATCTCCAATCCCTCCCTACATCTGAAACAAGACAAAAAAAAAGGAACCTTGATGATTCATTTGCTTCAGACCAAAAACAATATTGGGATCAGTTGTAATCTGTACATGAGAAATATGGTTGGTAGTTTATTTAGTCGATCACTAAATAAAAGAAGACACAAATTTAAAGTTCAGGAAATAAATCTCGCTTGTCTTGTTAATACCATTCAGTGGAACAGGACTCGGAGAAGAACTCTAGTCAAAATGGCAGTTGAGAATCTAGTCAAAATTTCCATCCGAAACTCTACAACATTCCATGGTGCTAATTAGGTAATACAAACAGGAACCATATAGTTCACAGCACGCAGGTATGCTGCTCACCCAGATACCTAGCCAACTACAGGATTACAGCAGTGGCAGTAATCACACATAAACCATGTGATCTCTGGTGTCTCCATTGTGACGTTCCAGATCGTGCAAGCCATGTTCTCCGACAACATATCATCCAGAAGAAGCCAGTCTGATTTGAGCTTGGGGAAAATAGATCTCAAAGGGAGATCGGGGAGAGAGAGGGCACCTCGTCATACCGGCGGCAGTGGAGGGGCTTGGCCCCGTGCGTTGGTGGCGGCACGGGTGTGGGAGACGCTCCTGGGCGCGGCGGCGACGCAGGTGGGCGGTGGCCCTTGGGGGCGGTTGGGGAGGGCCCTAGGGCGGCGGCGGCATGGTTGGCGAGGGCACTGTGGGCGGCGGCGCCACCTTTGGTGAGGGCCCTAGGGCGGCGGCGCAGGCATCGAGGAGGAATTCTCCATTGCGGCGGCGCTTTGGGGAGTGGGATTTAGAGTTTGGGGTGGCCCGTCGCTGGCTAGAATGAGATATGAGTATTTAGACTCGGTGTGGATTTTTTGGCGGTCAAACAGTAGCGCGCAAAGCACCAATTTTTCAGCTCGCCGACGCACGCGCCAAGCCAATTTTTCGGCCTCCAACGCGCGCGCACCAAGCCTATTTTTTATTTCAATATTTATTTATTTGGTAGTGAGTTTTTAGGAGGGAAACTGACCGGGAAATGAAAAAAGGAAAAATGAAGCTCCTGGTTTTAGGACTCGGTAGATGCATTTCTATTTGGTAGTGAGTTTGCATTTCAGGAGCGGCAAATAAAAAAGTTTATGAATATTTCTTCATGTGCTCTCTAATATTCGCTTTATTCAAATTATAATCTTGTTTCGATTTCTTGGTACATTAATCTTGTCATATATATAGATAATTAGATAAAATAATATATGTTTAGATACATACCTAAACATATGTAAAACCTAAACCTATGGAAAGTTTTAATATGTCTCCATAAGCATCTCATTAAATTTTGAAATGATTTGAAAAAAAAAAAGTGATACTATACATTTCAAACAAGAATGAGCACCTCTCACTAGGTGACACGGATATGTGTGAGACATCCATGTTTCATTATACCTATAGCCCATAGCAATTTTTTAATTCATATTTTCCATATTTTTTATATTAACAGTTACCCTATTAAATCACATTCTAAATTTGGCTCTCTCTCTTTTTTTCTTGTCCTATGGTATATTTTAATTATATAAACTTGAATTTGTATCTTTTGTAGTCTCTCCTCTTTGCATGAACCCACCCGTTTTGTTCTTATTAATTAGCCTCATGGTGGCCAAACGAGGTCATGGCCCCCTTCGCTTGCCTCTGCTAGTAGTTCATCTATCATCTCTTTTTCAACTCTAATCGGCTAGTATATTCTATACTGAAAAGCTCCGCCTTTGCTCACATATTGCGGGTGCCCTTAAGAGCTAGTTAGGGTTTTAAGTATTACCTTCTAGAAAGTGTACACCTATATAGTTCCTATCTTCTAGAAGACATAATGGGCTCATAATGGGTACATGAGTATCACCGACATATGGTGTTATTACCATATATCATATAGGGACATGAAAAGACTCGTAATGGGTATATGGGTAATTTTGCCTGTCGTAATGGTTATTGGCTCTACGCCAACTTAAACTTATTCAACAAAGGCTAGCTCTTATTAGCAATAGCTCTTATTACCATGACAACACACAGTTTAGCTTTTGCTTATTTATTCTACAAGCTCTGTCATCTTTGCTCACACATTGCGGGTGCCCTTAAGAGCTAGCTATATGGGTATAGTTGGAGGATCTACTCACTATGGTCGGGGTTTGGGCTAATTTTGTTGTTGATGAAATTGTTGTTTCAAGTCATTTAGAATCCCAAAATTGTCTATTTTGCTAGAATACATACGTCTCACACTTAGATTAAGAATACGAGAGAGATAATTGCATTTGTGATGGAAGCATAGTGCTACTTTATTAAATTTTCATAATTTTTTTATGAGATGCTTATGGACCGAAAAAATATGTTGTTGTGTCAATTTGAAAAAAAAATTGTGACCAAATTTAGTTATTATTGTAATTATTTGTTGAATTACCATAGAACTATAAGTTTCCCATAGCAAACATATGATTTTTTTTGGTCTAACTCTACGATATTAGCTTCAAAAAAAATGTGAGGGATATATCCATTTGCTAACAATGTATAATGCCACTTTGTTTAAATCATTTGATTTTTATTCAAATATTATACATCCAAATCATGTTGTCCCTAGCAAATAAATGACTTTTTTTGTCTAACTCCAAGGTATTGGCTTCAATGACATGTATCAACCAAAGTATATTTTTATGATTTTTTAATCTAACTCAAGAGACCATTAGTTGAATTTGGATATTTTTACGTTGCTCACACGGTGCCTTATCCATTTATCGGATAACAGGAACAACAAAAACTAAATTATTATTTTTGGACAGTAAAGGACCTAAACAATTCCATATTTTCGCCCATCAGCCATTCGGCCCATCTCAGCCCACATCGGAGGATACTCGCTTCTCACCGTTGGATCAATGTTAAACGCTCCGGATACGCTGAAATGGGGGATAAAACTAGCGCTCTCTTGTCATCCGGCTGTCAAAACCCTAGCTTCCCTCTCTCTCTCTTCTCCCTCTCAGTAACACCCGTGTTTTTTACATCATTTTAAAATTCACTAAAAATTTTGAACTTTTGAATTACAACTAAAACTTGATTTATTTTCCACCAAACCAAAACCATGTTTTGAAAACCGCATTTCAAACTCTAATCATATAGAAAATAGGAAACCTTGTTTGTTGTTTGCTGAACTTTATGGTGGCCGAAGATGCAAGGTAAGCCCTAGATTTAAATTATGGAAATGTATCGCATGAGAAATGATTTTACGAAGTTATCTCTCGGGAATAAAAAAACTGAACCTTGTGTGCACTATAATATATACATGAATATTTTCTTATGAGCACAACAAATAATTATCCTTGACAATAAAAGTCGTGGAGCCATACATGTGCTTGTGAGAATATTTATAGAATATATATTTAGGCCACACATGAAATAATGGGAAGAAAAGGGCATATGTGTGTATACATATACATCTATTTATACAAGTACCCTCAAGATAAATATTTCCCCATGAATTAAAGTCATAGGGACATATGAGAGTTTGTATAAATGTTAATGATATAACTTGACTACACACATAAGATAATGGGTGAGAGAATAATAGAAGAAAGGAGAGAAAGAATAAAAGAAAAGGGAAAAGGAATTAGAAAAGAACTCGTCATGGGCTCGCTTCCTCCCCTTTCCCTTCTTTCCCGCCCAAAGAACCGGCTTCCTCCTTCTCTTCTTACCGCAGCGTCCGAAAGTGGGCCGCCCATGATCGGCCGGGCCAATTGGGCCCATCCACCCAAAGGCGAGGCCCGACTCTCTCCCTCCCTCCTCTCGTTAACTGGGACCCCGGCCGGCTGCCGTCTTCTTCCTCCCTCTCCCCGCCGACGCCGGACGCCTACGCCGCCGTCGCGGCCGCCGCCCACCGTGCACCGGCTCTCCCACGCAGCGGAGACCGGCGCCACGAGGAACGGGCACGAAGCCCCTCGCCCGGCGTGACCACGCGTCGTGCGGAAAGCGCAGGCGCGCCACCTGACCCGTGTACGCATCGCCATGAACGCATGCGCGCGAGTCGACGCGGTTGCACCGCAGCCAAACGGCGGCGCCCGGTCTTTGTTGGCGAACTGGCGACCAGTGCCTCCCTAGCGGACACCTAGGCGGCGCCACACGCCTGGCCTTTCGAGTCAACCAGCCACAGCGGCCACAATGAGCTCGGACACTTTGCTGCCGCGGCAAAGCGCGGCGTGGATATTGAGCGCTCGCCGGCAATGGCCGAAAACCCGCACGTTGCACTGCAGCGCGGCGCCCGACCAGACTGCAGAGAACCCGGTGGAGCGGATTAAATGGCCATGTGACGTCGGAAAAAGATCGTGTTGACGGAAAATATCTCGGCCGACAGCGAGTGCGTGGCGCGGTATAAATAGCCTCTCGGCGCTCGTCGACCTCGCCAATCCCCTCCCACGAGCTCCGCCCGAAGTCGGGAACACCACGGTGCTCGCCTTGGCCACCCCTCTCCTCCTCCCTCCTCGCGTCGCGGTTGCCCCCTAAATCGGAGATTCCGCCCCGCCGCCGCTAGGTCACGAGCTTCGCCGCCCGTCGGCCGAATCTGAGTGCGATTGTCTGGTGGTACACCCCTCAACCTCTCTACACTTTTCGACTCTCATACTGCCCTATTAGGCTATGGTCGTGATGACCCGAGTCTGCCGCCAACTGGAGCCAGCGTGGTCGCCGCCGAGGAAGGCGAGCTATCCGCCCTGAACCTACTCCAAGCGGTTCGGGACCTCGCAGGATGCCATGGCGGGGCCTCGGTGAGGAATAGGCCGGAGATGGCCACTCCGGCGAGTTTTTCCGGCGGAGCGCCGCAGGCAGCGCGTGGCGGACGGGGACGACCTGACGCAGCCCTACTGGCAGTGACGTCATAGGACGGGCGCCAATGGAAGCGACATCGCCGTCTTCCGGCCCCACCAGGCCGACGCCGCCACGTGCCACTTAACCGGGCCACGTGGCGCCCAACGTGGCGGACAGGTGGCATACCCCTGGACCCACATGTCGCCCACAGCGTGCACGACAGAAGGGTTCCCGTGTACACCTTGTAAAATGCTATGGCTACCCGAGTAGTGTACACGTAGTATTAAAAATAGACTTTCCTTCATCGAAAAATTCTTTAAAAATTTGTAAATTCATTATTTGATTTATATAATTTTATCATGTAATTAGTTCCAATATTATTACATGATAAAATTATAATATAATATTACCCTAATGATTTAATTAGGGATTAATATTGTAAAATCCATATCTCATGCAATTTAACTCCGTTTCGCGTGAAACGACTTCCATAATTTATCTAAAATCTAGCTCTATGCATCTAACCCATTACCACCATAATGTTCTATGTTTGTTTTGCATGTTGTAGTTCAAGCTAGGTTTTGCCGATCGCTTGAAGTAGCTTTTCGGCGACCGGATTAGGAGTTTCATCAGGATCAAGCGAGAAGGCGTTCAACGCCCGATCCGATTAAGTAAGAACCTCCGGGCAAGTCCTTACCCCCTTAATCATGACCATAATATAATGTTAAATGATGATATAATATGGATAAGTAAGATCAATGTAACCTAAGTAATAAAGTGAACCCTCCAACAAAAGGTGAGTGGTGATTGTCTACATGGAGGTGGACTAATCACAATGGGGATGAATCCCGCGGAGAGATGCTCGCCTCCCTAAGGACCGGTTCATAGACCTTCTACCTAGTGCGATATTTCGCATGCGCCCACACGTCGTTTATGGGACGGCTTGATTCACACCCCGTTGGGTTGAGGTATAATTGGGATCCAAGGTGGCGGAGCAGTGCAAGCGACCTATTAGGAGCAGATGTGGGGGGAGAGTGGCCCCATGTCCGGTTGGCGTGGATGTTGAGTGGTCTTCCACGGAAGTGTTTGGGCGCGGTGGCGCAAAGTGCTAGAGGCACATATTGATGATTTGAGATTGAGAGTGGTGTTGGTATAGGTTGGGTAATTAGGTATTACCCGTAAAAGCCGTGGGTGATTTGGTATCACCATATTGTCTAGGGTGATGCGCCATCCTTGTGGTGGCGTGTTGTCCTTCCAACCCCCGAGAAGTCGCGGGTGAAGATTATACCAACATACCTAGAGTAGCACTCAAGCGGTACGGATCTCGTTAGGTCCGCCGGAAGCCATGACGGTGGTCGAGGCAATACCTATCGTGTGGGGAAATTTGTACAACCTCTGCAGAGTTACTTAAATCTATTCGAATAGCCACGTCCTTGGAATGGGCGAATGCTAGGCGAGAACATCTATGATTAGATATAACTAACCTTTTGAGATATGTGAAGGTGATGGTAAGACGAGATAACCCCGGGAACTAGTAAGAGCAGTTTTAGAGACTCTGCTAGGGCCCAAACCCTTAAATTACCAAACCACCCTTGGTTTGGACTTGCTGAGTACCTTTGTACTCACCCCTCTGTTTTTACAGACATCGGCACAGAAGAAGGTAAAGTCGCCAAGGTAAAGGATACGCGTACGTAGGAGCCGTAAGACGATCGAGTAGGAGTAAGGCTGAACCCAATTCCTATCCATTATCAAGATGCACGTGGAATAAGGAGAAGTGCCCTAGACGATATACCAACGCTTCGCTTGATTGGCTACTCGATATTCATAACCCAGCTAGGTGTCACTTCGTCACCCTTTGTAAGATCTTCTATCCTATACATTTCTTGCTCGGTATTATTCATATAACTGATTTCTCACTACTGTGGATCGCTAAACGTATTGGTAGCGTGATCCTGGCGCCAATACGCGTGATTAAAAGTCCCATTAAAAGTGGGGCGTGACACCCTCACACCGTCCTTCACAACTCCTACTCCCCTCCTCGGGCGGCGGCGCAGCGAGGCAGGTACCAACGAGGCCCCAGCGGCGCGCGCCCTCCGACGGCGCTGGCGGCCCTCCGGCAGCATGAGCCTGCACTCGATCAGGCTAGGTTTGCCGAACAAATTCGGAGAGGCACGGCATAGGCGCCGGTGCCCCTCGACCACGCTGGCGGCCTGGACCTCGGCGTGCTGCGGAGTGGCCTCCAATCCTCCCCTCGGCTTGGCCGGTTGGTGGCAGGCAGGCACGCAGCTGCAGCCAGCGCCACACCCAGGATGCACCTAGATGTACAGGCATAACTTATTGTTCTGGTTTCCCCTCCGCCTTTTTTTTTTACCTTTCTGTGTTAGATTGTTTCCATTGCCCCCGTAAAGACATAACTGATTGAGATTATGTTTGCTATCACATAGTCTAGTTGTCACCGGTTACCCTACTAGCATGTAGATCTGATGACATGGAAGGATCCTTAACCAATAACTTTGTTTTGTGCCTCTGTAATTTCCAGGCTGTAGATGAAGTTCCAAGGCACTTGTGCTATTTTTGCCTTGCTCATAAAAAAAAAGGCGCTTTTATTAGTTGTCTGTTCCATGAACTAGTTGCTTAATTTTTTAGCTATGTTAGGACGATATGTGTTTTTATCCTCTTTAAATATGCAGTAGTTGCTTCACCTAATATCGATTATGAATAGTTACTCTCAGATTATATTTTCTACAACCTGTTCACTGTTTTGGGTACCTTGTCAATTTTATATGAACAAAATGTTTGGTTAATGATGCCATCCTAATATCGATTATGAATAGTTGCTCTCTGATTAAATTTTCTACAACTCTGACCTATACCTGCTCACTGTTTTGTGTGAAACAATTGAGTTCTCACTTCCCCTTTTTAAACAGTTTGCAAAAATACCTAGCTGAACATTGAGACAACCATATATTGGCTAGATTAGTGTGCCTTAATTTTTTTGTGATATCTTAAAGTGAACTTCTGTTTTTTTTCATAGAATGCTTGTGTGACAGTCTTGGTTGCTACATTGTCATTCAAGTCTTAAGCATGTTTGATTTCAGGAAACACCTATGTGCTCATTCTTGGCCGAAAGTCAACATCCATTCCTGGTGGCACAAGACGGATTCACAGCTTGATGGTATTTTGCTTGAACATTTGATTTATATATGTGATCCCAACTGGTTGAATTGTGGGAAAGTAAGGAACCTGTGTTGGCTGGCAGCTATATAAATCTAAAAATTGACTATAATATATAGGAGCCTAGGAAAGTATGGAGCTTTGTCTAATAATTTAACATCGCAAGCTTTTAGCCACCTACACATTTCACTAGTGATTCTTTTAGTTACTCCATGAATGTGCTTGGAATTGTTTGATCTCAATTGCTCTTGTTCTATGATTGCTAATTACTCCATGAATTTAATCATATATGTTTTCATGAAACGCAGAGAAACTCAAACAGCCAAAACAATTAGAGAGCTTCTACGGTTTAATGGTGATGACCGGTACCAACAAGAATGACAAGTTACAAAGATGCTTATTTGTGGATGGTGTAGCTGATGGGCGTATGGAGCAACCAGCGAACACATATTTGGATCGATTTATTATATGCTAAACAATGTTGTGAACTTAGTTAAATATGGTGTCTTTTATTTTGTTAGTTGTGGTCATGTTCTTTTTAAGCAGAATTATGGTCATTTTGTGTTATTTTGGTTTGAGACAATTTAAATTAATGAATGTATCCAGTTATTATATGTGATGTGCATGCTGTGAAAATAATATAAAAACTGCTATTAAAATTCCTCTCTCGCGAATGAATAATAGGCAACCATTGATTTTGGTTGCAATATGCATTATTGCAACGAACTTTATGCGTTGTGTTACCATATCATCTATTGCCACCAACAATTGTTTGTTGCAAGTGCCCTCTATTACCATCAACACGAATTCGTTGCAACTTTCATATATTACCTCGAAGACTAGTTCGTTGCATTAGAACCTTATGATCTATTGCCACGTAGTTTTGGCGTGGCAATATTTCTATATTACAACACATTCTTTCGTTGTAATATTTTTCTATTGCAACACATTCGTTCGTCATAATAGAACCTTAGGCAACCAATCCAATCGTTGCAATATTTGTTCTTGCAACCAAGTATTGGTTGCATTACGCTTTTTTTGTTCGTTGCAATATTTGTTCTTGCAACCAAGTATTGGTTGTATTAGTCTTTTTGTTCGTTGCAATATTTGATCTTGCAACCAAGTATTGGTTGCAGTAGAGTTTTTTGTTCGTTGCAATAGCGCTCAGATCTGTTGCAACCAAACATCAAGTGGTTGCTCGAGGCTATTGCATTGTTCCAATTGCAACCATCCGTCGACCAAAAGACTTAGTTGCAATTGATTCCGGGTTGCAACCAAAATTGCCATATTGCAACCAAATATAGGCGTTGGCCAAGGGTCAATTCCTTGTAGTGTTTGTAACACTTTGATTAGGGTCATTATTCGAGAAGACATCGCTTGTCGGGTAATAATCCTTAAGCCAGCATTTTTACCTTGATAGTGGCCCATATGCAGCATGGTTGAGATGAGTGCTATGAGTTAAATCACCGGGAAAGTAGACTTCTGTTTTTATTTCCTATGGACGTGGATTTGCCACATACTCCTTTGAGCTAGTATCTGTCTCTTGTTGTTGGACACATCCTAAGCAGTACTAAAGCATCTTCCTCCCTTGATAAAAAAATAAAAAATAAATAAAAAAAACTTCTTCCCCAGATACAAAATATATTCAGAATTCCTCAACATCTAGAAGTAGCCTTCCACCCAGAAGTCAACCACATGAACACTTCTCCAGCTCAAAAACCTCAGATTACAGACATCAGAGAGCTCAGGCATAAGAGAGCAATAATGGCGGCGATGCTTGTCGACGCTTATACTGGGGGTGTTGAACACCATCCTGTTCAAGCTCTCCAAGCTGCTGGAGGATGAGTACCCCAAGATCAAAGGCGTCGCGGCGCAATCAAATCACCTTCCTGAGAGACGAGTTGAGCAGCATGAAGCCTATGCTAGAGATGCTTGCAGATGTACAGGAACTTGATCCTCTAACGAAGGAATGGCGGGACAACATGCGTGAGCTAGCCTACGACATTGAAGACTATATCGATTCTTTCATGGTCCGTGTCAACCAGGACCATGATGAAATACCAACGGGCTTCAAGGGCTTCTTCCGTAAATTGAAGAAGTTGAAGGCTTGCCATGAGATTGCTGATGAGATCGAACAACTCAAGACATGTGCAACAGAGGCAAGTAATATTGTCCATCTGTCATCCAACTCTATCACTTCTGGTATTGACGCTCGCCTGCTAGCTCTCAACAAGGAGAAGAATAAACTTGTGGGAATTGATCAAGCTTTGGAGCATATAATTGATTGGTCAATCAGTAAAAGAGATGATAAAATTCTCATGGAAAATCTCATGGCGGAGTTGACAGCTCTGGAGCATGGAATTTATTGGTCAATCGGTGATAAGTCGTTGGCAGTTCTGGACTCTGTAGGTCTTGGTGAGATTACTAGTCTTGCCACACAAGTCTACTATAAACTTGAAGACAAATTTCAGTGCTCAGCTTTTGTGTCAGCATCTCAAAATCTTTGTACAGAAACTATTTTAAGATGCATTCTTTTTCAACTTGCTGGGATCGTCGATAACGCTGTACTGAGGTACTTTGTTGTAGTTAATAACGTGTACTAGAGCAATAAGAAAATTTGTGTGCATAGAGATGGGTACGGTCATATATTTTATTTCAATTTAGCACTAATTGCTCTTGTAATAAGCTTAAAAGTACAGATCTATAACTTTGTTAAAATTATATATGATAGGTACTTTGTTGTAGTTGATGATGTACCGGATGCAGAAATATGGAAAGCTATCAAAGCGTGCTTTGTTCGACATTAATAGATGTGGTAGCAGAATTGTCATAACAACACGTAATGCTGCAGTTGGATCATGTTGTACATCTGATGGTGGTTATGTTTATCAACTGCAACCTCTCAGCCTTGATGACTCCAAAAAGGTTGTTTTTCAAACGAGCATTTGGTTACGAGGATTTTACCGTATCCTCATCCGGAAAGAGTTTCGGATGGGATACTAAGAAAACTGTGGTGGCCTTCCGCCATTGGCTATTATTATCATGTCTAGCTTGTTAGCCAATCAGCGTGAAGAAGATGAATGGAACAGGGTGCTATCTACTGTTAATTGTGCTTCTGCGAATAATCTGGATGTTAAGAGAATGTTGACAAAGATATTATCTCTGTTATTTTGACCTTCCTCGCCATTTAAGAACATGTTTGTTGTACTTGAGCATATTTCCAAAAGATGATGAGATCAACAAGCAACGCCTGGTAAATAGGTGGATCGCCGAGGGATTTATTCATGAAGAGCAAGGGCATAGTAAATACGAAGTTGGTGAGTGTTATTTTAATTATCTCATAAATAGAAGCTTCATCGAACCAGTTGGTGTAAAGTATGGCCAGGCAAAGGCATGTCGAGTCCATGGCATCATTCTTGACTTCATCACATGCAAGGCTTCTGAAGAGAATTTCTTCACTTCATTCCGTGCTGCAGAGCATGGACCCGTTTCAGAGTACAGGGCCAGGGTTCGTAGGCTTTATGTGGATAATCGCAATAAAAATGAGGCTGCCAGTTTGACAGGCCTAATTTCTGGTCATGTTCGATCGCTTACTATATATGGAAAGCTCACGGGAACTTCTTCGGCCTTGCCAGCCCTTCATGTGTTGGACTTGGATAAAGACCGAGAATCGCCAAAACAATTTTGGCAGGAGTTTGGAAGCCAAAAAAATATGTGGATGACATGGAGTTTGAAAACCATGAAATGGCAAATATTATTGAAAAGCTGTTACATCTGAGGTACTTGCGTCTTCGTTCCCCTAATTTTCGTTTGCATCCCACGGGAGGAATAGGAGAGCTGCAGCATTTGGAAACACTGGACATAAAAGGTACAATAATTGTAGATATGCCACCAACTATTACAAGGCTTCACCGGTTGCCCCGTCTATATGTTTCTTGCTATGTTAGATTTCCGGCTGGAGTGATTGGAAATATGCGAGCACGGAAGAGCTAGATGAGTATGGTATCATGAACTACGAACAAGGAAAGAAGGGTCTCCGCAAGAAATCGGTCGGCTAACCAAGCCGAGGACATTGAAAGTAAAATGGGATTCGGATTGGTGGGATAATTGGCCTTTTCGCGAAGGCTGGGAAGAGCCTTCAAAGGTATTTTCAAAAGGAAGAGGGCCTTCAAAGTTATGTGCAAACTTTAATGTCTTCATGTAATCTTCATCATCTATATATCAACAACGTTAGTGTTGTGCCAGCCCCTTACCCACTATCACTTGAATCTTGCTGCCCTCCTATTTTACGTAGCCTTAGGAAGCTCCACATCACATCTTGTTTTGTCTCGTAAGCTTCCAACTTGGATCAGCTCGCTTGGTAATCTCGGGGAATTAAAACTCTATATCTACTATATCGGGGACGGGAAGATGTTGAGATACTTGGAGCAATACCTAGCTTGGTTTTTCTCAAACTAAGAACATTTTACGGCAGCAATGGAAGAATAATCGTCCACGGCTATAAAGGATTCAGATGTTCGAAATATTTTGCCCTCGGTTATGATGTCTTGTGGGACCGAGACTGGAATTTGAAGCAGGATCAATGCGGAGCTTGAACACCTCAAGCTTAGGTTCCGTTTGCATAAGGTGGAGTGCCCGAATGGTGCTTCGATTTCGCATCCAGCACCTCTCCACTTTGTCAACATGGTTGAGGTCCACATCTATGGCTGCCCTGGGTGATCACAAAGAATACGACCCGAGGCAGATATGTAAGAAAGCAACGTCCGATGTGTTGCAAGCCTCATCAAAGCTTCCGGCCGGGGCACTTCCCAACCATCCCGCTTGCGGTTTGAATTAGCAAGAAATTATGGGCGTCTCGAACCTTTCCATGGGCTTATCGAAGCTGTAAGTCACCTATCAGAATTGCTAGAACTTATTCTTCCATTATCTCGGTTGTGATCAACCCTATATTTCTTTCTTCTATCCTGCAGAGAAAAATTATCTGTTGTTTAATCAAATAAATCCATTTTCATCACTTCCTTGTTAGGATTTTGCTTACAATCTTCATTTGCTATTTGAAGTAATTGAATGAAAATAGTGGCGTATCGGTCGAAAGTCTTGTTCAAGAAATGATAATGTCGAGGGCGGAGAACTATTTATTATATTGGTAAACATGGGGCTTAATTACTAGTAAGTTCTCCTCCTCCAAACTCTGTGCATGTTCCATGTAATTATGTTTCTGCAATAGTCCTAATCGTCTTCTACTCTTTTTGATGAAAGTCATCCCCATATTTATTTTCCTTTTTTGGAGTATCGGGCAAAATGAGATGAGTGAGGAAGAAGAGGGAATGGTAGGTTTTTCTAGCCATTAGAAGTCAGGCCGGTTGCACAATTGAGAAGCCCCACACCTCATTATGTGCTTATTGAGTTCAATCTATGATGGGAGCAGCAACTGCTAGTTTTCTTTATCCTCCGTTCCAAGTTATAATTCACTTTGGCCTTTTCCTAAGTCAAAGTCCTCTAACTTTGATTAAGTTTATAGAAATATATTAACATCTACAATATTAAATGAATGCACTATCAAGACATGTTTTCTTGGTGGATCTAATGAAACTAATTTGATATCCTAGATGTTGATGCATTTTTATAAACTTTTTAGAGTTAAATAAGTTTGATTTAGGATACAACCAAAGTGAATAATTTGGAATGGAGGGAGTAGCACTTAGTATAGGAAGGGTCATCTTAAGCAGCTTGAAAACCATCGTCTCAGATATGCTAGCCGCTGTGTAACTAGACGCCATCAAACATAGAACTTGACCGAGCAAGGGAGATCTGCGCCATTCTAAAACATCAACTTCCCCTTCTTTCAAGCCATCCTCGCGATCTGGAGATCGTCCGCTTCCCATTGCTCCTACAATCATTAACTATATACATGGCCAACCCTACAGGCCAGGCTTTTCCAAACATCCAAATCTTAGCAATTTCTGCAATCCCGCGGCATTAGGGAACGAGCATAGGACCGATACTCCTCCATTCCAAATTATAAGTCATTCCAAGATTCTTAGAGGGTCAAAGCATCTCAAGTTCAATTAAAATTGTAAAAAAATGTAGAGATTTGTGACATCAAGTTACTTGGCTTTGTGATGCTAAACCACCTGTAATATGCTGCAAGATATGCCACTGAATGCAAATAGCTGTAATACCATCATCATTCTTTCTTTTCACTCTTGGTGAAGAACGTAGCAACATGCACCACTTCCAGTTCCCACAAATAAGGAAGTGCCATTAGTAAGGAAGTGCCTATGTGGTTGTTGTCCATTGGTATGACATAAGCCCCCAAAGCCAATCAAACTGTAGAAGTGCTCAAGTGCAAGGGTTCAAAACCACCAGGGTCCCATTGCACTAAGAAATCCTCCTTGAGAAAGAAATTATTGCAGTGGACCACCTCATAATCCTCGGATGAACTATGAATAGCAAACCTCCAAGTTTCTGTTAGGCTCACCTGTGCTGTAGCATGCGGTGCAGGGTGCCATGGTTTCTTGTTATCATCTGCTGCTTTTCTTGTAGTAGCACAAAGGATTGGTAGGTAATCTAAGCACTTTTCAATTTTGTAATGATCAGAATAAGCACACAAGTCAGCAGCCTGACCCCAACCAAAACTCCATTTGCTGGTTACCAGATCCCAAGGCACTTTGCTGTCCTCAATGCTGAGTGTAATCATGTGCCTAGCTTTTCTCAATGAATACTTTCCCATCATGTCAAGGAAGATCTGATGGTTAGATTTGAAACTTCCTTTACTCGGTCCACTGAATGAAGATACAGTTCTACTGAATGAACTGAATGTATAAACTTGACTTGAGATACTGTACTGAATTCTAAAATGCTCAAAATATTACTGTAGCCTTGCCATCCCTGATGGATCAAAACTGGGTGGTAGCCTAGAGACATTAGTAATAAAATAGCTCAAACACTTTTCTCACTGTCATCCAACTCCCACAATAAGAAATGGCCGTGCATCTGAGACACGGAGTGCATACCCTTTTGATTTGTCAAACTGTCCCTTTCTTCATACTTGCTCACGAATAAAACAAGAGGATCTCCGCTTGCTTCACCCTTCCCATGACTAAGAGTATGCAACAAGCCACATGATTTAAAATTGATAAGTGACACAGCAACATTGCAGCTTAGGTGAAGATTCATGCCTGTGCCATATAGGAATATATTCTGTTTGTTGTTTCCCTCTTCTAGTTTCACTTCCCAGGCCCTCATTTGTACTGATTGCCCATCAGTATCCCTATGTGGTTTCAGCTCTAACTGATGATGCTCAGCATTGACAATGATAGACTGAGATAGCCATTGTTGTAATAGAAACTTGCACCATTTCTACAGATAAAGTGCAGTGCTACTGGCTTCCCTGGCAGCACGTCAAACACCAATGTATATGACTGAAAATTGGATGGCACAATAGGCAATTCAACATAGCAGATGCTGAACATAAGGTCCAGCAAAATTTTGGTATGCTTTGCTTTAGATATAGTGCGAACAATGGATAGACACATGGTAACAGTAGCAGATTAGTACCACTGGATGCCATTCTTAGAAGCACAGGTGGTGGCATAGATGGTTGCCACTGCGCCCACATAGTGTAACCTCTACACCATGGCGACACCTCAGGCAGGAATCCACTGACCAATTGCATTTTTCCCAAACCATGAACTAGAACCCTCTCTGCATAGCAGCCATGGAGGTTTAGGTTGCCTGCATCCTTGTCCATTCCTCATGTCGTCACTGTCCTGCAGGATTTTGTCACCTTCAATTACAGCATCATGGCACAGCTTGCCATGGTCTGCAGCCTTGTGGCAAGGACCCTTACATGCAAAACCTGCAAACTATAAGTTCCAAGATAGCTCTCATTGGAAATGTAGGACTCGTATATACCCCTTGTTGATGCCAAATGATGAGTCAGTCAGTTAGTTATGGTTGCAGCCATAGTGTCCATGATGGGGATGGTGAGCACGACCAGTGTAGGGCAGGGACAGCTGTTGATGCTGCCAGTATATATGGAATACAAGCATCCTGATACAGGCTTAGTGTGGAACACCTGGTGGACGAGGAGCTCTGTGATGCTGAACTGGGAGCCAAGGATCGCTTCTTGCCTTCTTGGTGTGGAGTGGAGGCTGGGGAAGAGGTGGGCGAGGCCGAGAGGTTGGCGCGAAGTGTGACGGCGAGCACAGCGACGAGGAATAATAAGTCGAGCGCGGCGAGCGGCGTGTGTTGCGGGCAGGTGAAGAATAAGAGGAAGGCGAGGCGGAGGCGAAGGAGCGGAGGGTGGCGAGGACGGGGCCGTCGTGGATGGAGTTGTGGCGGACGCCGGAACGAAGTCACCCGTGTTGGGACCCAACATCGAAGTTGAACAGTTGTTGTACTTTGCCGGCGGGTGTTCTGGTGTGGCGATGTTGACGGCAAGGGTGGCTTCCATGAGCGACGTGGGGTTGGCGATTGGCGAAGGTGCCAGAGGAGCTGAGGATGACGTCCCCGGGACTCCCCGCCCGACCGGAGCTTGCGGTGGTGGAGTTGGCGACCTCATGCTCGCAGTCCTCGGAGTTAGTAGTGGGGATGGCGATTTCATACATCCATTGTATCTAGGAATAAGGTAGTTTATATACTTGCTCTTATTAATTGATTTGCTTCTCGATCACTCACTCTGACTAGGTGATGGGAACTCATTCTCAAGTTTGCCGCTGCTCTGTGACTGTGGATTGTTGGTGCGGATGGATATGATGCTGCTTGCCGCCTGTTGATCAGTTTGTTTGTTGTGTGAAAGGCCAAGGTATGGGGCTTCAGCCTTCAGGTTAGCTCCTGCCTTTGATGACCGGCTGCCCCGGCAATTCTCAATGTGTATTTGGTTTGGTTTTGAAATAAACAAGACGGCCAGGCGCCTAGTTGGTGCCTGATACTGGCCTGCACGCCGGTGTTGTGTGCAGACCCAGCCGTGAGGCAGGCAGCCACCTACTGGGCTGTCTGTGTGTGCGTGTGCTTCGGCTTGCCGAATGATGAGTGTGTTTGTGTGTGTCTGCTACCTCAGCCCAACTCGTTTAAGAGTCTGTCCTGTCTTGTGTGATTTGATGGCTGCGCTCATGGGATTGCCTATATATGTATCCATCTACAGGTGTATTGTATCTTTTGATGAAACCAAGCGGCTGCATTCATGTTGGTCGTGTGTATGCATAGCCGGCCGTATTGTATTGGTGAACCATTAATTATCCCACAAAAATTTATACGATCAACTTTGTGGTGTGAGATTGATTTTTGTGCTCTCTGCTTGTGGCTCTACTCTGTTGAAGTGGAACATTGAGCATCAACACTGGTGGTGATTAAGCTGGTTGCCTTCCATTACAACTAACTTGTACTACTAGTTGTCTGTCCTCATTGCCAGCTGTGCCTGTAGCGGCAGCATGGTAAAAGAACAGCAACCATAGTTGAACGGTGCACCTTGATATCCCTTCACCAAACAAAGAGCTTAATATGCCCCCTCTTTCAATTCCATAGCCTAAAATCGACAAGGGTGATAAGGCATTATATATGGCCTGCCTGACATACAGATGGTTTCTTATGTAAAAACAAAACATTGTAATTTTTTCCGTCACTGAAAATCACTTTGATTCGCACCACACACATACTGATCGAGCCATAAAAGAAATTTGCACCACTCACATGGGCAAAAATCCCAGAAACAAGTTGAAACCACTGCACCAAGCATGGTTACTACAACCAACCTGGTGGTCGAGAAGTTCTTAATTTTTCCTGAAACTAGAGCTGTACATGTCGAACAGGAGCAGCCAGTAGGCTGGTCAGCAGAGCAGGGTATGCTCTGTTTTGAACGCAAGCAGGGTATGCTCTGTTGTTACTGAAGCAGAACGATCACAACAGGCTGCGCAGGCACCGTCGCCGATTCCTTCCTCGCTGACTGCCAAGGCGGCGAACACGGCAAGGAGCCAAGGAGGCGATGCGTTGCTTAGCAGCAGAGTGGCGCCGACACCCTGCCACGGCCGGGAAACCTACCTATCATCATTTTGATTCAGTCCAAGAGAATGTGATACACTGACGAGGTCTCCAGCAAAGAAATTACTGTCCGGCCCACAACAAAGAAAAATATTTCAGTTCCCATAGCCAATTTACATAAGTGAAGTTTCCTACAGCAAAATTTATCATTCTTGTACTACGTCGAAATGGCATGCACATTGTAATAGATTAATATATAATTATTATATTTCTGTTTTTTAAAAAAATATTATGAAAATAAGCTAAAAAAGAACATTCAAGGGGCTAATCGTGTCTACCCTTGTTTTGAAGCCAAATGGTGTTTTGCTCTTGTATTTTTAATTTTGTGATTTTACCCCTCTGATTTCAAAACGAAGTCCTTAACGGTGTTAGCTTTTGGACTAAAGGACAACTTTGCCCATACATTTTAACCTCTGCTTTATTTTGATTTTGTGTTTTACCCCTATATTCAAATCAGCGATTTTGCAATTTTGATACGTAATTATGCAATGCAATCAGATAATGTTGCTTCTGGGTCAAGATCTTTAGTCATGTTTCATTGAATGTTACTAGCTCCACCCTTCCTCCAAAGCACCATCATGGTTGCAAGCTGACACCCAAACTTAGCATACATGGCTGTCAACATGATCACCGCCCCTAGTTCGTTGTCAAAGCCACTCTTGACCACTAAACCATGGGCTGCTGTGGCACCAGGAAAGTCATCAAACTCCATATAGCCCTTGTATCATTGAAGCAAAATGATGAAGCCCTTGTAAGGGGCAGCCGTTCTGCGAAAAACGTTGATATTAGCTTAGTCCATGTGCAACATCCCAGTCGGACATTCCTTCGAATACCTGTCGTGCAGTCCAGCCGTTGCCAAGGCAAAGCAAATGGCGATGAGGAAACAAGCGTCCATCGAGTGTGCCGTGTCCGACAGCTCGTGCCGCGTGGGCATGTGGTGCACTGCTGCCCGGCTAGGTGAGGGCAGGAGGAAGGCCGGGCCAGGGGCGATTAGCACATCGACGATGGCCGGGCAAGCGGCGGGAGGAAGGCGAGGGGCTCGCCGCTCGCCCTCCCGCGCGACGGGCTCGCCGCGCGTCCTCCCGAGAGTGCCGCTACGGGCTCGCCACGCTTCCTCCGTGCATCGCCGCCATGCCCGCTCTCCCGCCTCGGAGAAACGCGAAGACCCACGGGTGAGGCACCAAGAGGACCCGACCGACAAGGGGAAAGGATAAGTTGTCACAAAATAGCGGACGCTTCGTTTGAAATTCACAGGGGCAAAATTCCAAAGTTTAAATCACCTTTGCGGTTTAAAATAGAGGGTGAAAACACCAAATTCCCAAGATTCAAAACAATATATTAGGGCCAGTTTGCAGAGCTCCTCTCCAACTTCTTGAGCAGATTTCTATGGATCCTTGCCAAACTCTTAGGGAGGCGATTAATTCGTGATTCTTCTCGTATCCTAGAGGCAGAAAAGGTTAAGGGCGTAATTGGTACCTGCACCCAGCCCCCTTTGGCCGGGGACGCATGCAGTCGAGGCGATTGGTGTTAGCTTTGAATCGGGCGTTTGGTGTTAGCGTTTGGTATTAGCAACATTATGTATTTTTAACTTTGTGACTTTATCCCCTGCGATTTCAAAAGAAGTCCTTAACGGTGTTAGCTTTTGAACTAAAGGACAACTTTGCCCATACATTTTAACCTCTGTTTTTATTTTGATTTTGTGTTTTACCCCTATTTTCAAATCAGCGATTTTGCAATTTTGACACGTAATTATGCAATGCAATCAGATAATGTTGCTGCTGGGTCAAGATCTTTACTACTGTGGTAAAGTGTGGTATCATCCTATTTGAAGGATCATGTTGACAAGTGCCATCCAATTTTATATGAGTTTCACAAAGTGTGGCATCATCCTTCAATTCACCTCCCCTCTCAGTCTTGTTCAATTTTTATTTATTGTCTCCGTGTTGACTGCCATGTTCCTAGGACAGTTGAGCTCTTTTACCTACGAAATAGTTAAATATCAAATGAAATTCTTGAGAAAATAGGTATTCACATCTAGCAGTATCACCTCTAATCTTTTCAATGTTGCAGGTACTGCTTCCTTGGCGTAACACATGGTTGATTATAACCATTTGTGTTTAGTTTTGTGATGAGTGATTGTCAACATGTCAACACTTTCCTTCTATTTTTTTTTTTTCTTTCTACTTGTTACCCTTACCCGCACACGGTGTGTCGATCGACGTTGTCTCTCGGCTTGTGTTGTGCAGGTGTTGAGCTCGAGACGGTGGTCGACGGTGAGGTGAAGGCCAAGGAAGACTTGCCGTGCTGATGGACCTGGAGCGGTGAAGGGCGGACGTGAGGGACCGGGGAGCACCGGGTGGCTAGCTATGGTGGGCCGACACTTGGGACATCGACAAGTGCAAGGACATGTGGAGTGACCATGTCGTCGAGTCAAGACGGCGAGCGTGCAAATCGAGCGGCGGCTCGAAGACTTGGTGGTCGGGCGGCTGAAGATGGCGGCGACATGTGTCGAAGCGGTTTGGTGGTTTGGGCCTCAAAACAATCGGTGGTTGGTTTCACGGGTTTGGGCCTCAAAACCCGGGCGGAGGTTCCGATGCGGAAGGGCGACACGTGGCGGCATCGGGGAGATCGCGTCGGCGGGCTACCGGTGAGAGGCGCGGTGGTTGTCGGATCGGATTATCTTGGTCGGACCATTATGCCCCTAGCTATGTGGTATGACTCATGTATCGATGGGGTAGTTTGGTCATTCGGACCGAGACTATATAGAGAGAAGACAACCCTCCCTACCTGCCTCTCCATTTTTTGCAGTTTTCCTTTAGGGTTTCCTTCCCCGTAGTTGCTCGCTTTGTGAGAGGTCTCGGACAATTTGTGTGGATTTGTTTGTTGGAAGAGCACCCCATGCCCCTCGAGCTTTTGAGATCGAGATTGAGTTGTTTTGTGTGCTGTGATTTGATTTGCATTTTCGTCACTTTTCTCCCCTCCTCGTTCTAGCTTTGATTTCTTCGTTTCGTGGATTGTTTCCATTCATTTTTTCTTGCGTGAGGATTGAAGCATGAGGTGAATCCAATCCATCTACCCGAAGGAAATTCGTTGATTTCACTTGTGCTAAGAGATCCAAGAGTTTTAGTGTCTAGGGTTTGTTCAAACAAATTTTTTCCTTCTCCTCTCGATTTCTTTTGATTCAGACCAAATTGGGCCATGATCTCCTAGAGTTAGCCTCCCAACTGCCTTGCGATCATGCCTACGATTTGGTTGCGGTTTAATTTGATTTGGTCGAGATTTGAGCAGATTTGTGTTCTTGGCGATTTTTCAAGCCTCAGCCCAATAATAACGCAGCGTCCGTCCGGTATACAAACTTTTGAGTTTGGAGCTGAAATTTGGTGGACACATTCCTTTGGTGTCTAGAAGTTAGGGTTAAAATTTCATAATTTTTGGACACCATTTGGTAGGTTTTTCATTTTCTCGCGAAGTCGCCTCGTGCTGTTTAATACCGGGACGTGTCCGGAATGAAACCGGACAGGTCCGGTATTCAAACCTTTGAGTTTTGAGCTGAAATTTTGTGGAGATCTTTTCTTTGGTGTCTTGAATTGGGTTCAAATTTCATGATTTTTGGACACAATTTGATGGGGTTTTCGATTTTTCTTCCATAGTCGCTCTGTGCATTGTTTTGTGCTGTTTTTGATCGATCTTGTGTACCCTTACTTCCATCTCTCTCGGGCAAGCCTTGTAAGTGTCAAATACTTTGCGTTTAGCATCTCGCTACCTGTTAGCGTTGTGTTACTCGTCTCTTGGAGAAATCTTTGGTTCTTGGGGTTGTGAATTCGGAGTTGTCAAAAGATCAAAAGAATTTTTGAGGCTCCTATTTACCCCCTCTAGTCGTCTTTCCGGTCCTTCATTCCTGAAGGATCAAAAATCCACAGCCTGTTGTTTCTTTTCCGATGGAGGTAACCACATCTTGCTTATCTAATATTGACTGAACAATAATATAATTTAGAAGGAGTTCAGGTAATCTCGTAAATTAGCATAGTTATTTTTATGTTAATTAGTATAGTTATTATGGTAACTCAAAGTGCCCATGGGCTACTTGATGTACACGGAATGATTTCATTTTTTTTAGAAGAAATGAATTACTTCTTTTATGCAGGCTACCTCCAAGGAAACATATTGGCAGTGGTTTTGGGCATTATTTCGGCGTCATGATGCAAAGGCCCGACTGGCGGGTCGAAAGCAATCGAGGTTGTTGTTTGTAAATTTTTGCTAAGACTCAGATGCAGCATTAATAAAATACTTAGACTTTGCTTATAATTGCTTTAATTTATTTCGTTCCCATTCCTTTTTAAGCGAATTAGTTAGAAGGCAAGACTTTCGCTGTGTGCGTCGCAAAGGTTGATTTTTTTTTTTTCATTTGCTAGAAAACATCTGTGATTACAGATGTAGACGGGTTATTCGTATGTTGCTGAAAGGGCAACCATGGAGCTAAAGAAGAAAAATTAGTAGCAGAGCACAATGTTCCGTTCCAGGTATGTACGTCTCTTGCTAATATATCTGAAGCCTTTTTATTTATTTTAAATACGGCGCATGCATTCTATCTGTTATGATCCTTGGAACATTCTGTCAACTTTAGGTGTACTACGAATCCAATCAATCTCCACGCGGATCGACCCGTTAACTCTTTTTATTCTTTTGTTTATGGGTGCCTGCCTCAGTTCTCTTTGCTACGAATCCAGTCCGATCCTCATGCTGACCAAGCCGTCAAATGTTTTGTCAGTGCTTGTCTATATTGCTTGCTGGATCAATCATTTTTACTTTACATGATCTTTTCATCAGAAAATCATGGTCATAGGCCTGTTGACATATCCACACTGTTTGAGGCATTTTACGCGCTTAAAATCGTTGCCGATGCACGTGGAGGAACGGCGGCATCGACATCGTCGGTGTCCACATTTCGGTGGACTTCGTACCTTATTATTTAGCCTGAGCCTGGGTGATATGTTTCCATTGTAATTAAGAGAAATAATAGAGTATCATACTTTCATATATATACAAAAAAATAATATTTATAGTACATCTTGCTGGATCAATCATTGATCGACACAAGTACCATGCTGCCTCCAACGCCACGCTGCCACTACCTCCATGTCCCTCGTACACGGTCATGCACACCTCCTGTCCATCTTTCTCCCCGGCACCATGGCGGACACCCACCTGGCGGCCCCAACCCGAAGTCGTTGCCATAGGCGTCCAACCATGGCGATCTCTCGGTGACGATCCACCCAGTGAGGTCCTCCTCCTGCTAGCCGGCAGCGTACAGAATCTGGGCCCCATGACCAAACATCTCGGTCGGAAAAATAGACCTTTTGCCGCCCACTGCCCGACTGGTCCTAGATGGCCTTGGATTAAAAACTATCAACATGAAAGTTGTAAATCTTGAAAAAGTTATGAAACTTTAAAAGTTGACCACTTTTTCATTTGCATTCATTTAGGGCCTCAAACGATCAATTTATAGTCGTTTTAGCGAATCGTGGGGAACCGCAACTGATTATAGACAATAATGAAAAAGGGGAGCGTATGCGCGAGGGGCGGCCACGGATTCAAATCCTATAGCGCGTGGCTTTTCACACAAAAATAGCCCAGGAAGCTACAAAAGTCTATTTTGCTAAAACGTTGTGATCTGTAATCTTCTTTTTAGGTTTTTGGTGCACTATCTTTCACTACTACAATAAATATTTTACAAGACGTTTCCATTTCATTAACCATGGCGGGTTTTTAAAAAATCACCACGTAAAGAAATGCAGCAATTTACGGTGATGATATTTTTAATTAACCACCTACGAGTTAAAATAATCGTCATGGTAAATCAATTACGCCCCACGATTATTGAGGCCCAAACCGAGCCCCGCCCATATCTCGGCCCAACAAGTCCATCCGACCCATATCTCGGTCTCACATATATATGGCAAGTTGGGTTTTCATCTCCCTCCTCCCCTCCACTCCCTCAACCTAGCGCCCTCTCTCTTCCACTCGGCCCGCCGGCTCCTCCCTCACGACCTTCTCTCTATTCCTCCTCCTCCCTCATAAACCCCTCCCCTGCCACCTCCACGTTCCTCCCGCCCATCACGGTCACGCCGGGTGCGGCGGGCGCCCCTCCCTCCTCTCCTCCGACGGAGGCGGCCGCGAGCGGCCCAGCCACGGCCGCGTGGAGGCGTCCGTCCACGAGGCGACCATGGGGAGCACCAACGGTGGAGCATCCGAGGCGGCGGACCGGCGGCGAGGAGCGCGATGCAGCCGGGCTTTCGCCCGGATCCGTCGTGGCCGACGGCCGGCGGATCGGCCTTGGCCGGCGGCGGCGCCTCTAGCAGCTCAGCCCCAATGGCGGCTTTCTGAAACCCTAACCCTAATAGGCCCGGGCGGCGGCGGCCCAAATCTAGGCCCATTAGGGTTAGGGTTTGGATCTTTCTTTTTTTTGGGATTAACCGTGACGGTTTTTGGAAACCGTCAGGGTTAATCATTGATTAACCGTGACCTTTGCTCCGTGACGGTTCTAAAAACCGCCACGGAAAATAAAAAAACCACCAACGTAAATCTTTAATGTACTGGTGTTTGCGTTGGCTCTGAACATTGTGAGCTGGTAATCAGTAGTACGCTTGTTTGTGCTTTTAATATAAGCGGGGTTTACCTTTAGTCTAAAAAGAAACAGGGCCAAAACGTGGTCCCTGTCGGCGGCGGCGTGGTTGATCGACATGGCGCTGAAGACACCGTTGGGTGACCTTTGCGGCAATGCAAGCACGGGGGCGGCGTCCGTGCCCAGCACACCATTCAACCGGAAGATCATAGATCGAGATGACCTTACACCTTTGGCTTTCATTTTGTAGCTGACACGTGAATGAAGAGGAAAAAGTCATTTGGACCCGGCAAATAAATGCCAAGCGAGCAACGCGCTCTAGCTAGATTTTTAGAAAAACTGTTTTTGCTTCGGTGAATGCACATGGCTTAACTTTGGACAGCCCAAACCAGCAGTCACAATAGGTAAAAATCAGATCAGAAGAAAAAAAAAAAAAGAAGAGAAGAGGCAAAGAAAGCCTGGGCTGGAGACTCACACATGGGCTGGCCCTTGTCAGGCCCAATCCCATCCTACCCCTTTCCAGCCTGGCCCACGACCACGAACAGACGAAAGCAAACCAGCGAAGTGAGCCATCGAAAGGGTGCGCGTCGCTCCTTGCTCGCCGCCGTCGCCCACCACCGCTCAGTGGCTCACGGCAGTGCGCCAATGCCGTCGGCACCGCGCTGCCCAATCTCCGGCGCCGCCGCATCCGGCTGCGTCCATGCCCCCCTCCCCGGGTCCCGCCGTCTCACCCCGCTCGCTCGCGGCTGGACCAGCGAACAAGACCAATCGGCCGGGAAGCTCCCTGTGGTTGCCTTCTCAAGGTAACTGATCCTCTCGCTGTCCTCCCATCTATTCCAAGGCAGGCAATCGTCGAGTAGTAATGTGATTTGTGTTTGGATCGCTTTTCGGCCTTTATTAATGTAATAAACAGTCGTATTACATGGACTAGGGTTGACGCTTGATTTCTGTTGTTCGTTGCAACATTCGACATGTTGGTGTAAGATATTTCGATTCTTTTTTTTAGGAATGTTGCTTCTGGGGTGAGGAATATTGCGTTGGGTTCACAAGGCTTGTTACTGTAGGATGCCTAGGAATTCTATTTGAATAATTATTACATGTACTACTTCGGGAATGCTAGCAGTTAGTTCTTTAAGCACCACTTCTGCTGCTATTTCGTTTAGAGGGTTTGTGTATCGTTGTAACGATTGATGTGGTCCAAACACTGCTGCTATTTGGTACTATAGTATGATGTTAGAATGTGTGCATTGTATGTCCTAACATGCTCGTTGCTTAGTTTAGATGCAGATCTTTGTGAGGACACTCACTGGGAAGACCATTACCTTGGAGACGGAATCATGTGACAAGATCAACACTATTAAGGAAAGGATCCATGACAACGAGGGGATCCCCCCAGACCAACAACGCCTTATCTTTGCTGGGAAGCAACTTGAGGATGGCTGCATGCTTGTTGATTACACCATCCATAAGGAGTCCACCCTGCACCTTACCTTGCGCCTACGTGGAGGCATGCAGATTTTTGTGAGGACCCTTTCTTACACGATATTTATTCTTGAGGTTGATACATCTGACAAGATAGAAAGCATCAAGGCAATGATTCAGGGTGAGGAGAGTATTCCCCCAGACCAGCAGCTGCTTATCTTTACTGACAACCAGCTTTGACTGGCACACATTAGCGGATTATGGCGTTTAGAATGGGTCCACCCTGCATCGTGTCCTTCGCGACCACATGCAGGTTTGAAGATCTTTGTGGAACTTAGATATACCGACTTGAATATCACACTTGGGGTAGAGTCATCTCGATACGATTGCCAACGTCAAAGAAATGATCCATGTCGAGGAAGGCATTCCTCTAGATGAGCAAAACTTATCTTTGATGGCAAGCGGCTTAAGGATAAGCATACACTTGCCTATTACAATATTCACAATGAGTCCACCCTGCACCTTGACTATGGAGTGCTATCTGATAGCTTTTCAGATTTTTGTGAAGACAATCGCTGGCAAGTACATTACCCTTGACGTGATGAAGTTGCGTGGCTGATGCCGCTGATGTCAAGGCAAATATTCACAGTTAGGAGGGTATTCCGCAGAGCCATTATCATATCTTTTTTGCCGGCAAGCAGCTTAAGAATCTGAACAAGCCGCTGCACTACTATGGTATCCATCAAAGGTCCACCCCGTACCTTGGGCACAACCCGCATGGTGGCATGCAGATATTTCTGAAGAGCCCCATTAGGACCAGAATTTTGGATGTTGCTTCCTCGGACACAATAAGCGGTGTGAAGGCCAAGATTCAAGATATTGAGGGATGTACACCGTAGAAGTAGCAACTCATATTTACAAGCAAAGGAGATTGTTGAGGACAGGTACACTGGCGGATTACAACATCCAAGAAGGCTCCACCCTTTACCTTATCCTCCCGACCGTGTCGTGGTTTACGATTTCTGAACTTGTTCCGTGGGACTGGTTTACATGCAGAGATCAATGCAAAGAGTCGGGACAATCACTTTTGAGGTTGGAGTCCTTAAGCACCTCATTTTAGCAGGCAAGGAGCTCCATACTTTGGCAGCAAGCAGCTCATTTTGGCAATGTGAATGCAAAGAGTCTGGCCAGCAAGCAGCTTGAGGACAGGCTTGCACTAATGGACTACAGTGTCGAGGAGAATTCGACCCTCCACCGCAGCCTCCGCCGCTTGGTGGATTCTGAACGCTTGCTGCTGAGTTGGATTTTAGGTCCTTCGTGGGCTTGACAGGTTGTAACAAGGACACATGACTGATTTTTAACTCTAGAACTAAGCTTAAACTGAATTATACTCAGAATTGTGTGTTTGAGGTGCTTCCGCTCTTCAATCTTTAGCACATTGATTGATGCGGTGATCTTGTTGTGGTCTGCTGGTTGTTAGAGGTGCAAGAATGTGAATGGTGAAATGGTTCTCATGTTAATTAACTATACCATGCCGGATCGGGCTGGCTTTACGGAAATTCTCATTGTGCTCCTCCAGCCTGTGGACAAGGTCGTCGGGCATGTGTGGATATGGCGTGGGATGAGGCCAGTTCATCTTTCTCTCCATGTCAATATTTTTAGCCTCACATGTGAGAAGCATTATCAAAGAGAAGAGAACTTTGAAGAAATCAACAGTAGGAATTGCTTGCCACATTATTATTTGTTACCAAAAAATTGAGGATGGAAGAGTCCATAGCATGCCATGCCATTTCCAGTTTGACTTAAGAACTTTGAAAAAAAATTGTATTTATTTTTAGACACTATAGCTCAGCAGTTGTCTAACTTCAAGTTGACAAAAAAAAAAAGAACGTTATTAAATATAAGGTATATCAGTGCAAGTCATTTTTCGCTTGTCATTACACATAATTAGATTTGGCACACCAGAAAGGGAGAGCAAAATAATGTATTCTTCACAGAAACACAGGCAGTTTTTTTTCCTTAAATCGCCTCCTTTAACTAGTAATCAATCACTACCTGTGCATCAGTATCATGTAGTGCAAAGTGTTGTACAAAGTTCGGAGGGGTTCAAGGCATATTTATACAAAAATTACTAATATCTATGATTCCAAATAACTATTGTTAGATTTATCATGAAATATATTCTCATATTCTACCTATTTGGTGTCATAAATTTGGTTTCTGAAATTGTTTGGCTTAAAACAAACCTAGAATATCACTTATTTTGGAACATAGAGAGTAGATAGAAATTTATATGTTATTTACTTTTCATAATGGCAGAAGTTGGTAGATAGATGCAAATTTAGGGGGTAACTTTCTGTTTTTTTTAATGGCATAGGCACAACTGGCGGCGTATATTGATAGAGTGTAAACTGTAATGGCATGGTTCAAAATTGATAAGTTTATATTGGATATGCATTGGTCAATGCCGAGGGTAGAATATTAACATATTCCCTTTTGTAAAAAAAAAGATAAGTTTACCCTCGTTCTTAAAAAGGGAGGGGGTAAAGAAAAAGGCTGATGGTAGAATCATCACTTCATTAGCACGAAGATGCATATATATCTTGTGAGATGAGAATAAAAAGAAAGAAAGAGCAAAGGGAACATCGCATATATGCATGACAAGCTTTGCAGAAAAGACAGAAAAAAGCGGCCTCCAAATGCAACAAAGAAGGAAAGCAGCGTCCAAGCAATGCAAGCAAGGGATCATAATCTTGTGCCTGGCTTGTGAGTGTGCTTTTGCTTTTTGTTGCCTTACTCATTGATCCGTAACAGCTACTTCATTCCAATTCCATCGGCTTCTGCCTTCTCTTCTGGCATCTGCCTTCCGCAGGGATATCGATCGACCAACTCACTCTCCATCTCCTTCTCCTCTCCCGCAGAAACTAAAGGTACGGTATGTACATTTTATCCATTTATTTAATTGTTTTTGCATTAAAAACCAATTATCCATTTGTTTTGTTTTAATATAAAACGAGTCGGTACTGCAACTAATATAAACCATCTCGAAACGATCTCCCTGCATAGGAAGGTGTTCAATTCATTCTAGCGTCCAAGCATCTTCAATAATCTTGTGCCTGGGTTGTGAGTGTGCCTTTTCTTTTGTTGCCTTGATGGATCTGCTTCCATTATTGCTTCCATTATTCATGCACTGGCATTTGCCTTCAGCAGGGATAGCGATCGACCAACGACTCACTCTCCATCATCTTCATCTCCTCTCCTCTTCCGCAGAAACTAAAGATAGGGTGTGTACATTATCCATGCATGTTTTCTTTTTATAACGAGTCGGTGCTGCAACTAAACCCTCTCAGTTGGTCGATCTCTCGGCTGCTTCGCGTCAAGCCTGGCATTGGATCGTCCAATTCATTCCGACGTAATCTATATATATTTCTGGGATCGACGACCAACTCACTCTCCACCATCTTCACTTCATCTCCGATCGATCCTCGTCGGCAGAAACTAAAGGTATGCTGTATGTGTGTACATTAACGAGTTGGTATGTAGCCAATTTCATTACTACTCCTAGATGTAGATAATTAAGAAACTAAGTAGTGTTGTGCACCCGTGCTTTGCATTATTGCTTGCTGGTTGTCTCCTCTCCTACTAGCACTGATCGACTCATTGACAGGTTAAACATAATCATGTTGTGTGCACGCCTGCCTGCATACAGGGAAAAAGGTCATCAATGATGATCGGATATGCAACCTGATTGATCGACTCATGCTCAGGTCATCATGGGTTAAGTACACGAGAACCCGTCTGCACGTGTACTTCCCGTTGATATAATTTGTTCCTCTTGTACAGTAGCACAGGAGTTTCACCATGGCACCAGTATTGAAGGTATTACATTGTTTCCTTTACCAAATTCCTTTTATAAATGCCGAGCGGATCTTAACTAGCTATCCCCACGTTCCAGAGAATCGAGTCAAAAGATGTTGTTGGTGCCAAAGAGGAAATACTGAATCTTATTCAGGGTAACCTCAAGAACAACATAATCTACTTTGATGGGTGGCGTGGCTTTGGAGCAACTGCTGTTCTTAGATCCATAGCACAAGCAATTCCATCTTTGGAATCTCCTCCTCCAAAATTATGCTTTGGCAGAACGATTTACATTGATTGCTCAAGGTGGGAGAGCAAAAGGGTAATGCAGAGAAAAATTGCAGAGCAGCTGAAACTTGACCGGAAGACCATGGCCATGTTTGAGGAGCAGGATGAGGAAGATGACTTCAACGGAGAGGATCATGGTTCTAGGGATGTAATACAAGAAGTTTCAGAAATGATTGATCAAACCCTGAGGGAGAGTAGATTTATGATGATTCTTATTAATGGGAGTACTGATGAGGTTGACCTAAGGGAATTTGGCATTCCAGGATATTATGGCACAGTAATATGGACATTTGGAAGAAGGTTTGTCACTTTGTATTATTATGAATGGTTTCAAAGACTAGCAAAGAATTTAAGACACACAGGTCTTGCCATTAATACATATTATAATCCCCGTGACTTATCAAGCTCTCATCTTAATGCACTATTTCTTGAAGAAGCTGCCAATGTAGTTGCTAGCTATCCATTTATGAGGGACATCAACTTAACAATGATCATAGATTGCTGTCTCTATGGTTTTTTCCTGTGCCGTAAATCTAGCAACACCTTTGGATTGGATTGGGCAGCTCATGCTCCCACCTTCTGGATATGCGATGGGATCATTGCAGAAGGGGATAGAGCTAGGGAGATTAGCAATGCATTGGATTCAGAAATAAATTTTGCGGGTGATGATTCCTGCTTGGTGAGGTGTTTGCTAAGATGGCAGAACAATCGGAGTCTTCTCATCTTCTAGTTGAAGATGATGGCAACATTGACAAATATAAAAACCAGCCTTGCCGTTGGATTTCTATCACCTCAAAGAATAAGGTACTTAAAGACAACATGCAAACTATACTGGCAACAGCGTCGTCAATCTTCCTATCATTTGACAAGACTAGTATTGCACCAAGGTTACCGAATGCCTTGTTTAAACACTGCAGCAAACTTGGTGTTCTAAATCTCTCCTATTGTGCCTTCAGTTTTGTATTACCTCCTTTCCTTCACTGCAATACATTAAAATTCCTTGGGCTGGGCAACTGCACACATCATAACAATACTACCAGTGAACTTAAAGGAGGGGAGTGTATCACCAAGTGGGCATTATTTCTGCAAAACTTGTTGGTGCTTGACTTGTGTTACACGGACTGGGGAGAGATCTTATCTGAGGAAAAGATAGGTCTTATGGCTAATATCACAGAACTAAATATAGTAGGAGTTAGCAGGAGCTGGCAGTGTATGGGTCAATTATTACAGAGAAGGCTACCTTATCTTCAAAGACTTCGGATAATCAAGCCTACACATCATGAAGAGACATCCATGGACACTGACAACTCATTTGTGGATAAGAAGCAACTAGAAATACTTGATTTGTCTGGTAACCATGACATGAAAAGCCTGCCGGGAAGCTTATCAGAGGCAAGCAAACTTCAAGTACTTGCTCTAGATGGTTGTGATGGGCTTGAGAATGTTGTGCTCGCCAACTCCTCACTAAGATCATTTAGTTTTGATGGTTATGGACCAACATCCCATTGGACATCTACCGGCAAGCTACCTCCAATGAGTTCTCGTCCAGAGTGTCGTCCATCTGATGTAGATAAGAAGAATGTCAAAGCCTACAAGATATCTCTAGAAGGTTGCACATTGTTGGAGGATCTGTTCTTGCGAGGGCTTCCCAATCTGGAGGAGCTGGACCTTTCAGGATGTCCATTCAAGGTACTTGACTTTGGATCTATGGTGATGGATGTTCCGAGGCTCAAACGACTCTTCCTACTAGGCTGTGAGAACCTTCTTGCAATAAAATGGGGCTCAGGTGAGCAACCATCAAAGTTGCTGGAGTTGATCTACATAGACACACGGCCTAGAGTTGGATGTGCTCGGCCATTGTCCCTTTGCGCCCAACAGAAACCCTTCAAGCTGCAGGTGCACGCAATCTTTGCGGATGCTAGGTTTGCTCGGTCCCTTTGTGTTGCCATATATAGGACACATTTCAATAACCGTTCATGTTGTTTCAACATCAGCATCACCTCTTCAGCTACATGCACGGAGACTATTCAACCTGAAGCAACAACAAACAAGGAGAAGGTGACTGGGTCCATTGATCATCCACGACATTGTGACTTAGCTGCTAGAGACATGTATTGTGACATCTTTACCAAGGTTGGTGATGACCCAACCCCGATGCAGGCCTTCCCGTCTGGCCCAACGGGACAATTGGATTGTCATGTCGAGATTGGTGATGGAAGCCGTAGCGTGCAGAGTGAGGTGGAGGCAGAGCCATATGGTGATGATTTGGCTAAATTGATGAAATTGTATACCAAATCCCTACATGTGCATGACGTTTCGACCTGTAGCAATACTATGCCTAGAAGATATTGGGAATCCCTCAAGTGGTGCCGCGTCGAGAGGTGCCCCAACTTACACGCCATTTTTCCTTCGGGCACAGAGGATACTCATGGTAAGTTGGAGACCATCTGGGCATCGGATCTTCGGATGGCTCATTGTGTATGGAGCAAAGGTGTCATCGACTCTTTTCACTTCAGACGCCTACAACACTTGCACTTACGCTACTGTCCAAGCCTCCAGTTTGGGCTTGCGATGGGTGATCGCCCCTCCTTCCCCAGCCTAGAGACCCTCCACATCATCCAGTGCGATAAACTCAGGCACATTTTCGTGCCGTGTGACAAGAAGTACCAGCAAACAAAGGTTGAGTTCCCGAAGTTGACCACCATCCACCTACATGACCTGCCGGCGCTGCAGCAGATGTTTGAGGCTGTCAAGATGCTGGCGCCCGCGCTGGAGACCATCAAGATCAGGGGATGTTGGAGCCTGCGCCGAGTGCCAGCCTTGAAGGGCCGCAAGCCAGGCATGAGGAGCCCGACCGTGGAGATGGAGAAAGACATGTGGGACACACTGGAGTGGGATGGGGTGGACGTTGGCCACCACCCTTCCCTGTACGAAGCGCCAGTGCACTCGCGCTACTACAAGAGGCACATGCTCAGGACCACTGTTCTCAGGTATTCATAATAGTAAGTACGTGCATTCATGAATTAAGATCATATTGACTGCATCAGTTGTTCTTAATCTGCTTCTCACTCTGCTCATCAGGTGAGGTGATGGATCGAAAATGTTGGTTGGTGTTGAAACGTCATCTGTGGCGTTCATGCCAGTGTTGGTTGTTGTTTTGCTTGGTGTGTCTTCTACTGGCTGGTTAATCTGACTACTGGGGATCGGATCTTCGGCTAGCTAGCACAACTTCTTCTACGTTCTGCTTGTTGTGTGCAAGTGGAAACCAGCTTCTTCAGCAGGTTGCCTCTCCTGCCTTGACGACGGATTGGAGTTCGTTGTTGGCCTGCTGCCTTGCCGGCCTCCGTTGTTGTTCTGCTTGCTTGCTGCTGTGTCAGCGTGTCTGTGTGTGTTTCAGTGCTTGGAACAAAATAAGAAGAGCACATGCATCCATTGTGTTGGCCGTGGGTTGGTGTCCTGCCTGCACGCGAGCTTTGTCCTGTACGTGCTGGCTGTGATGTGCTTGGATTGCTTGCGCTTGATTTGTGTGGTTTTGAGTTTGATGACATGTACTATGTATGTGTGTGCCTTGCCGGCTACCCTGGCCTGTGTGGTGAACAATTTTTATAATGAAGTTTTGGTGTGTGATTGTGGCTATCTATCTTGTCTGTTGATATTATATTCGTGTGTTCAGCTGAACATCGAAAGGAGTATTTGTACTAGATTATATAGTTTTTTAGTCCTTGTAGTAACTGTCTGTTGAGGGCTCTTCTCTCTTGATCTTGCTCTCGTTAATTGTCTAGAGCTGTAGGTTTCGTACCCTTTAAGCTCGGTAAGTTAGTTTAGTTCGGGTTTCTGGTTTCTGGTAAATTGTCTGAATCTGTTGGTTCCATAAACTCTGTTGTGTATTTCCGTTGCTTAATGAAAATGGGGTTTGCCTCGCTTAAAAAAAATTTAGCAAAACTACATTATATAGTTGTAATATGGATTTGTTTTCTATCGCTACCTGATGGTCTCATTCTATCGAAAAGCAATGCAAGCCTGGGCTGGAGACCCACGCATCGGTTTGCACTTCTCAGGCCCAATCCCATCCTATCCCTTTCAAGCCTGGCCCACGAAAGCAACAAAACACTATGAGCCCCTTTCTTACAGGACCCTTGAGGTTGATGCATACGACAAGATAGAAGCCGTCAAGGCAATGATTCAGGGTGCGGATGGTATTCCTCCGGACCAGCAGTTGCTTATGTTTACTCACAAGCAGCTTTTGGACTGGCACACACTAGAGGATTATGGTGTTCAGAATGGGTCCACCATGCATCTTGTCCTTCGGCGACCACGTGCAGGTATGAAGATCTTTGTGGAACGGAGATACACCAACGTGAATATCACCCTCGGGGTAGAGTCATCTGATACGATTGCCAACGTCAAAGAAATGATCCATGCCGAGGAAGTCATTCCTCTAGATGAGAAGCAACTTATCTTTGATGGCAAGCGGCTTAAGGATAAGCACACACTTGCTTATTACAATATTCACAATGAGTCCACCCTGCACCTTGACTATGGAATGCTATCTGATAGCTTTCAGATTTTTGTGAAGACAATCGCGGGCAAGTACATTACCGTTGACGGGATGAAGTTGTGGGACAATTGCAAGGCAAAGATTTACAGTAAGGAGTGTATATATTCTGCCGAGCCAATATCATATCTTCTCTGCCGGCAAGCTTAAGGGTCAATACAAGCCACTGCGCGCTACTATGGTATCCGTCGTAGCTCCACCATGTACCTTGGGCACAACCCGCATGGTGGCATGCAAGTCTTGGTGAAGCCCATCATTGGCAGGACCGTATTTTTGGATGTTGAGTCCTCAAACACAATTGATAGTGTGAAGGCCAAGATTCAAGATATAGAGGGAATTCCTCCAGAGCATAAGCGACTTATCTTTGTAGGAAAACAGCTTGATGATTGGTGCATGCTAGCTGGTTACAACATTCATGATCGGTCCACCATTCAACTTATCGTCCGCTGGCGTGGTGATTTCTAATTTTTGAACTTGTTACGGTGGGACCGTGGGACTATGGTTTGCATGAAGGGATCAATGCAAAGAGTCGAACAATCACTTTTGAGGTTGGAGTTGTTAGTATTTGATCTCTCTTGTTTTTGGGCCCAACGGACCCGAACCAAACCTTGATCCGCTCCCCGATCGGGGAGCCCAACCCACTAATGGTTGGAGAACCCTGTCACATCGCGGTAAATAAATAGGAGGGTGGGGCACGGCACCTCGGTTGGCCGCCGCCCGGTTTCACCCCACCCACATTTCCCTAGACCCAAGCCGATCCTCGGATCCGCAGCAAGTGACGGAAGAACACCTCTCGCCGCCATCGCCTCGACACCGACGACGCCCCTTCACCGACCGTCCGCCGCTTAGCTTGAGCAGGAGGTCGTCGACGACGCCATGGCCGAGTCGAGGGACCGGTTTAGGTTCACCTAAGTGAGGGGTTTTGGTCGCCTCAGCGATCTGCCGGAGTGATTGGGGTGCTCAGATTCGCGGGGAGAGCTCCGGTGAGCTGCGCCGCCAGGCGCCAAGGCCGCCGGGCGACCATGGCGCCGGCCGAGGCCGGCCGCCATGCTCGATGAGAAGGGAAAAAGGGTGCCAGTTGTGCGCAAGGTTGAGGGGAGCGAGTTGGGTCAAGTCCTGGTCGCCGGAAGTCTCGCCGCCGGCGAGGGAGCGCCGGTCGGCGCGGCCCGGCCAGCGCGTGGTCGGCGTCGGGAGCTCTCGCTCTTGGCCTCTTGGGCCAGCTTGTGCTGTTGGCCGGCTTGGCAAGTGTCGTGGGCCAAATGGGCCGATTTAGGGCGATGGCCTTTTCCTTTTAAGAAATGCTTATCCCATGGTTTTTGTAGGTTAAAATAAATACCCGATGATCATGAAACTTCTTGTGTATATGTTTCATGCTAGTATCAACCTCGCATGAGAAAGTTTGGGAATAGTTTGATGATGTTTAAGTATATCCTTAATTATATGCCCTAATTATTAGTTAATGATTATCAAATTGATTAGCATAAATCATTATATGATTTTGGTGGATTTTTGGAGTTGATTGTAGACACGGGAACATGATCACCTCTGTTGTTCTCGGTCTTGGCTTAGTTAATGCGTGATGCTCATAATCAACTTGTGGTAAATAACTAAAGTGTTTTATGCTCATTACTTGCTCCTCACATCGCGAAGGAAAGTTGTACTCAACTTTCATAAGTTGTTTAAAGTTCTTTTATGCACTTGTATGCTTTTCATCATGCATTGTGGCATGCATTCCATTATGTTAAGCAATGCATCATGTGTTACGTGTAGTAAACGAAAGAGAAAGGTTGGAAGCTGCAAGTACCAAGCGTGTGATGCTTTGGTCTCGTCGAAATTAAGGCAAGTGCATGATGAATCTTTGCTTTGGCTTTTACGCCTATTATTCGAGTTTTTCTTTGCTTTTCAATGTTCAAGTATTATATTTACGGTTCAAGTTCAAGTTTCTTGTTCATGAGATTCAAGTTTCAAGTTTCCATTTACATTCAATTCTGGTGTCGGTTTATCCAGGAGGTGCAATTTGGTTCTTATATTAGGTGCTGTGTGAGTAAGTCTCGGGCCCCGCTTGTTCGGCCTTGGGTAAATGCTAAGGAGTATTCAAGTGTTGTCCGTTTTCGCACGGAAACTACTTTTTATTTGCTATTCTAGTAGTTTGTTCCGGATTCTCATGAGATAACAGTTTCTTTTGGTTCTAATTGTACTTGTTGAGTGTTTTCACTCACCCTTGTGTTTATTTGGTTTTAGGTGCTAAACCATCACGACTTGCATGGGAATGGGAGTAGCACCATCATCACAAGTACTCACTTTTCGTTTACAAACGCGTAATCATTACATAGTAGCCGTAATAGGTTTGTTTTAGTCTTAGTGAATGTGTTGAGGGTAGCCCCGGTGGTTTTTCTAGCCGGGCGTTCTGGTTTTTATAATAAGAATGCTAGCCCATCGAGGGAAACGAAGTGGGATGGCAGCTCCTCCTCTAGGGGAAATGGTAAGGCTCCTCAGGCTCCTCGTAAGCGATAAGAAGCCACAATATCCGAACAAAAAGAAGCCATGGTTGGACCACGATCGGTGCATGTTACGTGAGAAACATGGCCATCGCCGGGGAAGATTGTCTTTGCTTTCACGAAATGGTGCATTAAGAGAGGTGAGGATATTATTACATTAGTAGATGAATCCTTGTATATAAGTTATGCAAAATCTACTTGGTGGATTGACTCAGTGCGACAATTCATGTTGCCAATTCTTTCTGAGGGGGGTTCATTACGAGGGAGGACCCCCGCAAAGAGGAGAAAGAAGAATTAAGGTGGAAAATGGAGTACAAGCCGATGTTGAAGCCATCGAGATTTATCATTAGAGTTATTAGATGGTTTTGTACTTAGGCTATCTGATGTACTCTATGTTCCCTCTTTGCGTAGAAATTTAAGAAGTGTTTCTAAGTTAGATGATGATGGATTGGGATGCCATTTTGGTAATGGCAAGTGTGAGATACTATTTAATAATAAGTGTGTTGGTCTTGCCTTCCGACAAGACAAACTTTATTTGTTATCGGTTTCGAGAATGTGAATGTTATATCCAATGAGAATGAGAATGAGAATGCCTCCTCGTATGCTAATGTAAGTAGAAAGCATAAGAAATTTCAGAATGACTCTTTGAAATTATGGCATTGCAGATTAGGCCATATTTTTTGGGGGGAGAATTGATAGATTAGTCAAGGCTGAAATTCTTCCGCCATTAGAACTCTCGAATTAGATCAATGTGTTGATTGTATTAAGGGAAAGTATGTTAAGAAAATTAAGAAAAATGCCAAACGAAGTGCGAGAGAACTTAGAAATAATCCACACGGATATATGTGGACCTTTTCTGTTAAAAGTGTGGATGGTTATGATTCATTTATAACATTCACGGATGATTATTCGCTTTTTTGGCTATATTTATCCAATTAGAGAAAGATCGAAGCTTTAGAAAAGTTTAAGATATTTAAAAGCCAAGTAGAAAATCAACATAATAAGAAAATTAAGATAGTAAGATCGACCGTGGTGGGGAGTACTATGGGCCGACATACCCCGTATGGCCAAGTTCCAGGACCTTTTGCAAAGTTCCTATAGGAAAATGGCATAGTTGCTCAGTATTCCATGCCCGGAGATCCTCAGCAAAATGGAGTGGCTGAAAGGAGAAACCGTACCTTAATGGATATGGTGAGAAGCATGCTAAGCTACTCTACGCTACCGATAAGCTTGTGGATGGAGGCGTTAAAAACCGCTATTCACATTCTTAATCGAAGTACCTAGTAAATCGGTGCCTAAAACACCGTATGAGTTATGGACGGTAGAGTCCCCTCACTTAAGCATTTAAGAGTGTGGGGTTGTCCCTTTGAGGCAAAAGTTTTTAACCCAAATTTAGGAAAGTTAGACCCTAAGGCAGTCGGTTGCCATTTCATTGGCTACCCGGAAAGATCAAAAGGTTACCGCTTTTATTGCCCCGACAGGGCATACAAAGTTTGTAGAAACAAGACATCTTTGAGTTCTTAGAAGATGATGTGATCGAGGGGGAGTAAGGTAGCACGAGATATTAGTCTTGAGGAGAAACGGGTTCATGCCCCTACTCAATGTTTCGGGGAATCATATTTTATGCTACCTATTGTGGCTACACCTACGGTGGTGTCAAACACCATGGTGGCGGCTTTTGTTGTAAGTTCACCGTGCCGACAACAAATGAGAATGCGGAACCACGTCCTTCGGGATCCATTAGAACCACTGTCGAGCATGAGGAAGAACAACAAATGACCCCCTATAGCGCCAAATAATGAGGGCCTTAGAAGGTCACAAAGAGTTAGAAGATCGGCTATATCGGATGATTTTTGAAGTATATGAAACCGAGGAATTTTGTATGGAGGATGACCCCACCACATATGAAGAAGCCATGAGAAGCGATCAATTAGTGAAATGGTTAGAAGCCATGAAAGATGAGATAAAATTCATGAATTCCAATGATGTTTGGGACTTAGTGGATATTCCTAAGGGAGCTAAGAAAGTAAGTCGTAAGTGGGTCTACAAAACTAAGTATGACTCCCAAGGGAACATTGAGAGGCATAAGGCGCGACTTCGTGGCAAAAAGGCTTTACAAAGAGAAGGAATTGATTACAATGAGACCTTTTCTCTAGTCTCATGTAAAGATTCTTTCATAATTATAATGGCGCTAGTAACACACTATGACTTAGAATTGCATCAAATGGATGTAAAGACGGCATTCCTTAATGGGGACTTAGAAGAGGATGTATACATGGCACAACCGAAAGGCTTTGTTGTGGAAGGAAAAGAAAACATGGGATGTCGCCTAAAAGAAATCTATTTATGGGTTAAAGCAAGCTTCAAGATAGTGGTACTTGAAGTTTGATAACACAATAAGAAAGTTTGGGTTTAAGGAGAATGTTGAGGACAATTGCGTATGCGCCAAAATTTAAGAATGGTAAGTATATTTTCTTAGTCCCGTATGTAGATGATATCCCCGCTTAAGCGGTGACATGACTCTACTCATGGAAACAAAGAAGTTCTTGTCCTCACACTTTGATATGAAAGACCTCGGTGAAGCATCTTTCGATTACGGGGATAGAGATTCACCGTGATAGAAGTAAAAGGGGTATTAGGACTATCTCGGAAGGCATACATAGAAAAGATTCTTAAGAAATATTGTATGCATAAGTGTGGCTCATCATCACTGCACCCATTGTCAAGGGCGATAAGTATGGGGAACATCGATTGCCTCAAGAACCAAATCGAGCTCGAACAAATGAGATCGATTACCTTATGCATCACCTATTTGGAAGTTTACAAAGATGCTCAAATATGTACTCGCCTTGACATAGCATTCGATTCTAGGGTTACTTGGAAGATATGAGAAAAATCCAAGTCCGAACACCGGAAATTAGTTAAGAAAGTCTTGCGTTATTTCTTTGGGCACAAAAGGCTTCATGCTAACTTATAGAAAATCGGACACCCTTAAGATAGTAGGATACTCGGACTTCAGATTATGCGGGAGATGAAAGAAAATCCACTACAGGATATATTTTCACTCTCGCGAGAAGGAGCTATATCGTGGAAAAGCTCAAAACAAACTCTCGTTACATCATCCACAATGTATGCGGAGTTTGTGGCATGTTATGAGGCCTCGGGTGGGGGTGAATTGGCTTAAGAAGTTCCTACCGGTTTAAGAGTGGTAGACAACATTGAGAAACCACTTAAGTTATATTGCGATAATAATCCCGCAATAGAATACGCTCACAACAATAGGTCAAGTGTCGCCACCAAACACATTGACATTAAGTACTACATTGTGAAGGAAAAGTGGGATCATGTTATAAGTCTAGAGCATATAAGTGCAGATCACGATGTCACGGATCCAGCTCACGAAAAGGCTTACCACCCAATGTGTTTAGAAAACACATAGCCGGCATGGGTTTAATGGAAAGCCTATGATTCCCGGACACTTAGGGCCCAAAATTAGATTTTAGAACTTTATTTCATATCGAGAGGATGTATTGTAGCCGTTAAGTCTAACGACAAATTTCTTTGTAATGATGAGACACGCTTTTACGCATAACTTTGTAATGGGATGGAGTTTAAGAAATAAGTTTTTAAGTTACGATTAAGATAAGTTATTAAGAGGAGATCAAGGGGGAGAATGTTAGTATTTGATCTCTCTTGTTTTGGGGCCCAACGGACCGAACCAAACCTTAATCCGCTCCACGATCGGGGAGCCCAACCCACTAATGGTTGGAGGGCCCTGTCACACCGCGGTAAATAAATAGGAGGGTGGGGCGCCGGGGCACGGCACCCGGTTGGCGCCGCCGTTTCACTCCACCCACATTTCCTAGACCTAATCCGATCCTCGAGATCCGCAGCAAGTGATGGGAAGAACACCTCGCCGCCTTTGCCTTGACACCGACGACGCCCCTTCACCGACCATCGCCGCCAGCGCAGAGGAGGTCATCGACGGCGCCATGGCCGAGTCCAAAGAACACCAATGCTAAGGGAAAGGATGGTCGATTATCTAAACTCCTCTTTGTTATTAGATCTAGCGTCAAGAGATCTAGCGATAATAGATGTTGTAGAAGATGTATTAGGATCATGAATACATCTTGTTCTTCATTTATCACAAGTTGTACTCGTCTTAATCCTTTGCTAGTTGATCCCCTAAGTTGTATAAGTTCTAACAGAGTCATTAAGCACCTCATTTTGGCGTGCAAGGAGGTCTTTTGGCATCAAGCAAACTCATTTTGGCAATGTGAATGCAAAGATCGGGACCAAGATCGAGGGCATCTTGTAACACGAGGTGTGTTACTTACCGATTAAGCCATGGGTTAGACCAAAAAAATAAGTTTAGTTATAGTTGGTTGTGTTGTTGGATGATGGTTTGATAGTATAGGTTGGGAATCTGAAATTTGAATCAAATTCAAATTTGAATTGAACTCCAAAAACCCTAAATTCCATTCTTTCTTTTACCCCTTTTCTTTTATTCAAAATTTATAAAGAATTTGGGTATGGTTATTAAAAGCAAATTTGTAGAGTTTTCAAAGTTGCACAAAGTTGGTATTTTGAGTTTTCAGAGTTTAGTTCAAAAATTTAGAGTAATTTTGAGAATACCAAAATTAGGGTTTTGTCCCCTTTTGATTTAAAAACCATATTTCAAAATCTAAGCAAAATTTGCAAAAACTTTCAAAAGTTAGTTTGTAGATCTTGTTGAGATGAGCAAAAGTCATGTACAAAGTTTTTCAAGTTGTTACATGGTTTTAAAAGTAATTTTGAATTCAAATTTCAAAAATTTTGAACTGCATTTCAAAAAGTCATATTTAGAGGCTGAATTTGAAAATCTTCTAATTGTGAAAATTGTAGATCTTGAAAAATTAGGCTAAGTCACTTTTTGGAGTTTTTGAAGATCAGTTCAAATTTTGGGAGAATTTGATCAAATTCAGAAATGTTAGGGTTTGGGTGCTACAAGATGGCGGCATGGCCGCCCATGCGGCCGGTCGCCGACGTCGCCGGGGCTCATCTCGGCGCTTCAGTCGTCCCACGCGCGTCTACGGCCACCGGGCGAGCTCTCGGCCGCTGTCCACCTCGCCGTCCCCTTCTTTTCTTCTTAAAGTCACCAACACCGCTGCCGTCGTTTTTTTTCTTTGTTTTCCGACCGTAGATCAAACCTTGCTTCGCTTCTGGAGAAAATCACCGCCACCCGTTCAACTCTCGCCCCTATCATCTTGGTCGACGGTTCGTCGAATCTTTCGCATCGATTGAGCGCCTCGGTTGCCTCCCTCCGCTTTTAGTTTGCCCACACGCGCCGTCTTCCTCGCCGCCGGCCTGAGCGCCGCCGCGGATCACGTCGCCGCCGTTCGCTCGTCCGGCCAGTGAGCCTCATAGGTACCCGCCTAGTGTTTTCAATCGCCTTGATGCCGCGGGGTCGGACGCTACCGCCGCTTGCCCACCGAGTGTCGACGCGACCGGAACGCCGCTAGACCATCGGAGTCCGGCCGGCGGCCGCCGCCACCGCCGGCGACCACCGCCCGCCCCGATCTTCGAGCAAAGCAACGTGAGCCCCGTGATCTCTAATGTCCGTGGAGCTTTAGGACCATTTATTTTGAGTCATATCATGCCCTCGGGTCACGGAACGCCGCTGTCGACGAGTTCCGTACGCGCCGCCGCGGTGCAAGGTCATGCTCCCTCTCGTAGTCGGTTTGTTTCGACAGTTAGGGGAAATGGTCGCCCAGGTGTGCCGGTTGCTTGTCGCTCGCCGCCGCCGGAGATGGCTCGCGGAGCCTCACCGCCGCCGCTGCGTCGCCGGCCCGCCATTGCCGGCGGACCGAAGTGCACAGGCTCCGGGTGCCGTGGTTTAGGGGGGTTATCGTGTCCGCGGGATCGCGGCCGGCCGCCGGTGCTACCCGCCGCCGGAACCCGTCGCCGGCCGAGGGAGCGGCCGGGCCGCCGGCCACCGCAGCCAGCCGGGCGGCGCTGCCGGGCCGGGGCTTGCTCGACTTGGGCCGCGCAAGCGCCGCGAGCGCTGCAGGTGCCGCAGGAAGCCTGGGCCGAATTCGCCCGTGGTCGAGTTTTTGATTTAAAGTTTGTTTTGAGAATTTCTTTATTCATGAATAGTGTCGATTTTTGTAAAATTCATAGAAATTCGAAAATAGATTTAAAAATTCTGAAAATTTTTGTGTAGCCTTCCCATGAGTATATGTATTCATGAAAAATTTGAAATTTTGATTTTGAGTAGTTCTTGCATGATTTAAAAATACAAATTTTAATTGAAAAATGCATCTTCCATGATTTTTAGAAAATAAAATATATTTCCAAAATTCATGAAAATTTATTTGGTGCTGTTTTATGATGTGTCCTACTTGTATAAAAAGTTTGGAGTCGTTTTGAAATGTTTAAATTATTTTCTATATTGAGCTCTATTATTTTATGTGGGTTATAAATTGTTTAGTGTCAAATAAATTAGGTTTTTGTGTGTCTTTTTGGGTTGTCTTGTGAAACTTGGATCATACCACAATCAAGTGGTCCTTGAGAACTCCTTAGGCAATGGTGATGATATCTTGTAGAGTAGTTCAACAAGTTGGTTTTGTTGGGTTGCAACTTTATCGTGAAGGAAAGTTGTACTCAAGTTGTTATCATTTCATGCACTGTAAGCATCATATTTAAATATATAGCATCATGTTGAGACATACATTATTTCGTGTAGTGAAGCGAGATCGAGTGTCGGTCCGAGCAAGTTCGAGAAGAGGTTTATCATCCGGTGGAAGCGGGTTCGGATTTCTCCGGTTTTTACGAAGAACTAGTTTATTCCGTCAACGAAGGCAAGCCCCGGTTTCATTAAACCTTTCCTTGATATTTTAAAAAGTTTTATATCACTTATGTCTATGCTATGTTGCATTAAGTAATTAGGAGTTGAGTGATAACCTAATTTTTGCATTACCATCCTTGTTTATTTCAATACCATCCTTGATAACTTGTTTCATTTCGAAAATGCTTAGTGATGCTTAGCCCCGCTTAATTAGTTAAGCTTTTTCATCAAAATGTTTTAATTGAGAAGATGGTACTGTTTTCTGAAAAGAAAGAGATGTAGTGATGAATTTGAGATCGGACGGGGACGAGGGGTTGAAAGCCGGGCGGGATACCTAGTCGTGCTTGTCCCGTGTTGGTCGCTTAAGGACCGCCCGTTGTTTGGATTGTTAAGTTCGACTTTTGAACGCTAGTACGCCCGCGGGCCTTTCGGGCAAAGGCACGGCCGACCGGGCGATCACCCCAGATCGGCCGACCCTAACTAGCCACATACTTCGGGTAAGCCGGATCTCGGTGGAGCCAAATCGGAATGGCAACCACGCACCGGGGAGTGGAGAGATGGCGGAGTAGCGTGTACCCACCCCATTGGTCAAACCGTCATTAGGACGGGTAGGGAGGTGGGGTAATCGTGCTCTCGGGTGGCGCAGCCTCGTTCCCCGTTTTTGGACAAATCGAGAAAAGGTTGATATATGCAAGTTTGGGTACTACATATGTCGTGTGGTTAGGATCCCCAAATTGGGTATAATCGGTTCATGAATCGCCGTTGCTTCTCGGTTATGGAGACCCGTTCTTCTCCGTCCTTTCATCGTAGTAAATGATGGATTATGTTTTAAGAAAGAAAGTTGGCATAATAAATTATGTTTGCTCTAGAATAGGATAATCTAGAGTATCGAGTTACTAATCTGAATTTAAAATATTGAAAGTAAGGATTCACGTTTAGTAAGCTTTTTCAAAAAAGAGTTCTTGATTCTTGCTAAAGCCTTACCTTGACTCCTAAGACCAAACATTCCCGTGTCTTCTCTCGTTTTCTTTAGTCGGGTAAGTCTTGTTGAGTACCCCGCACTCGGGGTTTGTTAACCCCCGCTGCGTGTCTTGACTCGTGCTATTTAACCAAGATTATGTCGGTGGGCTCGACATGATCCGGTGTCTTCTAGTTCTACCTAGCTTCCACAAATTAAGTTAAGTTTTTCTTAAATGTAACTTACTCACATTTTATAAAATTAATGTTATTATTCTTTTCGCACTCGATCTATATTTTTGTAACAAATGTTGTAATATTGTAGCTACTCCTTTGTTGATCTGGTATGAGAGTGGTGTAATCGGGGTTTCGATGACACCGATGAGCTTCTTAAGTTATTGGGTGCATCCCGCACACGGTGTGCCGGAAGGTCTTTGGGACAATGCAGTGCGAGGTGGCCCCGTAATAGGAGGTTACATTACACATCTCCTGGCCTCGTTTTGGAGTCAGCTCGAGGACAGGCTTGCACTAATGGAGTACGGTGTCCAGGAGAATTACGACCCTCCACAACCTCCGCTTACTTGGTGGATTCTGAGCTTTTGTTGTTGAGTTGGGTTTTAGGTCCTTCTGTGAGCTTGTTAGGTTGTAACATGGACATGTGATGAATAATCAAAAAAACATGGACACGTGACTGTGATTGTTCGACCCTAGAACTAAGTATTCTTAAACTCATGAATACTCAGAATGGTGTCCTTGAGGTGCTTATGTTCTTCAATCTTTAGTACATTGATCTGGTTGTGGTCTGCTGGTTGCAAGAATGTGAATGGTGAAATGGTTCTCATGTTAATTAATTATACAATCGCAGGACCGGCTGGCTTTACGGAAATTCTCATTGTGCTCCTCCAGCCTTTAGACTAGGTCGTCGGACATGTGCGGATATCGCATAGGACGAGGCCAGTTCATCTCTGTCTCCATGTCAATAATTTTTAGCCTCACATGTGAGAAGCATAATCAAAGAGAAGAGAACTTTGAAGAAATCAACATTAGGAATTGCTTGCCACATTATTATTTGTTACCAAAAAAATGAGGATGGAAGACTCCATATGGCATGCCATGCCAATGCCAAGCTCGAGTTGAGAACTTTGAAAAATAAAATTGTATTCACTTTTCTCTGCAGGGCTGGTGGCTTATATTGGATAGAGAGCAAATTGTAATGGCATGGTTCAAAATAGATAAGTTGTAGTGGTATACCTCCCTCAGCGGAAGTCGCGATGACATCAGTCTAATTAATACCCTTGTTTTTAAAAAGGGGAGGGGTAAAAATAGAATCATCACTTCACTAGCACGACGATGCATATATCTTGTGAGATGAGAATGAAAAAGAAAGAAAGAGCAAAGGGAGCAGCTCATATATGCATGCCAAGCTTTGCAGGGAAAAAAAAAGCGGACTCCAAAAGCAACAAAGAAGAAAAGCAGCGTCCATGCAATGCAAGCAAGGGATCATAATCTTGGGCCTGGCATAAGTTGTGAGTGTGCTTTTGCTTTTTGTTGCCTTGTTGGATCATCAACAGCTGGCTGCTACTTCATTCCAATTCCATCAGCTTCGTCTGCTTCCATTGGTGGCCTTCCGCAGGGATATCGATCGACCAACTCAGTCTCCATCATCTTCATCTCCCTCTCCTCTTCCGCACAAACCAAAGGTACGGTGTGTACAATATTATCCATTTAATTGTCTTTGCATTCATTTTTTTATACATTTGTTTTCTTTTAAAACAACTCGGTACTGCAACTAATAATATAAATAAACCCTCTTCATAGGATCGTCAGTTGATTCCAGCGTCCAAGCATCTTCATTGCAGAGACTGAAGGTAGGGTATGTACAGTCATTATTATCCTTGTTTTTTTTTTGACTAATTAACCAGTCCGAACACGTATCCAATTTCATTACTTACTTGCCGCCTGGAAATAAAATAAACTGGAATGTAATATCTTTTTACTCATCCCTACTAATAACACCTGCACTGTTTGACTCACTGACACGTTGAACATATATAATATCGTGTGCATGTATATACGCCTTCATGCATACAGGGGAAGGGAATCAAATGCAAAGCACTGTACGTTGGGGATCCGAGAGCGAGGTCTTCTTTTGATGATCAAATATGGCCTGAGGTATTGATTGATCCATCGATAATCCTCGATTTTGTACAGTAGCAGCGGATTGGAGACTCACCATGGCCATGGCAGCAACGAAGGTACCGCTTTGTTTTATGCACAATTTATTTCCTAGTTAGCGACATTGATTTAATTCTTTACCAAATTCGTTATATCAAAGCTGAGGAGAGGTAGCCAGGAGCCCCACCAAATAACTAAATCCGCCTGTGGAATCAATCTCTCACTGCTTCGTCAAGCCTTGCATTGGATCCTTCCTTCCATTGGTGGCATGCTCGGCCAAGCATTCGGACCGATCCTCTTCGCGAGAAACAACTAAGGGCTCGTTCGGTTGTCTAGAATTCAATCGGACGCTGATTCCTTCCGGCCCGGGAAGGGTGAATCCATGTGGATCAACTACTACCATGCCGGAACTATTTCTCGCGCGTCGCCCGCACAAGGAATGAAACCACGAGGGTGCGGTGAGGATCGTAACCGGGCGGGGAAGGGGAATTGAGGCCAAACGGGCCCGTTTCAATCCGGGCCGGCCAAAACGAACGACGCCTTCGGGCGGACCAGATTTGGAAACGGGCCATCTCATTCCCATCGGAACACAGGCCGTTCGGGCCGTTTCGCTTTCGAACCGAACGAGCCCTAAAGGAACAGAGTGTACATTATCCATGTTTTCTTTTGAAACGATCGTCGGTACTGCAACTAAACGCCTGCCTGCATACAGGAAATCGATCTAATCCACAACACGTTGGGGATCGGAGAGGTCGTCTTTGATGATTAAATATGCTAGCTGATTGATCGACTCATGCTCACCATGGGTTAAGTAGACGAGAATCTGTCTCCTCGTGGACTCCCCTGTTGATATATTTTGCTCCTCTTGTACAGTAGCAGAGGAGTTCCACCGTGGCACGACCTCAGGTACCGCCACTCTCAGCTGACTCTCATGTTTTATGCATATTTTCCAAGCAGTTTGTTTTCGTTACCAAATTCCTCCGGCCTATCAATCTCACTGTGCTACTTTTCTCCACATGTAGGGAGCAGAACAATTTCAAGGGCAAAATTGACTTACAGCTAGCCTTGTTGCGAGCCACACCAGAAACCTACATCTTCCTGTCCTTGTCCTCTATCGTGTTCATCTTTGGGTCGTCCTTCATCCGGCCGGCTTCAATTCCATTGGCTGATCAATCGAGCTCCGACACAAGTAACTCATCATCTACCGGCACAATTAAGCAGAGCAGCTCACCCAAAATTAAAGGTGTGTATATGTGCTAGTTAGCTCCTCCCGAATCCCCATCCTCTCTTGTGCCTTTAGATCGAATTACTTATTACTACATTATTATCAGCAGGCTGCCTGATTAATACATGTATGTATGTAATGTTAATAAGTTGTATACATGTGCGCGCGTGTGCATGCAGGTACACGATGGGGATGAGAGACTGAGGTCGGCTGATTATCATGGGTACACGTCTTCCGCCCTGATAATTTTTTTCTGGCCTCTTCTACGGTGCGTGGGTGGATCGGAGGAGTTTCAGCGTCATGAAAGAAGTGGTACTGCTCTAGTTACTGCATACACACACAATTGCTAGCTGGTTTGTCTTGCCAATAAAACCCAGATGAATACCCGCGTGTTCTTGCTTGGGACGTCGGTTGTTATAGGAAAAGATTTGCATAGAATAGAAAGAATTATAGCGGAGGCCACATGAAAAATGTTTTAAATGACATTTTTTATTTTATATAAATTCCTAATTTTAGGTAGTACAATGCAATGGGAAGGTTGGACACGTTGACCACATCATGCATGTGGTGGCAAAAAGAAGGGCTCGTTTGGTATAACACCCTCCTATTAATTTTTATTTGTCTTTATTTTCTTTCTCACTTTATTTTCCTCCTCTCCCTCCTCGTTATCTGCACCTGCCAAGAGCAAACGGACGCACGCCAAAAAAAAAAAAAAAAAAAAAAAAAAAACAGAACGGATGCACGCCTACTTTTCTTCCTCTCTCTCCTCACCCTTATCTTCTCCACCAGCAAACGCACGGCAGCAGCGTTCGTCTTCCTCGCAGCTCTCCCTCGTGCGGCGCACGGAGGATCCACAGAGGGAGCGGCCCGCCGCTCGTGCTCCCACAGCGCCTCGCCGTTGCGGCCCGCTCCGACGCAGCTCGCCGCCGCGTTCGTCCAAGGGGCCGCCTCGCCACCTGTGGCCGCGCAAGGAAGAAGGCAGGGCATCATGGCGGCAGAGCTCCAATCCACGGCCGCCATGGACGATCCATACCCGACCCGCGAACTCGCCCAGCTGCCAGCGCGCGGCGGAGCCCGTGACGGACCTCGCGCTTGCGCTCGCGGCTGCGGCGGCGGATCTCGCGCTCGGGCCCGCGGTGGATGTCGTGCTCGTGGCCCTTGGCAGAGGGCGCGCGACGACCTCTGTGTCACGGCTGCGCCGTCATGGCCCGCCCATGGCCCTTCTCCCGCCGGCGGCCCTCGCGCAGGCCTCGCGGACCGACGGCGGCGCGGAGCCGCGACCTCGTCCACCGCTCGCGGACGAACGACGATGCGGAGCCATGACCTCGGGCGGACTCACGACGACGGGCGGACGGAATCCTGGCGCTGGGGCAGCTCGCGACGGCGGAGGCGGCCGCGACTGCTCCGCTCCTTCGGTGGACTCTAATCTGGGTTGGGAATGAGAGAATACGGTCTATGGAGTGTACCTTATATATCAGAGGGATTAATAGATCATCAATGCCAAATGGGTGGAGGGCAGCGCGCGACGGCGGTGCATGGAGGTGAGCAGTCGGAAGGGAAGGGGACAGGGTGGAGCGGGCAGAGGAAGAGGCCGCCGGTACACGTGGATGCTTTGCATGTTCAGATAATTCACCTAGTGGGGGTTTCCATATAGGTGTTATAGATATAGATAGATCTGTCTGCAGAAGCTTCGGCCCCTCCATTTGCTAAAAAAAAAGTCTTGCCAATTCTTCCTATAATATACTTTGAAGTATAATTATAACTGATCTTATATAGTAATCCAACCGTCCTTCCCTCGTTTCAGCGCATCTACGCAACAGATGTGGCTGGCGCCATAAAGGAAATATTCGATCTTATTCAGAGGAACCTCAGCAACGACACCAGCAGCAACATCTACTTTGCTGGTTGGGGTGCCTTTGGGGCAGCTGCGGTTCTTAGATCCATAGCACAAGTACTCCCATCAGTAAAAGATCCTCCTCCAGTATTATGCTTTGACAGAATCATTTATATTGATTGCTCGAGGTGGACAAGCAAGAGAGGGATGCAGAAAAGAATTGCAGAGGAGCTAAGAGCAACTCCACGCAGCCTCTTCGGGGCTACCCCAAATTTTAGGGGGGCGAAAAAAACAACCCATGATGGGCCTACTTCGGCCCCATTTTTCGTGTCCCCTCAAATAATAGTGTTGAGCCCTCAGATCTGGAAAGCCCCTACTCTGTGGGACCCACGTCACTTTTTTCCTCTGCCCCTCTTCTCAGACGCACGCGCCGCTACGCCCACGCCGCCGCCGGCCCCTGCTCCCCCTCGCACCACACCTCGCTGGCGGCCTCCCGCCCTCGCTCTTGGCTGCTGGGATGCTGTTCTTGGTCGGCGTCGAGGGCGGGTTTGGCCTGGGCAGGGCCTCGCCGCGGCGGCGAGGTCCGGCCAGCGCGGGCGCGGCCTCGAACCTCATCCCCACCGCGCGCGAGCGTGGCTGCTGGCTGCCGGCCTCCGGCTCCAACGCGACAACACGACTCCCTTCGAATCCGCGCAGGCGCGCAGCAGTAAGGTCCGGCGACGCCCTCCAGTTCGGCCACGCAGCAGCGAGCTCCGCAGTGGCCTGCCTTCCGAGGACGCGCTATGCCGGGGCCAGCGTGGTCCGAGGACGAGCTCTTGGACGACGTGCTCCGGCTCACGCAGCTTCTGCGGCGGCGGCTAACGCAGCGGGAGCTGAAGCCGCTGGTGGTGGTGGTCCTCGACGTCGCGGCGCCGTGCAGCGAGTACGAGCGCAACAACAGCGGTGCTGCGGACAACACGTCGGCAGAGGAGAAGTGCAACTGCAATGTGGGCGCGGTGGCGGTGAGCTGAGGACGCGCTCGTCCTGGAACCGCGCGCTTCTCCTCCCCTTCGGCAAGCGCGGCCGTCCGCCCTCGATTGTGCGAGCGCAAGCATGGCTGTTGTAGTGCTGTTCTTGATTGGAAAATGCTCCATTATTTATTCGATGCAGCAAGAAAGGCTGAATATTCATTTGCTGCCATTCAATTCAAAACATGTTGCAGATTTGGGACAGTGCTGTCGAGCAAGGAAGTGCTGAAGCTGGTGTCATTGGCAACCGACCCATCCAAGGCGGCGAGGCAGCTGATCGACCAGGCAGTCCGAGTCTGGGGGCGCAAGTACCCAACGTCCATGGTGGACGACTGCGCCGTCGTTCGGCGAGCGCGCGGTGGAAGTTGCGGTGGCACCCGCACGCCGAGCACCGGAGCGCGTCCAGCGACCCTTCCTCGCCCGCGGGCTTGAACTCGCCGCACCCGTCCGTCGCGCTCCCGCCGATGGTCGCCGCGTGGTGTCCAGCCGGCTAGAGATCCCCAGGTACTCGTGGGGATCACGAACCGACGCATCTCCACGCCCACCTACACCGCGAAGGAGCTCTCGGCACGCTGCTCCTCCGTCCGCCGCCACCCTTGTTGCCTGACGCTGCCGACGGCATCACCGTCGCCAGCTACTTCCACTTCTTGCGCAGCTGCTGCAGTCGCCCGCTGCCCGCTGCCCTGGTCCGGCGCGCCACCGCGGCCGCAAGGTCCGCCGCGCCGCATGCCGCAGTGGCCGAGCACACCGCGCCGCGCTCGCCTGGACACCGTCGCCCAGGCACGGTCCCGCTCGACGTGTCCTCCGGCGGCACGGGGTCGTCGAGGAAGGGCGCGCCGGACCTCGAGGGACGAAGAACCGGGCTCATAGCTGCTCGGTGGTGAGCCGCGCCATGGCCTCGTCGTTGGCAAGCTGGGCTCTCGTGTCGAAGGAGGCTCAGCTCGCGGGCGGCGGCGGCGGCGGGCAGGACGTCACGTGGTGCGGCTGATTTCGGGCGACGAGAGTTTTTAGGGGTTGATTTCCGATCATGGCTGGAGTTGGCCATCAAGTTTGGCCCTCAAAGATTTTTTCAGGCTGCCTCGCAAATGGATAATTGGGGGCTTGATTTGGGGTGTGTGGTTGGAGTTCTTTAAGACTAGACCATAAGACCATGTCCATGTCCATGTTTGACGAGGTCGACCAAGAGGATGACTTCAATGGAGTGGACCATGGCTCTAGGGACCCGGTTCGAAGTGTTGCAGCAGTGATTGACCGAACATTGAGGGAGGGTAGATTCATGATGGCTTTTATCAATGGGAGTGGTGATGAGGTGCTTCTAGGTAGACTTGGTATTCCAGAAAATAGTGATTGCATGATAGTATGGACTTTCAGTACAAGGTGCCTGACAATGGGCTCCTACAGTCCCAGTAAGATAGCAGAGAAGCTAAGATATACGGATGTTCTGGTTTTTGCTACAGTACTGAATTTTTATCAAGCTCACAGTTTATGGCACTGTTAAGTGAAGAGGCTGCTACCATAGTTTCTCGTCACCCATGTATGCAGGGTGTGGACTTGACAACAGTGGTAGATTGTTGTTTCTATGGGTTGCATCTACACCGCAGTTTTCATGGCACCACTGGATTTGTTTGGCCTGCTCATTCTTCCAACTACTGGATATGTGATGGAATCATGCAACAAGGGCAAAGAGAACGGGAGATCAGCAATGCATTGCACCCAGAAATAATCTTCGAGTGTGATGCCTATGTGCTTGGTGATGTGTTTAAAAAGTTGAAAGATGACCCGAAGACTCCTTTTCTCGTAGTTAAGGATAGTGATAATGATATCTATGAGGAGAGGAGGCCTATTTATTATCGTTGGATTTGTATCTGTGTGAAGAATAAGGAACTGCATGAGGGTATGCAAAATTTACTTGAAAGGGCATCGTCAGTCTTCCTAGCACTTGAAATAACGGATAGACCAGATAGGTTGCCAGATGGCATGTTTAAACTGTGCAACAACCTTGGTGTGCTGGTTCTCTCATGTTGTGGCTTCAGTTTTGTGTCACCTCCTTTCCTCCATTGCCACACATTAAGGTTCCTTGGATTAGACCACTGTACAGACAACAATAATAGTAATGCAGTTGAACGTCAAGGAGGGGCCTGTGCAACTAGGTGGGCATTCCTACAGAGTTTACGTGTGCTTGACCTATATTACACAGATTGGGTTGAGCTCTTATCCAAGGAAAAGATGGAACTCATGGACAACATTACAGAGCTAAACATAGAGGGAATCAGGTGCTCTCACTTGTTGAGAAGTCAGTTACAGAAAAGGCTACCTCACCTTCAACGCCTCCGAATAATCAAACCTATATATGATAATAATGAGGCAGAGACAATGTCAAGTGACATCAACGACTCATTTCTTATGGACAATACAACAAGCCTTGAAATACTTGATATGTCTGGAAACAATAGGGGCATGAGAAAACTACCAGAAAGCATGTCGGAGGCAGGACACCTCCAATTGCTTATTCTTGATGGTTGTGACGGGTTGGAGGAAGCTGTGCTTTCTGGTAACAAGTCGATAAGGTCATTCAGTTTTGACGGCTATGGACCTGCTGCATCTCACCGGACATCAACTATTGAGCTACCTCCTGCAATATCTCGCCCTCCAAAGCATACACTTGATCCAGAAAAGCAGAGTGTTGTCAAAACCTCCAAGGTATCTCTAGAAGGCTGCACACGGTTGGACAACCTGTTCTTGCGTGGGCTTCCCAACCTGGAGGAGCTAGACCTTTCTGGATGTGGAATCAAGGTACTTGACTTTGGAGCTATGGTGGTGGACGTCCCGAGGCTCAAGAGACTCTTCCTGCTAGGCTGTGAGAACCTTCGTGCAATTAGCTGGGGCATAGGTGAGCAATGGCCGAAGCTGCTGGAGTTGATCTGCATAGACACACGTCCTAGAGTTGGATGTGCTCGGTCATTGTCCCTTCGCGCACAACAGAAATCCTTCAAGCTGCAGGTGCACGCAATCTTTGCGGATGCTAGGCTTGTTCGGTCCCTTTTCTCTCCCATATATAGCACCTCTTCCGATGCCTGTTATTTCAACATCAGCATCACCTCTTTTTTTTCGAAACCGGGACATTGCCCGTTTTGCATTAAGAAAGTGGGATAGTTTAGTTACATCCTAGACATACTGTTGGCGAGATGCCAAAGGTATACTAGGCGACACACTAACAAAGGCACCGGCTAGAACGGTGGAGCTAACAAGTTGTACTTAGGAAGAAACCTATTTTTTGCGGCGAGAAGAAAGCCGCCGGCCCTAAGGGGAAGCACGGGCAGCGGCTCAGTGCTCGTCGCCGTCGTCAAGGCGGTTCGGCCCAAGCGACCATGGGGGACGAGGATCTGCACCATGTCCCGCTTGTCTTTGTGGGACATTACCACGAAATGATCTTGGAATCTCTTAGCAACGGTGGAGTCCGGGGTTTTGAGATGAAGCACCTTCCGCCCCTCCCTTCCCATTTGTTAAGAAGGGCGCCCAGAGCGGCGTTGAGATTGGGATCCCGGAAGGAGGACTTGCCGCCAAGCGGTCACTCCGCCTTGGCGCCACGTCTCCTGCGGCGTGAGATGTGCGTGGCGAGGTGGTGAGGCCACCAACGGCTGCTCTAGGGGCAGCAGGAGAGAGTCGACAAGTCGCCCACGCCCGACATAGGGGGGCGGCCGCGGTGTCGCGATGTCGGCGGCGTAGTGGCCGGCAGCGGTGGCGCTGTGGTGTCTGGAGCCGTCGACGAGTCAGGGGCACGACCGTACTTGCCGCAGACGAGGGCGGCGCCCGGCAGCACTGGCGACTCAGGCTGTGCTGGCCGCACGCTCGCGTCCATCTTAGACGCGCCCGTCGGTTCCGCCTCTTGCAGCGGCGGTTGAACGCACTGTACCGGCTGCACTGCTGGCTCCTCCTCTAGTTGCCCCGCTACCTCGTCGTGTGAGAGGAGCTCCGTGCCCGGTGCTGGCTGTACCGTCGGCGACGAGGTGGACAAGCAGCCATCGAGCTCGCCCGCGCTTAGCTGAAGTGCTGGCTCCTCTTCTTGCTGCCCCGCCACCACGACGTGTGAGAGTAGCTCCGTGTCTGCTAGCGTGCTCCACCAATCAGCCGGAGCCTGTGGCTGTGGAGTCGGCTCGAGCTCCACGTGCACAAGATCCGACCACCAATCCGCGGGGGACTACTGTGGGAGCTGCGACCCGCGACCATCCTGGAGCAAGTGAGGGGCGACATTGATGAATCAGCATCACCTCTTCAGCTACATGCACGGAGACTATTCAACCTAAAGCAACAACAAACAAGGAGAAGGTGACTGGGTCCATTGATCATCCACGACACTGTGACATAGCTGCTGGAGACATGTATTGTGACATCTTTACCAAGGTTGGTGATGGCACAGCCCCGATGCAGGCCTTCCCGCCGGGGCCAACGGGACAACTAGATTGCCATGTCGAGATTGGTGATGGAAGTCATAGCATACAGAGTGAGGTGGAGGCAGATCATGATGGTGATAATTTGGCTTCATTGATGGCATTGTTACTCAATCCCTGCATGTGCATGATGTCTCGACCTGCAACAATACTATGCCTACAGGATATTGGTGTTCCCTCAGGTGGTGCCGCGTCGAGAGGTGCCCCAACTTGCACGCCATCTTAATTTTCTCCGGGTGTAGAGGATGCGAATGCTAAGCTAGAGACCATCTGGGCATCAGATCTTTTGATGGCTCGTTGTGTATGGAGCAGAGGTGTCATCGACTCTGATAACTTCAGAAGCCTACGACACTTGCACCTGCGCTGCTGTCCAAGCCTCCAGTTTGGACTGTCGATGGGCAGGCGCCCCTCCTTCCCCGGCTTGAGACCCTCCACATCATCCACTGCAGCAACCTCAGGCACGTCTTCGTACCGGGTGACGAGAAGTACCAGCACACAAGCGTCGAGTTCCCGAAGCTGATCAGCATCCACCTACACGACCTCTCGGCACTGCAGCAGATATGCGAGGCTGCCAAGATGTTGGCGCCTGCCCTAGAGACCATCAAGATCAGGGGATGTTGGAGCCTGCGCCGGCTGCCGGCGTTGAAGGACCGCGAGCCAGGCATGAGGAGGCCGACCGTGGAGATGGAGAAAGACGTGTGGGACGTACTGGAGTGGGACGGGGTGGACGTTGGCCACCACCCTTCCCTGTACGAGGCGCCGGTGCACTCGCGCTACTACAAGAGGCGCATGCTCAGAACCACCGTCCTCAGATAATAATAAGTACATACATCCATCCGTATAATAAGGCAGCTTATACTACTAGCTCTTAATTGATTTGCTTCTCTATCACTCTGACCAGGTGATGGAAACTCATTCAGAAGTATATATGCATCTGGTGCTGCTGCTGCTATGTCGGTCGTCTCTGTGGATTATTCATGTGATGGATGCTGCCTGCCGCCTGCTGATCAGATTGTTGTTGTGTGAAAGACCAGCAGGGAAGGTATGGGGCTTCAGGTTAGCTCCTACCTTTGATGATCAGTCGGCCGAGTTGGCCAGCTGCCCTGTTTGCGATTGCAATTCTCAGTGTGTTTGGTTTGGTTTTGAAATAAGAAAGACAGCCAGGCGCCTAGTTGATTCCTGATGTTTGCATGCCGGTGTTGTGTGCAGGCCTGGCTGTGTGTGTTTGTGTGTTTCTGCTTGCCGAATGACGAGTGTGTTTGTATGTTCCTGCTACCGCAGCCCTGCACGTTTGAGAGGGATCAGACCAGATGCTTGTAATAAGAGGCACATCATCCACACCTGTTTTGTGTGATTTGATGTCTGCGCTCATGGAATTGCTTTGCTTTCTATTTATGTATCAACTACATATGTAATGTATCTTATGATGAAACCAAGCGGCTGCATTCATGCTGCTCGTGCATATGCATTGGTGAACCATTAATCAAACTACAATAATCTATGATTTGTGGTGTGGGATTGATTTATATATGCTCTCTGCTTGTCGCTCTACTCTGTTGGATTCAAACATTGAGCATCAACACAGGTGGTTGCTAAGCTAGTTGCCTTGCATTCCAATTTCCATCCAATTTCTTGTTGCTTGTCATCATTCCCAGCTGCCTGCTGTGGCTGTCACTGAGGACTATTTTGGATACACTTGTTTCCTATGAGGATTGGAGGGAATGATTTCCCTGTCAATCCCTTCCAATCCGCATGGAGTGTTATTGGTCCAAAGGTGCCCTGAAGCTCTTACATCAAGGTAGACCATGCGACAGGGTCGTTGTTATTTTAGCATGCAGATGCCCCTCCTTTTCGAACTCCATAGCCCAAAAATCAACAAGTTTATTTTCCTCTTCTCCAAGATGTGATACTGGAATAACTGACGGCCATGAAATCTAGAGAATAAATTATCAGGTGTCGGTTTCTAAAACACAATGCTTTTTTTTTTAAAAAAATATAGAATTAGTCAATCTGAATTCTTCAAAAATGAGGCATAGAAACTCCAACAAATTCCAGTTCCATGGGTGTCCATAGAGCTTGTACCACTTGTCCGCAACCATACAAACCATAATGAGACATAGCTTGTTTTATAAACATAATCAGAAAATAAATAAATTATTTTCTGCTAACACTTGCAGAACAATAGACTTCTGGGAGCAAACTCTAAACGGTTGGATATAAAACCAGTAATCTCAACAGCATGAAGCATCACATGATAGTCTCATTTCGATAAGTAAAGTATTCCAGTTTGTTTATGTCAAAGACACATCCTAAATAAGGATGGGAAAGTAATATAATAGGCCTGAGCAAGTTATTTTTTGCACCATGGTTACAGCGCTGCAAATCAAAGAGGGAATGAAGATCTGCATTGTTAAGTTGTGTCAGAAACATATTCTGCTAACACTTGCAGCTCAAAACTAAGCATAACAACTACAAGCTATGGCTCTCCAAAGATCAAATCAGAAAATGTAATTCTCAGACTGCAACTGTTGCATCTTCAGAAACCATGCTGATCCACTGGGCAAAACATAGAAACAAGAAGTGGACAGCCTCATTTTTTTAAGTGCATTCATCCTGTCCCTCAGGTAGTACAGCTTAGCTCTCCTGACTTTCTTCCTGTCCAAGATCTTGATTTCTTTGATGTTTGGTGAGTAACTGAACAAAAAAAAGGGAAAGACGCATCAGAAAAATAGAGCAAGCAAATAGACGAATAGTTGATAGCTAATTAGAAGAAATACATGTGGCCATTCAAACAATGAAAGATAACAGCGGTAGGTTTCCATTCAGGCCATAGAATAAAATTTGGTGAAATCTCAAGCCAATCTAGTATCATATAAGCAGAGTCATATGTAATGATAATATGTTTCCAAGGTTATGCTAGCTCTAAATACTTAAAGTTGGATGCTGAACGAAGCACAAAGGTCCTGATAATTATTTTTTAAAAAGAAAAGAAACATATAAACTGCTACTTATAGTATCCTTTCAATGTATCTCTTTCAAGGGAAAATGCAGAGCAAAGAAAGAGTATGCTCCAAATTCAGAACAGAGGTATGAGCATATCTGGATGTGTTTATGAAACTATAATCTCCACTCGTACTAGTATGTGTTGCACAAGCAGTTATGTCCATCATTCTGCAAAATGGCCAATCCGCCTATACTGTTTGGTACATCGTCATTAAATTGCTTCAGGGTCATTAGCTAAGTGTCACGGCATAGTTCAGAATATATAGTATTCATGGATTTACTGATTTACAACAAAAATAAGAACCAAAACCTGACAATCTCAGCACAGCTTTCCCAATTTTGCAAACATCCAACTACATTTCTCATGCAGAAATCACACGTCTATGTATGGTTTTAACTGGTCTTAATTTATCAGAGTATAATGTAAGATTATGCCCAAACAGAGGACAAGAACTCCATGCCTGCTATCTTAACGGACAGGGAGTAATGGCCCAATAGATAGTAGAAACATTCAATGAAGACTAATTATCAGACATGGGCAAGAACTCCATGTCTGTTTGAATAATTATCAGGTATCAATGAAGAAGTTAATTATGGCAGCACAAGGATATTCAAAGATCTATATATAAGAAGCACTTCAACCTCAGTGTTCCAAAACAAAGGAGCATAAAAGCATCCCAAAAATTAGAGTAGAGAGGCAAATGTTTGGATTGACTTACAGTGGAAACACAGACTCGACTCCAACACCAGATACTAATCTACGCAATCTGAAGGTTGTATTGATCCCAGCGTTGCGCCTTCCTATCACAATCCCTTTAAATGTCGACTCGCGCCGTTTGTTCTCAGGAACTTGCTGTTCATGGATTCACAAGAAGGATCAGTATCAGAAACATATATCCGAACTGTGCTAAAGCAGAAACATGAAGAAATGGTATTACCAATCTCATCTGAATCATGCATCCAGGCTGCACATCAGGAATCTCCCTCTCGAGCGGACCTTTTCAACTGCCTCTTTGTTCAGGATCTGAATAGTCAATCAAGAAGATTTATTGTTGCCATAGTGATTTTGATGCTGTCACTAGATGTAACAAATAAAAATATAGTCCCAGCAAGTATGCAACACTCACTCAGATTATACATACATTCATAATGTGCCTGGCGGTCTTGTCAGGCCTCTTGAACTTGATGCGCGGGGGGTGCTCAACCGCAGGAGCGGTGGAATCGTCCGAATCAGAAGCCACCTCCGCAGCATTCCCCGCCGTCGACAAATCCCTCGTCGCACCGAGAACTTTTGGGCCGAGACCGAAACCTGAGAGAGCGGCGGCAGGAATGACACGGCTCTGCACACATACGGAATGATCTACCCCGATCGGGCGAGCAAACCCGTAAGGCTGAATGAGGTGCTTGACGGCCGAGGATGCCTGCGCCGCCCCCGGATGAGCCGCAGCTACGGGAGCAGCGGCAAGCTCCAGGAGCCTCGCCGCAGCTCCACGGTTTCCGGCTCGGCAGACATTCCGGACCAAAGATTGCATCGTGAGGCCCGTGCCCTGCGAAGAATTTGCTCAGTAAACCATGGGCGAATCGAATTTTTGCGAGAAATCGGAGGTATATGCATGTCGTCGGGCAGGGTCGGATCCAGTAGATAGCTGGGTTTCGGTGCTCAGCTTCGCAGGGGAGGAAGGGAAGGGAAGGGGAGGGAAGGTGTGGGAGTACCTGGTGGGTGCTCTTCGTCGCCGGCGAAGAAGAGACCAACGAAAGCCTCAGCACCTGGCTTAGGGCGGCGGCGGCGGCGGCGGAGGGATGCAGCGGACGGAAGGGGGTTTTTGGGCGGTGGAAGGGCAGCGACGGGCGGCCATTCGGGGTTGTTGGGCTTTCTTCTGGGCTGTCCTTTTTCACACATTTCTTTGGAAATCTTCCTTTTTTTATTTATTCTTCGTAATTTCGTATCTATCCTCTTCATGGCACACTGTCAACGGCTAGTTCCAGAGTCTCTAAATCGAAATGCAATGTAGTAATGTTTTGTATTATTCGGTGGGAAAAGAACAGTGACTGCAGTAACGATTCCTGGAGCATAAAGCTTATGTCATTATGGATCAGCAAACCGAGCTTACATGAGCTACAAGACCGATGTACTGATTTTTAATGTTTACATTGTGTTCAGAGTGTGATTTCCAGATTCTGCTATAAAAGGAGTGCTCGTGGTCAGTGAATACGATCAAGGGTTTTAGGCTTTTAGCATTCCATTGACATTGGAATTCAATATAGATAAATAGAAAAAACTTGTCGCCAATCAAGCATTCACACCTGGGAAAATGAACATGAGTAATCATCCCAAAATGTTTTGCACTCAATAATTGATAAATTTAGTAATAGCCTGATAGAGATTACACAGCATCTATGTTTGTATTTGTGTTAACAAAATGAACATAAAAGGAAAGCACAAGGATAGGTATTAAACATGAGTTAGTTAATAACAAAATTTTTGACAAAAATAGTTAGAACAGCAGTACCTGACTTCGTATATAACAACACAAAAGAAACACAGAGTTCTTTCAACAAAGCATGCAGAAAAAAGATAAATTAGCTATCGAATCAATGAACACAAAGTTATTATTTAATATAAGCACTAGGTAGTAAAAGAGTGCAGATGGCGCGCACTACCACCAGCAGGCATCGTCGTCGACCAAGAGGCACCACGCCTTCAGCCCTTCACACGGCGCTCAAGGTCTCCATGAACTCCTCATCAGCGGTTAGCCTGCTGAGCGCCTCAGGAGACAGGCACACCTCCAACTCCAAGGCCATGCTGCCTCCTCCGGCGCGTCCCTCGTATACTGTCACCTTTCCATGCACCTTGTTCCCAGCACCGCTCAGGACAGCCAACGGTCAGCCCCATCCAAAGTCATTGCCGTACACGTCGAACCCTGGGGAGTGTTGCCCATATACTGTTGTGGTATACTCTTCACCCGAGCGTGGCATCCAGGTGTGGTGAGGAGCCCCCGGGTACGACACGGCACACAGCTCGCCAAAGGTGAGCGAGGAGATGGTGGCTGTCGCAATTCCAGCCATCTCGGCATTTGTCTTCATCTTGAGCCTTTTTTTATGGTCTCCGCAGGGAAGTGGAAGAAACATTCTTGCACCGGTGTGTACTCCTCCAGCTTGCTGAAGGGTAGAGGGATTGGCACAGAGCAGTATCAAGAAACCATCTGTCCAGCACAGGCGGTGGTGTGGACAGCTTACACCCTTCACCTCCACCGCTGCTGCGACGGTTTATATCCGATCCGACCAGGTGTTGAAGAAGAGCCAGAATGTCATCCCATCGGCGACACCATGGTTGAGCGACATGGCAACGAAGATGTCATCTGCGAGGACCTGCACGGCCAGCATAGGAAGGGAGCTCATGACCGCTTCCACATTCAGCAGCCTGTTCAGCGGGAAGAAACCACACAACTGACGGGATGTACAGTGGGGTGGTTATGTGGCTCATGGTGACCTCAGGAGTCACGGCATGAATGAACTCGGCGCCTTCACCTCTGCAGCAGAGAGAGATGGTGAGGCTTGGACTTGAAACACCATCCGTGATATCTGAGGTGGTGAGACAGCCAGCCAGTGGATAGAAACGGCCCAGCACGTTAGCGAAGGATGAAAGAAGGTCAACAAGTTGTGACCTGGATCTCCTTCTGGATGTGGTCCACCGTGATCAGCGCGAGATCCCATGGAGACAAGTGAGTGATCTCTGGCTCTGATGGCATCATGTTCAGTGAGCTTCCTGGCTCTGGCTGGACCAAATTTCTAAACACAATTTGGACACTGCCGGTGGAGCCTTCCAATTTTGCCATTATGGTAGCCAGTTGCTGCACCAGGCTGCTCAGTAGACAGATTATAATCTGAGACGCCCACCTATGTGTGTCCAACAGAACGCTGCCTATTGGCATATCATATATCCTGGTAGTGGTACACAAAGCATGGCCTGCTACTTGCTTTTCTGAAAATGGAAGCAATACCAATGTTAGTTTGGTTCTCTTCGAACGAGAAGATAAATCCCAACATATTTGATGTCCCAGATTTCCCATGAAAATGTGGGTCAGCGGGTCAGTCCATCCCCATCCTTTTCCATGAAGGTCTAACAGAGCAGTATCACTATTGTATTAATATAGGTTATGAGCTACTGTAGTTTTGCATAATATAATGGAAATAAAGATTCAATACCAAGAAATTATACAAGCACAATAATCAACAGATACATGAAAAGGACAGAAAAATAAACAGTGACTGTGGGATAGGCTAAAACTAGAGGCCAGAAAAAAAAGAGCAGCTAACAACAGCCCCCGTGTCCAAAAAAACTACTGAGATAGTCAACATGCATTACACTTGACAGCTGTTGGCAGCTGGCCTCCCTGCGTAGGTGAGCAGCAGCTTCAACCACACACACACACACTGGTTATAGACTAAAGGAGGAAGAAGAGTGGTGAGAACAGAGCACACACGGCCAAGGGCCAAGTGCAGCAACTGAATTGTCTTCTTTCTGTTCCATTCCATAGAGAGTATATACATCTAGGAGTAGTAGCTGCAAGGTAAACTAGTACCATGGCTGAGATCAGCCTCAACTACTCTACATGGCATGCATCAGCCTTGACTTAGTGGCCTATTGCCATACGCTTATACCAGCTGCAGTAGAGAGGGGAGAAGAAAAGGATAGCAAGGAATTGATATATTGCGAACTTCCTGCAGCAAAATACAAGAGCACAGCAACAGATTATCTTACAACCTACTACTACAACAATCTCAAATCAAATGCTCGAGTAAAAAGATTATCAACTTCCATAAATGATTGAACAAATTTACCAGAGCTGTCCTTCATTCGTGCAATTCAGAGGTTGGCAGCTGCTCCTGAGGCAACAGAGGTGGTAGACTGGTTCTGAAATTGCAATGACCATGATGAATCACATGAGTGCAGAAATAGTAAAAAACAGAGTCAAATGATAATAGTATGCAAATTTTTGTATTACCATGCCAAATTGTTTGTGATCGTGCTAGAAGACAGTACTGGAAGTATGTGGCAATGCAAGGTCCTCTGTTAAAAGAACAAACAAACAAAAGAGAAATCAGTGCATCAGACGCCGATATTATCCTCAAGTTAGTAAGAACTTGAAACATAAATTGCTAAGACTGAGTCCCTCTCGAGGAAAGAAAGGGCACAACTGCTCAGTCCAATGCCTCTACTACTAAGCACAAGACTATAAGAGGTAAAATGACCTCTACTATCTTCTTCGACATCTTGCTAAGTGAGACAAAATACCACAGAATCAAATCAAGAACAGGTGTAAAAGAACCTGGGAAAAATCCAAAGTGCCAATTCAGGAAATTGTAGCTCAAAGCATGGTTTTTGAGGCGTTGTGTTGAGGCGCGCCCCCACCAGCCTCACAATGCCTAGGCGTTTATGGGAGGAGACACCATATGCACAATCTAGGTGCCTGTATAAGCTAGAATTTTATATACTAGTGTAATTCAAACCTCAAAAGCGAGCACGTGTAAACAAATCTCTCTAATTTCTAAGCATGTAGACTAAGTACCAGCAAGTAGCATGACAGCAAAAAAAAAACATATTACCTCTTCCATGATGCAAAGAACACAAGTTCTTAAGATATTTGCCTAGAATGAAAGCCATGATCCCAAAATAGTCTATTAGATTCCAGCTTTACTGTTACCCACCAAAAGCTTCATTGCATTTCACTTCCTCACTACTAGAGAAATCAGTATCTGTCATGTCATCAGACAAGCCTCCATGCATACTGCCGTTTAAGCAATAATCTTGTTCGACTGGATATATGTCATATTCTGACTCCAGTAAGGAATGACTTGGAATCATATCTAGCTCCATGGCGCTCATTAATGATCTAACCTTAGCTAGTTCTGGCCAGCGTTTTGCTGATATATACATGTTCGAAATCAATTTGTAGTGACCCGGGTTATTTGTCCACATTGCTAGCAGCCTCTTTGCAGCCCGATCCCCAATTTCTGTTTTGCCATGGATCTTGCAAGCCTCGATTAGAGTTGCCAACATTGCGGCAGTTGGCTGGAAGGGCATCTTGTTAATTATCTCCTCAGCCATACTCACGGCAGTACAAGTCAAACATGCAAGAAAAATGCTCCGCCCTTGGTGCAATGCAAAGCACATCAAACATCTCAGCAAATCGTAGCTGCCCTTGAGTTACCAGCCCAGACTGAGTGGCTGCAGGCTGAAAGAACAGCAACCATAGTTACATGGTCCACCTTGATATTCTTGGCGATCATTTCATCAAAGAGCTTCATTGATAGATGCCCTTCTCTTTGCATTCCATAGCCCAAAATCAATGAAGTATAAGCGTGCCTCCCTTGACATTGCATCTGGTCAAACACTCTCTGGGCAGCTGCCATCTGTCTAGACTTATCAACAAGTGAGTTCTGCAGTATGTTAGAGTAGAGACACTGAGTCCATGCTTGAAAATGTAGCAGTGCATCTCCCTTCCGTGATAGATGTGTCCAAAACGTGCACAAAGTGAAAGCATAGTTAACAGAGTAACATCATTTGGAAAGACAGAGGAACAAAACAGCGTGTGCATGGCTGCAAGTTTGGAGTGCTGCTGCAAGTTTGATTATTGTTGCTCATGTACGTAGGAGTGCTTGCCATCTACGACGAGTGTATGTAGGAGTGCTTGCTCATGTACCTGGAGACGACGCACCACCTTTTCTTTGAGTGCCCCTACTCGCGAGAAGTCTGGGATCTTGTTGCTTCCTGGAGTGGCTGCCAAAGTCTGCACCCTGCTGGTTGGAGGGACACTGATGATCTGATCGATTGCTTCAGCCAAGCATTGGCAGGTGGGGGTAAGAAGGTGCACTCCATGGCAATCCTGACGCTTTGGAGCATTTGGACCAGGAGGAACGCCATTATTTTCAGAGATGAAAGGAAAGATGCTATGTTCACCTTCCAGGAGATCAAAGGAAGCTGCAACGCTATGGGCGCTAGCAGGTTGCAAAGCTTTTAGTTCACCTTCTAGTTTCTCTGTTGTGAATGTCAGTAGCGAGTAGTCATTTTATTTTTCCAGCCCCCGACAGCTTAGGCTGCCCGGGGAGCGCTCCCTCGCGCATGTAATCGGATGCTTATGCTTCTCTCCTTATTATAACCAAAGCCGGTTTCCGGATCTTCAAAAAAAAAAAAAAAAAAAAAAAAGATAATGTGATTGATTTATCGGTGAACATCCAACGCAAAGAACAATTATGCACATGTTGCTGCTTACTGTTGTACTGGGTTGATTACCAGTCGTTGTTTGCATTATTGCATCCCCTCTATGAATGAATGAACGACCAGCCAACCAACTAACCTGGTGGTGGTGGAGTTCTTAATGTTTTTTTCCTGAAAATAGAGATGTACATGTCGAGCGGGTGTGGCTGGGAGCTTTGACGACTAGATAGCTAGGCTGGTCAGCAGAGCAGGGTATGCTTTGTTGTCACTGAAACAGATCGATCACAGATTCATAACAGGCTCTCTCCTCCGGCGCCGGCGCTGTCGTCGATTGACTTGCATCAGTGCGTCCGCCTGCCGGCCGGGCGTTGCTGATTGCCAAGCGGCAAGGAGGGCAAGGAGCCAAGAAGGCGCTGCGTTGCTGTAGGCCTATATAGCTGTAGTGTGGCACCGATGGGCCTTGCTGTCGGCTACGACCGGGTAACCTAGCTATCATCTTGATTCAATCCAAGAGAATGTCGGGAATGAGTCGCGTCGGAAGCAGCGCAAGCGCAAGGCCTCTTCCTACGCAGCGTCACTGTCGTCTCTTGCGTGCTCACCACGTCCATAAACTCCTGGTCGGCGACGAGCCTCTCGAGCGCTTCCGACGCGATGCAAACCTCTAGCGATATACTCCCTCCTCGCTCCGGCCCCTCGAACACCGTAGCCTTGCCGTCGGCCTTGTTCCCGGAGCCGCCCGGACGGCGAGCGGCTTCCCCACCCGAAGTCGTTCCTGAACACGTCGAACCTCGGCGAGCTCCGGTGATCAGCGCCGTGCCGGCGGAGGACAGGTTGTCCATGTACGTGAAGTCGGGCTCCCGGACCCACCGCTCCAGCGACTCCCTCATGGTCGCCTCGTCGAACGACGCCACGGCGCGGTTCAGCAGCCACGCCGTCCACCCCAGCCCCTTCTCCTCGATCTCGCCGGCGGTGGCCTCCGCCTTGCCGTTCACGCGGCCGCGGCACCCGACGACGACCGAATAGAACGTGCTTTGCTCTGGAGGCAGGCGCCGGGCCCGGCACACGGCGCGCCAGAAGTGCGCCAGCACCGCCTGCAGCGACGAGATGGTGGCCGTGGCCATGGCAGTGCAGTGCCGGTGCCGCCATCTCGCCGTTGGCACGCGCCATGAGCTTGTTGACGCTCGCCGTCGAGAAGGTGAAGAAGCACTCTTTCACCACCGTGCGATTGAACCGCCGCACGATGTGCTCCAGCTTGGCGAATGGCATGGGGATCGGCACGGACATGTCTCGAGGAACCATCTGTGGAACACCGGCGGCGGCGTGGACAGATCGTCCACCAGTAGGCTGCCAACGCCCGGCGCCGGCGCGGTGGATCTCCGACCAGGTGTTGAAGAAGTGCCAGAATGCGGTGCCGTCGCCGACGGAGTGGTTTAAGGTCATGCCGATGAAGACGCCATCGGCGAGCACGGTGACCTGCACGGCGAGCACGGGAAGCCGCTTCGATGGCGGCGTCCGCGCCAACAACAAAGGACAGAGGGTACAAGTCCCAAACCACGGGCGGCGTGTAGAGCGAGGAGACGATGTCGCGACGGCGACCTCTGGCGCCACCGCGTGCACGAACTCGGCGCCCTCGCCGGTGCACCGCAGGAACACAGACACGGTCCCGTCGTCGCCATGCTCCTCGCAGGCGAGCCTGCCGGCGAACGGGTAGAAAATCCGCAGGGCGCGCGAACGAGGACTGGAGGGCGTTGACGAGGTCGTTGTCCTTGTCGTCGTTGTCGCCAAAGGATGATGGAGGCTTGGGCAGGAGGATGCCCTTCTGGATGTAGTCGATGCTGATCAGGCGTAGGTCCCACGGCGTAAAGTGGATCACCTGGACCTCCTCCTCCTCCTTGGGCCGATGGCAGCCGTTCCCGTTCACCGTCGGCAGATGGCAGCCACCGTTCACCGTCGGCGTGAACGGGCGCACCATGCGCCGGGAGACGACATGGACGACGCCGCAGCCTGTGGCGTCCTCCATATATGTGTGTGTGTGTGGCAGCAGCTGCTTTCTTGGAACGAAGCCGCGCACGCGTGTTCTTTGGACTGCTGCTGCTTGCATAAAATTGGTATGGCTACATATATATACAAGGCGTGTTTGACTTGGTTTTTTTTAAGTACGTTTGACTTGGTACCATGATGAACCATAATCACGAATTGCGTCATTGCCTAGGTTAATTTGGTTGGGATCTTATTAGTCGTGCAAATGGGTCTAGACTCTACAGGCCCACACGTCAGCTCAATATCTTCTCTCCACCGGCCTCTCTTGTGCACTTGCCAGTGCAGGCAGATGCAGCTGCCGCCTGTGGCACGTACTGGCACGCCACGTCGACGACCACCGAGCACCGCACTGCGCACGCAGCTGCATTTGCCGTTGCCGCGCCGTTGTTGCCGCCCTCCACGCCGTCGACGTCGTCGTCATCGTGGCCCTATATATGCTGGCTGCACTGCTGGCATGTCTGCATCTGCGCTGGCGGGGTACCCATATATACCAGTGCCCCCATCATCGATCGCGTGTGGCCAGGCCACACCGTGTCGTGGGCTTCCGCATCTACCGCCCCGGCCGGAGAAACCGAGGGCGTTTGACCTGTGATTTTGCTGCATGTGTACGCCGTACCTCCTATATATACGTCGCCACGCCGTACCTCCTATATATGCTGCTCAGCTGTCCTTGCTCCGCGCTTGCGCGTGCCATCACTGCCGTTGCACCGGCTCCTCCCTTGTGACTTAGCCTTGCCCGTCCTTTGCACGCTGTCGTCGCTGCCCGTGCCGTCCAGCCGCCGCCACGTCTTGTCACCGTGCCTCCTCACACCGGTTTGTGCCTGCCATCGGCGCGGCACGCCTATGCCTATGCGCTGCAAAGTTAGCTGCCCGGCACGATGGCGGTTTTACAAAAGAGCTCACCCACCGTAAGAATCTCGTAACCTTGACATGACATACATTTATAAATATGAGGACTAGCTAGCCATGCCTTTTACTCTGAAAGTCTTTCGCAATCTCACATTTTATATAGTTTTTTATGCATCAGTAGTTTTTGTAATTGACCCCTCTTTACTTTTGGTTCACCTTTCGTCATTCGACTGGGTGTTTGCAAAGACCAAACATCACATGCGTACGATCACAAAATCACAACTCGATGCAAGTTGTTCTAACTCGTATATGTGCCCATACGTTGCAATAATTTTTTTCCTTTCCCACTAGCAAGTGTGCCCATACGTTGCAATAATTACTCGATGCAAGTTGTTCTAACTCGTATATATATATGAGCACGGATCAGCCCAGGGATGTATACGAGACGGAGGGCGCAAGGCAGCTTTGGGAAGAAAAAAAAGAGATGAAAAATCCCCTTATTCTTTGATATTATGATATATATACTCCCTTCGTTCTAAATTATAATACATTTTAGCTTTTCTACATTTATTACTCTTATTATGTATATATCTGGACAAAGTGTATATCTTCAAGTATCTAGAAAAGCTTTATAACTTGGAATGGATCGGAGGTAGTAGATAGCTAGGTATAATAATTTTTTGAGGTGGCAGATTGACTTGACTCGCCACGTTGACGCGTCATTCCATTTGGATCCTAGCTGCTGGTCCGCATGTGCATCGTCACGCAGCAACATTATTTTTGGACCAGCTTGCATGGAGTCTAGCTACCAGTGGCGAAGCTAGATGAAAACAGAGGGTGGTGCATTTGCCTTGTAGGTGCATAGAAGTCTAATAGGGGGTGCATATATGGTGAAATTTTAATCAAATCCTCTGTTTTTGTATTTTTTGGGTGGTGCATTGCACCCCTAGTCATAACTTGCCTTCGCCCCTGCTAGCTACATGACAGGACATCCGAAGAGTACATGATTTCTGGCTTGAAATTTGTTATTTATATATCTCACAAACGAAGTTGAGTTTGGATAAGATATTTTACAAGGTTGTTTATCATCATATCATCTACATGTGTAATTTCTTTGGTGAATTTAGATGACTTTTTTTACCGTGTTTTGCACGGGTTTGCCTGAAAATGTTGGTTTGCACTAGATATATTCTCTTTATATATAGAGCAGGTTTGATTTGCACTAGCGCGCTTTCGACTAACCGGCGTTGCTCGCTTGGAGCACGCATGCAGACCTTGTACTTTCCTTGCGGGGCATCCACCTTGACGGCTCGGTGGCGCCCCACGTATTTTTGCTTACCGACAACGATACAAGGCAAGGGGACGCGCCGCCGCGCGCTTGCCCCAAGCTCGAAAGAACGATACATGAGTTCATTATTACGAGCGATGGCCACCATTTTTTTTACGTGCAAATCACAAGACAGACGCATAAGACATACGAGTCAATAGTCCAAAGACGCGGGCGACCCAGGAAAACCTAGCCGCCGCGCCGCGCACCTCCCTCGATCTCCCCTCCTGCTTCGCCGCCCGCCCGGGCAGGCCGCCGCAAGCCGGCGGGGATGGTGGCGGCGGGGCCCGTCTTCTCACCGGCGGTGCGGCGGCGCCGGCGCGCGGTTGGTGCGGCGCCACCGCCCGATCTTTGCGTGGGGGCGTGGCGGGCGACGCTGAGGCAGCGCCGGCGCCGGCCCGGCCGGCCGGCGGTGAAGGGATGGCGGTGGCGTCGGCTCCACGGCGCCCGTTCCTCCTTGTCGGGCGGCGCGAGTGGCCGGCTGGGCTCTCCTCGGGCTGGGTGGCCGGATCCGTCGCCGGTGGCTGGACACATGCTTGGCGGCGGCCGGATCTCGCTGGCGGCGGCGGGGTCGCGCGCCCCGAGGCTGGGGGTGGCTCGGTGCTGGGCCATGGTGGTACGGCGTGCGAGCTTGGGGCCTGGATTTCTTCACGCATGGATCCGGGGCTCGCAGGTTTGCGCGGCGCCCGCAGGCCCTGGCGGCACTTCTTCATCGGACTTCTTCATGGCGCGGGCGAGGCCACGGGGCCGGATGTCCAAATCCGGTGCACGGGGTGGTGGGGCTGCGGCGTTAGCGGCGGCGGTGCGGTGAGGTGAGCCTGCTGCGGTGGTGGTCGGTGGGCTGTTCAGGCGTTGGGGGGGCGATTCCCTCTCTGCCGCCCCTCCACGATGGCCTTAGCCGCGGGCTCTTCCCCATCGTCGCGCCCGGGGGTTGGCGGGTGTTGCGGTAACCAACGACATATTTTTCCCGTCAACTTACTACCATAAAGGGAGTAAAATTAAACCTTTTATACTCATATACTTTTATCACTAATAAATTCCACTTGTAGTGTCTTGTATTTTATTTTGCAGATTTATAATAAAAGCAAGTGGAAAATCGACCAAAATCGCCTTAGGAAAGCGCATTATTGCAAAACCCAAGCCCAAGAGCAAATCGACCCAAAACATCAAATCGGGCGAGCACGGCCCGCCCACAACTTTTTCAGGCGAAAGACGACACCCCACCGAGACCCGGGCCAGGCCGAGCCTGGGGGGTGCACGCAAGCACCACACAGGAGTGCGGCCGCACCCCCCCCGAGGCGGTTTCGGCCCGGCCTCGGGGAGGCGATTCGTGCACTTTCCAAACGGGGTTTCCCGCCTGCGTTGGTCGGTTTTGCGCACGAAGGAAGGTTTTTCGTGTCGGTTTTGGTGTATTTTAGCATTTAGGCCCCTCCTCCAAGTGTATAAGTAGGCCCCCCTCTCTCCCTCTCAACACACACCACTTGGAGTCCAACAAAACCAAAGCAATCTCTCTCTCTACCACCTCTACCTCTCTCTCTTCTTCTACTTCTTCCTTCTTCTTCTTTCTTCTTCTTTATTCTTTCTTAGTTAACACTTGGAGTAGAAGAGCTACAAGGAGGGCTTGTCCCCTAGAAGAAAGTGCTTTGGTAATACATCTACTCTATGGAGCATTCTTCTATTTGCAAGTCTTATATCTATGTTCTTGGCCTAACTTATGAACTAGAGTATAGTTTTGTTCATGTTCTTGTGTTGGTATATGAACTAGCATTTAGTTTACATATCATAATCTTGACATGTTCATCACATTTCTTCATCGATCATCATATGCCTAACTTGATTAGAGGTGGGATATCGGTTCGTTGTTCCTTCGGGTTTGCTCTTGTTCTAGTCCGTCCATTCGACGAGTGGGGATCTGGGGGACAAGAGTAGTGCTCTAATATGCGGGCATGGTGCCCGAGTATTACGACACACCCGCGGATATGAGGGCATGCCACGGTTGAGGGGTAGGCGGCTTGGTCGTGACAAGCCTTGACCGCCCCTTGAAATCCCCCCACGTTCAGTATGTTACGTAGGAGTTCGTAAATGCTTCCTATCGGGCCGTATGGTAACCGGGAAGTCTCCCCGTTATCCTAGACCTAACCCCGATTAAATCGGTTTGCATATGATCCTAACTATTCATTTGTATGGCCATGACTAGATACATTAGAACTACTCCATTAGGTTATTCATTTATTCATTTATTCTTTATCTATTTTCTTTATCCTTTTCTTTGGTGGATTCTTAAGTCCAAAACCGTTATTGCTTACCCCTGTTATGAACATTTTGGTCTAAGCAAACACATGTTCCTCTATTCGGATGCCATGCTAATTTATTAATCACATGCCTTCCTTTGGGAAAATATAAATAACGATACCCGAATACTTCGGGTGAAATGCTACAATGATAGATCGGCGCTTGCGGATGAATATCTAAGATGGCAAGATCTATCCCGTTAACGATTCCATTTTGGATCACCGACATGGTGGTTTACTTGGGAATGTCGGCGCATTTTCGACGCTTTTATTGGGGATGGGTTTTATACTGTTTCCTTTGATTTGCGTTAAGAAATGCCAACGGCCGGGTCGGTCTTGTTTTGTAGAATCCAATACTTTTTTTATTAACGGGTCGGCACGTTCACGAGAACCCATCTTTGTTGGATGTTCTTGTCTTACTAACGGATCAGCACTGTTCACACAACCGTACTATTTTACGTAATTCACTGTTCATAGGATCTATTACTGTTCACGGGAATGTTACTGTTTAAACAGTGTCGGTACTGTAGTTGGAACAGTAATATGTGAGGTTGGATGCCACTGTAGCTCCCACAACTTTAATGGGTATGGTAGATGTCATATATGGCGGCATAGTTTACTTATTAGCCGCCTTAGTAACAAATGAAAACAAAGTTGATTACGTTGCCGGCATTTGGGCGGCTCCAAGTGACGCCCAACTGATGTTGTGCTAACCGCAACGATACACACCTGCACTTCGCTGCGCTTGCCCCAAGCTCGAGGAGAACGATGGGCCACCTGTTGTTTTTTTATGTGCAAATCACATCATCAGCTTATTTAATGGTGTATGCGCACCTATGACTAATCACATGACATACAGTCAATAGTCCGTAAACATGCATTCTAATGTCATACATGGCTGCATAGTTTACTTATTAGCCGCCTTAGTAACAAATGAAAACCCGCCATTTGGAAAGAATCCAAAGCATCAGTATGTGGGGAAGAGGATTAATTGGCTGGGAGGAGAATATTTCATCCATGACGGCATCTCAATCTCAACATCGACAATGACGTCATGTACACGCTTTGAGTGTTTATCTCTTGAGCAATAAAGTTAATAAGGCCAGTCTCAGTTGATATTTCATCTCACTATTTCCAAGACCCCTATATGTTGAAAACAGTGTTGACAAGTTTCACCCCCATAAAATTCATTTCATCCCATAAAACTTTTATCATCTCTTTCTTTAGTAATACTACGCCACATCAACTTATTTAACGCCCATGAAACACTAATGAAACCCCATTGATACTGACCGGGCAAGTTTTAGAATTATTATTTATTACATGGAAAGGAAAAAAGGGTAGGCTACCTGAGAAAAAAAAAGCAGTGATCAAGGGCTCCATCTCCATAGCCCTTCTGTTGCTGGTACATGGTAGATTATCCCTAAGGGCCCCTTTGGATCACAAGATATGAAATACATATATAGGAATAGGAAAACCCCTTAAGAATCCAGATGTCATACTTCTCTATTCCTATAGCTAAAAAGAGGCCTTTGGGAGGAGACAAGTGAAACATATGTACGAAAAATTCCATGAAGTCATCTGAGCTCATGCTTCTTTTCCTATGGAATGGAGCTGTAGGAATCTAATCCTGTGGAACACTTCCTTTGTTGTTACTACATATGAACCAAAGGCTAGGAAAGGAAATAGGAAATCCAATCCTACAAAATTCTTTTGTCCATCCCATGAGCTAAAGAGGGCCTAATGTCATAATGTACATACTGGAACCAATGTTCTTGTACATCCAATTATAAGTAGCACTACTAGAGCCACAACAAGATCTTAACATTTGAATCTTGGTTGTGACAATATATAATTGTGAAGGAGGTGAAAAAAGGGAAGAAGAAGCAAATACGATAATGGTAAATACACTTAGAATAATAGTTTATACAGAGGTGCAAACTCCATAAACAAAAGAGAATATCTCCTATTACGTACCATGATCTATTGTGCGGGGTGCATGTGCTAGGTTCTCTGCCTCTTTTGATTTATTATTTATGGATCCAAGATCTGTTGTAATTTGTCTTCTTTTTCTCATTTTCTATATTTCTTTCTTTGTTTCTTGAGCTGTGTCTCTAGCTTGTTTCTTTTGTTGTACTTGGCTGGACCTGTTTTTACTTTAATAAATCTCCTGTAGGGGCGCTCTGCCCCTCCAGTTTCATAAAAAAAAACTGGCAAAGCGCAAGTGAGCAACAACAGGGCCGGCCGGGCGAGTCCTGCTATGTGTGCTCCTAGCTAGCTCGCATCAGAGGCAATGGCAATGGCAAGCCGGCCGGCGAACAGGTAGATAGAAAACAGATGAGCGTGACGCCCGTCGCCCCATGCGTGGCGAGGCATCAAGTGGATCATCGATGATCGATCACCCTCGGCGGCGGCGACCTCTATGCATATGCACATGCACCCCGCACCACGCGTCGGGCACTAGCTAGGAGGCGGCGCGACGACCTCCAAGTGGCAATGGCAGCTGCAAAGACGGGTGTGATTGGTTGCCCCGACCTCCACCAGCCAAGACGGAAGGCCCGCAGGGGCTCCTATAGTCCTAGGCGAGGCCATGCAACCTCCCATGTTTGGTTGCAAATTACTCAGTATCATACCGGATGAGAGGGATCGTGATTGGTTGCAAGTATGGACGGTTTTGTAGTATGAAGTGATTCGAAAGTACATGTGTTTGGTTTGCCTGCATGAGAGGTGGTATGAGCACCCATGTATGGTTTTGGTGTCTAGCTACATGACAAAGAGGACATCGGAAGAGTACATGATTTACTAGTTCTTAGGTCGCCTTATTAGATGTTGCAAAACCTAGCTAGAGACGATGATGTGTGAAGGAGATCGAGAGAGGCAGAGAGAGTTGAGATCGAGTAAGGGTCAACCTAGGCCATTGGAACTTAACACAATAAGATCTAGTAAAGGTTCAAAATAGGAGAGTTAGGATTTGCAAATTCTAACTCACGAGATCAAACTAATAGTCCATCAAACCATGTTACCACCGCGTGAGCTACAAAATCTTGTGAAGCATATATATATTTAGAGATTCGTGTTTACAACCTATGACTATCGGTGTATGAAGCTTTTTTATATAGAGAGCGGCGGTTTGATTTGCACTTTGCGTACTCGACTAACCGGCGTTGCTCGCTTGGAGCACGCAAAGCGCACCTTCTACTTTCGTTGCGGGGCATCCACACCTTGACGGCTCCAAAGATGACGTCCGACCGATTTTACTCAATCGGGCAATGATACAAGGCAAGGGACAGCAAGACGCCTGCGCTCCCAAGCTCAAGAACGATACATGAGTTCATTATTATTATTACGAACGATGGGCCACCTGTTTTTTTTTTTTTCTCGTGCAAATCACAAGACGGATACATAAGACATACAGTCAATAGTCCGTAAACATGCATTCTAATGTCATACATGGCTGCATAGTTTACTTATTAGCCGCCTTAGTAACAAATGAAAACAAAGTTGATTACGTTGCCGCCATTTGGAAAGTCCAAAGCATAGTATGTGGGAAGAGGATTAATTGGTTTGGGAGGGAGAATATTTCATCCATGATGGCATCTCAATCTCAACATTGACAACGACTTCATGAGGTCTACGTGTACACGCTTTTGAGTGTTTATCTCTTGAGCAACAAAGTTAATAAGGCCAGCCTCGTTGATATTTCATCTCACTATTTCCAAGACCCCTATATATGTTGAAAACAAGTGTTGACAAGTTTCACCCCATAAAATTCATTTCATCCCATGACACTTTTATAATCTCTTTAATTTCTTCAAGAATACTACGCCACATCAACTTATTTAATGCCCATGAAACACTAATGAAACCCCATTGAGACTGATCGGGCAAGTTTTAGAATTATTATTTATTACATGGAAAGGAAAAAAAGGGCAGGGCTACCCGAGAAGAAAAAAAAAAAAAAAAAAAAGTGATCAAGGGCTCCATCTCCATCTCCATAGCCCCTTCATTTCTTTGGTATAGGGTAGATTATACCTAAGGGACCCTTTGGATCACAAGATATGAAATACATATATAGGAACAGGAAAACCCCTTAAGAATCCAGATGCCATACTTCTCTATTCCTATAGCTAAAAAGAAGGCCTTTGGGGAGACAGGTGAAACATAGGAAAATTTCCATGAAGTATGAGCTCATGCTTCTTTTCCTATGGAATGGAGCTATAGGACTCTAATCCTATTGAACACTTCCTTTGTTTTTACTACATATGAACCAAAGGCTAGGAAAGGAAAAAAATCATTAGGAAATCTAATCCTACAAAATTCTTTTGTCCATCCCGTGAACTAAAGAGGGCCTAATGTCGTAATGTACATATTGGAACCAATTTTCTTGTACAGCCAATTATAAGTAGCACTACTAGAGCCACAACAAGATCTTAACATTAGAATCTTGGTTGTGAAAATATATAGTTGTGAAGGAGGTGAACAAGGGGAAGAAGAAGCAAATATTGATAATGGTAAATACACTTAGAATAGTATTGTTTATAAAGAGGTGCAAATTAACTCCATAAACAAAAGAGAATATCTCCTATTACCATGATAATCAACTTTACTTTAGCTTTAAATGTTAACCAATTGCTTATATGTAGGATGGTATTTCCTATGACTATTTGGCTGATGGTGCTTGTTGGGTCTACATGTATATCTTAGTGGCCAACTATACACAACCTTTAATTTTGTAATGCTAATTCATCTCTCCACTTTTCAACATATGTACAATCTGTTTGATTTGTATATTAGTTGTCTTAATAAGTGCATCGAAGGCGACAAGATCCGGTAGAAGTTTTAGTGAGGATGGTCGTTGTTACGCTATGAACTAGATTGTTTTGCTCCATGTCGAACTGGAATTACATTCAAATTGTTCATGCAGGGCTAGTTGCCTTGAGGACTAGCACCAACACATACGTATAGGCTATGGACGACACATGCAGAACAAGGAGGATGTCAGCGATGGCAACCCTTAGTGGCTAGTGCCATCATGTGCACAAACTTAAGCGCCTTCGATCTAACTATGTCGAATCACAGATTAGAGGCTTCTAATCGAGAGACGTGAGAAAACGCTTCACATCTCGATCTGATGTGAACACTCTTTACGGCGTCATTGATGACAAGATCACTAGGGACTCGTATAGCCAAAATGAGCCTTTGATGACCCCAGATGTCGTCACTATGGATCCGCCGTGTGGAGAGGAGGAGGAGGAGGAGGTGGGGACAGTATGGACAATGAATTGAAAGAAGAGGGTTGCAGCGTTGGAGAAGGAGATAAGACATCTAGTGCTGGTAGTGGAGTGGATGGGCGGGACGCCGCATGATTTTCGCGTGAAAAATGCTACGACTTGCGAGGACTTTTTCATTTTAAATCAAAATGTCATGGAAAACTACGTTTGAATATCCCAATTTTGAAATTGAAAATTTTTAAACGATTTTGGATGGAAGAACTACCAACATGTTATCGAAAAGCTATAAAACTTTGTAGTTGACAACTTCTTCATTTGAAGACATCTCGTGGGCCCGGTCGGGAAAATAGACCTTTTAGTCGCCCAGCGGGCCGACAAGTCCTAGATGGCCTCGGATGGAAAAACCACCAAAATGAAAGTTGTAGATCCTGAAAAGTTATGAAACTTTGTAGTTGACCACTTTTTCATTTGAATTCATTTAGAACCTGAAATGATTAATTTACAGTCGGTTTAGCATAATACGTGGGGAACGAAAATGGATTATAGACAATAATGAAAAAGGGGAGGGTACGCGCGAGGGGAGGTCGCGGATTCGGATCCCGCCGGCCGTGTATCGCGAGATTTTTGTACGAAAAATGCTGCGACTTGTGGCGTTTTCATTTTAAATCAAAATGCCATGGGCAACACCTAATTAATTAGATACTATCTAGTTAGAAAGATAGTATAGTGCAAGATTGGAGACTCGTTTCAATTCCGATCCGTACGACTGGCAAGCGCAAGTGAGCAACAACTACAGGGGCGGCCAGGGTCCTGCTACGCGCGTTCCTTGCTCGCATCGGAGGTGATGGCAAAGGCAAGCCGGCCGGCCGACGAACGGGTAGATAGAAAACAAATGAGCGTACGCCCGTCGCCCCCGCTAGAGGCTTCAGGTGGATATCATCGATATATCACCCTCTCGACGACGACGACCTCCATGCACATGCAGCCCGCACCATGCGCCGGGCTCTAGCTAGGACTAGGAGACGACGACGACCTCCAAGTGGCAGTGGCAGCAGCAGCTGCAGTACGTGTTGGAAGCTAGCTGTCGTCGTCGTATTTTTTGGACTCGTTTGCTTGACTTGCCGGGAGAGACCAAGACTTGACTCGCGTTTGGATCTATCGTTGCTAGCTAGCTGACGAGGCAATGCATATGGCCTACGACAAAGACAGCGATCGAACATCACGACATAGGACGAGACGACGATCGACACGTCATTGCACTCAATTTGCAGAGGACCCCAGCTCGCGTGCGCATGCCCAAGGCCGAGCAGCAGTTACGTTTGTGTTTTTGCATGCAACACGCAAAACATCCAGGGAGTATATTTCTAACAAAAATGATATTTCTAGTGACGGAAGTTGACCGACCATGTCACAAGATATCTGATCTGGTGATGAAAGGCGTTTTACTAAATACCATATGGGACCCCTCTACATACTGCACTGGGGACACGAATATTATTTTTCTTTAGAAAGGACGGCAAAAAGTTTTGTCGCGTTTATATATTAGATTAGACAAAGAATGAAGAAAAAAGAGCAAACCCTATATATGTGTTTAGATGCGACTTGGTTTAGAGGACACTATGGAGGCCGCTGAATCAGTAAAAGGCCCCACTTGCTACAAATCGAATTTGTAGTAGTGGATTGTGGGCATGATTTTTCAACCTTAAAAGACCTAGATTTTTTTTGGCCTGGCATAGATTGAGAAATGCTTTCGGGTCTAATCTAAAGCTTCGAAATTGGAAATTAGGGTTGCAAATTTAAATGACATTTATACTCCTAATAGATAGACACCCGCCGTTGAATGGAACTAATGATGATAAATGAGTTTCTTATAATGTGAGTTTACTGTGATTGATACGCCACCTGTCGTGATCTTTCCACAACATGAAAGTGGTGACTCTTTCATAGTTCCTTGGTTTCAAATTCTAAGACGTGTTGGCTTTTCTATATACGCAACATTTTCTATGTATTTAGATATATACAATGTGTCTAGATGCATACCAAAAGCAATGTATCTAAAAAGCCCAAACATCTTAGAATTCTTTTTTTAGGGACTAAAAGCTTAATAGCCACCATAACCACCAAAACTGAAATGTTTTTTTTAGAATGTGCTTGAGCTTGTGTGTTTCATTAAGATTTAAGAGGAAGAGCAACCATTACAACAACAAATGAACAAAAGGCCATTATGAGAAACTTTTTTTCCTTTATCTTAGCCATTTTGCCTGGCTTTGGGTGTGGTTACTTTGCTCCGACACCGCCAACCCTCTAATTAAGTTTCCTCTATAAATGGTAATATTTTCATACATAACACAAATATTCCCTTGATAATGTCGAATCACACTAGTTTATTAGGACTAAAGCTATATACACACTAAAAATGGCTGCTTTTGTGGGATGAGCATAACATGCCATGGACTTATATTGTCATTGAGGATTGTTCAACACAAATATGGAAATAACAAAATAAATTGAAAGACAAATAACAAAGCATGAAAACTTGTCTGAGCTAGTACACCCAACATAAATAAATATGCATTATGAAGTACATATCCTGATATTTGAACCAGCTAGGAATTGGTGACAAATCCTCAAACACTACCTTTTATAACTTCACAATTTCAAATTATTTGACTCCGGTGCATATAGAACTCCTAACAACAAGTTGACTTTCATAACTAGGCAGACTAAATAATAAACCACGAGAGCTGAAGCTATGGAGGTGAGGGCCAGACATACATCTCTTAAATAAACCCATGGCATTAGCACGGGCCCCGCATTATACTAGTATTGTTACGACTAAATATAATACACACTAAATATGTGTGTTTTTGTGGGATGAGCATATATAAGATGCCATGGACTTATTATCATTTAGGATTGTTCAACAAAAATATGAAAATAACAAAATAAATGACATTGAAAGACAAACATAAATATGTAGCCCTCCTAATTCTCGACATTTGATGAATACATTGTGCTTCTGGCAGATGAAGTACATTTCCTGATATTTGAACTAGGAATTGGCCATAAATCCTCAAACACGACCTTTTGTAACTTGACAATATCGAATTGTTTGACTCCAATACAAAGAACTCCTAAACAACAAGTTGACTTTCATAACTAGGAAAACTTAATAAATAATAAACCACGAGAGCTGAATCTATGCAGGTGAGGGCCGGCCGGACATATACACATATGCACGCACATGCAACAAACATTAAATTATGCGTGTATGAACATGCATGACAGCTTACTGTCAACTAGGTGATTAATGCACGGTCGATCATGAATCAAACTCATCACGCCGCCGGCGTGGTCACCGCGTCCATGAACTCCTGGTCGGCGACGAGCCTCTCGAGTGCGTCTGGCGCGATGCACACCTCTAGCGATATACTCCCTCCTCGTTTCGCCCCTCGAACACCGTAGCCTTGCCGTCGGCCTTGTTCGGCGCCGCTCGAACGGCCAGCGGCTTCCCCACCGAAGTCGTTCCCGAACACGTCGAACCTCGGCGAGCTCCCGGTGATGAGCGCTGTGCCGGCGGAGGACAGGTTGTCCATGTACGTGAAGTCGGGTTCCCGGACCCACCGCTCCAGCGACTCCCTCATGGTCAGCTCGTCGAACGACGCCACGGGCGCTGTTCAGCAGCCACGCCGCCCAGCCCAGCCCCCTTCTCCTCGATCTCGCCGGCGGTGGCCTCCGCCTTTGCCGAACACCAAGGGCGTTGCCGAGGTAGCCCTGTGGTATGCCGTTCACGCGGCCGCGGCACCCGGCGGCGACCGAGTAGACGCGTGCTTTTGCTCTGGAGGGAGGCGCCGGGCCCGCACACGCGGCGCCAGAAGTGCGCCAAAGCACCGCCCGCAGCGACGAGATGGTGGCCGTGGCAGTGCCGCCATCTCGCCGTTCGCCGCGACGCCTTTGAGATTCTTGACGCTCGCCGTCGAGAAGGTGAAGAAGCACTCTTTCACCACCGCGGCGCTTTTGAACCGCCGCGACGATGTGCTCCAGCTTGGCGAATGGCATGGGATTGGCACCGGACATGTCTCGAGGAACCATCTGTGGAACACCGGGCGGCGGCGTGGACAGATGATCGTCCACCAGTAGGCTGCCAACGCGCCGCCCGGGCGCGGTTGATCTCCGACCAGGTGTTGAAGAAGTGCCAGAATGCGGTGCCATCCCCAACCGAAAGTGACTCAACGTCATACCGATGAAGACGCCATCAGCGAAAGCACGGTGACCTGCACGGCGAGCACAGGAAGCCGCTGGATGGCGGCGTCCGCGCCAAGAACAAAGGATAGAGGGTACAAGTCCCAAACCACGGGCGGCGTGTACAGCGAGGAGATGATGTCCGCGACGGCGACCTCTCGGGCGCCACCGCGTGCACGAACTCGGCGCCCTCGCCGGTGCACTGCAGGAACACGGACCGCGGTCCCGTCGCCGCCGTGCTCCTCGGAGGCGAAGCCTGCCGCTTAACGGGTAGAAAATCCGCAGGGCGCGCGAAGGAGGACCGGAGGGCGTTGACGAGGTCGTTGTCGTTGTCGCACACGGTTGATGGAGGCTTGGGCAGGAGGATGCCCTTCTGGATGTAGTCGATGCTGATCAGGCGTAGGTCCCACGGCGTCAAGTGGATCACCTCGACCTCGTCCTCCTTGGGAGGATGGCAGCCGTTCCCGTTCACCGTCGTCGGTAGATGGCAGCCACCGTTCACCGTCGTCGTCGACGGAGGCGTGAACGGGAGCACCATGCGCCGGGAGACGACATGGACGACGCCGCAGCCTGTGGCGTCCTCCATATGTGTGTGTGGCAGCAGCTGCTTTCTTGGAACGAAGCCGCGCACGCGTGTTCTTTGGGCTGCTGTGCTGCTTGCATAAAATTGGCATGGCTACATATATACAAGGCGTGTTTTGACTTGGTTTTTTTAGGACGTTTGACTTGGTAGGTACCATGGTGAACCGTAATCACGGATTGCGTCAATGCCTAGGTTCTTATACTCTTGGTTAGGATCGTATTAGTCGTGCAAATGGCACTTGCCAGTGCTGGCAGATGCAGCGGCCGCCAGCGGCATTTGCGCACTGGCACGCCACATCGACGACCACCGAGCACCGCACTGCGCACGCATCAGCTGCATTTGCCGTTGCCGCGCTGTTGTTGCAGCCCTCCACGCCGTCGACGACGTCGTCGTCATCGTGGTCCTATGCTGGCTGCACTGCTGGCATGTCTTCCACACTGGTCGCTGCCGTGGATCTGCATCTGTTGGCAGGGTGTCCATACCAGTGCCCCCATCGATCGCGTGTGGCCAGGCCACGCCGTGTCGTGGGCATCCGCATCTACCGCCCGGCCGGAGAAACCGAGGGCTTTTGACTCGTGATTTTGCTGCATGTGTATGCATTGTGCGTCGCCACGCCGTACCTCCTAGGCTCCTATATATGCTGCTCACCCGGCCTTGCTCCGTGAACCGGGGCCTCCCTTGTGTCTTAGCCTTGCCCGGCCTCTGCACGCTGTCGCCGCTGCCCGCGCCGTTCAGGCGTCCAGCCCCCGCCACGCCTTGTCACCGTGCCTCCTCCTCACACTGGCTTGTGCCTGCCAACAGCGCCGCACGCCTATGCGCTGCAAAGTTAGCCGCCGGCCATGGTGTGCCCCAATAAGATGGCGGTTGAGCAACACCAACAGTTCCCAAAATCCCTTCCCAATCCATTCTTTTTGGAAAAAAAGGTGAAAAATTCTTCTCCAATAGTTTCCAAAAACTCTTCCCAATCTATTGGCACTTCGAAAAACACAGGCACTTGTGCACAAAAATGCGCACGTGAGGATCGCGCGTATCGATCGCCAATCTAGCGGTGGAAGGGTGTTGAAAAGAATAAAGAGTAGAAAAGGATTCCTGATGCAATTGTATAAGAGAGAAAAAAAAAAAAAAAGTGGTTATGATAATTTTGAAATAGTATAGAATTCCTGATGTAAAATTGACTTCTATATTTTAGAAACGAATTATTAGAAACTGTTGGAGATGATCTTATTTGTTGCTCCTAATACCTTTCTAGAAGTTGGAAACACCATGTTTTTAGGAAGAAATTATTGCTCTTACAAAAGAGTCCACTCCTTGTAATAATCTCGTATCGTTTCTTTTTGTTTCAAATCTCTTCTCTCCTCGAGTAGAGGGACCGACATGACATACCTTTATGAATATGAGGACTAGCCATTCATTTTACTCTTAAAAGGCTTTTGCAATCTCCCATTCTATATAGTCAGGGATAGCTAATACGCATCAGTAGTTTTTGTAATTGACCCCCTCTTTACTTTTTGGTTCACCTTTCGTCGTCATTCGACTGGGTGTTTGCAACCAAACATCTCACATGGGTACCGTCACAAAATCTCAACTGATATTACTTTTTTTATTTCCTACTAGCAAGTGTGCCCATACGTTGCAACAAGCTTCAAGTCCTTTTTTAGAGGTTATCATATTAATGAGCTAATTTGGAATGGAGGTAGTATATGGGTATAATAAAATTTTTTTGAGGTGGCAGATTGACTTGACTTGCCACACGTTGACGCGTCATTCCATTTGGATCCTAGCTGCTGGTCCGCATGTGCATCGTCACGCGGCGACATTATTACCAGCTTGCATGGCGTCTAGCTACAAGACAAAGAGGACATCTAAAGAGTACATGATTTGCTAGTACTCTAAAAGGGTACATGATTTGCTACCACTCCCTCCGTTCTAAAAAAAAAAATACATATAATTATGGTAAGCGTATCGGCCAAGCTATGTCAACTTTGATGAAGTTTATAGAAAAAAAGTACTGACATTTATGTCTTAAAATAAATTTATTATAAAAATATTTCATAACTAATCTAATAGTACTTATTTTGTCTCATAAGTGGTAGTATTTTTTCATATAATTGTAGTCAAAGTTCGCATTGTTTGACTCTTTGAGATGTGAAAATTGCATGTTTTCTAGAACAAATGAAGTAGTTCTTAAGTCGCTTTTATTAGATGTTGAAGAAATATATTGATATTCTAGCCTGTGATTAATCAATAATGCATATGGCTTTTCGTTATTACAACGATCCAAAAACACAAACACAAACACACGCACACGCACACCAAAGCTTCCGGACCTAGTTGCCTCACTAAAGGAAAAAACGCCACGCACAACCACCTACTACGAAGTTAGAATGCCCCTACCGGGCGACCGCCACAATGCAAGACCATCCACCGCCATACCACGCAGATCATCTTGGCACCTCAAATCCATGGTCATCGCCTCACACGCCCGGCATGATCCATGCCACCTTCGTGGGCACCACCCACGTGAGCCTCCTTGCCACTTCGTGGACTCAACTAGCTACGGTCCTACCAAACCGTAGCCCTTCATTGCTAGCGGATGTGAGACCCTCGAATCACCACCCCAATGCCCCTCCTCCCCGACCGCCTTCCTTTGTCGTTGACACCACCAACTTACAAAACCTGCAACCTCAACTAGGCCATCGGCTTCCACGCCACGAGGCTTAGCACCGCAGATAGGACCGACCGAGCACGAACTTCCAAAATAACACCTCCACGGAGAAACACGGCACCACTGGCGCCTCCATCGCCTGACCAAAAGGTCTAGGTTTCGACCTAGAAAGATGGCCATGGTTTGTCCACTAGAGCAGCCGCCGCCAGTCAACCGTGCACAGCCATCTTAGCCGTGAGGAAGGAGGCACACGAAGGCAGCTGCTGCCCCTCGCCTCTACACCATCTCCGATTGCTGCCATCACAGACACCACTGGTTGGCGTGCCTCACAACGACCGGGACCACGAAACCGGCCGCTCTGTGGCCTACTAGGCCGGCACAACGCCACCGGTGAGGAAGGGGGTGAGGGGTAGGGGAGAAGCTCTGTCACCCCCAGCCCTCACGGCGCCGCCGCCTCCACCGTTGCAGCCACCAACGGATCTGGCCACCAAGGCCCTGACAGCCCAGGCCGACGCCGCTGCACACAAGGAGGAAAGGGATGACAAAGGGGAAGAGATCCCGCCATCGCTGGCCCCTACGCCAAAGACGAAGCCTTGGCCCCCGGCCGCACTCCGACCGCTCGGGCGGCGGCGAGGTGAAGTTCGGGCCCACCAAGAATCGCCCCGCGTGGGGAGGCAAGAGCTTTGACGATGTGTGTTTGTGTGAAGGGAGAGGGGGAGAGAGATGAGATAAGGGTCAACCTAGGCCGCTTTTGGAACTTAACGTAAGATCTAGTAAAAGGTTCGTCAAAATAGGACTTATAGTCCTTCAAACCATGTTACCGCCCGCATGAACTACAAAAATCTTGTGATATATATTTAGAGATTCGTGTTTACATCCTATGACTAATCAGTGTATGAAGTTTTATTTTATATAGAGAGCAAGTTCAATTTGCACTTGCGTACTTTCGACTAACCGGGCGCGTTGCTCGCTTGGAGCACGCCAAGCAGACCTTCTACCTTCCTTTCGGGGCATCCAACCTTGACGGTTGATACAAGTCAATAGTTCGTAAAACATATATTATGCATTCTAATGTCATACATGGCTGCATATAGTTTACTTATTATTAGCCGCCTTTTAGTAACAAATGTAACAAAGTTGACGACGTTACGTTGCCGTCATTTGGAAAGTCTAAATCATCAGTATGTGGGAAAGAGTATTAATTGGCTGGAATGGAGAATATATCATCCATGACGGCATCTCAATCTCAACATCGACAACATCATCAGGTCTACGTGTACACGCGGCCGAAAGTGTTCATCTCTTGATGCCATCGTTGTCACCGTCGTCGTTGCTTGGCTGTGGGCCACCGACGTCGTCCTGGGGTAGACGCCATCACTATCGTCGTCGTCGTTGCTTGGTCGTGGGCCCATCGATGTCGTGCTTTCGGATCCACCTCGGGCAGTCATTGTCGGCGTGTGGCAGACCCTTTGATGCTCAAAGGCGAGGGTTTTCGCGACCGGGACTTTTGCTTCTCTATTCAGTTGGCATCTCTAAGTATCGACCTAGCGATGCTGCATATTGCCTCGCGTGGTGTTGTTGTGTGCCTCGGTGGAGTGCCCCTCTCCTTCTTGCTTTCTTGTTTGTCTATGGCCACTGCCTTTGTGGTTGTGTTGTGTTGTCCTATGATGCGAGAGGGGCTTTCTTGTTTCTCTTAATGAAAAAAGACACGTGAAGTCGTGTTCGAGAAAAAAAAACATATATTGAGAAACTCGATCATCCATATCTGTATGCGTCTCAACTACTGTGAGTGCAAGACATAGATAAAAAAAAAAAAACTTTATTCAAAGAATCTAGGCATATCCAAAGTGGTCGATCCAACACTCATACTAATCTTTTTTTTTTAAATTACACGGTATAACGCTAGATGCTCACAACGCGCACGCGCACTCACCCCCTATGACCACACGTACGTACGCAAACCTTACCCCTATGAGCATCTCCGAAAGACTGAGCACCTGGCAGATCTGGACATTACCTAAGTCACCATTGGCTCCTCGGAAGGCATGGTTAATCTCTGGCCAATAAAAGCAAGTTCCTCAATTACTATTTACGACTAGAACCAACCGAAGTGTTAACAAGTTTCATCTCCCTGAAAACAGTGTTGACAAGTTTCATCTCCATGACCCCTATATGTTGAAAACAGTGTTGACAAGTTTCATTTCCATGAAACTCATTTCATCCCATGAAAGTTTTATCATCTCTTTTTTCATCAATACTATATATGCCACATCAGCCCCTCTGCATCATAGGATACGAAATATATAGGAATAGGGAAACCTTAAGAATCCATATATCATTCCTCTCTATTAATTCCTATAGCTAAAAATAAGGCCTTTGGCAGGACACAGGTGAAACATAGGAAATTTCCACGAAGTCTGTGCTCATGCTTCTTTTCCTATGGAATGGAGCTATAGGACTCTAATCATATGGAACACTTCCATTGTTTTTACTACATATGAACCAAAAGCTAGGAAAGGAAAATTTCATTAGGAAATCCAATCCTACAAAATTCTTTTGTCCATCCCGTGAGCTAAAGAGGGCCTAATGTCATAATGTACAATACTGTGGAACTAATGTTTTCTTGTGCATCCAATTATAAGTAGCACTACTAGAGCCACAACGAGATCTTAACATTAGAATCTAGGTTGTGACAATATATAGTAATTGTGAAGGATGAATGTTGTACTTGGCTGAACTTGTTTTTCACTTTAACTAATATATAAATCTCCTGTAGGGGCGCTCAGCCCCTCCAGTTTCATTAAAAAAAAAAACTGGCAAGCGAAGTGGGAACAACAGGCCGGGCCGGCTGGGCAGAGTCCTGCTACGCGTGCTCCTAGATCGCATCGTCTCGGAGGCGAGCAATGGCAACTTGGCAAGCCGGCCGGCGAACGGCGGTAGATAGAGAACAGATGAGTCGCCCCATGCGTGGCGAGGCATCAAGTGGATCATGGATGATCGAGATCACCTTCGACGACGACGACCTCCATGCATATGCACATGCACATGCATGCAGCCCGAACCATGCGCCAGGCTCGATCTAGGTAGGAGACGACGACGTCGACGACCTCCAAGTTTTAGTGGCAGCTGCATTACGTCGCCGTCTTGTTTGGGCTGGATCGTTTGCTTGACTTGTGCCGGGAGAGACCAAGACTTAACTTGCGTTTGGATCGTTGCTAGCTGACGAGGCAATGACAGCGAGCATATCACCACAGAGGACGAGACGAAAATTGCACTCAATTTGGACCCCAGCAGCGCAGGTATTGCAGTCAATACTGCAGTGGCGACAGGATCGAATTTTATTTTTCTTTACAAAGGACAGCAAAAGCATGCGATTTATTTCAAAAGCAAGCTACAAGTGATGGATGTTTTATACTAGTATGAAAACAATTACCCTTTCCAAAAAAAAAATAGTATGAAAACAATTCAGTGGAGACTATATACAACTAGCATTGGCACGACCACACGATCAATTTAGTTGGGTCATTTTTCGACCAAGTTGAGTTGTCTATTTGGGTTGTTTCGATCAAGTTGAAGCAAGTAGTGTCGTGAGTTTGCTAATTGTATTGTGGCATGCTCCATCGTCATTGCTTTGCTTATTTATCTGCTTAGCATACTCCTCCATGGTGTCATGATCATATATTACAAACAAATTAAAAAAAAAATATAGACTTAGTCCCGGTGTCATGTTCATCAAGAATTTGCGCCGTTACGTTGCCGCCATTTGGAGAGTCGAAATGCTAACCAGCCTGGGGAGAGCTTTTGCTTGATTGGATGATGGATGGTAGGGAGAAAAATTGAATTCTATGCATGATTGCATCGCCCAAATGACCTACTCCATGAGGCTCAACATCGATCGACAACGTACTTACGTCATGACGGGGTGCAAACCGCGTACACGTACTATCTCGAAACTATATATATACATATGGAGAATGACAGCGACGAACTTGTTCATATGCATATGTTTACATGCGGCAAAGGTCAAGATGACTACTCCATATGTACAAGATATATATATTGACTGGTTGATACAAATTAACTCCATTATTCAATGACGACCTGCTCTTTGTTTACGGAGACTTGCTTTTGTTTTTTACCTCAAATCAACTATGTATAAGATGAAGCGTTGCTGTTGTTACAAGTATTTATATCATGAATGGAAAAAGTCTAGATAACCCCCAACTATGGGGGTGGAATACTTAACCCCAAACTATGAAAGCGGTCTAATTTAGACTCGAACTTCCAAAACCGTCTACTTTACCCCCTGGGGGCAGTTTTGGGCGGCGGTTGGTACAAGAACCATGGGTTTGCTACAAGATAACCGCATCTTTTGAAAATTCATAGTAAATCACAGAAAAATCATAAAATGGAAAATCCAATTTTGTTGTACTCGACATGAGTAGATCTACACAATGAATATATAACACGGTATGCTTTAGTACAAAGTTTTTTTGCAGTTATCTGAAAGCAAAACCATAGTTACTGTAGCAAACCGCCGCCCAAAACTGCCCCGGGGATACAAAGAGACGGTTTTGGAAGTTCAGGGTCTAAATTAGGACCGTTTCATAGTTTGGGGGTTAAGTATTCCACCCCCCATAGTTGGGGGGTTATCTAGACTTTTTCCTATCATGAATGATGAGGTAGGACGATGAGGTGCTGCTGTGTACGAGCAACGTCCGCCGTCGGAAGTTTTCAGTTTGAGGCCAGTGCAGATCTAGCCCACTACATACAAATGGGCTGGGTTACTTCATCCCTCCAGGCCCAATTGAATGGATTTGACAGCCCGATGCTTGTGGGCCTGGCTCGCCTCCTGCTGCCCGCGCCGTCTCAATTCGGCCCGTCCTAATTTTTTCGGGGCCAAATGAAAGGCGCCAAAACTGCACAAAAGCTACGAGACAACATCGCATTCAGTGACGCCGCCGAATTCAGACGAAGGTATGTATGATTAGAGACGTGTTTTCTGTACCATATGCTTAGTGGAGCAAAGGCATGCAACACGGACAGCCCAAACTTAGCTTATACAAGAGCAAAAATTATTGGCGACATTAAAAGACATATGTCATAAATCATACATAGCGACATGAAAAGACAATGCTGCCCATGCTTATATCTTTCTGTTCAGACTATAATCAGGTTTGTCCTCCCAGCGACACCATTAAGAACTTTTATACGAGACTTGTGTGTTTCTCGAGTTAGTTTTTTTCGAAACCGGGCACTTTAGCCCGTTCTGCATTAAGAGGAAAAGGAGTTTAAGTTTACATCCTCGCGAGTGCCCTAGCGAGGTGCACGGGAACACGCGAGACGGGACACACTAACACAAATCACCGGGCTTTAACGGGTGGAGCTTTAGAGTGGTGTAGCTAGAAGGAAACTATAAGAGGCTTACTAAGAAGAGCGACGGGAGGGGACCGAGGCGGTGGTCACCGGCGCCCGGGGCGGCCGGGCGAAAGCACCTCGCCGAAAGCAGCCAAGACGGGAAGAGCACGCCGCGACAAGACGCCGTTTGTAGTCCGCACGTGTCCCCGAAGTGTCCAAGCACCGCTTTCGGTCACCGCCAATGCCGGGGTGGAGGAGCCAAAGATTGCCTCGGGCGCCTCCCACTTGTTAAGCAGGACGCGCCGCTACGCGCCCGCCTCGGGTCCCGGTGGAGACCGATGAAGCAAGCCCGCACGGGAGCTCCGCCCAGGGACCCACCGTCCACCCGAGAAGTCCGTAGAGGAGGTGGCGAGACGAGCGGCCGCCGAGGGGCAATTGGAATGAGTCAACAAACGCCGCGATGGCGGCCTCAGGGAGGCAGGCGCGATCCGACGACGATGCATCGCCGAGACAAGCACATCCGGCAGATAGGTCGCGCCGCAGGGGCCGCGCGGATCGAGGACGGGTGGAGGCCGCGCGCAGCAGCTGAAGGCCACGGGCCGAGGTGCACCGGGCGCCGCAAAGGACGGGCCGGGTGGTGGTGGGGGCACCACAAACTCCGCTCGACGAGGTCGCCCACCGGTCGTTAGCGTGCACGGTGGAGAAGGAGAAGTTGGGTTCCTCGGGGTGGAGGTGGTACCGCGTCTAGCGTGGCGGGTACGATCCCGAGGACCGACGTCGGGAAGCGGTGGCCGCAGCCGTGGCGGTGTCTTGAACGCGAGCTCGCTGGGAGCCAACTCCCCCGACCAGTCCATGGGCGGGGGTTGGTGCACTGTGGTGGCGCTGCGTGCCGAGAAGCTGGCCGTTGGGGGTGGCCGACCCGGTCGATGCAGCTCTGTGGCACCTCGGGCGTGGGCGGCGTTCCTCCCGGCTCAGTCGAAGGACGAGTCAGGGCGAGGCATGGACAGCGGCGCGGCAGCTTGGCGAAGGAAGGAGGTGTGTGCGAACCTCAGGACCGTCGATGATGGGGCCGGACAGAGGATCTTGTCCGGACGAAGAAGGGAGCCGCAGGCGGCTCGGAGGCATCCCCACAACGGTCGACGTTGCGGCGGTCCGGAGGAGAGGTCGTGGGCGCGTCCCGCCGCATGGCCCACCCGGGGCGCCGAGGCGGCGGTGGCATTATGGCCGCATCCGTGCCCGGTGCCGTGCTAAAGGCGAGAAGAGGCAGCGGGGGAGAAGAGCACCGGGCGGCGATGTGATCCCGGCAAGACAGCTTGAAGCAGAGGCCCACGAGCGCGGCGGTACAGGTCGGTGGCGACAAAGGGCGAGTGTGAGGCATGGCGGTGGACCCGCCTACGCCAGAACAAGGGTGAAGCCATCGGCGTCGACAAGATCCTCGCCGGCGATGGCAAAGGGCGTGGTCGAGAGCACGCCCGACCGCCGCCATCGTTGCGGGCAGATGGTCGCGCCAGGGGCGCAAGTGCGGGGGACACGCGCGATCTGGGGGCCGACCAACCCATAAGAGCGCGGGCACGTCGCGATCGGCCGAGGCGCCACCAGGCCGGGCCTGGCGGCGTCCGAAGACGCGCGTACCGGGCACATCAGCATCCGCCCCGACCTCATGCGACGATGGGGCGGCGCGCGCGGCGCCGCCATGGTGGGGCGGGCGAGCCCGACACGGCGTCCACCTCGCCCGACGGTGGCGAAGGCATCGGCACAGCCGCCGACGGGAGTGGCTCCCTGGTGCGGGGAGTAGACGGCGAGGGCGCGCCGTAACGACGGTGGGGGCCCCGCGACAACGTCGAGTTCTCCTCGTCGAAACAATCCGGAAGCTGTTGTCCTCTCGAAGACCTTCCTTGGACCATCCTGCGGAGGGAAGTAAGGTGCCGCCTCGAGAAAGGGTCCTGCCTTGTGGAACCGGGCACCGGAGGCTGAAATTTGAGGGAGCGGTGACGGCTCGGCCTCGGTGCGACGCCCGGGCGCCACGAGATGGCGGCGACGACTTCAACACCCACAGTCGCGACGGCATGAGCGGGGCCCCGCGCGAGCTCCAACGCGTCGATGACCACGATCGGCCGCCCAGAGTACCCGTCTCCGCGCTGATCGGAGGCGGCAGCCGCTGCTCGGGCGGACTCAGCGTGGTCCGCGGGCCGGATGGGGAGTGGGGGCCGTGCGTCTAGGAGCTCTCCGTCGAGGGCTTCGCCGACGATGACACCGGGCGCCCACGACATCGGGGCGCCGGTCCTTCGGCAGGCGCGACGGGCCGGCGGCTGCACCAAAAGCTGTGGCGGCGCGGCGACTCCCCAGCCAGCCTTGGCGAGTCTTTAGGGAAGGAGCGGCGTCGCGGCGGCCGGCAGCGAGCCAAAGCCGCCCGTTACTCGCCGCAAGGCCGGCGCCGGAGGGGAGAAACGAGGGAGGAGGTGGGCGGTCTGGCGGGCGGCGGGAGGAGGTGGGCGACGGCGGTGGGAGGCGGCGCGGCACCGCCGGGCGGCTGCGGCGGGGGCGCTGGCCGGAGCGGGCGCCCGTGGCGGTAGCCGTGCCGGCCGGCCCCCGCCCCGCCCGAGCTCCAGCTGTCAGGCGTCGGCGCCGAGCTCGGTGGCGCGCGGTGGCCCGGCAGCGGAAGGAGGGCCCCCCGAAGCGCCGTGGAGGCGGCGACCGGCGGCGGCGCGACCGGCTGCGGAGTGCGGGCAGCGGGCGGGGACGATCTCGGCATCCCAGTGAGGCGGGCGGCGGCGCACCTCCCTCCACGTCAAGAGAGCGAAGCGGGGGCCGGATCTGGTGGTGGCGGTTGACGGGAGCAGGGAGCAGCGGGTGGCGGCCGGGCGGCGCAGAGGAGGCAGCGGGGGCGGGGGTCGCCCCCATCGCCCCCAACGGTCCACGCGAGACAGGTCCCCATCCGTCAAGTTGCCTCGCGCAGTTAGTTTCTCCGTTTCTCGAGTTAGTCATGAGCACGATAGCTATATATCACCAAATCCACCCACCATCGTCGCAGCTTCCGAATTGATTCCAAGAGGAGCTCTGCTAAATGGCAGTTTGCAAGGAAGAATGATTTCATAAAAGTGATTCCCTCATATGTACTTCAATCATTAAATACTTTAACCAAGAAATAAATATCTGATCCACTTATTTTACAGAATTTTATTATTCAATCATAAAGGAATCAGGAAAGGTCACTTTCCTCTACCAAAACCAGGCCCGGGAGTGAGTCACGAACACACCACTCTCCACTGGTATCTCTTCACCAACTGTTCCCGGTGGCCGGCCGACAAAGGCAGCGAAGAACAGCCAACTGCTGTCGTGATGGCACCCCCTATCCCCATCATCGTCTTCCTCTTGGTCCTCTCTGCCGTCTCCTCATCTTCCTCGCTACCGAACCGGAGGACAGCATTCGGGTCGTCTTTGCCGAGAGAGTGGTATGTTTCTCTTCTTGATTGGATCGGACTACTTTGATTTTGATTTCATACACCTCTCCCTCTCTCTCAAGGCACCACAACAAAGATTTGATATAGCTTCATTCAACTAATATTGCTTTGCAGATCCACCTCACTGGTCCCATTGCCAGAGTGATCCTAACCTTGGAGGTCGAGAACGCCACCACCGCCGCCACTCATGCACCTGAAGTTCTTCTGGCGTTCCACCCCTGGCAGGTTGAACATCTCGCCATTGTCAAAGCCACTAGAGTGGAGGGAAGGTATAGCAAGAGGTCATACGAGCCCCTCTCTGTCCAAGCTTCCGATCTCCATGGCGGTCCCGTTCGCCTCTACTCTGTTGTGCTCAGCACTCATCTGAAACCTGGCGAGACAACCACTCTCCAAGTGGTATACGTGCTGACAGATGTTCTGGACCCGTATCCGGCATGGGCTGTTAGTCCGTCGTCAGTGTCTCAGATGGTTTACTACGTTGACATGGCGGTGCTTCTCTCACCCTACCATGTCCTGGAGCAGGTCACCTACATCAAGATGCCGAACGACATGCTTTGGAGCAAGACTGTGGTGGATCCTACAAGCAGTGCTGGTGCTGAAGTGACATACGGCCCGTATTACAACCAGATGCCCGTCACATATTTGCCCGTCAATTTGCGCTACGTGAACCGCCCATTTCTTGTTTATGAGAAGCTTGAACGCAAGGTGGATATTCCTCGCTGGGGACCTGTAAAAGTCACCGATCAGTATAAAATGAGACATGATGATCCTTGGTACAAACGAATCCTTTCAAGGTTAGCAGCAATCCTAGCTCTCTTCAGCTTAATTGTCAGGATCCTTTCATGCATTATTGCGAACACATGGTTGATTTAGGTCACATGTGTTTTGTTTTTGTGATTGAGTGCTTGTCAACAGTCAACATTTTAATTCTATTTTCCTTTATTCTTTATGCTTCGGCTATGATCACCGGCACACGTGGAGTGTGTCCAAGACGTATCTCTTGGTTCGTGTTGTGCAGGTGTGGAGCTCGGAGATGGTAGAATGACGGGCGAGGTGAAGGGGCCAAGGAGGGGCGTGCGGGCGACGGACCGCGGAGGTGAAGGGACGGACGTGAGGCTTGGACCGAGGGGACCGGATCGCCGGGTGGCTAGCCATGGTGGCTGACATCCGGGACATCGACGAATGCAAGAGGACGTAGTGGGACCCGTGTCGATCGGGTCAAGACGGGCGAAGCGTGCAAGCGTGTGACGGGGAGCTCGGATGACTTGGTGACTTCGGGCGGTCAAGACGGCGATGACACACGTGTCGAGGAGGTTTGGTGGTTTGTCCTCAAAACCATCGGTGCGGGTTTCGTGGTTTGGGCTTCAAAACCACGGGAGCGGGGTTTCACGGGTTTGGGCCTCAAAACCCGGGCGGGCGTCCGGTGGACGGAAGGACGCACGCGTGGCGGCATCCGGGAGAGTGCGTGGAGCAAGGCTGCAGACGCAGGAGGCGCGGTGGTCGCCGGATCAAATTATCCCGAAGTCGGACTAAAATAGCCTTAGGGTTAACGGTTCGCTCATATGTATCTAGGGGTAGTTTGGGAAAGAGGATTTGAGACTATATGTGGAGGATGACAACCTCCTCTCCTCTTTGCCTCTTTCATTTTCGTTTTTATTTTTCCCCATTTTTTAGGGTTCTTGTTTAGAGGTCCAAAAACACAATTTTGTGTGGATTTGTGCTGTGATTTTCGTTCGTAGGAAGAGTGGCCCTTAGTCCACTCGTGCCCTCCGGGATTCGTCACTTTGATCTGTGATTTATTTCCGTTCGTCGTTCTGAGGTTTTTCCCCTTTCTTGTTCATGGCTGTGATTTGATTTTACCGTAGTTTGGTTTGATCTTAGGCTGTGATTTTTTTGGGGATATGCTCGTAGATAGGTGAATTTGACACGTGTGAATTTTGGGATCCATTTGTTGTGATTTGGTGGAGCTCTCGTCGATTTTTGGGTCGCCTTTGTGGTCGTTTCGGCGCCGGTCGTGTTGCTCCTGCCTCGGTCGTTTTGTGCGGATGCAATCAAGTAGGTTTCAAAGAGATGCTATCAACGCCGGGTGCTCCGGCTTCCAGCGAAGCTCGATGGAGCGGCGCTTTGCCCCCCGACCATGGATTTGCCCCCACCGAGATCTTTAGTTTTTGTTTTGATTCTTGTGCCGGCTGATGGGAACCGAGCAACCTGTGCTCTCGTGTCCGAGTCCGGGCCGAGTAGGCCTCGTGCTCGCGACCGAAGGAGCACAACCGGGCAGCGGCCGAAGCGCTTGATTTTTCTTTGCAATTCGGCAACAGCTAGCAAGTGCAAAGCAAATTTTGTTTTATTTATTCTTCCAAGCTTTGAACTCGCTTACGTAAACTAACTCAAGCAATCATTAGCTAATCATGAGCATTTAATTCTTCTTGCTTGAGCTAGCTTTCCGTAGGTGTGGTTGATTCGTTTTTCTCTTGCCTTGTGCGAGTTGTTTGTCTCGCACCTCGCAAAGTGCATCTCCCGCTCTTGGTTTTCAGACTAGATCGATTCTAGGAGGCAGCATAACCAGCTCGTGGTGGCCGGTCATCGAGAGCACGCTATTCACAGCGTGTCTTTGTTCCGACGATCTCCCGTCTCTCTCTTGTGTGTTGCACTCCATTTGGTTTTTTTGCTTGCTCGTGCTTTTGGCCCGATCATTTCCTTTGCCGAGTTACGTCTTACAGGTCGTCGGAGGCTTTCTTTGCAACCGTTCTCGAGCGGCGCAGCTCCCGCCCAATGCTCGCGTGCTTGTGCTCATCTTGGATAAGTTTGGAGGATCTAGCGGTGGGCTTTGGACGGCGTCAAGTTCAAGTCGGGTTGTTTCGTTTTTTTGGTAAACTCGTGATCTGGTAGGCCGTGCACCTTCGTGTGCCGTGCAAATCCATTGTCTAAGATTTGGTGTGTGACATCTTGCTACTAGTTCCAGCGTGTGTTACTCCTCTCGTTTGAGTTTATTTTTGAGGTTGGGGGTTGAGCCGATGATCCGAAATTAAAAAGGAAAATCGAGGCTCCCATTCACCCCCTCCGTCGCCGTTTCGGTCCTTCAATTGGTATCGAGCCGGTTAGGATCACTTCCACCCTAATCGGTCCGTGATCCACAAGAAGGCGACATGGATCGTGGTTTCGCCACTTTGGCAAACCTCAGGAGTTCGATGGCACCAACTATCCCTATTGGAAGATTAAGATGCAAGCACACCTTATGGGGATGGATTGAGAGTGTGGGAGATTGTTGAGGATGAGAACTACCAAGTGCTAGCCGCCGAGTGGGTGAGGAACAAATAGCCCAACACAATGCAAACAACCGAAGCGAGGAGTGTTTTGTTCTCTAGCCTCAAAGACACCGAGTTTGAGAGAGTTGCCACTTGTGAGACTGCTCGTGAGGTGTGGAGAACACTTGAGAGTTACCACGCAGGGAACCTCACAAGTCAAGGCCCGTCTATATGAGACCTACAAGAGAGAGTACAACAACCTAATCCAACTTGATGGCGAGTCCATCGATTCTCTCTTTGCTAGGTTTCAGCGATCTGCAACAACCGGGCGAACAAGCCGTCGGAGAGGCTTGATGATCACGAGAAGGCGTCGCGGCTCTTGTATGCTCTGGATCGGAAGTGTGGGGACGTGAAGGTGTCCGCGATCATGGAGCGCGCCAACTACGACACCCTCACGCCCGACGAGCTCTGACAAAGAAGCTCAAGTCCTCCTCGAGATCGAGGCCCGGATCCAGGGGCGAAGCTCAAGAACCCCATCTACCCAAGCGTTGCACTGCGTCTCGGGTAAGGGCAGTTCAAGTTCTTCCGCTAACCCTTCACAGACTTCGTTCGCCTTTGTCTTCTTTGGTGTCCGTGGATGAGGAGCGAATAGAGTGTCTTTGGGGGCGACGAGCTGGCTCTCGTCATCGGGTCGATTCTCAGCGGTTCCACAACAACCGTTTGAATGAATCGGCGTGGCGGTGGTTCCAAGAGAGGATGCTTTGAGTGCGGCGATCCGGACCACTTTGCCGCCAAGCGTGCCCCAAGAAGAGCAAGGACAAGTCTGACTCCAACAAGCGTAAGGACAAGCGCGAAAGTACATCTCTAACAAGTACAAGTCCAAGAAGGGTTTCGATAAGGAGGCGATCAAGAAGAAGTACCTCAAGCGTGCCAAGGAGAACAAGGGCGCCTTCTTCGCCTCCCTCGGCGACCTCGACAACGGCCGGGCAAGCTTCCTCCGGCGACGAGGAGCCCGAGCTCAAGATCGAGGGACGACCTGAACGGACTTTGCTTCTTCGCCCGACTCCAAGCACGGGGCTTCTGCACCATGGCCCTTGACGGAGCGGTGATCGACAGCGTCGAGCCACCGGCGGCGACTCTTCCCCCGAGGTATCTCCTACAATCGAATCTCTTACTTATGAGGTTGACTCCTTGGTCACGGGCGCTTGCCCCCGACCATGGATTTGCCCCCACCGAGATCTTTAGTTTTTGTTTTGATTCTTGTGCGGTGATGGGAACCGAGCAACCTGTGCTCTCGTCCCCAGTCGGGGCCGAGGTAGGCCTCGTGCTCGCGACCGAAGGAGCACAACCGGCAGCAGCAGGAAGCGCTTGATTTTTCTTTGCAATTCGGCAACAGCTAGCAAGTGCAAAGCAAATTTTGTTTTATTTATTCTTCCAAGCTTTGAACTCGCTTACGTAAAACTAACTCAAGCAATCATTAGCTAATCATGAGCATTTAATTCTTCTTGCTTGAGCTAGCTTTCCCGTAGGTGTGGTTGATTCGTTTTTCTCTTGCCTTGTCTCGAGTTGTTTTGTCTCGCACCGCAGTGCATCTCCCCGCTCTTGGTTTTCGGACTAGATCGATTCTAGGAGGCAGCATAACCAGCTCGGTGGCGGTCATCGAGCACGCTATTCTGGCCGTCTTTGTTCCCGACGATCTCCTGTCTCTCTACCGTGTGTTGCACTCCATTTGGTTTTTGCTTGCTCGTGCTTTTGGCCCGATCATTTCCTTTGCCGAAGTTCTGTCTACGGTCGTCGGAGGCTTTCTTTGCAACCGTTCTCGTGCAAGCAGCTCCTGCCCAATGCTCTGTGCTTGTGCTCATCTTGGATAAGTTTGGAGGATCTAGCAGGTTTGTCTTGGAGCCGTCAAGTTCAAGTCGGGTTGTTTCGTTTTTTGGTAAACTTCTGGTAGGCCGTGCACCTTCGTGTGCCGTGCAAATCCATTGTCTAAGATTTGGTGTGTGACATCTTGCTACTAGTTTGTGCGTGTGTTACTCGTCTCTCGCTTGAGTTTATTTTTGAGGTTGGGGTTGAGCCGATGACCAAATTAAAAAGGAAAATCGAGGCTCCCATTCACCCCCCCTCTGGTCGCCGTTTCGGTCCTTCAATTATATTCGAAGCTGCACGAATTGAATCACTCACTCATTCAGAACATTTTTGCTAGGCCTGATTGTCAGAGGAATTGGCCAACTGCCCATACATTGCTGTCATCAAATAAGGATCTGCTTTATTTTCACTGAAGCAAGGGCCAACATATGGTTGGCATTGCACATTAACTGTTGGCTATGGTTTGCCATTGGAGGATTTTCTCTTTCAGTCGGAAGATGGCCGGCGCTACATCAACCTTACTTTTGGAGTACCTCTGCTGGATAATGTGGTTAATGATTTTACTACTACGGTAAGTGTGGTATCATCCTAGTATTTAACTATTTTTGAAGGATCATGTTGAGGAGTGTCATCCAATTTGATATGAGTTTCAGAAAGTGTGGCATCATCCTTCATTTCACCTCCCACTCAGTCTTGTTCAATATTTATTTATTTTCTCTGTGTTGACTGCCATCATGTTCCTTGGACAGTGGAGCTCTTTTACCTGTGAAATAGTTAAACGTCAAATGAAATTCTTGAGAAAATAGACCAGATTGCTGCTTGTTGGCAGGCGTTTAATTTCTTGGGTATTCACATCTAGCAGAATCTCTCTAACCATTTTAATTTCACAGGTAGTGCTTCCTGAAGGATCAAAAAATCCAGAGCCTATTGTTCCTTTTCCGATGGAGGTAATCTCATATTTCTTTCCTAACATTGACTGCACAATACTATATAATTTAGGAGTCCTAGTAATCTCATAAATTAGTAGAGTTATTATGAACTCAAAGTGTCCATAAGATAAATTATTCTATGGCTTAACCACAATGGAATCATCTATATTTACTTTCATGGCTTTGTTTGTACCATGCCTCATAAGGTGTGCGTATTTGTGTACACGAAAAAATTTGTTTTTTTTCAGAAGAAATGAATTACTTCTGGTATGCAGGCTATCTCCCGGAAAACGTCTTGGCAGAGGTTTTGGGCATTCTTGCAGCGTGATGATGCAATGGACCGACTGGCGGGTCGAAAGCAATCGAGGTTTGTTGTTTTGGACATTTTTTCTTAGAACAGATGGAATAGTAATAATAGTCATAGACACTCTTGCTTATGAGTTATGATTGATTTAATTTACTTTTAGTACCCATTCCCTTTTCAGCTAATTAGTTAGAAATATGGTAAGAACTTTTTTTAGAAAAGGGAATATATTAATATCCAGCTTCTGCATCGATTGATGCATTTGCTGTAATATGGTAAGAACTTGGCTGTGTCGGTCGCAGAGGCCGAAAACATTTTTCATTTGCTAAAAAAAAATTGTGATTATGATGTTTGCCACAGAAGGAGACGAGTTATTCCTATGTTGCTAGAAGGTGGACGGTGGTGCTAAAGAAGAAAAAATTAGCTGCAGAGCACAATGTTCCGCTCCAGGTACGTCTTTTCTTACTAATATATATATATATATATATATATATATATATATATATATATATATATATATATATATATATATATATATATGAAGCCTTTTATTTTTAAATATAAATACGTCACATTTTCTATCTGTTCTGATCCGTGGAACATAATTTCTGTCAACTTTAGGTGTACTACGAATCCAATCTGATCTCCAAGCTGACCGACCGGCCGTTAACACTTTTGTCTGCAGTGCTTGTCTGTATTGCTTGCAGCTGGGTCATTCATCCTTACTTTACATGATCTTTCCATCAGAAAATCGTCGTAGGCCTGTTCACATATCTACACTGTTTGAGGTATTTTGCACACATAAAACCGTAGAGTATATGTATCATAATCTCATATATTACCTGTGTAGATTTTATTGCCTTATCAGAAACAGGTAGAGCTAGCTTTCCACAAAGAACTCTTAATACCATCTGTGCTGGTAGAGATTTTATTTGGCATTGCATGGCTCCACGAGGTAGATCTGGTGGCATGATCCTAGGTGTTCATTTGCAAACTTTTGATGTCGGTCAAATTGAGGAGGGTGATTTTTATATCAGTTTCAAGCTACGCCATAAGGAATGTGATTTTAAATTTAATCTATTATCAGTTTACGGCCCGGCTCAAGAAGATCAAAAATCTAATTTTTTGTCAGAACTGGTGCGAGTATGTTCTAAAGAAACCATACCTGTTATTATAGGTGGGGACTTTAATATTATTCGTAGGCCTGATGAGAAGAATAATGATAATTTTAATGATAGATGGCCGTTCATGTTTAATGCTGTAATTGATACTCTAAATCTCGGGGAAATAGACTTGTCCGGTAGGAATTTTACGTGGGCTAACAACTTGCCAAACCAAACTTTCGAAAAGCTAGACAGATTTTTAACCTGTACAGATTTTGAGTCTCAATATCCTAATACTACAGTACATTCTCTGTCCAGAGAAATTTCTGACCATACTCCACTACTATTGTCTACAAATAGTGCATCTACAACTTATCAACCTCAATTTAAATTTGAATTGGGTTGGTTGTTAAGGGATGGATTTTGTGAGATGGTGGCACAGGTATGGCAGAATGTGGTAGTTACAGGTTCACCCATTGAGCGGTGGCAAGCCAAAATAAGAAAAACTTTCGTCAACATTTAAGGGGTTGGGCCAAACATGTTAGTGGGATATACAAAAAAAAGAAAAAGCAAAGCTTCTAAATAAATTGGATGAGCTAGACAAAAAAGCTGAACTTACTTTGCTAAGTGAGTCCGAGAAAGATCTAAAACATGTTTTGAGTGAAAGGCTAGCTGAACTTCTGAGAGAGGAAGAGCTAAAGTGGTACCAAAGGGCTAAGGTGAAGCACCTTTTTAGAAGGTGATGCTAATACTAAATACTATCATCATCAGTTGCCAATGGTAGGCACAGGGGAAAACTCGTATCTTTCAACCGGAGGATGGGGATAATATTATATCCGGTGATGCTCAGCTTAAACAAGCATATTACTAGTTATTATAAAATCTTTTGGTCCCTCCTGAAGAGTCGCTAATTTCCTTAGACGAATCTCAAAGGACTGATATTCCTCAAGTTTCGATGAAGAGAATGAGTTCCTGGTTGAACCATTTACTCAAGAGGAGGTTAGAGTAGCAATTTTTCAAATGGAACATAATAAAGCACCTGGTCCAGATGGGTTCCCTCCAGAGTTTTACCAAGTTTTTTGGGACCTGATTAAGGAAGATTTGATGGCATTGTTCGATGATTTTTATCAAGGAACATTGCATCTTAATCGCCTTTAATTTTGGTAATATTATTCTGTTACCTAAAAAGAAGGATGCGAAAGTGGTTCAACATTACGCACCTATCTGTTTTGTTGAATGTATCTTTCAAAATCTTTACTAAAGTGGCAACAAATCGTTTATCTACCATTGCCCAAAAATTGATAAGACCAACTCAAACTGCCTTCCTACCGGCGGGAATATCATGGAGGGGCTGTCATCTTACATGAAACAATTCATGAATTGCATACTAAAAAACAAGATGGAGTAATTTTAAAAATTGATTTTGAAAAGGCCTATGATAAGGTTAACTGGAAATTCTTACAGCAAACACTAAGAATGAAAGGGTTCTCTCAGAGGTGGTGTGAGTGGATAAAAAAATTCACACAGGGTGGAAATGTAAATATTAAGATCAATGATCAACTTGGCCAATACTTTCAAACTAAAAAGGGCTTGAGACAAGGTGATCCCATGTCTCCTATACTATTTAATATAGTGGTGGACATGCTGGCTATACTAATTGCTAGAGCAAAGGAAGCTGGTCAAGTAGAAGGGGTCATTCCACACTTGATCCAAGATGGATTGTCCATCCTTCAATATGCAGACGACACGGTGATCTTTTTAAGCCATGATGTCGAAAAAGCAGTTAACATGAAATTATTATTAAGTACTTTTGAACAACTATCTGGCTTGAAAATTAACTTTCATAAAAGTGAGATTTTTTGTTTTGGAGAAGCTAAGACTCATGAGCAGTTTTATTCGCAATTGTTTGGGTGTGCCGTTGGCAAATACCCATTCAGATATCTTGGTCTCCCAATGCACTTCAGAAAACTGTCTAATAAGGATTGGAAATTTATTGAAGAAAGAATAGAGAAAAGGCTTAGTAGCTGGAAAGGTAAGCTACTCACAGTAGGTGGACGACTAGTCCTTATCAATTCGGTGCTCTCCAGCTTACCGATGTTTATGATGTCTTTTTTTGAGGTGCCAAAAGGGGTCCTAGACAAAATTGAGTGCTTTAGGTCTCGTTTCTTTTGGCAGAATGACCAAGCACAAAAGAAAGTATAGATTAGTCAAATGGGATGTTATTCGACAACCTAAAAGATCAGGGTGGGCTAGGTATACATAATTTGGAAATTCAAAACAGATGCTTGCTTAGTAAATGGCTTTTCAAATTACTGAATGAGGAAGGTATTTGGCAAGAATTATTAAGGAACAAGTATGTTAAAAACAAGACGTAGGGAAGTCTGTGAGAAGAAACCAACCAGATTCGCATTTTTGGAAAAGTTTGATGAATGTTAAAGATTCTTTCTTAAGTTAGGACATTTTGTTGTCAATGATGGGTCACAAACACGTTTCTGGGTTGATACTTGGTTAGGGAATAAACCCTCAAAGATAAGTTTCCGGGCTTGTTTAATATTGTAAGAAGGAAGCAAGATACGATAGCTAATATACTAAGTTCTCTGTACTAAATATTTCTTTTAGGAGAAATCTAGTGGGGGCAAACTTATCAAACCGGCTCCGTATTGTGTCATCCTTACAACAAGTTAACTTAAGTCAGGAAAAGAGATATTTTTGTTTGGGATCTGAAGGCATCAGGAACGTTTTCTGATCAAGTCCATGTATTTGCTTTTAATTAACAATGGGGTCGAGTGTCACAAGATATTTGGAAGACAAAATTACCAATGAAAATAAAAGTTTTTATGTGGTATATTAAAAAGGTGTTGTTCTAACCAAAGATAATTTGGCAAGAAAAAAATTGGAATGGGGATAGATGCGATTGCTCGTTCTGTCATCTCCCGTAGTAAAAAACAATTCAACACCTCTTTTTGATTGTTTTTATGCTAAATTTTTGTGGCGCTCTGTTCATATACTTTTGGTTTAACCCCGCCTTCAAGTTCACAAAATTTATTCTTTAATTGGTCCAAAAGGGGACCAAAAAGTATAATTCATTGTTATTAACAGCGGCAGCTGCTCTTATATGGACAATCGGCTAACAAGGAATGAGGTTGTTTTTGATAAATGCAAACCAAAAATCTCTTTTTGCGGGTGCTATTCCGAGGAACTCATTGGCTACGTCGGTGGGCAAGCCTGCAGCGGAATGAAGATCTACTGGGATCAGCTAGTCGCCGCAGCATGCCATCTTGAAGTGTCAAGATTATCTTTCTTCGGGTCCAATGGTTGGTCGTCAGAGACACGTTGGTTATGTGTAGACAAAAACTTTTATTTGCTTGTTTGGTCGGTTTGGAGCGTGGGCTGGAGGTTGTTTCCGCAAAACTTTATTTTGTTTCACAACTTTGTAATAATTGGTCCGATTCTATCCACGGATAGATGAAGCCGGATTTATTATCCTTTATCTAAAAAAAATCTATTACCTTTGTGTCTTGTCTCTACATCAAACCTCCCATGCAACACAACGGCAGACCTAGGATTTTTCACGACATAGTATGCCGCACAAAGGATTTCACTTTCACTTTGGTATAATTTATTTAGGAATTTGATAAATAACTGTAAACTTTGTGCCTCGCAATTCGGTCGTTACACGCACTAATCAACATAATAAATCTTAAATTTAGTGATTAAGTTTGAAACTTGCGTAAATTATAAATATTCATTAGAGGCCCTAATTTTGTGTTAACTCTCATCAAACGCTAGAAAAAGGTAGGTCTTAAAAATTCTCATAATAGTTAATTAAAAACATTTGGCCTTTAATTTGCTATACTCTAATCATCATCACCAATAATAGACATTGGATATATTTGTTCATAAAAAAATTCCCACCTAGGTGATTAATATGAAAAATACATAAAGTACCACACTAATATTGTATCTAAATTATCCATATCTGTTTTTATAAAAAATGATTTTAAAGAACTCTATGAATTTGTATTTAAATTACCCTCGTCACGACCATTACGGAGATAATTCAAAATAATCTGCTAAGTTTGCATTTTGAAGGACCGAAAAGCGGCAACCAGCATTACGGGACATTGGTGATATCACCACCAAAAACAAGACACAACGTGATGCCCTCGAGCCAACTACTGGTTGGATGTTCCCTAGGAACACAGCGGGACACGACACACCTAAACGAGAAGCACTTCTGACATAACCAAAGATCCAAAAATGGGCACTCAATTTCTATAGAGAAAAAACAAGAGTTCCTGATTAAAAAATACCCAAGCCAACTGGTGACAAGAGTACCGAGAAAGGTTCCTTGATCAATGAAAACCGATGCAAAAATGAAACACAAATCAGAAGAAAAAAAAAACTAGCGAGACATGGGGAGACGGACCAGAAATTCCGGGGCCCAAAGACAGCAGCATAAGCTGGAGAGCAACTCTAAGAGACTCTATATCCTTCCTAATTGTTAGGAATAAAAATTTTGTTTAAAAATAATCCCTAATAACTTGTCTAATTGGATATCAAAATATAGCCACCCTTTGTTCTGCAATACTCCCTAGACAAAGATTGACAGTGAGGTTGACTCAATGGAGTATTGCGCACGAGATAAAAAGCTATCGGAGAGTCGAAGGATAAAAAAAACCAAATTTTATTCAAATAAGTCTCAATATTGGTTCAGAGAATGAGTTTTAAAAACTTTTGAAGATTGCTCGGGGCGAAGAAGTGTCTGACTAACTTATTACAGAATTTATTTATCATATAAATAAAAGAGTCACTAAAGGTCACTTTCCTCTACCAAAACTGGGCCCAGCAGTGAGTCACGAACGCACTACTCTTTCATCAAATCAAAAAAAACAAAAAGAAAGAAAAAAAAAGGAACGCACTACTCCAGCGGTCTCTCTTCAGTCTTCACCAACTGTCCCGGTGGCCGGCCGGTGCGGCGAGGCAGGGGAGAACAGACAACTGCGGCTGGCGTGATGGCACCCCCCATCCCCATCATCGTCTTCCTCTTGGTCCTCTCTGCCGTCTCCTCATCTTCCTTGCCACCGGAAACGGAGTATGGCATCCAGATCGTCTTCGCCGAGAGAGTGGTATGTTTATCTTCTTCCCTTCCTCAGATCCAGCAGGCTAGTTGCTTTGTGCAGGACCCTTTTATTTATTATATTACTATTATTACTACTAAAAAATATGAATTATTGCTTTCGATTTCGAATTTATTTGTGGTTGACTTAACAGTCGAAATTCCAGTACGTATACTCTATAGTGATCCGGTTCACTTGGATTGGGGGAATTGATCGAAGAAGCAGCTCTATCTAGCTAGTTTTGGGACGTGGATTGCTGCTTTTGCCAATTCGAGTCCTACTAGGCTTCGTAGCGTAGGAGTACTCATACACCTCTCCCTCTGTTCAAGGCACAACAAGATTTGACATAGCTTCAATTATATATATTGCTTTGCAGATCCACCTCACTGGTCCCATTGCCAGAGTGAATCTAACCTTGGGTGTCGAGAATGATGCCGCCGCCGCCTCTCATGCATCTCAAGTTCTTCTCGCGTTCACGACCTGGGAGGTTGAGCATCTCGCCATTGTCAAGGCCACCAGAGTGGAGGGAAAGCATAGCAGGAACAAGCCAGCATCCGAGGTTGAACCCCTCAGCGTCGTCCAAGCAACCAAGAACGACACTCGCCTCTACTCTGTTCTGCTGAGCACTCATCTGAAACCTGGCGAGAAAACCACTCTCGAGGTGGTATACGTGCTGACAGATGTTCTGGACCCGTATCCTGCAAAGGCTGTTAGTCCGTCCTCAACGTCTCAGCTGGTTTTACTACCATGACAGCGCGGTGCTTCTCTCACCCTACCATGTCCGGGAGCAAGTCACCTACATCAAGACGCCAAGCAACAGGATCGAGTACTCCACCTCCACACCGGTTCATCCTGCAAGCAGAGCTGGTGCTGAAGTGAAATACGGCGCATATCCTGACGAGGATCCTGACACATTTTCGCCCATCTCTTTGCAGTACAAGAACCATCCGTTTGTTGTTTTTGAGAAGCTTGAACGCAAGGTGGATATTCCTCTCCGAGGACACATACAAGTCACCGATAAGTATAAAATGACACAAGAGAGTGCTTGGTACAAACGAATCTTTTTTGTTTTTGACAAGGACGAACGAATCTTTTCAAGGTACGGTTGGTTAGCTTCAACAATCTAATTATTCCATCCTCTCTCTTCATTCCTATCTGATTAGGTGATTAGCAGCTAGCAGGTCAATTCAGTTAAATGCTTCGCGGTTACATCACTGGCTCATTCAGAACTTCCTTGCCAGCCCTGAGTGTCCCAGGATTTGGCAAACTGCCCATGAATTGCTGTCATCAAATAAGGACTGGCTTTATCTTCATTTGCAACAAGGGCCAAGATATGGTTGGGACTGCACGTTCACCATTGGCTATGGTTTGCCGAAAGATTCTCTCTCGGTCGGAAGATGGCTGGCACTACATCAACCTTACTTTTGGAGCACCTGATCTGCTCGATACTGTGGTTAACGATTTTACTACTGTGGTAAGTGTGGCATCATCCTATTTGATTAATCATTTGAACTTTTGAAGGATCATGTTGACAAGTGCCATCCAATTTTATATGAATTTTGCAAAGTCTGTCATCATCCTTCAATTCACCTGCCCCTCAGTCTTGTTCATTATTTCATTAATATTTATTTATTTTTCTCTGTGTTGACTGCCATGTTCCTTGGACAGTTGAGCTCTTTTACCAGCAAAATAGTTAAACATCAAATGAAATTCTTGAGAAAATAGACCAGATTGCTGCTTGTTGGGAGGCATTTTCTTGGGTATTCACATCTCTAGCAGAATCACCGCTAACCTTTTTAAATGTTGCAGGTACTGCTTCCTGAAGGATAAAAAATCCACAGCCTATTGTTTCTTTTCCGATGGAGGTAATCTCATCTTTCTTTCCTAGCATTGACTGAACTATAATTTAGGAAGAGTTACTCATAAATTAGTATAGTTTTTATGGTAACTCAAAGTGCCCATAGAATAAGTTATTCTATGACCAACCACAAACGAATCATTGCTTTCATGGCTTTGTTTGTATCATGACGCATAAGTTGTGCATATCTCACCTTAGTCTCCGGTTGTCAGGGCCAAGGTTCTACCATGAGCTGTGCATGTTTCCGAGCCACCGAGTCCTTGAACTTTATACTTCAATTTGCCTTTCATGGACCAAAATTTGGAGCAAGCTAAGAATATGAAACCGCTGCTCATTGTTTTTGAACAACACTTTGATATAAAATTAATTTTCACAAAAGTGATGTATTCTGCTATTATGAGGCAACTGTGAGAGTTCTAAGTCCTTTTAAAGGATAATTTCCTAACATAGTCAATTATCCCCATGTCACGGTGGGACATGTCATTAACCAATAAGTGCCGCTGAATGTCTCTTTTCGAAGAGCTTTACTAGAGCATAAACTGACTGCTTGGTATAATCTAGTAGCTTAAATTGCTAATATCCAGCTTTCCAATATGGAGGACTTCTTTCCTGGGATTTACATAGGCATGGTATTTTTACGGTAGGATCTATGTACCAGGGTTCTCCAAAGACGTGTGATTCTAACAAAGGATAGCTTAGCTAAAAAGAATTTGGTATGGGAGTAAAATATGTTGGTTTTACAATCTCAATGAAACAGTTAAACACCTCTTCTTTTTTTGGGCTATTGTTGAGTGTTCACGAAATGCTTTTGCTTTCAGAAGAAACGAATTACTTCTTTTATGAAGGCTACCTCCAAGGAAAAACATACTGGCAGCGGTTTTGGGCATTATTGCAGCGTCATGATGCAAAAGGCCCTACTGGCAGGTCGAGCAATTGAGGTTGTTGTTTGTACATTTTGCTAAGAGTCAGATGCAGCATTAATAATAGTCTTAGACTTTACTTACAATTGCTTTAGTTTCTTTTGTTCCCATTCCTTTTTCAGCAAATTATTTGGAAATATGGTAAGAAGTGCGGTCGCAGAGGCCAATAACTTTTTCATTTGCTAAAAAAATCTGTTATTATGATGTTTGCCACAGATGCGGACGGGTTATTCGTATTATGCTCGAAGGGCGACGGTGGAGCTAAAGAGGAAAAAAAATTAGTAGCAGAGCACAGTGTTCCGTTCCTGGTACGTCTTACTAATATCTGATGAAGCCTTTTATTTTAAATATAAATACGGCGCATTTTCAATCTTTTCTGATCTGATCCTGGGACATTCTGTCAAAATTTAGGTGTACTACGAATCCTATCCCATCTTCACGCTGACCGTGTTTTCAAGAGAATTCTTCATGCCGACCGACCCGTTAACTCTTGGGTCTGCAGTGCTTTTGGTTCGTGCTTGCTGCATCAGTTATTTTTACTACGAATGCAATCCGATCCTCATGCTGATTACCAACCCGTTAGCTCTTTTGTCTACATTGCTTTCCTATATTGCTTGCTTGATCATTCATTATTACTTTGCATGATCTATCCATCACAAAATCGTCATAGGCCTGTTGATATATCCACACTATTTGAGGCATTTTGCACGCTTATTAAAACCGTTGCCGATGCACGTGGTGGAATGGCGGCAGTGGCAACGTTGGTGCTCACATTTCGGTGGATTTCGTACCTAAAGAATCGTCACTTACTAGTGTTGCTTAGGCTGCCATATTTGTATAAGCTTGGTGAGATGTTTCCATTGTACATAAACAACATTAAGAGAAATATAGAGTATATCATACTTTCATATATATACATATATATACATATATATACATATATGAAAATATTAAGATTTATTATAGTACATAGCACTAGATAGATCATTGAATATATTTTTATAATAATTTATTTGTATATACAAATATTGATTTTTTTAAAAAAGTCTAGATAAAATTAGGAAAGTTTGACGAATATAGGAGAATGACGATGATTGGCATCCTTGCCATTGCTAGCGGATTGAAAGCAGAATAAATCTACTACATTTTATCTTGTCTCTGCATCAAATCTCTACACAATAGCAGACCTAGGATTTTTACCATATATATAGTACTCCTTCGTCGCAAAATAAGACGTTGGTGCTCATGCCAAGACTAGTGATCAATGACCTGCATACCCCTACTGATACACGGTCTCATCTGTCATGCCGTTTGCTACAGCCAAAAAAAAAACATGCACCCCAATATAAGACTCTCCGCACTGGAGTCCTATAAAGCATCCGCTATCCCGGATCTGAGGAAGAAGCAGCGCAGCGCTGTCCTCTAAAAAGCATGACTACGCCCCGGACGCACCTCGCTTCCACCAAATATAGCGGGATAGCGGGAATCCGCTACGCCCGCATGGGGCCAGCGCGCCTACGCTCCACTTTGTCTCCCAGCGCCCCTACGCTCCGCCCGTCTCCACACGCCTACGCTCCGCCCGCGCCGGCGCCTCACCATGGCGGTGGACGGCTGGGAGGCCAGCGCTTCGCCATGGCCCGGCGGCGGCGGCAGCGGCGGCAGCCGGCGGCACCGCCTTTGCGGCTTCGTCCGCATCCACCTATACACCCGGCGGGTATCCTCTCCTGCCCCGGATTCGGCGAGGGCCGTCCTGGCGGCGCGGGCGGTCGTGGGAGGAAGTAGGGGAGGGCCGCGACCTCACGGACGGAGGAGCCGAGCCCGGGCCCCCACCGCGCGGGCTTTGAGTGCGCGCCGCCCCTCTGCACCCCTTCTGCGTCCTCACCGTCGCCGTGGCGCGAGGGGCGAGGACCCGCGACCCGCACGCCCGGTGCGGCGAGCGGCCGCCCGGCGAAGCGGGCGAGCCGCGCGCCTCCAGGTGCGGGCGCTGGCGCGTGAGCGGCTCGCGGGAATCCGCCGCCACACGGGAAGCGCCTCGCCCGCCGAGGAGGAAGCGGGGGGAAGGGCGCCAGGGGAGGAAGCGGGGAGGGAGTGGCCAGGGGGGAGAGAGAGGAGGGAGGAGAGAGAGAGTGACCAGGGGGGGAGAGAAAAGAGAAAAAACGACATGTGGGCCCCACTAGCTGTGTATAGAGTATGAGATATAGAGGATGATGGGTGTGGAAGAAATATATCTGAGAGGAGAGAATCTTGATTACCGGGATGTATAGAGGATGGAAATAGAGGATGATGAGTGCAGTCAATCTAAGACTCCACCGTACCTACTTTTTTGATTGAAGACTGCTCACCAGCTTTTTCGTGAAATGATGCTGCCTAGCAGTAGCCTGGCGTACTCTAGAACGTCGTTTTTACGGGACAATTTTTGAACACCGGAACGGACAGACAGAGTAATATAGTATGCTACACTAAAGGTTCACTTTCACTTTTGGTGAAGTTTAGCAATTTAGTAAAATAATTATAAAGTTTGTGCCCACAATTCGGCTATAAGTAGTAATTAAAATAACAAATTTTCAATTCAATGATTAAGTTTGAAACCTGCATAAGTAACAAATACTAATTAGTGGCCCCAACCTCGCATAATTCTCACCGGATGTGCATGAAAAAAAAAATTCCCATAATAATAGCGGCATGGGAATTGTGGAAGATGTGTAACGACAAAGTTTTTTCAGAGGCGACAACCAAGTCTGAACGTCTGGCTAGCTAATTTCAAAAAAATCAATGTCACCTGCAATCTATTTGTTTTAAGGGCGACTTGAGCTGCAGTCTAGGCCTCCTGTCACGTTGTTTTGCAAAGGAAAAAGTCCACATTCCCTCCCCCAACTATCACGAAGTTCACTTTTTCCTTCCTCAACTTTAAAACCGGACAAATCACCTCTCTCCAACTTTTCAAACCATGCATTTTACCTCTCCCGGCGGTTTTAAAGGCGGTTTTGCTACAGTACCTGCGGGTTGCTACAGTGACCGTGGGTTTGCTACAGTACAGGTGCCTTTGTCTTTTTCTTTTTTAAAAAAATTTCGGTTGTATTTTTGAAAAATCATAGTAAATCGTAGAAAAATCATAAAATAAAAAAATCCAGTTTTGTTGGACTCCACATGAGTAGATCTACATAGTAAATATATAATATAATATGTTTTAGTATAAAGTTTTTTGCTACGAAGATTTTGTCTTTTTTTTTTTTTATTTATTTGTTGAATATTTGAAAAATCATAGTAAATCACAGAAAAATAATAAAATAGAAAATCTAATTTTGTTAGACTCCACATGAGTAGATCTACATAGTGAATATATAATATGATATGCTTTATTACAAAAGTTTACACAGTGAATATATAATTAATTGAAATAATTCATATACGCAACTTTTATAATTATTTTGTTGAACTAAAAGTATACCATATTATATATTCCTTTGTGTAGATCTACTCATGTGGAGTCTAACAAAATTGGATTTTTCATTTTATGATTTTCTATGATTTACTATGATTTTTCAAAGATTCAACCGAATTTTTTTTTTTAAAAAAGACAAAGTAACTTCAGATCAGAAGCAAACCCACGGTCCATCATGTATCAAACCCGCGGTTACAGTAGCAAAACCGTCTTCAAAACCGCCCGAGGGAGGTAAAATGCATGGTTTGAAAAGTTGAGGGAGGTGATTTGTCGGTTTTGGAGTTGAGGGAGGAAAAGTGAACTTCCGGATGACGGTTTGGGGAGGGAATGTGGACTTTTTCCTTTTAAAAAAGTCCTCGTACTTTATTGAAAATCAACCTGCAATCTAGACCTTTTAAATGGGTCGGCCTGCCTCCCGCTCGGGCCTGTATATCGCCGGACCTAGGCCTTACTAGGTCGGCCGACGACGTTTTCTATTTTCTTGCGAATTTATTATTTATCTAAAATGGTTGAAATTTTGTAAAGAACATAATAAAATAAATAAAAATCACAAAAATGCCAAACCAAGTTTGTTGAACTTCACAAAACTAGCATTACACTGTAAACACATAACATCACATGTTCTAGTGTAATTTTTTGCTATAAATGTGGACCTAGATTTCTCTAGTTTTTTTTTTATAAACAATTAATAGAGTTAGTTTCCTTATTTAAATTGGTTTAAATTTTTTACGGTAGCTTACCCATACCACGCATAAAATAAAACGATTAAGTGATTTTACCGGCTTTACAATCCTAAAAAAAAGATATATATGTATATATCAATTATAGTAATATAGGGCCAAAAAGCATAGTCAACGAACCCTGGTGCAACAAATTCACCAAACCTAACCAGGTGCGCGTAGCTTAGTTTATAAATTTAAATAATTGAAATAATACTTAATTACTCTGCTGCATCTTTGTTACGTGCTCCCATTCTTGAATAATTTGGTCAATCAGAGTTCAATACTAGCTGTTAAATCTATTACAGTAAAATGGTCTTATACTGGCCTACGCGGCGGGTGCCTTTTCTAGTCGGAAGAAGAAAAGAAGAAGAGAAGAAGCAAGCAAGCCTGGGCTGGAGACCCACGCATGGGTTGGCCCCTGTCAGGCCCAATCCCACGACCACGAGCAGACGAAAGCAACCAAAACTCTCAATTCTATCAGTATCACACAGGCACACAGCCGCAACGTCACCGACGCCACGGCAGTGCGCGTCGCTCCTTGCTCGCCGCCGTCGCCCGCCACAGCTCGCCGCAGTGCGCCAGTATTACACAATTCGAATAAAGCTGCATAATAATTGGAGAAGATTCACCAAAGCTCTGGAGACGCATGTTAGAGAGGCTTCGGAACATGTGCCTTGACAAGTGAAAATTTGCATGCGGTGTTTTTCATTTTTTTTAGGAATAGTTATGCTAGTCAAGGTTGCTGCTGCGCCTCCTGGCACAATCCTGGGCTCATCTTGAACCAGTCTCAAATTGAAAATTTGCATGTGGCAAATCTGAATCAAAAGAAAATTGCACTATCAAATTAAAATCCATCACAGCATAAGCATCTGAATTATTGTTTAAAGAAGTAGCTAGTAATATATAGTTAGCGCAAACAAGGCCCAACGTAACTACATAATGGTGAATAATCGAACCATTAGCAATTATTGCTGGTAGCTTTTCTGTGCATTGACAAGAAGCTAACAGCTAAATGGCACTTTTGTGCCCACAAAAAAGCCAGGAAAGAGGCCAAAAGCAACTACATGATTGATGCTGAATAACGCCACTAGCAGTTGTTGGTATCGTTTGTGTGTGTTGATAAAAAACCAACACCACATATCTACTAGAAAAGGCCAGTAAAAGAGGTTAAAGCAACTGCATGACAGTGGATAAAGCAACCATTAGCAATTGCTGGTAGCTTTTGTGTTCACTAGAAAAAAACAAGCGCCGAAAGTGCTCTTTAATGTAGTGCGACTTCTGCACCCAAAGGCCTAATAAGGCCGCCTCCAACGGGAACAGGTCATCTAAGCTCAAAGGTAGGTGACATCAGATGCACACCAACGTGCGTGGAGGAGAGCGTGTGGAAAAATACAAACGCTAGCGTTGGATGAAGCGTCTACCTATCTTTTTTTCTTTAACCCGGGCACTTGCCCGTTCTGCCTTAAGAGAAGTGAGAATGTTTTTTTACATCCTAGCGTACTCCCATAACAAGATGCCAGGGAGCCCGCTAAGCGAAACACACAAACAGAAGGCACCGGCTTAAACGGTGGCGCTTAGAGAGGTGCGCTAAACTGGAAACCAATGGCGACTAGACGCATGGGAAGAGGACCCGCACCACCTCGTGCTTGTGATGCGGGACAGAACCACCGAAGTGGCCGAGGAGCCTCGTCGCAATCGCCGTGTCCGGGTTTCCGAGCTCGCACCATCCGGCCGCCCCTCCCACTTGTTGGAGGGGACGCGACGAGCCCGCCTCCGGGCTGTGGATCTCGAAGGCGGACTTCGCTGCTAGGGCGTTCACTACGCCTTTGGGATCCGATCTTCGGAACCCGCGTGGCACGTAGGTGAGGCGGCGACGATCGCCGGTTATTCTGGCCGGGCTTGAAAAGGGTCGACAAAGGCGGTGATGGCGGCCTGAGATGGTGCATGGCGCGCCGCGGCCCGGGTGAGACGTCGCCCGGCCCGGGTCTGGGAGCGCCATGACTCCACGGACGGTGGGCGTACCGGCCTCCCCAGCGTCTCTGCGGCTTTCAGTGGCCGCCCGGGTAGCTCCCACCGGGTCCATCTCGCCAGCGCCCGGGGCCGGGAGGCCCGAGCGGCGGAGAAACGCACCGCCCGGTCCGGGGTGACCAACCTTTCGCCCGGTGGACAGGGCGCCGATCTGCAAACACCTCGGTGGCGGCCATGAAAGTGCCGCGAACTCCATGGCCACAAGATTGGCTCCACCAATCCGCGCGCGGAGGGGTCGGAGGGGTAGGTTGTGGCGCCGACGCCCTCCACCCGGCCAACTCGACGAGCACTCCGCTCGCCACCCGATCCATGCCCACACCCCGCCCGTCAGCCGCACCATCTCCGGCCCTCGTGCGCGCACCTTCGAAGATGCGACATCAGGGATCACGCGGCCCAACCCTCAAAGAGCGACGAGTAGCTCGCGCCAGGCGGGAGGCCACTCACGGCCACCCCGCCCGGGGCCACCAGCACAGCAATAGCCGGAAGGCGGCCGGTGCGCCGGTGCCCCGAGCTTCTGGTGGAGGCTCCACCCATGGCGTGGCGGGCGGAGGGGTGCCAAACACCGAGGCCGCCGCCACCGGGCTGCGCGGAGGTCCAGGGGCGCGGTCCGTCGAGGACGATGCCACGTCCCACGGCCAGCGGCGGCGAGCATGGCCCTGGCCCGACCACCGGCACCCGCCGCGGCGCCGGGCGCTAACGATGCCCCCGCAGCGAAGTGCCAGCGTGATGGAAAGTCTCGCGTAGCCGCACGACATGCTCATTGGAGAGGAAGTTGAAGCAACGCTCACGAACTTCGAGGCGGGGCAGACGCCCGGCTGGCGGTGTGACGACGACGCCGGGCAAGACGGCGTCTCGCACCTCCGGCCTACGACGCGGCGTGCCGCCGCCTCGCATCCACGCGTGCGCCACCCCGAACGAGGCGTGCGCAGAGGCGGTGTAGCGAAGGATGGCGAGGAGCCGCGACCCGAACGACACACGCATCGCGACCATGAGCGGCGAGGAGGCGTGGTCCTCCAAATCGGGCATGCTTCGGCGGTTGACGCCGAGGACATGGAACGACGAGCGCCATCGGGCAGCACCCCACCACCACGTGCCCTATGGCGCCATTGCCTACGGTACCCCAGCCTAGGCCCCGCGACGGCCGACTTCACACTACAAAAGGCCACTAAGAGGGTGCCCGCGTTTTTGATTAGGGGCGCTCATACTTGAGCCGCCTAATGGCGCGAAAAATCGGGCCGAGACGAACCGCCCTAATGAGGACACAGGGCGCGCCGCACACCGCCGCCCCTCTTGTTGATTAGGGCGGCCGGGTGATGAGCCGCCTTAATGTGGTTCACAATAGGGGCGGCTCTATATTGAGCGCCCTACAAAGGTTGTCGAATTTTGAAATGAGGCACTAAAAATTAAAATTTCAGAACGACCTCGGACGGAAAAACTTCCTAAATATGAAATGCAGATCTCGAAAAAGTTATGAAACTTTGTAGTTGACCACTTTTTAGTTCGAAATCATCTAGTCATGCAAAAGCTGTGTTCAAATGTCTCAAATTTGAAATTCAAATTTCGTAAACGACCTCAGACGGAAAAACTTCCTAAATATGAAATGTAATCTCGAAAAGTTATGAAATTTTTTTGTAGTTGACCACTTTTTAGTTCGAAATCATCTAGTCATGCAAAATTTTGTGTTCAAATGTCTCAAATTTGAAATTCAAATTTAAATAAACGACCTCGGACGGAAAAAACTTCCTAAATATGAAATGTACATCTCGAAAAGTTATGAAACTTTGTAGTTGACCACTTTTAGTTTGAATCCATTTAGGGCCTCAAATAGTCAATTTACACTCGGATTTGTATAATATATGAGGACGCGGAATGGGATGTAGACACATACAAGTGTGTAGCGTAGTGGAGGGAAGGATCGCGCGTGAGCTCGAGGTCGCGGTTCGAATCTTGGCAGCCACAACATTTGCAAAAAGCCTGAAAAAATCACCATGTGTAGGGGATGTGGGTGGCTGGCCGGTGGGGTCTTACCCCGATTAAAAAAAAAATCTTTTGTTATTTTTTTTTTTGAATTTTGAAAATGCGAAATCGGGATTCACATCGGGCGGCTCAAACAGAACCGCCTCGATGTGTTCACATTAGGGCGGCTCCCATCAACCGCCCTAATGTGGAAGCACATTAGGGGTGTTTTATTAGGGGCGGCCGGAGGAGCCACCCCTAATGTGCATCTTTAGCCGCCCCTAATGTGCCATTTTTTGTAGTAGTGTCGATGTCGCCGCCAGAGCCCACGCCCGGAAGGGCTGACCACCCGGGGCATGGAATTGGCGCCGGCTTGGGCTCCGGCCCACCACCAGCCGGGCCCCTCGTGGCTGGAGCGCCGAAAACCGCGCCCTCGCACCACCGCGACCCGGCCGGCCGGCCGGGACAAAGTGGGGTGCACCGGGAGAGGCCCTTCCCGCCCGAGGCCCCAGCCCGGCGGCGACGAATCCGCGGCGCTTAGCGACGCAACGGCCGCTCCATCGCCAGGCATCGACATCACGCGGCCGCCACCCAAGGCGCCAGAGCTCCACGCTGCCGCCAAATGGCCGCTCCCCGGGTCCGCAGCGCCGTGGCCGCGCGCAGCAGGGGGCGTCGTGCACGTACCGCGAGCGCCCGGGTACCGCGGGCGCGCATGGCGCGGCACATCGATGGCGCGAGGTGGGTGGTCTCGGCACCTGGGGACCCCGACCGCGTAATCGGCGCGGCCGCGTCGTCCGGGCGGCCACGCCGACGCCCCCGGCCCCGCAGATTCAGCGATCGGGCGGGCGGGCCTTGCAGGGGCCGCGGGCGCGCATCACGCGCCCCGTGCGTGGCGCAGAAGGTGGAGGGGAGGGGAGGGGGAAGAAGAGGATTGGGAGAGAAGGGCCGGCGCCGGGCGGGGGGGCGGAGCCAGAGGCCACAACGGTCGGGAGCGGGGGTCGAGCCTTCGCTTTTAAGCGTCTACCTATCTCGCACGAATTCCCACCACGCGAGGCCTCTCTCTCCTGATAGCCAATGAGAGAAAAGAAGGACCGTGAAAAAACTTCTTTGTTGGTGTAAGGACCCGCCTTTCAAAAAATAAATCGTGGTTAAATAAACAATAAGTTTCTCCTAATTACATCTGGCTGGATAACTGATACAGATTGACATAAAAATTCAGGCCAATTTAGCTTCACAATTTACCACCCGCACACACCATTCTTTACATTAAGATGGCTACAGTTTCACCCTTGGTACTAGTTTATGCACATGGGGGTTGTAGCCATGCTCTTCTAGAAGGAGATCAGCCAATCCAATGACAGCACCTAGGCAATCACACTGTTTAAGTCTTGAGCAGTCAAAAAAAAAAAAAAACCACCACACACAGGGATGGGAGAGAGTAGTGGCATAAGCACTCAGTAGAAGTGAAGGGAGTGACAGCCTCTCCTCCCATCGAAGTTGTAAACCAGTTCTCACTCCCTCCACTCAAGGTTGAGACTTATCAAGAAATACCTCTGTACAATCTATTCTTGAGAAATTCATCAACCATGCACGTCATGGCCACCTGAGTAATCAGGGAGACCGACATGGGTTGAGAGAGAGGGAGCTGGCTAGGGTGGAAGTCAAGGGAAAAGGCTATATCGAGAAGAACCTTGGAAGCTGTCAAGATCTGCACGGTGTGGTGGAGTGAGTGTTGAGGGAACTTAAGTCTAGAGCTCAACTTCATCGGGATTAAGGTGAGTTTCACACACACACGCACAGCCTAGAAAAATTTATCTTCCTCTAACCAGGGCACGAAACACCTACCAAGGCCCAAGGGGGTAGATCTCTTGACTGTACTAGCTCAACAAAACAAAATAAAGATACACTGACTAGCAGTATGTTTTAGCCAAAAATTTGTGCTAGCCTATTTCAAGAACAACTAGTATTCTTTTTGTTAGTAGCAAAATATACTGTTGAACATGAACTAGAATATATTAACATGAGAATTTCCACATCTAGCACCAACTCAGGCCATAGCTTTTAGATGCAGAATAGGTAACTGAGAAGGAAGGTGCAGTCAAGTTGGAGAGGTTGTTGCCGGCATATCTGAGTCACCGCACAGTTACTAGTGAAGCACGCATGGTGTTTCTTGGCCTTGCCTTGGCATCACGGCAGCCAAGCACGGCACCGTGGTGGAGCAGGCCGACGTACGCCGGCTCCCAACCTGCAGTCCTGCGCACAGAAGGGGAAATCGAAGGGGGGAGATGGTTAGATAGCAGTTGGAATGCGAGTGCAGGTGGGAGATGTGTGAGTGCGTTGCTGTTGGAGAAGGGGATACAGAGTGCGTGTACTTGACCTTTGACCTGGCATACCGGCGTTTTAAGTATTGCTGTACTGGTATACTAGCATAGAGCAGGGTAGTATTTTTGTTTCAAGTACGTGTTGCTCACGTGTAGACAAGAAAGGTAATTAATATCAATTAACTGGTGACCAACTAATTTTCAGTGTGCAATATATTTCCTACAAATCATAGCAAAGCTGAGATTTGAGAGTAATGAAATATCTTGACTATAGAACGAGGCACACGGCTACATAGGCAAGTAACAAAACAAAATGCATCTCTTTTTGCCCTTCCAATTCAACCTTCTATTTATTAAATTAAATTTTAGGTGATTTTTATTATTAATTATGCGTTCTCATGCATACATCTTGCAATGGCCCATTAAACAAATGCAATGATTCATTGCAATCTTATGGACAATATAATTTTAGCCTAGCTTATATCATGTTAACTCACATGAGAAGCACGAGCAAGGAAAATTATCATAATAATTAGAAATTTTTAGCCTTACATGTAGCAAACTCTAACCGTTATTGTTAATAAAAACTATGTAATATATTATATTTTATAAGAAAAAGTATGAACATATGCCATTTTAAAAAAAAACAAATGACTCCCTAATTTTACATCTAAATTATACACCTTTTCCATTATGAAGTATACAAAATAACTACTAAATCTATATCTAAATTACCTGCATTTTTTCTTATGAAGATAATTCAAAGATCCTAGCCACATATGTCATATACAAAAAGTAAAAAAGTAAAACTTTTGATTTATATCTAAATTGTCCACCTTCGTGGTTATAAAAAACAAATAAAAATATCTATATATCTTCATGCAAAGACTAATATAAGTTATTATGACAAATAAATTATTTACCACTGTTATTTAAATCATTTCACTATATATTAAGTAAAATATATCATGACACTAATGGTAATCTAATTTATAAAATAATAGTATTGTACAACAATTAAATTATTTCATATAATAATTTCAACATTTTAATTGTTGTTGCAATGCAATACCGACTATTTATCTCAATATAGTAGATAAAAATTTAGCCTAAAATCTACACTTCTTCAAATAAAATAAAATATATATGTCATGGTTTACCATCAGGTCAACACCGATCCAAAAAACAAGTATCTATCGTGAGAGATGCAACCAATAAACATGACTCAACTCATAGAAATGTTAAACCGCTACACAACTGGTCTAAAGTTTTAGTCATTAACTGCGAACTAAAGTTTAGAACATTGGATCCAAATAGTTCCTTATATATATGGTCTACGAGCAAACACCATCAGTGCTTATCAACGCACAACAATATCACTCGTGACCTTCAAAAGCGGAAACTAAAATGATGATGCCAAGGTCAACAAGGTAATCTACCAATGCTCCTTTCTTCTACGTGAAAATTTTTCATTACTAGGTAATCTACCAATGCTCCTCCTTTCTTCTACATGAAAATTTTTCATTACTACTACTTCGATTAATATAGCAATCTCATAATTGTCGCATTACACATCTATTAATCATACATAGCACAAAACTACACAGTAAAACATGAGGCCAACCTAAGAAATCATCTATATCAACAAGATGATTTTGAAAGAATTGGCACAACCTCCGATCAGGATGGAAACACAGTCATGTTACCGACTCCTTTACAATAGCGCAATAAATACATATCAAATAATTTGATATGTATGGTGATATGTTACCGACTACTTTGATATGTATGTCGTTGATAGTTATTTGTGAGCAAAACATCACAAACCAGCGAATGACAAACCAAACATCTAAGCTAAAATGTTAATATTGTTGTCCGCACAATTCAATTTCTAAAGAGGGACATCCAACATGTCTGTATGCTGCACAGAGTCAGCCATATTAGGGACAAAAAGGGAAAATGAGACACCAAGCATTAGAATCAAAGTAATGTTAGATCATTAGTTGTGCCAATGATGATCCTCTCAGACATGCCAATGTCAACTCTATACACGTGTAACTTCGAACTCAAATAAAAGTTAGTTATACAAAGAAAAATTTATTAGTGAATATATATTAAACAGGGGTTTTCTATTGCTTATCTAAAGTTAACCAGTTCGGGAGCACGGGTTGATGAACTAGTGTATAAAATAATGTGTAATCTCTTTATTTTTGCTAAATACCAATATATTAAAAATAGATATTATAATTACAGGAAGCAAGCTTAATGTTGAAGGACATCCGTGTATATAGACTGATCTGCAATGACATTTCTAGGGGACAGGCAAGTCATATAGATAATACATGGATTTTTTATAAACAAAATGATTTTCAAAACACTTGCATCAAAAACTATTTTCTAAATTAAACTGGATGGACACGATGATTATGATGGATAATGGATAATAGTTGAATATTCGGCGAGAGAGAGCTCATGGAATGTGATGATGAATTAGGGTGGGTTGTGCTCTCTCTCTACATACGACAATGAATATATAAGGCTCACCCCTCTCACTCGTTATATGTGTGCCGTATGAAACCGTGTCTATCATGAATTCGCGTTTGTGATGGGCGAGTGTGGTACTCATGAAAGTTATTATATACTCCCTATAGTAAGTTAGGAGAGGGTTGGGTAATGAAATCCCCAATCAAGTGTTGATGAAGTACATCTAGGAGCATATATATGTGCGTAAATGTGGATGTATATAATATATGTAAGTGGAGAAAGTCCGATATCTTGACCATCAGTCATACCTAAAAAAGTGTGATGAAAAATTGGTCAGGGTAATCATGGGTAAAGTGATACAAACCTGCGCAGGGTCAAACCGTGAATTCACATCACGCCTCTTGGATGGAGACTACGGGAGCCTATAGGAGGCTCTGTCTCACTTATGAGTGAAAATAGATTTCTTAACATATTTTGGAAAATATGCATCTTTTTGATTAATGATCTATGAATGAGAATGGATATAGCAAATTGTTAGGCTTGCATTTCATTGATTTATTATATGCTTGCTAAGTACATTGTACTCATTCTTGCTAGTAACCCTCCGTTTCAGATGAAAAAAGAGATAACTTGTGATGTGATACGATGTACCAAGCGGACAATCTACAGAAGTAACAGGACAAATACAATATAGGTATAATTTCTATTATAACATGTTATTATAATTGTTTTAGGTAATGTTTATTAATTGCCTTTTTGTTAAATGTAACAAATTTTGTAAAGTCTTAACTATTGTTCTTTTGTAACACTTTGATTAGGGTCATTATTCGAGAAGACATTGCTTGTCGGGTAATAATCCTTAAGCCAGCATTTTTACCTTGATAGTGGCCCATATATATGCAGCATGGTTGAGATGAGTGCTATGAGTTGAATCACCGGGAAAGTAGACTTCTGTTTTTATTTCCTATGGACGTGGATTTGCCACATACTCCTTTGAGCTAGTATCTGTCTCTTGTTGTTGGACACATCCTAAGCAGTACTAAAGCATCATCCTCCCTTGATAAAAAAAAAAAAAAGCTTCTTCCTCCCAGATACAAAATATATTCAGAATTCCTCAACATCTAGAAGTAGCCTTCCGACCCAGAAGTCAACCACATGAACACTTCTCCAGCTCAAAAACCTCAGATTACAGACATCAGAGAGCTCAGGCATAAGAGAGCAATAATGGCGGCGATGCTTGTCGACGCTTATACAGGGGTGTTGAACACCATCCTGTTCAAGCTCTCCAAGCTGCTGGAGGATGAGTACCCCAAGATCAAAGGCGTCGTGGCGCAATCAAATCACCTTCCTGAGAGACGAGTTGAGCAGCATGAAGCCTATGCTAGAGATGCTTGCAGATGTACAGGAACTTGATCCTCTAACGAAGGAATGGCGGGACAACATGCGTGAGCTAGCCTACGACATTGAAGACTATATCGATTCTTTCATGGTCCGTGTCAACCAGGACCGTGATGAAATACCAACGGGCTTCAAGGGCTTCTTCCGTAAATTGAAGAAGTTGAAGGCTTGCCATGAGATTGCTGATGAGATCCCGAACAACTCAAGACATGTGCAACAGAGGCAAGTAATATTGTTCATCTGTCATCCAACTCTATCACTTCTGGTATTGACGCTCGCCTGCTAGCTCTCAACAAGGATAAGAATAAACTTGTGGGAATTGATCAAGCTTTGGAGCATATAATTGATTGGTCAATCAGTAAAAGAGATGATAAAATTCTCTTGGAAAATCTCATGGCGGAGTGGACAGCTCTGGAGCATGGAATTTATTGGTCAATCGGTGATAAGTCGTTGGCAGTTCTGGACTCTGTAGGTCTTGGTGAGATTACTAGTCTTGCCACACAAGTCTACTATAAACTTGAAGATAAATTTCAGTGCTCAGCTTTTTTGTGTCAGCATCTCAAAATCTTTGTACAGAAACTATTTTAAGATGCATTCTTTTTCAACTTGCGGGGATCGTCGATAACACATCAGACAATGAAGTACTCATTGTCAGGATAAGACACTGCCTCATAGACAAAAGGTAAACCTTGAAATCGGCACATACTCCTACTAGTTTGTTCTTTTTTTTTTTTGAACTTGTTTGTTCTTCTTTTTATTGTTATAAGCACGGTATAGATTGTGATACGGATTTTAACATACATGAACCGAAGGCTCAAAAATATATAGAGACCGTAATATAGTGCACAAAATATTTCTTATTTTTGTTCACCAGCAAAAATATGCCCTGTGCATTGCAACGGGAAGCACTTCTTGTTTGGTAATTTTGTATACCTCTTTGAAAACATCACTTCAAATTAAATAGATAATTTACCACCTATTATTAAAATAAATAATTGCCTGTTTAGTGAGCAGTGAATTTAATTAGTTTAGCAAAATTGCCGGTGCGCTGCAACATGACGTACATCTTTCATGGTCACAAGATAATTTATTGCTTAGAAATTTAACTATTGCATCATTCATTTCAGTTAGTCATGTAGTTTTACTCTATAACACACGTGCTACTTGTGTTTTTATTTTTTATTTTATATATAGCGACCTTGTGGCCTTGCATGCCTACATAGCTAGTGATATTGGCTTGAATCAAATAAACAAATTCTTGTCGACGTCTTTAAAATTAATGGTTGTTGCTTATAATTAAATAAATTACCATATTTTTAATTTAAATACATAACTGCCGGTTTACAAAAGTTGGGTAGTGAATTTGAATAGTTTAGCACAGATATATATAATTTAAATACATAACTGCGGTCCCACAAAATACCCCCAAGCGGCGCCAAGCGGCCCGGCCCGCCGGTCTGCTTGGACTGCTCCTCTTCTCGCGCTCACAGCGGGCAAGCGTGGCCGGCGTGCGATCTGGGGGGCACCGGGCCCTGAGGAGTCGGCGACGCCGATGTCCGAGGCCTCTGGGCGAGTGCACCGGCCGGTGGGGATGCTGTCGGAGGTGATCGACGCCGGCGCGAGGACGCCGTTTGGTGCCGGAAACACGATCTCTCCCGCCCGACGTTAGAAAAATAGGGGCAAACTCAATCTTCAATCTGAAAAAGACAGAGGCGAATCACGAAGTTAATTAGAAAAATCGGGGCAAAATCAGCATAAAGGTATGGATACAAAAGACGCATATAAAGACATATATAGATGTGACATAAAAGGGCAAACAGGGTTTTCAATTGATATGGTTAATAACGTGCACTAGAGCAATAAGAAAATTTGTGTGCATAGAGATGGGTACGGTCATATATTTTATTTCAATTTAGTACTAATTGCTCTTGTAATAAGCTTTAAAAGTACAAATGTATAACTTTGTTAAAATTATACATGATAGGTACTTTGTTGTAGTTGATGATGTACCGGATGCAGAAATATGGAAAGCTATCAAGCGTGCTTTGTTCGACATTAATAGATGTGGTAGCGAATTGTCATAACAACACGTAATGCTGCAGCTTGGATCATGTTGTACATCGATGGTGGTTATCTTTATCAACCGCAACCTCTCAGCCTTGATGACTCCAAAAGGTTGTTTTTCAAACGAGCATTTGGTTCTGAGGACTTACCGTATCCTCATCTGGAAAGAGTTTCGGATGGGATATTAAGAAACTGTGGTGGCCTTCCGCCATTGGCTATTATTATCATGTCTAGCTTGTTAGCCGATCAGCATGAAGAAGATGAATGGAACAGGGGTGCTATCTACTGTTAATTGTGCTTACGCAAATAACGGATGTTAAGAGAATGTTGACAAAGATATTATCTCTCTGTTATTTTGACCTTCCTCGCCATCTAAGAACATGTTTGTTGTACTTGAGCATATTTCCAAAAGATGATGAGATCAACAAGCAACGCTGGTAAATAGATGGATCGCCGAGGGATTTATTCATGAAGAGCAAGGGCACAATAAATACGAAGTTGGTGAGTGTTATTTTAATTATCTCATAAATAGAAGCTTCATCGAACCGGTTGGTGTAAAGTATGGCCGGGCAAAGGCATGTCGAGTCCATGGCATCATTCTTGACTTCATCACATGCAAGGCTTCGAAGAGAATTTCTTCACTTCATTCCGTCTTTGCAGAGGATGGACCCGTTTCGAGTGCGGGGCGGGGGTTCGTAGGCTTTATGTGGATAATCGCCATAAAAATGAGGCTGCCGGTTTGATGAGGCCTAATTTACGGTCATGTTCGATCGCTACTATATATGGAAAGCTCACGGGAACTTCTTCACTGGCCTTCCCAGCCCTTCGTGTGTTGGACTTGGATAAAGACCGAGAATCGCCAAAACAAGGCTGGCAGGAGTTTGGAAGCCAAAAAAAATATGTGGATGACATGGAGTTTGAAAACCATGAAATGGCAAATATTATTGAAAAGTTGTTACATCTGAGGTACTTGCGTCTTCGTTCCCCTAATTTTCGTTTGCATCTCACGGGAGGAATAGGAGAGCTGCAGCATTTGGAAACACTGGACATAAAAGGTACAATAATTGTAGATATGCCACCAACTATTACAAGGCTTCACCGGTTGTCCCGTCTATATGTTTCTTGCTATGTTAGATTTCCAGCTGGAGTGATTGGAAATATGCAGAGCCTAGAAGAGCTAGATGAGTATGGTATCAGGAACTACGAACAAGGAAAGAAGGGTCTGCAAGAAATCAGTCAGCTAACCAAGCTGAGGAAATTGAAAGTAAAATGGGATTCGGATTGGTGGGATTCGAATAATTGGCCTTTCTGCGAAGCTGGGAAGAGCCTTCAAAGGTATTTTCAGGAGGAAGAGGGCCTTCAAAGTTATGTGCAAACTTTAATGTCTTCATGTAATCTTCATCATCTATATATCAACACCGTTAGTGTTGTGCCAGCTCCTTACCCACTATCACTTGAATCTTGCTGCCCTCCTACTTTCTGTAGCCTCAGGAAGCTCCACATCACATACTGTTTTGTCTGTAAGCTTCCAAATTGGATCAGCTCGCTTGGTAATCTCAAGGAATTAAAACTCTATATCTACTATATCAGGCCGGAAGATGTTGAGATACTTGGAGCAATACCTAGCTTGGTTTTTCTCAAACTAAGAACATTTTACGGCAGCAATGGAAGAATAATCGTCCACGGCTATAAAGGATTCGGATGTCCGAAATATTTTGCCCTGGTTATGATGTCTTGTGGGACCGCTTTGGAATTTGAAGCAGGATCAATGCGAGCTTGAACACCTCAAGCTTAGGTTACTGTTTGCATAAGGTGGAGTGCCTGAATGGTGCTTCGATTTGGCATCCGGCACCTCTCCTCTTTGTCAACATGGTTGAGGTCCACATTTATGGCTGCCTGGCTGATCACAAAGAATACGATCCAGAGGCAGATATGGAAGAAAGCAACGTCAGATGTGTTGCAAGCCTCATCAAAGCTTCCGTCAAGGCACTTCCCAACCGTCCCGCTTGCGGTTTTGAATTAGCAAGAAATTATGGGCGTCTCGAACCTTTCCATGGGCTTATCAGGTTTGTAAGTCACTGTCGAATTGCTAGAACTTATTCTTCCATTATCTCGGTTGTGATCAACCCTATATTTCTTTCTTCTATCCCCGAGAGAAAAAATTATCTGTTGTTTAATCAAATAAATCCATTTTCATCACTTCCTTGTTAGGATTTTGCTTACAATCTTCATTTGCTATTTGAAGCAGTTGAATGAAAATAGTGGCATATCGGTCGAAAGTCTTGTTCAAGAAATGATAATGTCGGGCGGAGAACTATTTATTATATTGGTAAACATGGGGCTTAATTACTAGTAAGTTCTCCTCCTCCAAACGCTGTGCATGTTCCATGTAATTATGTTTTACGCAATAGTCCTCATCGTCTTCTACTCTTTTTGACGAAAGTCATCCCCATATTTATTTTCCTTTTTTGGAGTATCGGGCAAAATGGGATGAGTGAGGAAGAAGAGGGAATGGTAGGTTTTTCTAGCCATTAGAAGTCAGGCCGGTTGCACAATTGAGAAGCCCCACACCTCATTATGTGCTTATTGAGTTCAATCTATGATGGGAGCAGCAACTGCTAGTTTTCTTTATCCTCCATTCCAAGTTATAATTCACTTTGGCCTTTTCCTAAGTCAAAGTCCTCTAACTTCGATTAAGTTTATAGAAATATATTAACATCTACAATATTAAATGAATGCACTATCAAGACATGTTTTCATGGTGGATCTAATGAAACTAATTTGATATCCTAGATGTTGATGCATTTTTTATAAACTTTTTAGAGTTAAATAAGTTTGATTTAGGATACAACCAAAGTGAATAATTTGGAATGGAGGGAGTAGCACTTAGTATAGGAAGGGTCATCTTAGGCAGCTCGAAAACCATCGTCTCAGATATGCTAGCCGCTGTGTAACTAGACGCCATCAAACATAGAACTTGACCGAGCAAGGGAGATCTGCGCCATTCTAAAACATCAACTTGCCCTTCTTTCAAGCCATCCTCGCGATCTGGAGATCGTCCGCTTCCCATTGCTCCTACAATCATTAACTATATACATGGCCAACCCTACCTGCCAGGCTTTTCCAAACATCCAAATCTTAGCAATTTCTGCAATCCGCGGCATTAGGGAATGAGCATAGGACCGATACTCCTCCATTCCAAATTATAAGTCATTCCAAGATTCTTAGAGGGTCAAAGCATCTCAAGTTTAATTAATATTGTAAAAAAAAAAAAAATTGTAGAGATTTGTGACATCAAGTTACTTGGCTTTGTGATGCTAAACCACCTGTAATATGCTGCAAGATATGCCACTGAATGCAAATAGCTGTAATGCCATCATCATTCTTTCTTTTCACTCTTGGTGAAGAACGTAGCAACATGCACCACTTCCAGTTCCCACAAATAATATGGATATTCAGATCCATTAGTAAGGAAGTGCCTATGTGGTTGTTGTCCATTGGTATGACATATGCCCCCCCAAAGCCAATCAAACTGTAGAAGTGCTCAAGTGCAAGGGTTCAAAACCACCAGGGTCCCATTGCACTAAGAAATGCTCCTTGAGAAAGAAATTATTGCAGTGGACCACCTCATAATCCTCGGATGAACTGTGAATAACAAACCTCCAAGTTTCTGTTAGGCTCACCTGTGCTGTAGCATGCGGTGCAGGGTGCCATGGTTTCTTGTTATCATCTGCTGCTTTTCTTGTAGTAGCACAAAGGATTGGTAGGTAATCTAAGCACTTTTCAATTTTGTAATGATCAGAATAAGCACACAAGCCAGCAGCCTGACCCCAACCAAAACTCCATTTGCTGGTTACCAGATCCCATGGCACTTTGCTGTCCTCAATGCTGAGTGTAATCATGTGCCTAGCTTTTCTCAATGAATACCTTCCCATCATGTCAAGGAAGATCTGATGGTCAGATTTGAAATTTCCTTTACTCGGCCCACTGAATGAAGATACAGTTCTACTGAATGAACTGAATGTATAAACTTGACTTGAGGTACTGTACTGAATTATAAAATGCTCAAAATATAACTGTAGTCTTGCCATCCCTGATGGATCAAAACTGGGTGGTAGCCTAGAGACATTAGTAATAAAATAGCTCAAACACTTTTCTCACTGTCATCCAACTCCCACAATAAGAAATGGCCGTGCATCAGGTACACAGAGTGCATACCCTTTTGATTTGTCAAACTGTCCCTTTCTTCATACTTGCTCATGAATAAAACAAGAGGATCTCCGCTTGCTTCACCCTTCCCATGACTAAGAGTATGCAACAAGCCACATGATCTAAAATTGATAAGTGACACAGCAACATTGCAGCTTAGGTGAAGATTCATGCCTGTGCCATGTAGGAGTATATTCTGTTTGTTGTTTCCCTCTTCTAGTTTCACTTCCCAGGCCCTCATTTGTACTGATTGCCCATCAGTATCCCTATGTGGTTTCGGGCAATGCTAAGGTACACCTTTTACTTGTTAGGAGGTAATACCTCAAACAAATCTGAGCCATTGATTGTTGTTGTTTTTCTTATATTATTCAATTGATTAATTAACCTAAAAATAAAAAAAAGATTTTAAATCCCCAAATCACGGAGGCACATAAATGGGCTCATGGCCTTCCTATTTTTTGTTCCTCTGCATGCATCTTGTTTTTTCCCTTTGCATGCAAAGTGACGTGCAAACCCATCAACAAGAGACGGTCCCGCAGCATAAAAAAGAATTAGTACATGACACGTTAATTTTAGCAATGAATTTTGGCAATCTAAAGTATATTGCGATAACATATTATATTGTTGAACGTGTACCTTATGCCAACATGATTAAAACTATGTTACATGATCGATTGAGATGATATTTTTAAAAGCATCACGCTAGCTGTCATGTAAGAAAAACAAAGATTACACCAAAGTACCGAAAGTTGTCACGGACCTCATATATTGGTATTATTTTGTTTGCACCAAAGATTACATATTTTTCCCATCAGCACATTATAAAAACAAGTTAAACAATAAAGCACGATGGTACACACATATGTACATATCACGTTCTAAAGAACGCACCTGTATATATCATGTTCAAAATGATTACCATACACACACCTTTGTCACGTAAATAAAAAGTCTTTGCTAACTCTCCATCACGTTCAAGAAAAAGTCAACACTAAACTTTCCAAAAGAAATAGACAGCATATTTGGACACTTCATTTCCTTCCAAAATCAGAAATAATTAAATATATAATATTGATATTACCTCCTCTAAAGTAATATGTGATAAAAGACATCTAGATCGACGGTTCACGGTTATTTGGGAGTACCGTAGCAAAAAACCCTGTGGTTTCAGCTCTAACTGATGATGCTCAGCATTGACAATGATAGACTGAGATAGCCATGGTTGTAATAGAAACTTGCACCATTTCTACAGATAAAGTGCAGTGCTACTGGCTTCCCTGGCAGCACCTCAAACACCAATGTATATGACTGAAAATTGGATGGCACAATAGGAAATTCAACATAGCAGACGCTAAACATAAGCTCCAGCAAAATTTTGGGATGCTTTGCTTTAGATATAGTGCGGACAATGGATAGACATGGTAACAGTAGCAGATTAGTACCACTGGATGCCATCCTTAGAAGCACAGGTGGTGGCATAGATGTCCCCGCCCGACCGGAGCTTGCGGTGGTGGAGTTGGTGTGAGGTACTGAGCAGCAGAATCGGAGGAAGGAAGGAAGAATGGGGAATTTCTGGAGAATTGACTTGGAGAAGAAGAAGAAAGGAATTAGAACGATGGCAGATGTATCTTGTAATGAAATAACTTGTCTGTTTTACATGATAGCGAACTCGACGGGGAGCTTCTCTATTTAACGATTACAGGCCGTAGCCAAGGAGCGCTGCAAGCGCTTTAGACTTTCCACTGGTGACCAAAGTATTTGGGATTCATCTTCTTGGGCCTTGGGGTCCTGGGCCGGCCTGCGGCTTCTCCTTCGCTGGACAAGTCTAATGGAGAGGAGCTGCTGACATCCCCCCCTCCTTTAGGCACGCGCTTGCCCCAAGCAAAGTGGCACGGGGAAAATCTTGGCGCACAGCATCAAGGTCCTCCAGGTGGACAGCTCTTGAGGAAGATTGTTCCACTTGATCAAAGCTTGAGTGATCTGTCTGGGGCCCCGAGTGACGAGATGAGTCTGCAATATGCGTTCTGGAGCCAAACGAAGTTCAAAGTCAGAGGGTAGAGTAGGTACCACCTGATGATGAGCGCCCACCACCTTCTTCAGCTGAGATACATGGAATACCGGATGCACCATGGAGTGAGCAGGGAGTTCCAACTTGTAAGCAACTGCACCCACTGTACCAATGATTTTGTATGGCCCAAAGAAACGAAATGCCAATTTCTGATGAGCTCGTGAGGCCAAGGAGGACTGAACATAGGGCTGTAACTTTAAGTAAACCATGTCGCCCACGGCAAAAGTGCGTTCAGACCGATGTAGGTCGGCTTGCTTCTTCATGCGGGCTTTGGCTCTCAAGAGATGTTGCTGCAACAGAGCATCCATTTCTGCACGACCATGAAGCCAACGCTGTACCTCGGCGTGTGGAGACTCAGTAGTATCAACCGCCATGAGACGTGGAGAGTAACCATAGAGGGCTTCAAATGGTGATCGGCCAATGGCAGAATGAGTACAGGTATTATACCAGAATTCAGCTTGAGTGAGCCACTTACTCCACTTGATCGACAGGCATGTACAAAGCATCGAAGATACGTCTCAAACATTGATTCACCCGTTCCGCCGGCCATCGGACTCGGGTGATAAGATGAACTTTTGCACAGTTGTACATCTGCAATTCGGAACAGGTCATCCCAGAAGTTACTGGTGAAGATACGGTCACGATCGGACACCATTTTGGCAGGCAACCCGTGATGACGATAGAGCCGAGTGGAAGAAGGCTTCGCCACATCGATCTTTGTGAATGGGTGGCGAAGAGGGATGAAGTGGCCATACTTAGTGAGCATGTCGATCACCACGAGAATGCAATTGTAGGACGAAGACAGGGGCAGGCCTTCAATAAAGTCCAAGGATACAACTTGCCAGGCCGAATCTGGAACAGGCAGTGGTTGGAGAAGGCCGGGCTTCTTCACACGTTCAGACTTGGATTGCTGGCAAATGGAACAAGATTGCACAAAAGTTTTGACAGCTGTCTTCATACCAGACCAAGCGAAACATTGTTTGAGTCGAGCATATGTCACAGGCACTCCTGAGTGACCACCCCAAGCTGCTCCATGGAATTCAGATATCAAGCGTCGCTGCAAGTCTGAATCAGCACCCACCCAAATACGTCCTTTGAAGCGTAAGAGACCAGACTGTAAAGTGTAGTTGGGCACAGCAGCACCATCCAATGCCAATTTGGAGAGTAGAGAAGTAGCAAACGTATCATCTCTGTAACTATTCGATGCTCGCCAGAGACCGGGTTGGAGCTACAAACCGACACCGCCGCACAAACCGCCGGTGGAGCCTGGATGGCGAGACATGGCGTCGGCAGCGACGATTCGTGGACCCGGCCGGTACACGATCTTGTACTGTAAGCCAAGCAGCTTGGAGAACACACGTTGCTGCCAGTGTGTGTGTAGCCCGTGATCCCCTAACGAGTTAAGCTTCGTTGGTGCATCCGTAATCGTGAACTCACGAAAGCGCAAATATGAACGCCACCGCTGTATCGCCAATAAGATAGCCATGAATTCCTTCTCGTAGGTTGATAGTCCACGAGTCTTTGGTCCCAAGGCTTTCTTGAGGAAGGCAATGGGGTGACCGTCTTGCATGAGAACGGCGCCCACGCCCGAATCGATCGCGTCGGTCCTCGATGACGAAAGGCTTGGCGGTTGGGCAAGGCCAATGCGGGGATTTGCTCAATCTTTGTCTTCAATGCTTGGAAGGCCGACTCATGATCAGGGGTCCAAACAAAGAGCACATGCTTTTTAACAATTGAGTGAGGGGCTTAGAGATGACACCGAAATGGCGGACAAAGCGCTGTAATAACCGGCCAAACCCGAAAGGAGCGCAATTCTTTGACCGACGTGGGAGAAGACACATGCTTCAATGGCGACCAACTTGGATGGGTCTGTCGCGACACCTTCGGCACCGATCACGTGTCCAAGGTAGGCGATCGTAGTCCGAGCGAACGAACACTTGCTCATTTTCAAAGTCCAATGATCTCTTGACGGTAGCTCAAACACGATGCGGAGATCTTTGTAGATGCTCATCATAAGTGCGACTGAATATCAAGATATCGCCGAAGAATACCAAAAGTAAACCTGGCGAAGGCAAGAGAGCAATGTGGAGTTCATAGCGCCCTGAAATGTACCGGGAGCTCCTGTTAACCCGAAGGACATGACCTTGAACTCAAACTGACCACAATGGGTTTGAAAGGCCGTCTTGAACTCTTCACCTTCCCTCATTCGAATTTGGTGAAAACCAGCTTGGAGGTCCAATGTAGAGAAATAGGCAGCCCCGGAGAGTTCATCCAAGAGCTCCTCAATTATAGGCACAGGGTATTTGCCCTTAACTGTAATGGCATTAAGCTGACGGTAATCGATGCAAAACCGCCACGAGCCGTCCTTTTTCTTGACCAACAAGACGGGAGAGGCGAAGGCGCTGTTGCTAGGCTGAATAATTCCTTGAGTTAGCATATCCCGAACACGCTTCTCAATTTCGTTCTTCGGTATGGGAGCATATCCGTAAGGCCGAACAAATACAGGCTGTGCTCCAGGAATCAATGGTATAGAGTGGTCACATGCTCTTGGTGGAGGTAAACCCACTGGAGGCTGAAAGATGTGCTCATATTCCTTCAGTAATTGCTGCAATGCAGGATCAGTAACAGACATAGAAGCTGACTTGGGAGTGTCTTGCAGCAAACTGAGTTGAATTAAGGAGCCAACTGGAAGGATAGGATGACTGCCCAACAACACTGCAGAAGAGCCCTTGTAAGGAATCATCATCCATTGATGAGCCCAATCCACCTGCATAGGGCTGAAAGAGGATAACCAGTCGAGCCCAAGTATCATATCATAGCTGGGTAGCGGCAACAGTTTCAAATCAGAGACAAACTGATAACCTTGCACAGACCATAGAGCAGAAGCAATACATGAATCACAGGTCAATATACTGCCATTAGCTACTTGCACTTGCATCGGCTGGGGTAATGGTTGAATGCCGATAAAAAGCTATGCGCTACAAGACCGAGAAATGTATGGGAGCTGCCAGAGTCAATAAGAATAGACAATGCCCGACCCTGAATTTCGCCTTGCAAACAAAGAGTGCGGGAAAGCGGTGCCCACGGCGACGCTGCTACGCGGGTGCATCATAAATGTCGTGGAGCAGGTGGGGATCGAGGTTCGGGCTCACCTTCATCGAGTAATCCGGAAATATATCCAGCCAGTTCTTGGACGAGGTGGAGTTGGGCGCTTCGAACATTTGTGGCCACGCCCACTTGCCGCCGCAACGCATGCATAGTCCCCCGGCCGCCGAGATTCCCGAAGGGCCTTGAACTTGTCGTCACTCAGGGGACGTTTGCCATCTCCTTCCATCCGTGGAGGCAATGGCAAGGAAGGATGGTTCGGCCACACCGGCTTCGGAGGATTGGCACCATCATAGCGCCGGAACGACCTCTTCTGTGTCCCCAGCGCCTCCTCCTGCAATTTGGCGAGAGTGCAAGCAGTATCCAGAGTAGAAGGACGATGCACCAATAAAACAGCCTTAATGTCATCGCGTAAACCATCTATATAACTTATTTGGATGTAATGGGCGGTGTCGTGGTTTTGGAATAGGCCATGAGCTCATCGACTAGAGGAAGGAACCGGTCATTGTACTCGTCTGCACCCGTTTGGCGAAGGCTGGAAAAACGCGACCAACAACTTCGTGCTCGTCGCGGGCAAAAGCATAGCAGGCAGGCGAACAGAACTCTTGCGGTCGCCCGACTCCAATTCTTCCTCAATGGCGGACAACCACCGCTTAGCATTGCCACGAAAATGCATAGTGGAGGCTTGGATCCACAGCTCAGACTCGACTCGATACAACTTGAAATAGTGTAAGGCTTGTTTGATCCACAATTTGGGGTGCTCACCATCGAAAATAGGGAAATCGAATTTAGGTAGTTTGGTGTTGTGATCACCACGGTAACTCCCATGGTGAGTGGACTCGGGTGGAAGGGCGGTGGTGGGTAGGGATGGTTGGGATGCGGAAGCCGTGGTGTTGTTGGGTGGTGATGGATGGGCTGCGGAGGCTGTGGTGGTGGTGGGAGGTGATGGTTGGGTGTAGGAGGCGGTGGCGGTGGTGGGCGATGGTACTGTGAAGCTCTAGGAAATGGACATGCAGTAGGAGGATTGTAGCGAACGTACCACGGTAATTTGGTGGCGTCAGAGTGGTAACCACTCGAAGCCACCCCGACCGACGCAGCGTGCCGGCCGGGCGAAGTTGGCCGAGGTTCCCGCAGATGGGGCGGGGGCGGCCTCGGGGCCACCATGGAGGCCATGCAGGTCTCGCAGAGGTGGTGGTGGCTCCCGCTTCATGGTTGGTGATGGGGGCGCGGTGTGGAACGTCTGAGGAGGCCGCGGCTGCTGGAGCATCGGCGGCGCTGCGGTCGGTGTGGATGGGGCGGACGCCCGGCCGTGAACGGCATGGATGGGGTGGCGCCATGGACACCGGTGCCTCGGACGGTCCAGCCACCATGGAACGCTCAGAACTTGGAAATCTTCCCCACCTCCAACTTGACGGACGAGGCGACCGATCTCGCCCGGCGAGAGGTCGCCGATGTCATTGTCGATCTTCGGGCCAATCGCCGAACACCTTGCCCGCGTCCTCGGGATGTCGGCGCCGGGATGCGGCGAGGTTGTTCCGGGTCCATCTTCTCTTCCATGGTGTCGAAGCGGCTCTCCGGCAGGCGATACCGTCGGCAGCAGCTTTGAGTGGGATCCATCACGCCGGAGTTGCTTCGGGCGGCGGGTGAAGTGCCCGTGAGAGACGGCTCCCGGGCGACACGCACGGCCACAAGTGGTGATTCGTGGACTGGAATTACGGATTCATCCGCTCAAACCGCGGCTGCAGATGAACTTGACGAAGAGCCGACCAAATCCGTGTGAATCAAACCACCGGTGGGGAACAATTGCAGCGCAGAGGTAGGTGCCGAGGACGGTGTCTCTGATACGGATGTGAGGTACTTGAGCAGCAGAATCGGAGGAAGGAAGGAAGAATGGGGAATTTCTGGAGAATTGACTTGGAGAAGAAGAAGAAAGGAATTAGAACGATGGCAGATGTATCTTGTAATGAAATAACTTGTCTGTTTACATGATAGCGAACTCGACGGGGGAGCTTCTCTATTTAACGATTACAGGCCGTAGCCAAGGAGCGCGTGCAAGCGCTTTAGACTTTCCACTGGTGACCAAAGTATTTGGGATTCATCTTCTTGGGCCTTGGGGTCCTGGGCCGGCCTGCGGCTTCTCCTTCGCTGGACAAGTCTGATGGAGAGGAGCTGCTGACAGTTGGCGACCTCATGCTCGCAGTCCTCGGAGTTGGTAGTGGGGATGGCGATTTCATACATCCATTGTATCTACGAATAAGGTAGTTTATATACTTGCTCTTATTAATTGATTTGCTTCTCGATCACTCACTCTGACTAGGTGATGGGAACTCATTCTGAAGTTTGCCTCTGCTGCCGCTGCTCTGTGACTGTGGATTGTTGGTGCGGATGGATACGATGCTGCTTGCCGCCTATTGATCAGTTTGTTTGTTGTGTGAAAGGCCAAGGTATGGGGCTGTAGCCTTCAGGTTAGCTCCTGCCTTTGATGACCGGCTGGCCCGGCAATTCTCAATGTATTTGGTTTGGTTTTTGAAATAAAGAAGACGGCCAGGCGCCTAGTTGGTGCCTGATGCCTGACGCCGGTGTTGTGTGCAGACCTAGCCGTGAGGCAGCCACCTACTTGGCTGTTTGTGTGTGCGTGGGCTTCAGCTTGCCGAATGATGAGTGTGTTTGTGTACGTGTGTCTGCTACCTCAGCCCAACTCGTTTAAGAGGGATCAGAGCAGATGCTTGTAATAAGAGGCGCATCATATCATCCAAGCGGATGTCCTGTCTTGTGCGATTTGATGGCTGCGCTCATGGGATTGCCTATATATGTATCCATCTACAGGTGTATTGTATCTTTTGATGAAACCAAGCGGCTGCATTCATGTTGGTCGTGTGTATGCATAGCCGGCCGTATTGTATTGGTGAACCATTAATTATCCCACAAAAATTTATATGATCAACTTTGTGGTGTGAGATTGATTTTTGTGCTCTCTGCTTGTGGCTCTACTCTGTTGAGCATCAACACTAGTGGTGATTAAGCTGGTTGCCTTTCATTACAGGGTGTGTTTAGACCCAGAATTTTGGCTTGAAATTCCAAAATTCTCATCACGTCGAATCATTAAATGTACCAAAAGACGTATGCCCGGAGTATGAAATGTAGGTAAATAAAACAACTAATTGCACAGTTTAGTGTACATTGCAAGACGATTCTTTTGAGCCTAGTTACCCCATGGTAGGATAATATTTACCACAAACAAACAAAAGTGCTACAAGACTTTTCAGGCCACATAGATACCAATTTTCAGGGATAAACACACCCACAACTAACTTGTACTACTAGTTGTCTGTCCTCGTTGCCAGCTGCCTGTAGCGGCTGCATGGTAAAAGAACAGCGACCATAGTTGAACGGTGCACCTTGATATCACTTCACCAAACAAAGAGCTTAATATGCCCCCTCTTTCAATTCCATAGCCTGAAATCGACAAGGGTGATAAGGCATTATATATGGCCTGCCTGACATACAGATGGTTTCTTATGTAAAAACAAAATATTGTAATTTTTCCAGTCACCGAAAATCACTTGGATTCGCACCACACACATACTGATCGAGCCATAAAAGAAATTTGCACCACTCACATGGGCAAAAATCCTAGAAACAAGTTGAAACCAAGCATGGTTACTACAAGCTGTGGCTTTTCAAACATAGAACCAAACAATGCGATTCTCAGACTACAACAGTTGCATCCTCAGAAACCATGCTGACCGCACAAGGGCAAAAATCATAGAAACAAGTTGAAAGCCTCATTTTTTAATTAAGTGCGTTCATCCTGTCCCTCAGGTAATACAGTATAGGTCTCCTGACTTTTTCTTCCTGTCCAAGATCTTGATTTCTTTGATGTTTGGCGAGAAGCTGAACATAAAGGAGAATGTCACATCAAAAAAATAGCCCAATCAAATAGTAGATAGCTAATTAGGACTTAGGAGAAACGCATGTGGCCATTCAAACAATGAAAGACAACAGCGGCAGGTTTCCATTCAATCAAACTAAAAATATTAAAAGGTGAATGCTGAACAAAGCACAAAGATCCTGATAACAAAAAGTTGTTTCAATGAATTTGTTCCCGTGGCAAATGTAGAATATGCTACGAAATTTGGAACAATTGAGGTTTGAACATAACAGAGTGACGTGTTTATATGAAACTGCTATAAAGTAAACTCCACTCGTACGGCATGGGCACATGGCTGGAGCTTCTGAGAAATAAAGCCCAGCAGTGTGTATATATATGATCATCAACCTCTTTAAACAAATTAAAGGAGAAAGAAAAAGAAATGCACGCACTAGCCTTGCTTTGGAAGAAGGGGGAAAAAAAAAAAGAAAAAGACAAGCAGGGGAGAGAATGAAACACCCTCCCAGGCTCCCAGCAGAGAATATGGAGGTAGCCAGCAGCAGCAAGTGATTGATTTTATGATCCTCTGCTTGTGGCTGAACTACTTGTAAACCATGCATGGATGTTGCCTGTTGCTACTCATCACTCATGTACGTATAGGTGAATATCCAATGAATGCAATTATGCAAGGAATAGTTATATGCACATGTTGCTGCTTACTGTTGTACCGGATTGTTTTGTGATTGCCAGTCGTTGTTTGCATCCCCTGCCAGATGATACCTACTCATGTATAGGTGAACATCCAATGAATGAACGGCCAGAGCCAACCAACCAACCTGGTGGTCGTGGAGTTCTTAATTTTTCCTGAAACTAGAGCTGTACATGTCGAGCAGGAGCGGCTGGGAGCTTTGACGACAACTCCTAGGCTGGTCAGCAGAGCAGGGTATGCCTGTTTTTGACGCAAGCAGGGTATGCTCTGTTGTTACTGAAGCAGAACGATCACAACAGGCTACACGCTAGCTCTGCCCTACGGCGAAGGCGCAGGCGCCGTCGCCGATTCCCCTGCCTCGCTGACTGCCAAGGCGGCGAACACGGCAAGGAGCCAGGGAGGCGATGCGTTGCTGTAGGCCTGTAGCAGCAGTGTGGCGCCGATACCCTGCCACGGCCCACAACAAAAAAAAAAATGTTTCAGTTCCCATAGCCAATTTACATAAGTGAAGTTTCCTACAGCAAAATTTATCATTCTTGTACTACTTCGAAATGGCATGCACATGGTAATAGATTAATATATAATTATTATATTTTTTTTTTTTTAAAAAAATATTATGAAAATAAGATAAAAAAAGAGAACATTTAAGGGGCTAAGCGTTTCTACCCTTGTTTTGAAGCGAAATGGTGTTTTGCTCTTGTATTTTTAATTTTGTGATTTTACCCCCGCGATTTCAAAAAACGAAGTCCTTAACGGTGTTAGCTTTTTGAACTAAAGGACAACTTTGCCCATACATTTTAACCTTTGTTTTATTTTGATTTTGTGTTTTACCCCTATTTTCAAACCAGCGATTTTGCAATTTTGATACGTAATTATGCAATGCAATCAGATAATGTTGCTGCTGGGTCAAGATCTTTACTACTGTGGTAAGTGTGGTATCATCCTATTTGAAGGATCATGTTGACAAGTGCCATCCAATTGTATATGAGTTTCACAAAGTGTGGCATCATCCTTCAATTCACCTCCCCTCTCAGTCTTGTTCAATTTTTATTTATTGTCTCTGTGTTGACTGCCATGTTCCTGGGACAGTTGAGCTCTTTACCTGCGAAATAGTTAAATATCAAATGAAATTCTTGAGAAAATAGGTATTCACATCTAGCAGTATCACCTCTAATCTTTTTAATGTTGCAGGTACTGCTTCCTGAAGGATCAAAAATCCACAGCCTTTTGTTTCTTTTCCGATGGAGGTAATCTCATCTTGCTTATCTAATATTGACTGAAAATTAATATAATTTAGAAGAAGGTCCGGTAATCTCGTAAATTAGCATAGTTATTTTTATGTTAATTAGTATAGTTATTATGGTAACTCAATGTGCCCATGGGCTACTTGATGTACACGGAATGGTTTCATTTTTTTTAGAAGAAACAAATTACTTCTTTTATGCAGGTCACCTCCAAGAAAAACATACTGGCAGTGGTTTTGGGCATTTTGCAGCGTCATGATGCAAAGGCCCGACTGGCGGGTCGAGCAATCGAGGTTGTTGTTTGTATATTTTTGCTAAGAATCAGATGCAGCATTAATAATATACTTAGATTTTTGCTTATAATTGCTTTAATTTATTTTGTTCCCATTCTCTTTTCAGCAAATTAGTTGGAAATATGGTAAGAATTTTGCTGTGTGTGTCACAAAGGCCGAAAAAAATTCATTTGCTAAAAAACAAAATCTGTGATTATGATGTTTGCCACAGATGCAGACGGGTTATTCGTATGTTGCTGGAAGGGCGACCGTGGAGCTAAAGAAGAAAAAAAATTAGTAGCACGGCACGGTGTTCCGTTCCAGGTACGTCTCTTACTAATATATCTGATCTGAAGCCTTTTATTTATTTTAAATATGGCGCATTCTATCTGTTCTGATCCTTGGAACATTCTGTCGACTTTAGGTGTACTACGAATCCAATCCGATCTTCATGCAGACCGACCCGTTAACTTTTTTTCTTCTTTTGGTTATGAGTGCCTGCCGTGGTTATGTTTGCTACAAATCCAATCCGATCCTCATGCTGACCAACCCATTAACTGTTTTGTCAGTGCTTGTCTATATTGCTTGCTGGATCATTCAGTTTTACTTTACATGATCTTTCCATCAGAAATTCGTCGTAGGCTCGTTGACATATCCACACTGCGCGTGGTGGAATGGCGGCCGCGGCAACGTCGGTGTCCACGTTTCGGTTGTCATTTACTAGTATTTTTTAGCCTGGCATGTTTGTACGAGCTTGGTGAGATGTTTCCATTGTACATAAACAACATTAAGAGAAATAATAGAGTATAATACTTTCTTATATTCTTTTACTTCCTTCATCCTAAAATAAGTGTCATTCTCGTATCCTAGTGAGTCAAACATTTTTAATTTTAACCAAATATATATTCAAGAAAATATTATGTAATACAATAATTAATATCATTAGATAAATCGTTGAATCTATTATCATAATAAATTTATTTAGAAATACATGCTAATATTTTTCAAAATCTAGTCAAATTTAAGAAAGTTTGACTGACATGAATATCATAGTAACATTTATTTTGGGGACGGAGAGAGTATGTTGATGACGATGGTATACTTGGCATTGCTAGCGGATTGAAAGCAGAATGAATCTATGACCTTTTGTCTTGTCTCTCCCATGCAACACAAAGGCAGACCCGATGCGTGCTTTTGTAACAGACTTCGACGAAGATGGGGCTCATCTGTTTTTCAAGTGCAAGTATATGAAAAGGTTTGGGAGCTTCTAAATCTAAAAACAGCGAAGTGGTTGCGCTGGCCGAAAAAATCTCTGCCATTGAGGTAACTGAAGCAATTATGTCTAAGAAGGATGACAAGAAATAGCTCTGTTGTATAGCCCTCTGGTGGTGTTGGTTTGAAAGAAAACAGAACCCGAGAGGGAGAGCATAGGCGGGATCCGCTACTCTTGCACACGGAATCCACGCCATTGCTACAGAATGGTGCCAACATGCCCCCGCGCCAACCGCGAGAAACATTGGTGGGACGGCAGAAATGGGAAAGATCACCTGGTGACATGGTGAAGGCAAATTGCGATGCTGCATTTGATCCGCAACAGGCAATCGCGGTTGGGGCTGTGTGCTGCGAGATGCCTCGGGCGACGTGATCAGCACCCACAGGGGGAAGAGTCGAAGCCTTGACGAGCGCAATGCACGGGAACTTGTTGCCTGCATTCAGGGCGTAGAAGCTGCTATCACAGCAGGTGTCGGGCACATCATGGTCGAAACAGATGCAAGTGAAGTAATGCAAGCAGTTTACTCTGATGAACATGCACTGAGTGCCATTTTTGCTCTGGTTGAGGAGCTACGGAGTCTTCTATGCTGGAATTTCATTTTTTGTGGAAAGTTTAGCACTGTCATCGGTCTTGTAATAAAGCAACCCATGAGTTGGCTAGTATTGGTAGTACTTGTGACCCGGATGATGAACCAGCTTTGGTCTCAATACCGGCGCACATTCAGTTTGTAATTGCTGATGATTGAGCCTCTTTTGATTAATGGAAACTCATATTTCCCCTCAAAACACACACACACACACACACACAAAGGCTGAACTAGGGTTTTTACCATATATAGTAATATAGTATATAGTATGCTGCACTAAAGATTTCACTTTCACTTTGGTAAAGTTTATTTAGCATTCGGTATGTAATTGTAAAATTTGTGCCTGCAATTTGGTTACAGCTCTAATAATTAACATAGCAAATCTTAAATCTGGTGATTAAGTTTGAAAATTGCATAAATTACAAATACTAATTAGAGGCCTCAACTTCGCATTAATTCTCATCAGACATTCTTGAAAAAAAAAGATAAATCTTAAAAATTCTCATAATAATTAATCAAAAACATGTTTTAATTATACCAAAATTATAAAAAATGTGCGGCAACCTCAGTCACGTCTTTTTGCTGGTGGACGAGGGAACTGGCCTAAACTGTCTAGTTTCCGAAGCTGACTGCCATCCGCATGCATGACCTATTGGCGCTGCCGTATATCTCAATGAAACATCCAAATGATAGTCTTATAGGATTGCTATATACTCCTATGTGATTACTATATTGAAATTACCGCAGTGCGAAATTAATTACTGACTTTGTTTTCGACTAGCAAATATGTCCGTGCGTTGCAAACCGAGAAAAATCAAATATTTATGGAAAACAATGACTAAACTGGTACACATTTATTTATATTTGATCTTTTTGATAGAATTTGATTGAATTTTTATGTTACAAAGCATAAAAAAATATTTAGATGAGAATATACCATAATTTTTTTATTTTTTTTTATTATTCGTATGTTCCTAGTCAAATATCGAGCTACGTGAATATCTTTGATCTTTGATGCCCATAAAATATGTAAATATAACTCTGCCTTGTTAGAGCAACTTCAACAGTTGAGCTATCCATGTTGCGTAATCTATATTTAGCTATTTTATAAAAGAAAACAAGAGCCCAACAGCTATTGTATTTGGCTTGCATGTGCCGCTAGCCATCTAGCCTCGTCGTAATAGAAAGACTGTTGGAGTTTTTTCGTTTCTTTGCATGATTTTCTATTATATAGGTTGGCTAAATCACGTGTTTAGCCATTTGTTTTTACCAATTTTCTTGGAGTTGCTCTTATAGCTAGATGTCAAATTATACTTGCCCGTTCACGCTGATTTTACAGCGAGTTGTCGCTTGCCTCACCGTCGCAGCCCTTTTTCGCGACTTGACGCCGCCCGCCGTCACTTTCTGCGCCACCGCTTTGGACCTCCCTTCACCCTAGCTCCGCCTTTCGCCGACGCCCGGTCGCCGATGGAGAAAGGGGATATCCAATCTGTGTTGTTGAAGTGTTGTGGTGATTGATTTGATGGTTATAGATATAGATTTGGAGCTCGTTTTTTCAATTTGATTATAGTAGCTTTAACTATTTTTTTGTCTCTTTTTAGCAGGTTTCGATTCTACTTTTTTGTTTAGAGAGGCACACACACGGAGTCGGTTCGTGAAGGTTTCGGAAGCCAGGAAAGGTGCAGGCTTTTTGGTTTTGGGAAGGATAGCTACGCAAGCAATGGTCTGTGTCGGTTTCACGTGGGACTCGGGAACGGCTTGGTGGGCGGACGAAAAGAGGGGTGAACAGCGGACAGAAATTGCGGTGGAAAAAAAAGAGGTGAAAAAAAGGCAAAAATTTTTCCCTCTTTATAGATAGGTATAGATTAGTTCAGCTTTTTTTTTTCTTCTATAATAATTTTTTTATTATATAATATGCAGGCACGTCTCAGATTCGGAGGAGTTGGGCCAAAGCCCATTATAGGGAGAGAGAACTGAGGAGAGTTCCATCAGGATAGGGCCGGCCAAGCCCAGCTGAGAAAGAAGAGTCAGGCTGTATGAAAATAATAGGTGGTAGGAAAGAGAAAAAAAAAAAAGGTTCCCCATTATCTAATTTTCGCAACAAACGTTGCATTCACATATATATATATATATAATAAAAATTTCTCAAGAAAACATACATATGCAATAAAAACGTTGCATTCACCATTTTTTAAGATTTGGTATTATTTTGAAACTAATAAAAACTGTAAAATAACTATAGGGACGCATCCCACGTGGTGCACGTATCCCAAGCATTGTGGATTGATGATTATTAAACAATTATAACGAACATCCCAAACAATCTGCAATCTCGGCCATCGACATCATCACATCAACGGACACCAGTTTGATTTGAAACGGCCAACCGACACCGCATTCACGACGTCCCCGCACTCACCGCCTCCATGAACTCCTCGTCGGCGACGAGCTTTGCCGCAGCGCCGGCCTTGGGCGACAGGCACACCTCCAGCGCCATGCTGCCACAGCCACCACGCCCCAGCTCGGACACGGTCGCCTTCTCGTCCATCTTGTTGCCGGAGCCGCTGCGGACGCCCACTGGCAGGCCCCAACCGAAGACGTTGCCGTAGACGTTGAACTGTGGTGAGCTCCCCGTGAGGATCGATCGTCGTGGGGTGCTCCTCCTGCTGGGCGGCAGCGCGTACACGAACCTGGGTTCCCGCGGCCTCGACGCGAGGTCGTCCCTCACGGCTCACGCTCGTCTCGTCGAACGCCACCACGGCGCGTGTTCATGAGCCACGCCGTATGTCCAGCCCAGCCCGTTGATCAGCAGCTCGCCGACGGTCGACCGGGCGACGGCGTGCCCATGTACTACTCTTGCGGTATACCTTTCACGCGTCCTTGACATCCGACGAGGAGGGTGTACGCCGTCTCCCTGTCCAGAGCGAGCTGCCAAGCGGGACACACTGCTCGCCACTGGTGGGCGAGCAGGGACCGCAACGACGACACGAAGGCCGTCGTCGACGTGCCGGCCATCTCGGCGTTCGCCTTCTCCTTCAGCTTCTTCATGCTCTCCGCCGAGATGTGGAAGAAACACTCCCGCACTGGAGTGTACTCGGGCCGCCGGACGATGTCCTCCAGCTTGCGGAAGGGCGTAGCGACGGGCACCGGGGTGGTCTCGAGGAACCACCTGTCCAGCGCTGGCCGCGGCGTGGAAAGCTCGGAGCCGCCACCGCAGCCACCACTCATCCGGCGGCTGATCTCCGACCAGGTGTTGAACAGGTGCCAAAACGTTGTCCCATCGGCGACGGCGTGGTTGCGTGACATGGCGACGAAGACGCCGTCGGCGAGCTCGGTGACCTGGGCCGCTAGCACGGGGCGGGCGTCCGTGCCCAGGACACCATTCAGCGGGAAGGACAACCGCACCAGTGAGCTCGCTGGGGATGTAATAACCTGCAGGGGGTGTAATAATGTCGCTGACGGTGACCTCCGGCGAAGCCACGGCGTGGACGAACTCGGCGCCTTCACCATTGCAGCGGAGCGAGACGACAGTGGCCTGACCGCTGGTGGTCGCCTCCGTGACGGTGAGGCGGCCGGCCAGCGGATAGAAGCGGCCTAGGGCACGTGCCAAGGACGAAGCGAGGATGTCCACGAATTGTACTCCTCCAGTACGTGGCTTGGGCTGAAGCAGTCCCTTTTGGATGTAGTCTATCGTGATCGTACGGAGATCCCACGGCTTCAAGTGCATCGTCTCCGGCTCCGATGGGCCTGCGAGATCGCGGGAGGCTCTGTCAGGACGAGTCGCCTGGACACGATCCGACCCTGCCTGAGCCTTCTTCCATTTCTTTTGCCAGTCCTGGCAGTCCTAAACGTATTTTGTCGTTGTTTTCTTAAAAATATCGTGGTTTTATTAAATACTTGGTTTTCAAAACCATAATGTGTTTAGATGCAACGATCTTTGTAGTTTGGGATGTGCTCGCGCTAGGACGTCCGATGGGACTCGTCCCATCGGACGCCGCTCCCCGCACACAGGCCCACTTCCCCCTACCGCCCGGAATGAGATCCTCTGCGGTTGGCAAAACAACCTCGTCTCTGCAGGTTCTTGATCCGCACCGTTGATATGAGATCCAACCGTGAGCTATACGAAACTAATCTAACGGGCCGGATACCGCCCACTTGAGCCCATCACGCACGCGACTTTGTCACTCCTCACGACTCCAAGGCGGCTCCGCCTCGCCGCCATTTATCGTTGCTAGACCGCGAAAAAGTCATCGCCGGATTGTCACCGGAGCGCCGCGATACGGCAGCTCCGTCATCGCCGGTGCGACACTGATCGGCGCCGCCGTCCTCTCCGAGCGCGCCGCCGTTGGTGCCGGCGGTCGTTTCACCGAGCCGCAGTACAGAGCTGGCTACGGGCGCATCGCCGGAGCGGCGCTACGCCCCGCCCTCGGGCTGCCTTGTTCGAGGCCAAGCGGCGCCGCGGATCCTCCGTCTAGTAGCATCACCGTAGTGCCGCGTTGTTGCCCCCTCATCGTGCATCCGTCCTCTCGTGGGCGACGGCGGTCGTTTCCTCTTACGCGCCGCCGCCGACCGGATCGGGCCGTTAGGCCCCGCCTCCCTCGTCCTCGCCCCGCGCCGCCCCATCCTCGCCCCGAAGCCCGGCCGTGCCGCCTCCGGACACGCCGCGCCTAGCCGCGGGCGGCGCTGTCGCCTGGCTGTCTCCCATCCAGTGCCGAAGGTGGAAGACGATTCTGACGAGCGGGTCTCACCCAGCAGTGTGACAGATTGAGAGACATGGGAGTGTGAAAGGGTACATTGATGTTGGGCCGAAGCCCAGCGAGCTGCCTTGGGACAGCGTATAAGCTCTGGTCATCGTTAGATTGACATGGACGGCCAGATTTCCATCAACCGTAGAGACAGGTTGTTTTGCCAACCGTAGAGGATCTCATTCCACCCTCCCGTGACTCCCATCCCTGCCCACCGCTTTTAATAAAAAAAAACACCTGCCCACCGCTCCTCCCGTCCACAGGCAGAGGAAGGCTCGGTAGGAGAGCATCGAGTCCCTACCCAGCGCGATGTCCCTAAAGGCGTCCAAGGCGGCGTCGAGAACAGAGCGCAGCAGCGCCGCCGCCGCCTCATACACGGCCTCTGCTGCGGCACGGGCGGCTGCGGCCTGTTGAGGAGGCACGCCGCCTTCGGCACAGGCGGCTGCGGCCTGTTGAGGAGGCACGCCGCCTTGGTCCATAGGAATAGCACGGTGAGCAGGAGGAGCACATTGGAGGCGAGGGATAACAACGTGTAGCCGCGGATCAGGCCGCCATAGAAAGAGCAGCCAGGAGGAGACGGTTGCCGCCAGCAGGCACACGCTCACGTCGGCGCGACCTTGAAAATCATTGTTGCAAGTTGCAACATATTAAAGTTGACAGTTGCAACATGAAACAAAAAAATGTTGCAACATCTTGAAATCGAATATTGCAACATCTAGCAAACATATACTGCAACATATCAAAGTTGACAGTTGCAACATGAAACAAAAAATGTTGCAACATCTTGAACTCGAATATTACAACATCTAGTAAACATATGCTGCAACATAACAAATTTATAATTGCAATTGTTTCAAACAAACAAAAAACATATGTTGCAACATTAAAAAATAACAGTTGCAACATCGAGAAATACATATTGCAACATCTCCTAAATGACTGTTGCAACACCACAAAATCAGATTAGAAAGCCGACGACGAGAATATCCATTGCCCCACAGCAGGAAGAAGTTGTTGGGGGTACCAGATCTTGTACACCAACAGTAGGCAGATGGTCTCGATGCTCTGCTTGCCCCGGTCCACATAGTCGCCCAGGAACATGTAGTTGGCTGTCGGCGGCAGCCCGCCGTACTCGAACAGCTGTAGCAGGTCCGAGCGCAGACGTCGATGGGGGGCTCCAGCTCCAGGAGGTTGGGCTGATTGAAGAAAATCTCATTGGCGGTGATGCAGAGGTGCCGGATCTCCGCCTCGGTGAGCAGCACCTTCTTCCCCGTCACCTTGTGCTTCTTCCCGTCCAGCAGCCACCATATGAGCTCCTCCACCGTGGGGTCCGTCCATGGCGCACGACCGGCCACCAACGACGCGCGAGCCTCTCGTCCTTGGTCCATGTCCAAGCAGCAGGCGGGCAGTAGCAGCCTTGCCTTCTTGACCGCAAAACAAGAGAGAGGAGGACGCCGACGCCGACGAGTGGGCACGGACGGAAGGGGGCGCTGCAGGATACAGCAGAGGAGGGAGAAGCGGAAGAGATAAGGCAGGAGAAGCGGAAGAGATAAGGCAGCGGTGCTGATTTTTATTTTTTATTTTGTTGTTGGAGAATATCGGTGTCTGTCAAGTAGTAGTGGAGAGGCAGCTGGGCTGGGCCGTCCGACACGCGTCGGACGTTAGTTTTTTGAACCGGACCGGACCGGCGGTTCGACCGCTAAAAGACCGAACCAGAGCCTACACCGGTCCGGTTCACTTAAAAGATCGGCCATGCAATCGGACCGGAAAAAACCGGTTGAATCGGCCGGTTTTTTGAGGAACCGGTGAACCGGCCGGTTTTGTTCGAACCGCCCCGGTCTGTATAACCTGCAGCTGCAGTCCTGCTGTGCAGCGTGGTGTGGTGGAGTGCATGCACCTGGCATTGACGGGGCCACCTGGCAGCTGCACGTTTCTTGGAACTCGACGCTGGTGGAGTGCAGGACGGCATGCACCTGCCATTGATTGGCCCGCCACTGGTAGGAGTACAGTGCTACTCTGTACGTACACTGCTACTCTGTTTGGAGTTTGATTTTTTTTTTTGACAGAAGTTTGGAGTTTGAATTGAATTGAATAATATTGCATGGGTAGTGGTGCACTGGTGCTGCATTTGGTAGTGCTAGCGTCGGCTGATGTCAGCATTACCTTTTTAATTTCAAAATTATATAACTTTTTAAAATGAGCTACAAATCAGATAAATAATATATCTTTGATTACCACAACGAGCTCTTCACAATGGGACTCTCTATTTTAGAATTGGAGATAGTTTTGCAATGGTGATTCTGTGTACTATCTACTATGAGTGTGAGCCGTAGTAGTGTAGTACAATTCAATTATGTTTTGCATTTGTCAATTATAGAATTATATATAATTATATATATATATATATATTGCTTGAATGTCAATTTAATTTATATATATATATATATATATATACCGGTTCAAAAAATTGTGGCGGTTCGATAAAACGGTCCATAATTATCGCACCCCGGTTCAAAGCGGTTCTAACCTTAGGTTGGACCAATGAACCATTGAACCGATGGCCTCACAGGTTCGATCACCGGTCCGGTTCAAAAAACTAGGAGCATTACCATTGTGGTTTTGAGAACCTTGGCATAGCTAAAACTAAAGTATTTTTCAAGTTTTAGAAACTCTATGCTAAACCTCTTTTTCTAGAAAAGAAGAAGAACACGTGCCGCCCCCGGCGTCGCTCCTTGGGGCGACTCGGGGCGAGCCGACACCGCCGCCGCCAGGGCACCCTCCACCTCCACCGCCCGCCCCTCGCCGCTGCCGGGGGGCCGCCGGGGGAAGCCCCGCGCGGCCCTCCGTGACGGCGGCGGGCGAGGCCCCGCCCGGCTCCGGTCTCCCCCCGGCCCCCACCAAACCCCTAACCCTAGCGCGCACCGCCCGGGCGGGCTCCGTCCTCCGGCCTCGATCTGCGGCCCCGTGGCCGGATCCACATGGTGCTCGGCCCGGCAACTCCCTCCCCGTCACTCGTTGCTCCCCCTCTCCCTCTTCGGGCGGCGAATCCGGCGGCGGGACCCGCCGGCGGGCGCGTTCGCCGGCCCGGCTCGGCGACGCCGAGGCCGCAAGTCCCCGTCGGGGCCGTGACGGAGGCTTCTTAGGGGTGCCGCGCAGCGACCGGAGCGCCGCGGCGCCGGCGTTGCCGGGTGCGGCGTGGCCGGGCGGCGTGGGCGCCGAGGGAGTGAAGACCCGCGGGAGAGACCGCGACGCCGTGGCTGCCGAATCAAGGTCGGAGCCGCCGGGCCGCCGTCTTGAGGTCGGCGCTGGCGTTAGCGTCGCAGCATTTGGACCTCCATCGGGTCCGCCCGGGCCGAGGACCAGTGGCGGGCGGTTCTCGCCGCTTCGGCGGTTGGTTGCGGGCGGCCTTCCTACGGCCGGATCCCGCGTGCGTGCGGCACTTCCCGCCCTCCGTGTCGCTCTCCCGGGCGGTTCCGGCCGTGGAGAGCAAACTACGGCGGCCGCGGCATCTTCGATGGCGGTTTGGTTGAGGTTATGGTGAAAGCCCGGACGGCGATGTCTCACGGACACCGCTCCCTTGTTGAGGCGTCCTCTTTCCTCTTCCTCGTCTTCTTGCCGAGCGGACGGTGGCGTCGCGGTCGATGGTTTGGAAAATCACCGGGAGAAATCCCTGATAGTCGTGTCTAGGCCGGTGCCGACAACGGCGTCACCCTCGGGTGTCGTTCTTCCTCGTTGAGGCGTTGTTCGTGGTGATTCCATCCATCAATCCGGTGTGGGTGGTCGGGGAGAAGTCCTTGCTCGGCCGTGCCGATGTGGTCACCGGCGACGGCCTTGGGCGTCGCTTTCCTCCCCGGAGGCGTTGACATTTGACCACCTTCACCACCCAAGCAACACCTCGCCGTCTTCGGCTCGACCCACGCGCGTCGTTGTCGGTCCGCCCCCCGTGTGGCGGTGGCTGCGGCGCGCGTGGTGTGGCGGCCGGCACCCTCTTCTCCGTCCAGCGCCGACGCTTGCGGTCGCGCGCCTCCCATCGTCGCGGGCGAGTCCGGCGCGGCGTCTCCGCGTGGTGTGGCGGCAGCGGCACCCTCCTCCTCCGCTCCCGGCGTGATGCTTGCCGGTGCGCGCCTCCCACCGTCGCGGGCGAAAGTCCGGCGGCGGCTCCGCGTGGTGTGGCGGCGCCCGGCACACTCCTCCCCGTCCGGGCGTGGGCGCTTGCCGCGGCGCGCCTCCCACCGTCGCGGGCGAGTCGGCGGCCGTGTGGTGTGGCGGTGGCCGGGCCTCCTCCTCCGCCCAGGCGTGGACGCTTGCGTCGGCGCGCCTCCCACCGCCGCGGTGAGTCCGGCGCGGCTCGCGCGCGTGGTGTGGCGCGGCCGGCACCTCTCTCCCGTTAGGCGTGGACGCTTGCCGGCGCGCGCCTCCCACCGTCAGCGGGTGAGTTCGTGAGCACGGCTCCGCGTGGTGGTGGCGGCGCCGGTGTCTCCAGTCATCCACCTCCCCGGAGGCTTCGTTGGTTTTAGAAGTGCGGTTTTCCAGGATTAACGGACGACGAGTTTCCCTCCGTTCCCTAAAAAGCGAGATTTTTTTGAAACAGTAGGTGGGGAAGCTCCCCCGAATTAGCTTTCAAAAAAAAAAAAAACCTCTTTTTTCTAAACCATGATTTTGTACATCCCTTGTTCTTATAAAACTAAAGTTTCTAAAAACTACAGTTTATCAATACGATGCCACCCAAACCGGGCCTAAGCTTTCACTCCTTCAGTTGATGGATGTGTCCACCAACAGAAACAATTAGACTGTTCTCATCACTCTACATACGTGAGGTGAGATTTGAGCGTGTGAGATACTACCTTTTCGACGTTACGTTGCTGCTAGGAGAAATGGAGAATTGCTATAGTCCCATGGAATAAAAAGCTGTACGAGCATCTCTGGTATCCGCAGAAGTCGAACAAAACAAAGAGTTCAATAGCTCCAACATATATAAACATCGATTCATGGGTTCCATATACAATAATAATAATAAAAATCTGTCTCCGTCCATCTTACACCCAGGCAGACTCTTCCGCGTCTCTTTGTCTCCTCTCTCTCTCTCTCTCTCTCTCTCGCTCCTCACATCGTGTACAGGATTGATTATTATTTTACAATGTTTGGTTTGACTCGTCTGTGGACTTCGATTTTTGTTCTGCCAATGATGCTTTTGAAAGCTCCAGTGTTCATAGTTCAGCTGAACGAACTAACTGGACTTTGAGGGACACTCGAGCTACTCTAATAAGGTGGACTGGACTCCTACTGTACCCATGTGACACGGCTATGCTCCTGTGTCCCTAACTGACCGTCGCCGTTGTTGTGTGTCTGCTACAAATTTGACTCGATTTATGAAAAATACGTGCAACATTTGTATCTCTAAATAAATTTATTAAAAAATTAGAATTAAAGATTTTTTCAATGATACTTATTATGTATCATAAATACTAATAATTTTTAATATATATTTAATTAAAGTTGTTTTCTAAAAGCGTTAGACATTTAGGAACCGAGAGAATACATAACAGGGCCATGCATGCAGCGATGATTGATCCATCTATAGATCTTGCCTATACCTGCTCTAATAACGTCGGCTGGATCCTACCCTGCCCATACCTGCGGCTGGCGGGGCCTTGTCATGACTCGATCAGCTTGCACGATGTACCATGCCAGTCCTAGGCCCCTATGGCAGGACTGGTTGAGTTGTCATATACTCATATTGACGAAGTTGTTATATATGTTATGAAATTTTACCCCTATACTAGCTATATGGTTTTTAGATTATATTTCCTCTATAAACTGGATCAATTATCTTCTTCTAATAATAATATTAATAGCAAAGCAAAAAGTATTGGCCATCCTTTGGGGGGGTATGAGGTGGCAGAGGTGCGCTATTTAGTACTCTTTTTTTATTTTAAACTATAAGACGTTTACGCTTTGTTAGATACATATAGCTTTTGCTATATACTTTGATATACACCATATGTACATACTAAAAGCAATGTATCAAGAAAACCTAAACATCTTATAATTTAGAATGAAGGGAGTATCTACCAGTAAAGTTTGTATTAATCAATGTGCTAACATTTATTTTCAGCATCGCACACGCTACTCGTCACATCACGCACGCCCTACTCATCTACTACCTATTTTTTTTTTCCACTTGCACAACTTTGTGTTCACCTCTTCTTTTGTTGAGTGCCCTTTAACACATTTATCATTAAAGATGAAGAGAAAAGTACAACCTATGATCCTAATAAGCCTAGACTTACAAAAACCTATATGATCCTTGCAAGATAAGTCTCACAAGAATCACAATGAATTTTGTGAACAAATAAGGTGGAGCCCAAAGAGAGACAACTAAGAATGCCACGTACATGCATGTATGACTAGAAAATATAAGAGTGACACTCCTAGTAGAGGCCTCCGTGAAGCCCACCATCTAGAACCAATAATTCAAGGAACTCAGGAATCATGACCTTGTAATTGTAACCAACTAACCATATGGCACTTTAAGACCATTGGGCAAAGGTTCGACCTCATCCCAGAGCACGCCTTCTTGCGATTCTTCCATGCCAATATAGACCGAGAGTTAGAACGTGGTGTCGGTGGTATATAGGAAATTCAGCAGCTCCATCGTCGACAATAAGCATTGGTGTAAACGTGAATCCACGACTAGTGAGCAAATCAATACCATGACCATCCTAGGAGATCCAACACCTTATTTGGGGAACCAACCACGTCAACAGGACAAGACGAAAGGATAGAAACAATGGCAAGACGAAAGGACTCAAGACCTAATTCTAAATATTAAGGCTATCTGAAATTTTTTAAACTCTATCTATTCTGGATCTCTTTTCTCTAAACCGTGGCTTTGCATGCCTCCTTGTTCTAAAACTAAAGTTTCTAGAAACCACAGATTATCAAAACCATACCATCATCCAAACAGGGCCTAAGCTTTCGTGTCTCCTTTAGTTGATGGATGTGTGTCCACAAACACTGTTAGACTGCTCTTATCACTCTGCATATATGAGGTGAGAGACTGCTCTTATCACACTACCTTTTTCGTGTTATGTGTTGCTGCTAAGAGAGTTGCCAGCTCATGGGATAATGTTGTGAGGGCACCTCTGGTGCAAAATCGAACCGTGAAACCTACAAAAAGTCGAACAGAAGAAGAGTTCGATAGCTCCAACTAAGCATCGATTGTTTGGGTCCTTTGGACCCGGCCAGGCAGCAAATAAATGTAAAGCAACGCGCTCTAGCTAGCTAGCTAGTTTCACAAATCAAAACTGCTTTTTGGTTCCAAAAACAGTTTATGGCTGGGTCGATGATGAGTGCACATACCTTAAGCATATCCATTAATAACTTAGAGTAAGCTCAAATCAAAAAGTGATTGAAAACGACTGTGAAAATAGCCGCCGGTTGCTAGTGGTTATAAAGGAAAATCAGAAGAAGAAAAAAAAAAGAGAAGAGGCAAGCAAGCCTGGGCTGGAGACCCACGCATGGGCTGGCCCTTGTCAGGCCCAATCCCATCCTACCCCTTTCAAGCCTGGCCCATGACCACGAGCAGATGAAAGCAACCAAACCCTCTCTGACTCTCATGTCACAGCCATAACGTGTTTCTCAAAAAAATAAAAAAGTCACAGCCGTAGCGTCACCGACACCATGGGCCACGGTAGTGCGCGCGTCGCTCCTTGCTCGCCGCCGTCGCCGGCCACCGCCACCGCAGTGCGCCAGTGCCGTCAGAACCACGCTGCCCAATCTCAGGCACCGCCACATTCCCTTCCACCACCCGCCGTCATCCGGCCGCGTCCACTCCCCCAGGTCCCGCTGCCTCACCCCGCTCGCTCGCGGCTGACCAGCGAACGACCAATCAGCTGGGAAGCTCGCTCTGGTTGCCTTCTCAAGGTAACTGATCCTCTTGCTGTCCTCCCATCTATTCTTCCAAGGCAGGCAATCATCGAGTACCAATGCGATTCGTGATTTGGATTGCTTTTTGGTCTTTATTAATATGTATTAACCAATCGTCTTAGGTGGCCTAGGGTTGATGCTTGATTTGTGCTTTTGGTTGCTACATTCGGACCTGTTGCTGTAGGACAACATCTCGATTTTTGTTGTTGTTGAGCAATTAGCCCAGTTATCTTTATTTGCTATTTTCCCCAAATAGGTTATTTGTTTCTTAAAATAGGTTTTGTTAGAGGGGGGATATAGTAAACAGTATCGAGGAAATTAAGCAAGAAGCAACAATTAAGTTGCTGGCTTCCCTTGGGAGCCAGCCGTCCCTGCCTTCTCTCCGTCACGTGAGTTCTAGGGTTCCAACAGCAGCAACCGCACTCTCGCCGCTACGGCTCCTCGCCGGTGTCGAGAGTACAGACCACGTCCTCCCCTCTTCCATCCCTACAATCTCCGCAGCAACTCCGGTAGGGCATCAAGTCCTATCAATCTGTGTGATCAATTATTTTCTCATTTATCTTGTATATTTTTTCACCGCTACTGCTCCAATTGTCATACTTAGTGGTACAAGGCATATGCATTGGGATAATTATTATATGTACTACTTCGGGCATGCTAGCGGTTAGTTCTTTAAGCTGTGCTGCTATTTGGTGCTATAACTCTATAACCATGATGCTTTGCAAAAACTACTGTTATTTGGTACAACAGTATGATGATGCTAGAATGTGGGCATTGTATATCGTAACATGTTCGTTTCTTAGTTTAGATGCAGCTCTTTGTGAAGACTCTAACTGGGAAGACCATTACCCTGGAGGCGGAATCATTTGACAAGATCAACACCGTGAAGGCAAAGATCCATGACAAGGAGGGGATTCTCCCTGGACCAACATCGCCTTATCTTTGCTGGGAAGCAACTTGAGGATGGCCGCATGCTTGTTGATTACAACATCCATAAGGAGTCCACCCCGCACCTTACCTTGCGCCCTACGTAGAGGCATGCAGATTTTTGTGAGGACCCTTTCTTACAGGATATTTACCCTTGAGGTTGCATGTGACAAGATAGAAAGTGTCAAGGCAATGATTCGAGGTGAGGAGGGTATTCCCCGCACCGGCAGTTGCTCATCTTTACCGACAAGCGGCTTTTGGTGGCACACACTAGCCGATTATGGCGTTCGAATGGGGCCACCACGCATCTTGTCCTTCGGCGACCACGTGCAAGTATGAAGATCTTTGTGCAACTGGGATACACCGACGTGAATATCACCCTCTATGTAGAGTCATCCGATACAATTGCCAACGTCAAAGAAATGGTCCATGATGAGGAAGGCATTCCTCCGGACAAGCGGCGACTTATCTTTCATCGTAAGTGGCTTGAGGATAGGCACACACTTGCCCAATACAATATTCACAATGACTCAACATTGCTTTGTAGCCCGCTTGTCTTATAGCTTTTAGATTTTCGTGAAGACCATCGCCGGCAAGTACATTACCCTTGATGGGATAAAGTTGCATCACGGTGTTGCCGATATGAAGGCAAAGATTCACAAAGAAGGAGGGTATTCTACCGAGCCAATATCATATCTTCTTTGCCCGGCAAGCGGCTTAAGAATCTAAACAAGCGGCTGGCGCTACTATGGTATCGTCGCGGGTCCACCCCGTACCTTGGGCACAACCCGCGTGGTGGCATGCGGGTCTTGGTGAAGACCCTCACCGGCATGATCCTAATTTTGGATGTTGAGTCCTCAAACACAATTGATAGTGTGAAGGCCAAGATTCAAGATACAGAGGGAATTCCTCCAGAGCAGCAGCGGCTCATCTTTGTAGGAAGGAAGCTCGAGGATAGTCGCACGCTGGCTGATTACAACATCCGGGAGGGGTCCACCCTTCACCTTGTCCTCCGCTGCGTGGTGGTTTCGATTTGTGAACTTGTGCGGTGGGTGGGACTGGTTTACATGCAGGGATCAACGCAAAGAGTCAGAACAATCACTTTTGAGGTTGGAGTCATTAAGCACCTCATTTTGGCAGGCAAGCAGCTCCATATTTTGGCAGCAAGCAGCTCATTTTGGCAATGTAAATGCAAAGAGTCTGGCCAACAAGCTGCCTCGTTTTGGCAGCAAGCAGCTCAAGGACAGGCTTGCACTAATGGACTACAGTGTCGGGGAGAATTCGACCCTCCACGGCTCCACTCTCGCCCTCCGCCGCTTGGCGGATTCTGAACTTTCTTTGCTGAGTTGGGCTTTATGTCTTTGGAAATTTGGTTAAATTTGAAATTGTTTGACTTAGGATAAACCTAAAACATCACTTCTTTAGGGCCAAGGGAGTACATACAAATTTAGGTGTTATTTTACTTTTCATGATGGCTGAAGTTGATAGTTAGATGCAAATAGTGGGGTTACTTTATGATTTTTTTTTTTAAATGGCATAGGCATGTAATTCTTTTAGAAAATAGAAGAGATCCAGTAGCTATTATTGATAATGATGATTTAGGTCTACCAAATCAAAGGCTAAATGTTTCAGATTAAAGGGATGCATGCGTGCGTGAGTGCGGCTGCTCCTCGGGACTGGCCGGCCACGTGTGGCATAACTAGGGCACCACTAGTGACATATATTGGATAGAGAACAAATTGTAATAGCATGGTTTGAAATAGATAGACTGTAGTGGCATACCTCCCTCAGCTAAAGATGGCCATTTGGCCCGCGGTACGCGGCCCGGTCCGAGGCTCCGGCAAAATGGCCCGGCACACCGGCCCGCCCGGTCCGTTATGTACAGACCCACGGCGGCCCGGCTCGGTGGCGGACGGGCCATGGGGCGCTGCCTCGGCCCGTGGCACGGTGGCGGTCCGCCCGGTGGTCTGGGTTGGCCCTAAGTGGCGGCCCGATGTCGCGAGCGGCCAGTGAACTCGTGCCCGCTAACAAGCTTTTTTTTTTGAGAAAGGCCTGCTAACAAGCCCACCGCCCACCACATCCCCACCCTATCTCCAATCCCGGCCCCTAGCCGAGTCCACCGCATTCCCTCACCGCGGTCGCGTTCCTCCGCCTCCTCCCTATGTGCGAGCAGTGGAGCTTGGCCGCGAGCAGCAGCCGAGCGCGGCGGCGCGGCGCGGCGAAAGCAGTTAATTGGGAGCAGCCAGGCGGCCAGGAGCCTTGTGCACAGACGGCGGGGGCCAAGGGGCGGACTCCTCGCAAGGGCGACGGCGGGACAGCCCGGGAGGCGCGGGCGGGCGGCGGCCATGCCGCGGCGCCGGCCAAGCGTTGGGGCGGCGGCTACGGCGTTCGGCCTGCGCGGCAAGTAGCTGGGACGGGAGGTAGCTATCGCGGCCGGGCGATGGCGGCCCGGCGCGTGGCTCGCCCGATGCCCGCGGGCCCGACGCGGCCGCGGGGCCGGGGTGGCCCACGGGATCGGGCCATGGGCCGAGGACGCCGCCCGGCGGAGGCACGGTGCGGCGCGACGCTGCCCGCAAAGCGGCCACGGCCCGCCCGACCCCGGTCGCGGGCGCACCGGGCCGGCCCGTTGTACATCTATACCCTCAGCGAAAGTCGTAATAGCATCAATCTAATTAACACTTATATTTTAAAAAGGAGAGAGGGTAAAACAAAACAAAAGCAAAAGGCTGATAGAATCATCACTTCATCAGCACCACGATGCATATCTATATATCTTGTGAGACATAAAGGTGGCAGCTCATATATGCATGCCAAGCTTTGCAGGAAAGAAAAATAAAGCGGCTTCCGAATGCAACAAAGAAGAAATTAAAAGCAGCGTCCATGCATGTAATAGATGAGATGCTGCAACTAACAATGCAAGCAAGGCATCGTACGTACTCGTGCCTGGCATAATTTGTGAGTGTGCTTTTGCTTTTTTTGCCTTGTTGGATCGGCAACAGCTAGCTGCTACTTCATTCCAATTCCATCGGCTTCTGCTTCCATTGGTGGCATTATTCATGCACTGGCATCTGCCTTCCATTGGCGGCCAGTTCATCTCTTTCCATGTCAATAATTTTAGCCTCACATGTGAGAAGCATAATCAAAGAGAAGAGAACTTTGAACAAATCAACAGTAGAAGTTGCTTGCCACATTATTATTTGTTACCCCAAAAAAAAGGAGGATGGAAGACTCCGTGGCATGCCATGCCATTGCCAGCTTGACTTAAGAACTTTGAAAAATAAAATTGTATTCACTTTTCTCTGCAGGGCTGGGGGCTTATATTGGATAGAGAGCAAATTGTAATGGCATGGTTCAAAATAGATAAGTTGTAGTGGTATACCTCCCTCAGCTGAAGTCGTGATGACATCAGTCTAATTAACCCTTGTTTTTAAAAGGGAGGGGGTAAAAAAAAAAAAAGCAAAAGGCTTTGCAGGAAAGACAAAAAAAAGCGGCCTCCAAATGCAACAAAGAAGGAAAGCAGCGTCCATGCCATGCAAGCAAGGGATCATAATCTTGTGCCTGGCATAAGTTGTGAGTGTGCTTTTGCTTTTTGTTGCCTTGTTGGATAGGTAACAGCTGGCTGCTACTTCATTCCAATTCCATCAGCTTGGCCTGCTTCCATTGGTGGCATCTGGCTTCCGCAGGGATATCGATCGACCAACTCAGTCTCCATCATCTTCATCTCCCTCTCCGCTTCCGCAGAAACGAAAGGTGCGGTGTGTACAATATTATCCATTTAATTGTTTTTGCATTCAAATTTTTAATCCATTTGTTTTCTTTCATTTAACAAAGAGCAGGACGGCAACACGTACGCCTATTACCCATTTTGACCAGCTGCCACCACCCCCTTATTTGCCTAGCTTGGATTGTGATGCGTTGTGAATGCCGATCGACGCCTCCATCATCTCCATCTCCAACGATCCGGAGAAATTAATTAAAGGTGTGTGTACATACACTTTTGGGATTAATTCTTCGTTAGAGTGCGTCGTGCATGCGTGCTAATTTGCTTGCTATGCATTTCCGTGTTCTGTGTGCCAACATTATAATTGGTCAACGCATGCTCCCTCCGTGCAGGTTTCTAAATTCTAAGGCGTCACTATCGTTCGTTCTGTATATTGATTCCATCAGTTGGCTGGCTGGCTGGCTGGCTTCTTCCATTGCATTATTTGTGGCACGGCCATCGGCCAAGCATCTGCGGCTGCAAACTCACTCTCCACCATCTTCATCTCCGATTCAATCCTCTTCCGAGGCAGAAACTAACGGTACAGTATGTGTATGTGTACGTCATTATCCATGCTGATTTTTCTTCAATTAAGAAACTGATTAGCCTTGTGTGCGCATGATTTGCATTGTTTGCTTGCTTGCCGTCTCGAACTAAAATCAAATCTAGATCGTCGATATGATCGGGGCGCGTATATGTCGTTGGGATTCCGTTATGGAGTCATATGGCCGATTAATAATGCAAGCATCTGTCTAGCAGGACTACCACCTCATCGATCGTTTTTTTTTAAGAAAAAAACACTTCTCCTGTATTTGATTTCAGGCAACAGTGTTGTACCACTAACTAGTACACATAAATCATTACTTTTTTGGTTTAGTTTGTCTTTCTGTCATAACATATTAACTTGTGTCCGTGTTGTCTACCTATAGAAATAATTGTAAAATGTTAATTATCATTGTGCTAGCACAAATCAGATTTTGTCTGGCTTGTGGTTAGTTTCGGGCTTAATTTTATTCTCGGTACCGAGAATTCAAGATTGCACCTATAGAAATTGCAGCGAACGAAATCTACAATTTTACTATAAAATATATGCAATAATGGTCGCCTGACAGGAAACTAAAAATCAGCTACCTAAATTTTAGCATGTCCCTTTTTTCCATAGTTATGTAGGGGAGAGAACGAAGCAACGTACCCTCCCAGGCTCCCAGCAGAGAATACAGAGCAGCAGCAAGCAAGGGATCGTATCTGGTCTGTGACTCTGAGTGCGCTTTTGCTTTGTTAGCAATAAGGACGCCCAAAGAGGAGGACGGCAATTAAGCATCTATCTGAGATATCGATCGACCATCCATCACTCTCCATCATCATCTCCTCTACTCTTCTACAGAAACTAAAGGTACGATGTGCACATTATCCAAGTTTTTTTAAAACAAACGAGTCGGTACTGCAACTAATAAACCCTCTCCAATTGTTCGATCTCCCTGCTGCTTCTCGTCAAGCCTTGCATTGGATCCTTCAAATCATTCCAGCGTCCAATCTATCTATATTTCGGGGATCGACCAACTCACTCTCCATCATCTTCATCTCGGATTGATCGATCTTAGTAGAAACTAAAGGTACGTAACCAGTTCCCAGTAATATATACTAGCTACTCCTAGATAGATGTTAGTGTTGTGCGCGTGTGCTTTGCTTTTTTCGAAATCACGCGTGTGCGTGTGTTGCTTTAAAGGAAAAAGAGTATACATGGCTTTGCGTGTTAAACGGCGAGCTGTCATGGAACGCGTGAAGCAAACACACTTACATAAATCACCGGCTTAAACGGTGGAGCTTAGAGAGGTGTACTACGGAACGAAACTAATGCGCGACTAATGCGACCTGCACTGCTAATCAGTCCTCGTGCGAACCATCGAGCCCCGCCGAATTCCTCTTCCGGCGAGCACGGCGCAAGACGGGTACAAAGCATTCATCGAATCCCGCCAGAGGCAGGGACATCTTTGTGAATGCTTCGTCGAACTTGATGGCGACAGTGGGATCCGGCGTATTAGAACCCACCACACCAGGCTCCCACTTGTTGAGGAGGACGCGCCAGATTTGGATCACGGAAGGGCGTCTTGGCAGCTAGCCGTCATCTGCGTCCGCGGGGTCGGCCGCCGTCGCAGTCCTAGTAACCCGAGTCGAGGAGTCCGAATCACGGTCTCCTCCGGCCGCAACGCCACGGAGTCGATGAATGCCGCCGCCGAGGCCGATGTAGGCAGACCGGCAACAGGCGTGAGAGTTGCCATTGTTGTGGCAGCCGCCGCCGCTGAGCAGCAGCGTCCCCATCAACCGCCGCCCGCACCTCGGCCCCGGAATAGTCCGTGGGGAGCTCGCCGTCGCGCCATCACCGTCAACCTCCCCCGACACCTCCACAGCGGGATCGAAGGCTCCTCAGCGGTAGTATCATGGAGTCAAGGAAGGCTGCCACTTTGAAGCCATTGTGGGCTCGCGAGATCGGTGTGTGGCAGCTGGTGTGGTCGGTGCAGCAGTGGGTGTGGTCGATGTCGGACCCACTCTTTGTGCACTCCTCGCTAGCCACCTGTGACACCTCAGTAGCCAAAGAGGCAAACGAACGTGTGACGAGGGAGGCCACAAGCTCATCAAGCATTGGGTCCCGCCGAGTGGGCGGCTCCGCAACCACACACGGCACAAGCATGAGTGGGTCGGCGGTGTTGGCGTGGATGGCGGTGAAGTTGACCGTCGTAGGGGGCCTGGCGCCACTCGCCAATCGGAAGCATTGTCGACGTCGATGGGGCCGGACGGAGGATCTATCCGACGAAGAAAGGAGCCGCATGCGGCTGGGACGCATGAGGGGGCTCCCCGGGTCATCCCACACGATCGACGCCGTGGCGATCCGGGGAGGGAGTGGGCATGGGCGTGGCTCGCGCACGGCCCATGAGGGGTGCCGGAAAGGGAGACGATGTCGTCGGCTTGCGATCCCCTCACCCGGTGCCGTGCTAAAGGCGAAGAGCCAATGGGACGGAGAAGAGCACCGAAAGGGCGTTGTGATCCCCAGCTGAAGAGTTGGAAGCAGAGGCCGATGAGCGGCGGCCTGACAGGCCGCTAGCGACAAGGGAGAGGTGAGGCATGATGGCGGCCACACCCAACGACTCGACGAGGGTGAAGACATCGCCGTCGACAAGGCAAAGGCGTAACACGTGCCGGCGGTGGCAGGCCCTGGTTCACGATGGCTATGCCAGCCACCAGGTTCTGCGTGCCCGTTGGCTGCTATCGAGGCGCTGTGTGTGAGGGACACGGCGCGACCGACCGCCAACCGAACCGTAGGGAGTGCGGGCACCGGGCATTTGTAGGCGCCGTAAGGCGGTCATCGGGAGCACTGGACAAGGCGGCGACTAGCACATCGACACCCGCTCCTGGCCTCCTCTGACGATGGGGCCGGCAGCAATGGCGACACCGGCCGTGGCGGTTGTGGCAGGTCCCGATGGCGTCCGCCGACGATGCCGGCGGCGGTGCGAAGGCTCGAGGTCGGGATGGCCGCCGTCGGGAGCGGCTCCAACCGGTGCCCCCTGGATTACTCCAGGCAGAGAGTGGACGACAAGGCGTGCCGCCGCAGACGGTGGGGGTCTCGGCTCGATGACCTCAACCTCGTCGCCCAAGCAATTAGATAACTTGTCCTCCCAACACATTTCCTTGGATCTTCGGCGGAGGGGAAGTAGGGTGCCGCATAAGAGGAAAGGCCCTGTTGTAGCCGTTGGAGACAACCTCCAGAGTGGGCATGGACGGGGGAGGCGTCAGCCGCGAGCCATAGCTCAGCCAGGCGATTGACATGGGCGGCAGCGGTGGCGTCCCCTAGTGCCGCATGGGAGGACGCGGCGGTGAAGGTAACGACGGCTGTCCCCGAGGACAGCGCGGCGCATGGTGGGCCCGGCCGGAAGTAGGCGATGTGGGTGTCGGGCTGGTGGCGGATGCATCCGGCGCGCCACCCTGGCCTGGCCGCGGCGGCGGAACGGGGTGGAGTCGACCGCGGCGGCAACTTAGGGAGATGCGGCCGCGAGGGAGCGCGGCGTCCACTGGCGGCCTCCATGGGGTCTCGGCGACCATGGTGGCGGCGGAGAAATCGCGAGGTGCCCTCCCCGTCGTCGTGCATCCCGCTGCCTCAATCCACGGCACGGGGCCCATCGGCCACCGGCGCGGCGCATGAGCGCCCGCGACGCTGCTGGGACGCACGCCGATGACGAGGGCCCACCAGCCCGGGTCGCCGGCGGCGTCTGCGGCGTCGGCGGGGAGGCCGGCCACATCCGCCGGATCGGTGGGCGGTGGCGCCGGATCGAGGCACGCCACCGCCCGTTGATGCGGATGCCGCGGCTCCACCCCGAGATCCACCGGGCCGCCGTGGGAGGGCGACGGGGTAGGTGGCTCCGGCGCCGCGGAGACCGCCCACGATGGAGATGGCGCCACCACAGCAAAGAGGTCCCCACGGCGGAGCGACGGCTGGGAAGCCGCCGACGCGGCGGCACTAGCGGGCATGTCGCGGACGCACGCGGAGCGGGTTCCGACCTGGGAAGGGAGGGGAAGAGGGGGAGGGTGAGGCGGGAGATGGGGGGCGCCGGCGTCGGGCCGGCCGCTGGCCTCGGCCCGGCGGTGCCGTAGTTAGGGGTTTCATGGGTGGAGAGCCGTTGGAGGTGCGGGACCGGCTTCTTCGTTAATTATTGGATACTAGGTAAATGCCACGGGCGTTGCAGCGGAATACATAGTACCATGATAACATATTTATGAGTGTGTTATATTGTTACCTCAAAAGATATTGCAATCGTGATGTTTAGATGATCAATATTCCATAATTCTTCATGTCATATCCGATGCAAAGTCAAATAAAATATTAGTAATTGCCTCATGTCATATCTTATTGTGAATTTTAAATTGGAATGCACATATGACCTTGCAACCAATAATTAAGTTCCAACTTCTCAGTTAAAATCAATATTGCAAGGATCACTATTTGGAAAACAGTGAAAAAAAACTAAGCTCTACAATTAGATTTAAGCATGAGAAGCTCAGTAAATCCACATTAAGTATTTTTTCAATGACACTAATTAAACATTGTCCAGCACTAATTTCACCCCCTTCTCATTTCGAGGCATGTGTTGTCATTTACATAGGACACGCACCGGCAACTTTGGCAGGCAGAGGCCATAGCTCATTAGTCTCTTCCAACGGTGAGCCCAACACCGCCACCCATGCAAGGAGGCAAATGGGGCGGTGTCTATGTCGCTGTTGTACACACTCATAACCGCCATAGGACCTTTTAAGAAACCCACCGGTATTGCTTGGCAAGTAGTTGCCCTAAATCTCCATTTACTCGGTCTATGCATTGATCTCTGGAAACATGGTGCCAAAACTCATGAGTCTGATGACAGTTAACATATTAATTAAGGAAATGAAAGATTAGTTTGGAGTTGAGAAGTGAAACACAGCTAACTATAGAAGCAAATTACTAAGCAGCATATTGCCATCTTTGTTGCACTGTTCATTTGTTCCTCTTTTCTGGTTTCAAATCCATGGCACCTCTTTTTTTGCTGAAAACAGAGACAGACTGAGGCAGCAGCCTATAGGCAGACTCAAACAAAGATACATCTGTCATTTCTCATATTAAAAAGTTAAATTGACACATAAATCTTAGGCCACATTGCCACAATAATGAAAAGCTAAGCAAGATGTGATACAATAGGCCACCAAACAACAAACACTAAGCCAACTGATCCTATTGGAAATCAAGCTCATGATGATCCAAAGTCAAGCAAGACACAAAGTCCATCAGGCTTGGTAATATAGTTCTTGTAAACTAATATTGTCAAGTATAAGAACTTTATAATTCACATAAAGTATCTATATGATTTTAAATTGGCAGGTGTGCATCTAATAGCACGTGGTTCTCACTCTCTATGAATGCATCCCTGTCAAAGGTAGCATCAGACTGCATAAACCCAACATATTTAGTTAGTAGGAACAATTAGTGAAAAGGCATCAGGATTAAAATAGCTAAGCCTATCACTGATCGTTGAGCTTTTCATAGGACTCGATTAGGGTGCCTAGTTTCTTCTTAACATAAAGGCATAAAGCCACATAGTTCCAAGTTTGATCCTTTTTAAAAAAACTATAGAACAAAATGATTACATATAGAACTGCATGTGCGATGCATCAAAAGAGATGTTCAGGATATAGTGTCATTATATCAGCAGTTCAGTACCAAAGCCACAATGATATTGAGCTATAAGTGAGCATCCACAAAAAAATAGCAATGCTCGGTGTTTTTTGACACTGATATTGAATTATATGAACTATCAGTTACAAATTCCAAAGCAAATACAAATTTGAGCTTTCCTATCTGTTTGGAGAGACATGCAGTGTAGCCAGATCTAGGCATGTGTTCACTGCATTCCAGTCACTCACATGCCTTGTATTATCAACAAACATAGGCATACGAAACCCTAATACAAGTAGCGTAATCACTGACATGCCTTGTATTATCAGCAAACATTGGCATATGAAAACCTAATACAAGTAGCGTAATAATGCAACTGGACCCATGTTTAAATTGAGATGAATAAAAGCATGCACCAAGTATTATAAGGCTTAAGTACTTCATCCAACAAAGTTCAAACCTTCTAGGGCCTTGTTATGTGAGTATATCAGTTGCTATTTTAGACACATATTGCTCCCAATCAAGAGGCGCCACTTGATTTGGCATAAATGAGTATCTAAAGGCCAAAAAAAAAAAATATAATTAATGAATAATTCAGAGGTTAGAAAGTTTGAATAACTTACAATTTGAAATGGAGCGAGTACTGTTGTACACGTGCGCAGAACTAAATAGACTTCACTGCTAACTGACTCTCCACTTCTCCAGCAATTTTCAGACCTCAACAAGCCTGCAGGTTCAGGATCTTGTTTTGAACCTGCATTTTGAAAGTCTGAACCGTCATTGACAGTCTGAGTTCAGAATAGCGTCAGGGTTGTATCCATTTATTATTAATGCAATAATGTGCAGCTTTCTTTCACGTTGGAGAAAAGAAGCCGTGATATTAAGTGCAGTAGTACTACTACAGTATTAAATAACAGAGTTTATCAAACTTTATATTGATTGAAATAAAAAGTTTCAATCTAAAATCTTTCACTGTCATTATATTTCTCTCGAAGCAATTTTGTATCAATGACGTATATAGCACATTTTACATGTATATAGCAGTCGATTAGAATTTACCTGACTTGTCAATTTCTTGGGACTGTAGAAGTGTGGAGCTGTGTTACTGTCAGTCAATGGGAATTCACTGGATCGGATAAATCAGGTGCAGTCGACATTGTCGCCAATCGCCATCAGTCAGTCGGATTCCGATCCATCTTGAGCCTCGCCACCGTCGTCGTCTGTGGTCTCCTCGCGCCCGACCTCCGGTGCCCGGCTCCGGCATCCTCTCTTCTCCACCTTCCGGACCAACCAAACCAACCCATGACTCATCCACCGCCCAAGCCTTAGCTCATCTGTATCCGGTGGCAAGGAACGGGTGCGCGCGCGCTTGATTCGCCGCATCTGATCATCACGGCCGCGACCGCGCGCCTTCCGTCGCCTCCCGCCACCGCCACACGGCCACGATGACGCATGCTCGGCCACCGCTTCCCGCGCTGCGCGGTCTGCTGCAGTTGCGGAGGAGCAGCATCTTCGCCCGCTTCGCCTGGACAGGCGGGGGCGGCGCCATCTAGGGAGGGGAGGCGATTTTCTCGGAGATGTGGGAGCGGTTGTGCTATAGGCGAGCACGGTCGTCGGTCGACTGTAAGCGAGGAGATTAGTGGGGGCGGGAGATTAGCGAGTGGGGGCGGGCATTGGAGCTTGGAGGGACCGTGGCTAATCGTGAGGTGCTGATCTCTTGTGTGCGTGGGCGCGTGGGGAGCCTGGGAGAGCGCCGTGGCGACGCGATTAGACGCCGGGTGAAGCAGACGATGACATCCGGGGTTTTTTTAGTAGTATAAGATAAGATACGACTAACAGTCTAACACCAGAGGACCGCCTTGCATTGCCTGCTTTCCGTCTCATCTCGAAACAAAATAAAATCAATGGAAGATCGCATCGATGCTGCGTGCAAGTCTCGAAAAAATACTAATGTTGTGTGCACGCCTGCCTACATACAGGGAATCGATCGAATGCACTGCACGTTGGGGATTGGAGAGCAAGGTCGTCTTTGATGATCAAATGTGCTAGCTGACGTGATCGACTCATGCTCATCATGGGTTAAGCTGACGAGGATCTGTCTCCTCGTGGACTCCCCTGTTGATATAATTTGCTCCTCTTGTATAGTAACAGAGGAGTTTCATCATGGCACGAGCGAAGGTACCGCTACTCTCTGACTCTCATGTTTTATGCATATTTTCCTAGCAGTTTGTTTTCTTTACCAAATTCCTTGTATAAATGCCGAACCGATCGATCTTAACTAGCTATCCCCACGTTCCAGGGAATCTACGCAATAGATGTCGTTGGTGCCAGAGAGGAAATATTGAATATTATTCAAGGGGACCTCAAGAACAACATAGTCTACTTTGATGGGTGGCGTGGCTTTGGAGCAACAGCGGTTCTTAGATCCATAGCAAAAGCACTTCCATCTATGAAATCTCCTCCTCCAAAATTGCGCTTTGGCAGAACCATTTACATTGATTGCTCAAGGTGGGAGAGTAAAAGGTCAATGCAGAGAAAAATTGCAGAGGAGCTGGGACTTGACCGGAAGACTATGGCCATGTTTGAGGAGCAGGACGAGGAGGACGACTTCAACGGAGTGGATCGTGGATCTCGGGATGTACGACAAGTTTCAGAAATGATTACACAATCCCTGATGGGAATTAGATTTATGATGATTTTCATCAATGGGAGTACTGATGAGATTGACCTAAGGGAACTTGGTATTATCGAATACCTTGGAATGATAATATGGACATTTGGAAGGAGGTTCGTGACTATGTATGCGTACAGTGGGACCCATGGCGTTGAGAGACTAACAGAGAATTTAAGACACACTGGCCTCTTCATTGGTACCTATAAACTACCCACCAGTCTATTAAACTCACAGCTTAATGCAGTGTTTCTTGAAGAGGCTGCCAACATAATTGCTAGCTATCCATTTATGAAGGACATCGACTTAAGAAAGGTCATAGATTGCTGTCGCTATGGATTTTTACTGCACCGCAATTCTTGCAACACCCTTAAATTGGATTGGGCAGCTCATGCTCCCAACTTCTGGATATGCGATGGGATCATTCCAGAAGGGGATAGAGCTAGGGAGGTTAGCAATGCATTGGATTTGGAAATAAAATTTAGTGGTGACGATTCTCTGCTTGGTAGGGTGTTTGCTATGATGGCAGATCATTCAGAGTCTTCTCATCTGCTAGTTGAAGGTGAAGACGATGACAACGTTGATAAATATAAAAAGAGGCCTTACCGTTGGATTTATGTCACCTCAAAGAATAAGGTACATGAAGACAACATGCAGACTATACTGGCAACTGCATCGTCAATCTTCCTATCATTTGACAAGACTAGTAGTGCACCAAAGTTACCAAATGCCTTGTTTAAACAATGCAGCAAACTTGGTGTTCTAATTCTCTTCAATTGTGCCTTCAATTTTGTGTCCCCTCCTTTTGTCTGTTGCAATACATTAAGATTCCTTGGGCTAGAATACTGCATACATCAGAATAATACAAGTGAACTTGAAGGAGGGGAATGTATCACCAAGTGGACATCATTTCTGCATAGCCTATGGGTGCTTGACCTGCGTTACACAGACTGGGGTGAGGTCTTATCTGAGGAAAACATAGCTCTTATGGATAATCTCATAGAACTAAACATACAAGGAGTTAACAGGAGCTGGCCGTATATGGGCCAATTATTACAGAGAAGGCTACCTTATCTTCAAAGACTTCGGATAATCAATCCTACACATCAGGAAGAGACATCCATGGACACTGAAAACTCATTTGTGGATAAGAAGCATCTAGAAATACTTGATTTGTCTGGTAACCGTGACATGAAAAGCCTGCCTGGAAGCTCATCAGAGGCAAGCAAACTTCAAGTACTTGTTCTAGATGGTTGTGATGGGCTTGAGAAAGTTGTGGTGGCCAACTCCTCACTAAGATCATTTAGTTTCGATGGTTATGGACCAACATCCCATTGGACATCTACTGGCAAGCTACCTCCAATGAGTTCTCGTCCAAAGCATCGTCCATCTGCTGATGTCAGAGCCTCCAAGATATCTCTAGAAGGTTGCACATTGTTGAAGGATCTGTTCTTGCGTGGGCTTCCCAATCTGGAGGAGCTAGACCTTTCAGGATGTGCGATCAAGGTTCTTGACTTTGGAGTTATGGTGGTGGATGTCCCGAGACTCAAGCGACTCTTTCTGCTAGGCTGTGAGAACCTTTGTGCAATAAAATGGGGCTCATATGAGGAAGAACTGAAGTTGGAGTTGATCTGCATAGACACACGACCTAGAGTTGTATGTGCTCGGCCATTGTCCCTATGTACCCAACAGAAATCCATCCGGAGGCAGGTGCACGCAATCTTTGTAGATGCTAGGCTTGCTCGGTCCCTTTGGGCTCCCATACATAGTGCTCCTTCTGATGCATGTTATTTCAACATTAGCATCACCTCTTCAGCTACATGCATGGAGACTATTCAACCTGAAGCAACAACAAACAAGGAGAAGGTGACTTGGTCCAATGATCATCAACGACACTGTGACATAGCTGCTAAATACAAGTATTCTGACGTCTTTACGAAGGTTGGTGATGGACCAGCCCTGATGCAGGCCTTCCCGCAGGGCCCAACGGGACAATTGGATTGCCATGTTGAGATTGGTGAGGGAAACCGTAGCGTGCAGAGTGAGGTGGAGGCAAATCCTTATGGTGATAATTTGGCTAGATTGATGAGATGGTATACCAAATCTCTACATGTGCATGATTTCTCGACTTGCAGCAATACTATGCCTACAAAAATTGGGAATCCCTCAGGTGGTGTCGCGTCGAGAGGTGCCCCAACATGCATGCTGTCTTTCCTCCGGGTGCAGAGGATGTGAAAGGTAAGCTAGAGACCATCTGGGCATCAGATCTCCTGATGGCCGTTGTGTATGGAGCAAAGGTGTCACTGACCGTGATCACTTCAGAGGCCTACGATACTTGCTCCTGCGCTGTTGTCCAAGCCTCCAGTTTGGACTTGCGATGGGCAAGCGTCCCTCCTTCCCCAGCTTGGAGACCCTCCACATCATCCACTGCGGCAGCCTCAGGCACATTTTCGTACCGGGTAGTGAGAAGTACCAGCACACAAGCATCGAGTTCCCGAAGCTCACCACCATCCACCTGCATGACCTGTCGGCGCTACAGCAGATATGCGAGGCTGCCGAGATGCTGGCGCCTGCTCTGGAGACCATCAAGATTAGGGGATGCTGGAGCCTGTGTCGCCTGCCGACCTTGAAGGGCCGTGAGCCAGGCATGAAGAGGCCAATCTTGGAGATCGAGAAAGACGTGTGGGATGCGCTGGAGTGGGATGGGGTACATGCTGGCCACCACCCTTCCTTGTACATGGCACCGGTGCACTCGCGCTACTACAAGAGGCGCATGCTCAGGACCACCGTTCTCAGGTAATATTAAGTACTACATACATTCATATGCGTACATACGTACATCTTGTTGTTGCTAGCTAGCTCAATTCATAATAAGGTAGCACATGTACTTGTTGTTAATTGATTTGATTTGCTTCTCGGTAACTCCCTCTGCCCAGGTGATGGAAACTCATTGATGGATGCTGCCTACCTGTTTGTTGTGTGAAAGGCACGGGGCTTCATGTTAGCCCCTGCCTTTGATGACCAGCTGTCCGACCGAATTGTCCAGCTACCCTCATTTGCAATTCTCAGTGTGTTTGCTTTGGTTTTGAAATAACAAAGACAGCCAGGCGCCGGATTGGTGCCTAATGCCTGCATGCCGGTGGTGCGTGCAGTGCAGCCACCTGCTTGGCTCTCTGATTGTGTGTGTGTTTCAGCTAGCCAAAAGATGAGTTTGTTTCATTGTTTGTGTGTCTGCTACCTCAGCCCTGCACGTTTGTGAGGGATCAGACCAGCAGATGGTTGTAATAAGAGGCGCGTCGTCAGCACCTGTCTTGTCTGGTGCGATTTGATGGCTGCGCTCATGGGATTGCTTTGCTTGCTTATATATGTATGTATATATATCCTTGTGAACCAAGCGGCTGTGTATTCATGCTGATCGTGTGCTATCCTTGTGCTCACGCATATGAATATGCCTGCTGTATTGGTGAACCATTAATCAAGCTACAATAATCTATGATTTGTGGTGTGGGATTGATTTTTATATGCTCTCTGCTTGTGGCTCTACTCTGTTGAAGCATTAACACAGCTAGTTGCCTTGCATTCCAACCAATTTCTTGTTGTCTGTCATCATTCCCAGCTGCCTGTTGTGGCTATCTATATATCACTGAGGACTATTTTGGATACACTTGTTTCCTATGAGGATTGAGGGGATAATTTCCGTGCCGATCCCTTCCAATCCCCATGGAGAGTTATTGATCCAAGATTCCAAGGTGCCCTGAAGCTCTTACAACAAGGTTGCTGTTATTTTTAACATGCAGATGCCCCCTCGTTTTTGAACTTCATAGCCCAAAATCAACAAGCTCATTCTCCTTTTCTCCAAGACGTGGTGCGGAATAACTGAAGGCTCCCCTGCATACAGAGTAAGGTGACGGCCATGAAATCTAGAGAATTAATTACCAGGTGTCGGTTTCTAAAACTCAATGCTTTCTTAAAAAAAAAAAAATAGCCGACCTGAATTCTTCAAACAAAATGAGCCATAGAAACTCCAACAAATTTCAGTTCCATGTGTGTCCACAGAGCTTATACCACTTGTCCCCAACCATTTGAAACATAATGAGACATAGCTTGCTTTATAAACATAATCAGAAACGCCTCAACCATTCTTCAGAGTTCAGAATAATAGATTTCTGCTAACAAACTCTATACGGTTTGATATAAAACCAGTAATATCGACAGCATGAAGCATCACATGATAGTTTCACTTCGCTAAGTAAAGTATTCCAGTTTGTTTATGTCAAAGACAAAGTAATATAATAGGCCTGAGCACGTTATTTTTGCACCGAGGTTACAGTGCTGCAAATCAAAGAGGGAACGAAGATCTGGCATTGTTAAGTTGTGTCGAGAAACATATTCTGCTAACACTTGCAGCTCAAAACTAAGCATCACAACTACAAGCTATGGTTTTTCAAAGATCAAATCAGATAATGTGATTCTCAGACTGCAACCGCTGCATCTTCAGAAACCAATGCTGATCTCCACAGGGCAAAAACCTAGAAACAAGTGGACAGCCTCATTTTTTAAGTGCATTCATCCTGTCCCCCGGGTAGGTAGTACAGCTTAGCTCTCGACTTTCTTCCTGTCCAAGATCTTGATTTCTTTGATGTTTGGTGAGTAACTGAACAAAAAGGGAAAGTCGCATCAAGAAAATAGTCCAAGCAAATAGTTGATAGCTAATTAGAAGAAGACATGTGGCCATTCAAACAATGATATGTTTCCATTCAAACAGCGGCAGGTTTCCATTCAAACCATATAATATAATTTGGTGAAATCTCAAGCCATTCCATTCAAACAGCGGCAGGTCCCCATTCAAACCATATAATAAAATTTGGTGAAATCTCAAGCCAATTAGTATCGTATATGCAGTGTCATATGTAATGATATGTTTCCATGATTATGCTAGCTCTAAATATTAAAAGTTGAATTGTGAACGAAGCACAAAGGTCCTGATAATAATAATAATAATAAAAACCTAGTACTTATAGTCTTATAGCATCTTTTCAATGCATCTGTTTCCAGAGCAAATGCAGCAAAGAAAGGGTATGCTCCAAATTCAGAACAGAGGTATGAGCATAACTGGATGTGTTTATGAAACTATAATCTCCACTTTCGTACTAGGATGAGTGATAACAGGGCAAACACAGTTATGTCCATCATTCTGCAAAATGGCCAATCCGCCTATACTGTTCGGTACATCATCATTAACTTGCTTCAGGGTCATTAGCTATGTGTCACAGCATAGTTCAGAATATATAGCATTCATGGATTTACGGATGTACAACAAAAATAAGAACCAAACCTTTTCCCAGTTTAGCAAACATCCAACTACATTTCTCATGCAGAAATCACACGACTATGTGTAGTTTAAATGGTCGTTTTGCGGATGAACAACAAAAATAAGAACTAAACCTGACAAACTGAGCACAGTTTTCCCAGTTTGCAAACGTCCAACTACATTTCTCATGCAGAAATCACACGCCTATGTATAGTTTAATGGTCTTAATTTATCAGAGTATATTGTAAGGTTATGCACAGACAGAGGACAAGAACTCCATGTCTTCTATCTTAACGGACAGGGAGAAATGGTCCACTAGATAGTAGAAACATTCAATGAACACTAATTATCAGACAGGTATCAATGAAGAAGTTAATTCTAGCAGCACGAGGATAATTAAAAGATCTCTATATAAGAAGCACTTCACTTAGCATGATATGTTCCAAAACAAGGCATCCCAAAAATTAGAGTGGAGGGGCAAATGTTTGGATTGACTTACTGTGGAAAGACAGACTCGACTCCAACACCAGACACTAATCTCACGCAATCTGAAGGTTGTATTGATCCCAGCGTTGCGCCTTCCTATCACAATCCCTTTAAATGTCGATTCGCGCTTTTTGTTCTCAGGAACTTGCTGTTCATGGATTCACAAGAAGGATCAGTATCAGAAACATATATCCGAACTGTGCTAAAGCAGAAACATGAAGAAATGGTATTACCAATCTCATCTGAATCATACATCCAGGCTGCACATCAGGAATCTCCCTCTCCAAGCGGACATTTTCGACTGCCTCTTTGTTCAGGATCTGCAGTCAAACAAGAAAATTATTTTTTTGGGGTGATTTTGCCACTGTCACTGGATGTAACAACTAACACATGGTTCATGCAAGTATGTAACACTCACTCAGCTTACATACATATATTCATAATGTGCCTGGCGGTCTTGTCGGGCCTCTTGAACTTGATGCGCGGGGGGTGCTCAACCGCAGGAGCGGTGGAATCATCCGAATCAGAAGCCACCTCCGCAGCACTCCCCACTGTCAACAAACCCCTTGTCGCACCGAGAACTTTTGCGCAGAGACCGAAACCAGAGCCAGCGGCGGAATGACCCGGCTCTGCGCACGTATGGAATGATCTACCCCGATAGGGCGAGCGAACCCGTACGGCTGCCTGAGGTGCTTGGAGGCCGAGGATGGCTGCGCCGCCCCGGATGAGCCGCGGCTACGGGAGCAGCGGCATGCTCCAGGAGCCTCGCCGCCGGTGCACGGCTTCCGGCTCGGCAGACATTCCGGACCAAAGGCCCGTGCCCTGCGAAGAAATTTTGCACAGCATGATGGGAAGGGAAGGGAAGGGGTGGGAGACTGGGAGTACCTGGTGGGTGCTCGTCGCCGGCGAAGAAGAGACCACCGAAATCCTCAGCACCGGAGGGATGCAGCGGACGGGAACGGGAATTGCAGCGACGTCCGGCCCAATCCGGGTCTTCTTGTGGGCCGTTTTTCTTTCACACATCTCTTGGAAATTTCTTTTTTATTATTATTTCTCTCCCTTTCAATTTTTTTTTGTTCTTCTTTGTAGAAAAAGAATCTTGGTTTCATATCTATCCTCCTCTTGGGGCACTGTGAATGGCAATGTAACATTTTTGTATTTCTTTCTGTGGTAAAAGAACTGTGACTACAGTAATGATTCCTGGAGCATAAACCTCATGTTACGGATCAGCAAACCAATACATGAGCTACAAGACCAATATACTAATAGTTCTGAATGTTTACATTGTGTTCGGAGCGTGATTTCCAGATTCTGCTATAAAAAGGGCGATCCTGGTCAGCGAATGCAATGAAGGGTTTTAGGCTTCTGCTGCATTCCTATATGACGACACTTTTAAAATTAGCTTTGATCATAGAAAAAGATTTTGTTTGGAATTGGATCTCATTTTTGTATGATTTCCCAAAAAAAATACATTTCCCAATTTCACCTACAAATCGCTTGGCATATTACTGAATCTATTCTCTATATGAACCACATTCTCTATATGAACCACTATGCTTCAAAGTCAAGCAATAGCAATGCGCTCTAGCTTAGCTAGCTAGTTTCACAAATCAAAACTGCTTTTTTTTTCTTCGAAAAACAGAGGGGTCGGTGAATGCTCAAACCAGCAGGCAAGGAAAAATCAGATCAGAAGAAGAAAAAAAAGGTAGAGAAGAGACAAAGCACAGCCTGGGCTGGAGGCCCGTGCATGGGCTGCCCCTTGTCAAGCCCAATCTCATCCTACCCCGGCCTTTCAAGCCTGGCCCACGATCACATCTCTTCTCTTACGAATTGAGCACCAAAAGAGGCCCAGCAAAAGTGGCCACGTCGACAAAGAATTATCGGCCGTCCGTCGGGCGGTCGGACGGCTCAGATCGGCCGTCTATCCGACTTTTGCAAAAAAAGCCCTCGAACTTTATCGAAATAGAACCCCCGCCGTCCAGCCTCCTCTCATAGTAAATCTTGCAAAAACATCCTCGATCTTTTCCAAAATAGTACCAACCATCCGGGCAAATGTATGGGGCCTCTCATCAACTTGACGGGCGGCCTGCCACACCGCTTTCATTATTTGGGCCCTTCGGGCCCAAATGGCCTTCTCTTTTTTTGTCTTCTATTAAATCCTATAATATACTAATTTTGTTTATTTCATACAAAAATAATAAAAGCTCGTAAAATCATGAATTTTTTTTTTTTTTGAAGACTCACCATGATGCACTCTATGTACACAAAAAAGAATAATCAAAATTATTTACAAAAAACCTCCTTTAATTAAAAAATAAAACTTCCACGATGTTTATTTCATGAATATTTCATGATATTAACAACCTCTTTAAAAACCGAAATATTTCAAAAAATTATTATTCCATCCTCACCTAAAAAAACATTAAAAAGGAGTTCACGGTCATTTTTATGAGATTTGGAAAAAATAGGCAACAAAATAAAAACTCCGCGATTAACATGTCCAATCATCCACAAATGATAATTTAGGTAGCCACCATTATTCATATTTTTAAATACCCTAAGCGCAACGGCCAATGGCCATCTTGCGCACGACTTTCTAGTAGCACACGAAAGCAACCAAACCCTCTCCCAGGTGAGAGTTTTCGCGTATACCCTTATAAAATTTCCCTTATGCGCGTAATGCACCCAAAAAATTTCTTTTTCCTCTATGTCCAACTTGGACTTTCTTTTACCCCACATACTTTCTCGTTTGCCTCCGTCCAATTTCCTCCGTTAAGACGTTCTGGCGTGTGGGACCGCATTGAAAAACTGTCCAGATTGCCCTCCTGGTTTCTCGAGCTGTCTCGACCGAGACCGAGACCGAGCGGTCTCTGTTTCTCGAGCTCCCTGTTTCTCTCCGTGTATGACCGAGCGGAACTCGTGAGCGGCCGGAAAAAAAAATCGCGACCCACTGGAACCCTAGGTTCGTGGCCGGCGGGGGGCGCGGCTCGCGAGGCGGACTGCCTGGGCGCGGGAGCGGACTGCGCGCGCGGGCGGGCGGACTTCGCCGGCAGGGGCCGCGCGCGGCGGGCGCGGTTCGCCGGCGGGCGGCGGCGCGATTCGCGGGCACCGGCCGGAGATGGCGCGCGGCTGCGGGCAGGACTGCGGGGCGCCGGCCTGAGGTGGCTCTGCCATGGATTCTGAGCGCAGCAGAAAAAACTTTCTTTAAACAAGTTGCATGCATTTTCTGTGGTTCCATGCATTTTTCGAAGTGCTTTGCTTGATTTTTCTTTCTTTTCCCCACAGCAGAAAAAACTTTCTTTAAACAAGTTGCAGTCTAACTTGCAGATGATCATCGTTATTTCTCTCTCTCTCTACTCTTTTCTCTTGTTTATGCATGGAACAACCTGCGACGGTTTGGTCTGGATCTGAACCTTATGATTTCGATCGCGAAAGGGCCACTGATGAATGCTTCTTTTGCTTAAAATAACGATGTAAACTCGTACTTTAAATCTGTTATGTGATGGAAACACATGTGCTGTGATGTTGGGTCTCAATTCTTATTTTATTTATATCTTCATATCTACCGGTTGTGAAATAAATATTGAAAAAAAAATTATTTCGTTTTAAAAAAAACAACAGCCGCTCCCACAACGGCCAACAGCGCCAGGGGTAATCTAGTCTTTTCACCAAGCAGTTAACGGCCGTTACCTTCAAAAATTGATGAGAAGGGTATGTTAAAGAAAAGAAAGTTTAAGTTGGACACATAGGAAAAAAAAGGTTTTTGAGGGGTATACGAGGGAAAAGAATTTTTCATACGGGTATACAGGGGAAAAGGCTCCTCTCCAGCCACAGTCGTAACGGGCCACGGCAGAGTGTGTTCGCTCTTTGCACGCCGCCGTCGCCAGCCACCGTTCACCGCAGTGGACCAGTGCCATCGGCACCCAGCTGTCCAATCTCCGGCGCCGCCACATTTCCGTCCACCATTCGTCTCGGGTCCCGCCGCCTCTCCCCTGCTCTCTCGCGGCTGACCAGCGAACGACCAATCGGCCGGGAAGATCCCTGTGCTTGCATTCTCAAGGTTACTGATCCTCTCGCTGTCCTCCCATCTATTCTTCCAAAGTTCCAAGGCAGGCAATCGTCAAGTACTAACGCGATTTGTGATTTGGAGCGCTTTTTGGGCCTTTATTAATATGTATTAACCAATCGCCTTAGGTGGCCTAGGGTTGATGTTGTTGATTTGTGCTTTTGGTTGATACATTCGGACCTCTTGGTGTAGGACATCTCGATTTTTCTTGTTTGTTGAGCAATGTAGCTACCGGGATGAGGTATAGTGCTTTGGGTGGGTTCACAAGCCTTGTTACTGCAGGATGCTTTGGAGTTTTTTTTTTTTCTTAAAAAAAAAGTTATGAGGACTGTTTGAGTTTCTATTGATCTGCAAATTTCACGGGGACAATAAAATTTTGTTGTGACTGAGCACCATACTCCTAGTGTTAGCCATGTCCATCTTTTATGTCAATTCAGTGGAATTAGTTAGTTATCAGTTGTGCAATACCTTTTAATTTTTACTAGTCCATCAACCCCCGTTCTCGCACGGGCTAGAATCTTAATTATATGATCCACATTAGTTATTATTTAATGTCTCTGATAATAATAAATTTTCAGATTAAATTATATTGTTCTCTCTTTGTTCATTTTGTAACAGTTGTCACTTCAGAAATTATGTAGTTTTTTATGATAAACATATCAACTATTGATCTATTTCTTTTCCATCTATATCTTATGATGTCATGAATCTAATTTTTATTTTCATTTATTACCCTCTTTAATTGCTAAAATTTGCAGCGCTAAAATAAAGTTGAAACTCTCATTTCTTATTATATCTTTTACTCACATCATTTGGTACTTTCAAGAATGAAGACTTTAAGTTGTAGACGCACTACACCCTTAACTACAATGATGGCATGAAAACAGTCATTTTAATACTACATTGCTTCAGATTAGTTTAGAGCTTGACAAGAGATATTGGATTGGTACTAATGCTATCCTCAAGAGAATATTAATATTTAAGCCTTATCATTACTATTTGCACCAAAGCAATCTCGAATGCCACAAAGATATAGTCACTTGTATTCTGAACTATCTTGCCCGCCGACTTCTCAAAATGTTTGAATTTTATTATGAAAGAGTGATTTATGCAATAATGGTTATACTATCAATATATTGTTCCAAAAATGTTTTAGGTAAGGTGTATCAATAGCTCAAAAGTAACCCTTATACAATATCATGATTGTCAATAATTTTAATAAGTTTTTAGTACCATTGATGTATAATATATTTTCTTGTGTTGCTGAACATAACATATTTATCTCTCTCATACATGCTTTTGGATTTAATTTATACACATGATGTCACAATATGTGTTGTTACTTTAATTAAATTTAAAATATTGACTTTAAAAGGAGTGGATAATATAGGAACACATTCGCTACCATTAAAAGGAAGGAACATGTGATTCTTTATAGTAATTTAAATATTATTTTGTAACATAATGTGTTGATAAAGTGTTTAGATGTAATTTTAAGGATTTGAGGGTGTAACAGCATGAGGACAATTGGATGAAAATCTTTATTTACTTTAGAAAATGTTTCTTAATTGCACAAGTCAGTAACATAAAAAGATTCACATGTTACCTTAGATTGATTTACAGATTTACATAGGTAGGTAATTATTTATAAAATAGCATAACTCCTATACTTATTGTTATCAATGGTAATCAACATATATGACTGATGGTTGTATGGTTTTTGCTTTTTGTGAGAACTTATAGAATTTATCTTTTTCTAGTGATGCCGTTAGGATTGACATGGGCTCCATTCGCTACCATTAAAAGGAAGGAACATGTGATTCTTTATAGTAATTTAAATATTGTTTTGTAACATAATGTGTTGATAAAGTGTTTAGATGTAATTTTAAGGATTTGAGGGTGTAACAGCATGAGGACAATTGGATGAAAATCTTTATTTACTTTAGAAAATGTTTCTTAATTGCACAAGTCAGTAACATAAAAAAGATTCACATGTTACCTTAGATTGATTTACAGATTTACATAGGTAGGTAATTATTTATAAAATAGCATAACTCCTATACTTATTGTTATCAATGGTAATCAACATATATGACTGATGGTTGTATGGTTTTTGCTTTTTGTGAGAACTTATAGAATTTATCTTTTTCTAGTGATGCCGTTAGGATTGACATGGGCTCCATTCGCTACCTTTATTTAGAATTTATCGGGTTTATATCTCTTCTTAGTGCAATACTTATTTAGTGGAATTCTGTATTGTTGCATACCATCTTGTGCCACTATTAATCTATAATTTAAATTTAAATTTTTTATCTAGATATTGTGATTATTTTTATTCACTACATTGTATTCAATGTAAATATTTTATATGGTTATATACTTTTTTTACAATTTTAGTTGATTTGCTTGATATGTTATTTTTTTTTTGCAAATTTCCTCTACTAATTAAATAGCTTAGAAACATTCTTACATAATATACATGTTAATTCATATAGTTTAAATGTGAGTTCATCATCTGTTGAATGTATTATTACAGAATGTGTTTTAAGTAATAAACTCTAGGTGCTAACAAAATATAGGAATATATGGAGATTAGTATTCTTTTCTCTTCATTCTTATGCACCTTTTTGAGACAGGTCACACCTTGTCTTACATTATCATCAATTTCCCTTCTTCAATCCCTATCAATTATATTAACATGGGTTCATTAATTTATGGGTTACATATGATTTATTTCTTCTTTACTCTAATTTGCATAGACATTGGCGTGGGCGTAGTAGCATGAGCAGGCAAGAGTAGCATACCTGTAGCTTAGTGGTGACAGACCGCTCATGTGTGCCACTAAATGTAGACGGGGACCTCAGGCTTCTCATTGCCAGCCAAAGCTTGCGGCCTTGCGCCTGTCACAAGAGATGCATACCTTTTTTGCACCTGTCGCAAGAGATGCATACCTGCAGAGCAAGAACTGCGAGTATGAGCCAGCAAGAGCGGCGTACACGTAACAAAAGTAGTGTATATGCATTCCTACTGACGCGTTGACAAAACCGGGTTTATATGCGGTTATGAGATGTCTAGCGCTAGCTCGTCCAAACCGATAACCTGGTTTTTCATGTTTTCTCGGCTGGTCCGTTTGTGGTTTTTGAAACATGTATGCCCCAACTCAAATTGGAGATTGATTTGGTAATTGAAAGAACAACTAATATACTCCAAAGAAGCTCACCAAGCCTATCCGTCATCTGGGGTGCAACGTGCATGGAACTGACAAGGTGTGATCGGGAGGAAAGCCCAGGCAATAAGTGGCCGTGAGGGAAGCCTGACGTAATAACGTGCTCTAATTTCTCTTCTCTGCGCGACTCTTCCTCAACGCCAGCAAAGAGAGAAGCTTGGTGTACGTATATATCCAGACGTCGTCCAGACCAGCAATTGTTCGGTACGGTACCTGAGCTGAGGCTGGCGTCACGGCAGCGAGGATGCCCTGGAGGGTCATGGCGGCAGCGGAGAACGATCCTTGTTTCTGTTGACGCAAATTAGAGTTCGCACCAACACACTCGAAGGTCACGACGGACCAGAGATTACAGTAGGATAATCAACACACTTTCGCGGTAAAGAGCGGGCGAAGTTTACAAGCAAACCGCAAAGGATAACAATCGCGCTTTACGTGGACGAAGAACGGCTAGTTTCCGAGCAAACTAGCAAAGAAGCCGCCCGCTCTCGCCGGGGAGGGACCCGTCGAGGTGGCAAGGACGTCGTCGGGTTGCCCTAGGTTGGCCGGCAAGCCTAGGGCGCCATCCTTGGTCGTCGGATCAAGCGATGAACAGCATGTAGAAGGTTGAAGAGAGAAAGTAGGGTTTGTAGATTGGTTTGTGTCGATTGGATGTAGATGGGATCAAATCGCCATGAACCCTTCATTATATAGGGGAGGGTGGTCTTATCCTTTTAGGAAGGCGCCCTAGGACGTTTCCAATCACCAAAAATCGCACCAAACAAGTTTGGAAACAAACCGATTTGGATACGATTCGGATCAGCCGAAATCGGGCTGACCGGACGCCGCTACTGATAGCACGGGACGCACCGGTCGTCGCGTCAGCGGCAGAGAGGTCTGCGGCGCGACCCGCCGGACGCAGCGCTGACCGGACGCTGGACCGGACGCACGGGCGCGTCCGTCGGCCGGTGTCCCGCCCGCCTGTTCAGAGACGCGACCCGGCCGGACGCGACTTGACCGGACGCTGGACCGGACGCGCCCGGTGAGTCCGGTCGGTGAGTCCGGTCACCTTCCGAAAGCCGTTTTCGATCCTCCTCGAGAATTTGGCTAAGTCTGGAAATTTGCGGTGACTTGGACCTCCAAAATATGGCTAAGTCTGGAATTTTGCGGTGGTTTAGCCTATGCCATTTTTGGGTGTCAACATATGCCCCCCTGTTTTCAGGTGAGAAGTGCACGAACCTGAAAACAAAACAAGAAAAACCAAACAACACGAATGCCCATCGTATCGGTTGTCCAGTAACTAAGGGCGATACTATGTATCGGCCATTTTAATTCACACATAGGAATATGCATGACCGAAATAAAATATTTTCGGCTTTTGATCATTGATAAGCGTGATAATTTGGCAACCCCCAATAATATAAAGACCCATACCAAGGATCAACACAAGAATATGAGGGATAACTATGCAAACCATGAGGTGAATTCCACATATGCACAGGCAGAGAAAATGGATGAGGCCATGACCAATGATTTTGATGATTTGGTGCAAACCTCCAACTTGGCGATTGTGTCTTAGATCTTTTTCTTCTATTCTTTGTTTTCTCCGCACCGCTTGCTTGATCACCATCATTTTGATCTTTAATGCTTCCTTTTGGGACCCATGCTAAACCCCTTTCTCTTAGCTTCTGCAGACGAAGCTTACGCAATTTCTTTTTCTGCCATCTTGGTAAACCGATTGAGCATATCGGTTTAGTCTCTGTTGTGGGCGGCAGCAATTCTCTTTTATTTTTAGGCACTTGCACCTTCTTTTGTTCAGATTTGACACCTACAACATCAATAGATGGTTTCCCCACTTCTTTACTATTGATAGCCGGATTTTTCAACAAAGTAATCGGCTTTTCAATAGTTGAATTCAGATCTGAACTTTTCTTTTTCCGTCCATCATACTTCACGCGGTAAACTTGCTTTACCACCTTCCTTTTTTACATTTTTAGCTCGGACCGATTTTGATCAAATCGGTCCTTGTAAGATGATGACCCTTTCAAGTGTTTTGGAGCTGCATACTCTACATGTTGTGGCTCGAAATATGACGGAACATAAACCTTCCTTTGCCAATGTTGTTTTTGAGGTTTATGTTTTAGAGGCAACTTTGATGCTTGGGCTTTCTTTAATCGATTTGCTTCCCCTATCTTTGTATATTTAGCTAGAAGCTCTTTGAAGCTAAGCTTCGGTCTTCTATTGCTTTTTTTTTCTTTGTCATGCTTTTTGCCTCCGCTAGCTTTATGAGCATTCTCCTTTCCTTCATCTTGATGGATAGGCTCCAAAGAGGGACCTCCAGCCGATTCCTTTTGCTCAATAGAATTAATCGGCTTTTGGTAGAGATGGAGAGATTTTATTTGCCCCCCCGGTGTCTTCTAACATTGGAGCAACCTTGCTATCTTTTGAAATATCCTCAATTTGAACTTTGTGGATAACATTTTTGCCTTCACTTCTTGAGGGTCTTTCATCTCTCTCTTGAGCGTTAGAGCCTTGAGCTTCAAATGAATCGGCTAATAATGCAAGCCGATTTGAAACTCAGTATGCCATCAGGCCCGATTGAATCTAATCGGTCCACTTGTTGAGCCTCAAAAAACCTCAATCGGTCATTATCAATGTCCGATTGAATCTCGCGGATGAAATACATTGCAACTATGAGTATTATGATCAAATGAATTACACAACTTGCAATATATAAGCTCTTCCAAGTTCGAATTGATGGCAAAACATTGTGATCAATATGCCTAATAAATTTACCTTTCAAAGAACATGTTAAAGATATGATCACAACAGATAGAACCAAAGATGAGCATTAAATTTGTAAGCCGATTTTCTAGAATCGCTTCAATGCTTGGCAAGCGAAGAGATTAAATTTGACATTAATCCATTCGGCCATACCTTTACAATCATCTTTCATGCCGTAATTAAATGTAGAACAAACATCGGCATGAGCAATATTCTTCAATCTTAGCCCCGAATCATAAAATCCAAAGTAATTGCAAAACTTATATCTCATTCGGGACCAAGTATGAATTGAATTTAAAATAAGTAAAGCAATCCACATATATGTATAATTCACATTAAGCATTGGGAAAAGCTTTAACTTTAACAACACATTATCATCGGCCTTCCAATTGAAGACAACATGTAGGCCGATGTAATTTTTATACCTTAGTGACGAAAGATGTAGCAACAAAGGTTTTGCTCTTGATGATCTCATCGTTAACAATACCTTTGGAAAGAATTTGTGTGCTCTCTCTAACGTCACTAATTTCCTCCACAAGCTCTTCTTGTGTCTCAACGCCCACCATAATAGTGGTGAAACTTTCTGAAGCACCTGTGGAAACATCTACAACAATAGGAATCGGCTTAGCCGACTCGGAAGTCGTCAATGCCGATTCATACTCAATGGCAAACAACCTTAGCCAGCTCGGTCGCCTCTGGGATCGGCTTAGCCATCTCAAGTAAGGTAGTTGGCTCTTTCTTATCGAAGCACGATTGGCTATGGCTCAATCGGCTACGAGGTAAATACTTGCTGTCCATTGTCAACTTCACTAGCACACACTCTCCTTTGGTGGAGATTTTGACACATTAATGGGTGAGGAACCAATACTCCACATTTATGTGTGTGCTGCACTTTTTGCTTATAAATAGCTTGACCGATTTGAGCAATCGGTCTTGCTGATTTTTTCTGTCCACTAGTTCTAAGAATTGATTCCAGCAATCCCTTTTGGATGATGACACTAGTGGTTGCCCTCTCGCTTATGAATGGGACCATGAGCTTGCCCCCCGAGCCTAGAAGACTTGATGGTGATCTTGAGGCTTTCCCGATTGTTATTAGATCTTTCTAGCACCACCTCACGATCTGAATTTTGCTTTCTCTTCTTAGGCTCTCTAGGTTCGCCGATTATGACATTTTTCCAATAGTGGAATCGGCTTGCCCTCGTCGTATTAAGATGGCTGGATTATTTTCTCCAAGATTTCAGCCATCGGATGTGTCTTTCGGCAAGGCAAAGATTGTGTATTTCCTAAACCTGGTTTTATCGGTTTCGGCGCCGAAGAAACCAATTTGGTTTGACTAAGCGAAATAATCGGTTTATTCGACTGACAAGTCGGTTTGACCGATTCAATGTGAGTTTCAGGAGTAGCATGTTTCTGATGTTCCTCACACTTTTCTGTAGTGAGACTTGCCTTTTGATAATCATTTAACCATCCTGCCTCAACCATTGTCCTAATTGTGATTGGTCTTTTCTCGGTATCTCTCCCAAAGAATTCATAGAATAATTCTTCTAATCTAGACCATGACCAGGCAGCATATTTGGGTAAAGATGTGAACCATGCAAAGGCAATACCGGTGAGAGATAAAGGAAAATTCCGTATTCTCATGTAGTCTTCTTTCTTGGGTAACCCAATTGTGAGAGATATATATTAATATGCTCCCGCGGCGGTTGTACCACTTTCCCCATTAAACATATTAAATTTAGGCACCCGCCAACCATTAGGATTTTTCAAGTAATCATAACATAACACATAAAGGTCCGGTGTATGCGGGCATTCTCCATGTAGAAGATCGGGGTGGATTTATGGCATGACGATTTGTTCATTAGCCCAATTTGCTTGGAGAAAGTCGGATAAGGCCGAATCATAATCAACATCTTTACTGTATCTTGTTGGATTTTCATTAATTCGGCTAGTATTAAATAAAGCCGAATCACGAGAATAATCACTATCACAGGATGCTGAATTTTTATTGATTCGGCTATGGTTATTACTAATAATAGGTGTAGCCGAATCATGAGCATCAATACCTGCACAAGATGTTGATTTTGGAGAGCAATTTATTTTGTCATGCATCGGCATGTCACGTTGTGAACTTATAGCCGATGAAAGTATAAGTGACATGTTGCTAGGAGAATTAGAATTCGATAAATTTTCAGCATACATCGGCTCTTTATCATGATATACATAATTATGATGTGAAGGAACACTATCAACATAAGTAGCCGATGAAACATATCTAGTACTATGATAACTAGCAACATTGTCATAAGAATTTATATTACTTGCAAAATAATTACTAGAATTATCGCATGAATTTGCAAGTTGTACCTTTGGCGTGGAGTGATGATACTGAGATGTAATGTCTTGATACGTCTCCATGGATCTTTGTAATTTTCTTGGAGCCGTTCAAATCCACGGACAACACGCCCAAATTTGCTTCACTTTCGTATGTGATAAACACCAAGCGACAAATTGATAGATCAATGATGAATTAGGGCTAGGGTAAAGATATATTCGGCTGCAAAGTAGAGCCGAAACAATTCTTCTTCCCCAGCGGAGTCGCCAAAAAGTATGTTGACGCAAATTAGAGTTCGCACCAACACACTCGAAGGTCACGACGGACCAGAGATTACAGCAGGATAATCAACACACTTTCGCGGTGAAGAGCGGCGAGTTTACAAGCAAACCGGCAAAGGATAACAATCGCGCTTACGTGACGAAGAACGGCTAGTTTCCGAGCAAACTAGCAAAGAAGCCGCCGAAGCTCTCGCCCGAGGGACCCCGTCGAGTGCAAGGGCGTGGTCGGGTTGCCCTAGGTTGGCCGGCAAGCCTAGGGCGCCATCCTTGGTCGTCGGATCAAGCGATGAACAGCATGTAGAAGGTTGAAGAGAGAAAGTAGGGTTTGTAGATTGGTTTGTGTCGATTGGATGTAGATGGGATCAAATCGGCCATGAACCCCTTCATTATATAGGGAGGGTGGTCTTATCCTTTTAGGAAGGCGTCCTAGGACGTTTCCAATCACCAAAAATCGCACCAAACAAGTTTGGAAACAAACCGATTTGGATCTGATTCGGATCAGCCGAAATCGGGCTGACCGGACGCCGCTCTGATAGCAGGGCCTTGCCGTCGGTCGCGTAAGGCGTAGAGGTTCTGCGGCGCGACCCGGCCGGACTTGTGGCCGGACGCTGGACCGGACGCGAGGCGGCGTCGGTCGGTGTCGGTGTCCGGCCTGTTTTGCAGACGCGACCCGACCGGACGGGACGCGACCGGACGGATTTGGGCCGGACGCGCCGGTGAGTCCGGTCGGTGAGTCCGGTCACCTTCCGTGAAAAGCCGTTTTCGATCCTCCTCGAGAATTTGGCTAAGTCCGGAAATTTGCGGTGACTTGGACCTCAAAAATATGGCTAAGTCCGGAATTTTTGCGGTGGTTTAGCCTATGCCATTTTGGGTGTCAACAGTTTCATAGATTGAATCTCCATGACTTTGGCCGGTAGCGGCAGGGCCTGCTAATAGACGTGAGATTGGATGAGACGTCAGGCTTGCACGTGAGATTGGATGAGACATCAAAAGAAAAATATAATATATGTTTTTTTTTTAAAAAAATAGAAGATTATTACGTTTAGGAGGCATGTTATAATGGCAATGGTGGGTAATTAATATATAAGTTGAGAGGGTTACTTTTAACGCATTTTCATAATGGTAAAAGTGGGTATTTTTTTAGAAAATAGGATATATATCTAATGGCTATCAAAAATTAGCGGACCTCAATTGATGGCGGATCTTTCGATTATTGTGAGAATTTCTTTTATTTATCTTTTTTTTCTAGCGCTTACGGTGGGATTATTGTGGTGGCTCCATTGGAGACTCTAATTAGTAATAGTAAGATGCTATCCATATATCAGTGTCATTGATCATTTCCCTGATTGCGTCACATGTGCCGGATTTAAGTTACTCATATTTCCGAATTGAGCATACCTTGGGGTTATCATTTGCTTGCTCAGTTAGCATGTTTGGTTAACAATATAATCTGTGTGACCAATTATTTTCTCATTTCTCTTTTATATTTTTTCACCACTACTGCTACAATTGTCATACTTATTGGTACAAGGCTTATGCATTTGGATAATTATTATATGTACTACTTCGGGCATGCTAGCTGTTAGTTCTTGAAGCAGCACCTCTGCTGCTATTTGGTTTAGAGGGTTTGTATATCGCTATAACCATAATGCTTTGCAAATTGCTGTTGTTTGGTACTAAAGTATGATGCTAGAATGTGGGCATTGTATATCGTAACATCTTCGTTTATTAGTTTTGATGCAGATCTTTGTGAGGACTCTGACTGGGAAGACCATTACTTTGGAGGTGGAACCCTTTGACATGACCATCATTGTGAAGGCAAAGATCCATGACAAGGAGGGAACTTATCTTTGCTGGAAGCAACTTGAGGATGGTTGCATGCTTGCTGATTACAACATCCATAAGGAGTCCACCCTGCAAACTACCTTGCGCCTATGTGGAGGCATGCAGATTTCTGTGAGGACCCTTTCTTCTTTGGATATTTACCCTTGAGGTTGATGCATCGACAAGATAGAAAGCGTCAAGGCAATGATTCAGAGTGAGGAGGGTATTCCTCTGAACCAGCAGCTTCTTATCTTTCTTGACAAACAACTTTTGGGACTGGCGCGCACTAGCGAATTATGGTGCTCAGAATGATTCCACCCTGCATCTTGTCCTTCGCCGGCGACCATGTGCAAGTATGAAGATCTTTGTGCAAGCTGGGATACACCGGCATGAATATCACTCTCTATGTAGAGTCATCGATACCATTGCCAACGTCAAAGAAATGGTCCATGATGAGGAAGGCATTCCTCTGGACAAGTAGGAACTTATTTTTGTTCATCAGTGGCTTGAGGATAGCCACACACTTGCCCAATACAATATTCACAATGACTCAACATTGCATTGTAGCCTGCTGTCTTATAGCTTTCAGATTTTCATGAAGACCATCGCTAGCAAGTACATTACCCTTGATGGGATGGAGTTGTATCACAGTGTTGCCGATGTCAAGGCTAAGATTCACAGTAAGGAGGGTATTCTGCCCGAGCCAATATAATATCTTCTTTGCTGGCAAGCAGCTTAAGGATCAATACAAACTGCTGCGCAACCAGCATGGTGGCATGCAGGTCTATCTCAAGCCCCTCTTTGGCAGGACCATAGTTTTGGATGATGAGTCCTTAGACACAATTGATAGTGTGAAGGCCAAGATTCAAGATATGGAGGGATTCCGCCAGAGCAGCAGCGGCTCATCTTTGCAGGAAAGTAGCTCGAGGACGGGTGCACGCTGGCCGATTATACCATCCAGATGGGTCCACCCTTCACCTTGAATCCGGTGGGACTGGTTTAGGGTTTACATGCAGGGATCAATGCAAAGAGTCGGGACAGGACAATCACTTTTGAGGTTGGAGTCGTTAATCACCTCATTTTGGCAGGCAAAGAGCTCCATATTTTGGCAGCAAGCAGCACATTTTGGCAATGTGAATGCAAAGAGTCAGGACAACGAGGGCATGTCCTACTAGCAAGCTGGCTCGTTTTGGCAGCAAGCAGCTCGAGGACAGGCTTGCACTAATGGACTAGTGTCCAGGAGAATTCCGACCCTCCACCTCAGCCTCTGCCTGCTAGGTAGATTCTGAACTTTTGCTGGCGAATTGGGTTTTAGCCTAGGTCTGTCCATGGGATTGTCAGGTTGTAACATGGACACGTGACTGATTGTTCGGCCCTAGAACTAGGCTTTCTTAAACTGAAGAATACTCAGAATGGTGTGTTTGAGGTGCTTGCGTTCTTCAATCTGTAGCACATTGATCTGGTTGTGGTCTGCTGGTCGTTAGAGGTGCAAGAATGTGGATGGTGAAATCGTTCTCATGTTAATTAATTATACCATCGCAGGGCCGGCTGGCTTTACGGAAATTCTCATTCTGCTCCTCCAGCATATGGACAAGGTCACCAGACATGTGCGGATATGGCATAGGACAAGGCCAGTTCATCTTTCTCTCCATGTCAATAATTTTTGCCTCACATGTGAGAAGCATAATCAAAGAGAAGAGAACTTCGAAGAAATCAACAGTAGGAATTGCTTGCCACATTATTATTTGTTACAAAGAAAAAAGAGGATGGAAGACTCCATAGCATGCCATGCCATTGCCAGCTTGACTTAAGAACTTTGAAAAATAAAATTGTATTCACTTTTCTCTGCAGGGCTGGGGGCTTATATTGGATAGAGAGCAAATTGTAATGGCATGGTTCAAAATAGATAAGTTGTAGTGGTATACCTCCCTCAGCTGAAGTCGTGATGACATCAGTCTAATTAACCCTTGTTTTTAAAAGGGGACGGGGTAAAACCCAAAAAAAAAAAGCAAAAGGCTCATGATAGAATCATCACTTCGTTAGCACGACGATGCATGTATCGTGTGAGATGAGATGAAAAAAAAAAAAGCAAAGGGGGCATCTCATATATGCATGCCAAGCTTTGCAGGAAAGACAAGAAAAAGCGGCCTCCAAATGCAACAAAGAAGAAAGGCAGCGTCCATGCAATGCAAACAAGGGATCATAATCTTGTGCCTGGCTTGTGACTGCGCTTTTGCTTTTTGTTGCCTTACTCATTGGATCGGCAACAGCTAGCTGGCTGCTACTTCATTCCAATTCCATTGGCTTCTGCCTTCCGCAGGGTATCGTTCGACCAACTCACTCTCCATCTCCTTCTCCTCTCCCGCAGAAACTAAAGGTACGGTGTGTACATTTTTTATCCATTTATTTAATTATTTTTGCATTAAAAAACCAATTATCCATTTGTTTTCTTTTAAAACAAGTCGGTACTGCAACTAATATAAATAAACCCTCTTCATAGGATCGTTCAGTTCATTCCAGCGTCCAAGCATCTTCATTGCAGAGACTGAAGGTAGGGTATGTACAGTCATTATTATCCTTGTTTTCTAACTAATTAACCAGTCCGAACACATAGCCAATTTCATCGCTTACTTGCCGCCTCAAAACAAAATAAAATCGATAGAAGATGGTCGATGCTGCGTACATGCAAGTCTCTAATATACATATATAATTTTTTACTCATCCCTACTACTAACACCTACACTGATCGACTCACAGACACGCTGAACATATATAATGTTGTCTGCATATATATACGCCTTCATGCATACAGGGAAAGGGAATCGAATGCACTGCACTGTACGTTGGGGATCGGAGAGCGAGGTCTTCTTTTGATGATCAAATATGCTACCTACCTGCACTGTATTGATTGATTGGAGAGCGGATCGGAGTTTCACCATGGCCAAAGGTACCGCGCGCTATATACTCTCTCTCATGTTTTATGCACAATTTATTTCCTAGTTAACGACATTGTTTTCTTTCTTTACCAAATTCGTTGTATAAAAGCCGAGGAGATTTTAATTCTAAGGCTGACGCATGCTCCTCCCTCCGGGCAGGTTTCTAAATTCTAAGGCGGACGCATGCTTCTCGTCAAGCCTTGCATTGGATCGTTCAATTCATTCCAGCGTCCATTCTGTATATAGTTCTGGGATCGACCAACTCACTCTCCACCATCTTCATCTCCGATCGATCGATCTCTTAGCAGAAACTAAAAGGTATGTAACCAGTTTCCAATACTACTAGCTACTCCTAGATAGATACTCCGATTAAGAAACACAACTGACTAGTGTTGTGCGCGTGCGCTTTGCATCAACTGCTTGCCGTCTCAGCTCGAAATAAAATAAAATCGATAGAAGATCACATCGATGCTGCGTGAAAGTCTCGAAAATAATACTAATCTTGTGTGTGCACGCCTGCCTACATACAGGGAATCGATCGAATGCACTCACATTGAGGATCAGAGAGGTCGTCTTTGAAGATCAAATATGCTAGCTGATTGATCGATTCATGCTCCTCATGGGTTAAGTAGACCAGAATCTGTCTCCTCGTGGACTCCCCCTGATGATATAATTTGCTCCTCTTGTACAGTAGCAGAGGAGTTTCACCATGGCACGATATCAGGTACCGCTACTCTCTAACTCTCACGTTTTATGCATATTTTTCTAGCAGTTTGTTTTCTTCAAGAAATTCCTTATATAAATGCCGAACGGAGCGATCTTAACTAGCTATCCCCACGTTCCAGGGAATCAGAGCAACAGATGTTGTTGGTGCCAGAGAGGAAATATTGAAAATTATTCAGGGGAACCTCAAGAACAACATAATCTACTTTGATGGGTGGAATGGCTTTGGAGCAACAGCGGTTCTTAAATCCATAGCACAAGCACTTCCATCGATGAAATCTCCTCCTGCAAAGTTATGCTTTGGCAGAACCATTTACATTGATTGCTCAAGGTGGGAGAGTAAAAGGTCCATGCAGAGAAAAATTGCAGAGGAGCTCAGACTTGATCGGAAGACCATGGCCATGTTTGAGCAGCAGGATGAGGAGGACGACTTCAATGGAATGGATCATGGATCTAGGTATGTGATACGACAAGTTTCAGAAATAATTGCACAAACCCTAAAGGAAAGTAGATTTCTGATGATTTTCATTAATGGGAGTGCTGATGAGGTTTCGCTAAGAGAATTTGGTATTGTGGAGTATTACGGCATGATAATATGGACATTTGGAAGAAGGTTCGTGACTATGTATGAGTATAGTGGGACCCATAGCTTTGTGAGACTAACAGAGAATTTAAGACACACCGGCCTCTTGATTTATACCTATCGACCCACCAGTCTATCAAACTCACAGCTTAATGCAGTGTTTCTTGAAGAGGCTGCCAACATAGTTGCTAGCTATCCATTTATGATGGTCATCAACTTAACAACAAGAATGGTCATAGATTGTTGTCGCTATGGGTTTTTCCTGCGCCGCAATTCTCACAACACCTTTGGATTCGAGTGGGCAGCTCATGCTCCCAACTTGTGGATATGTGATGGAATCATTCCAGAAGGGGATAGAGCTAGGGAGGTTAGGAATGCATTGGATTTGGAAATAAAATTTAGTGGTGACGATGCCCTGCTTGGTATGGTGTTTGCTAAGATGGCAGATCATTCAGAGTCTTCTCATCTGCTAGTTGAAGGTGAAGACGATGGCAACATTGATAAATATGAAAAAAGGCCATACCGTTGGATTTATGTCACCTCAAAGAATAAGGTACTTAAAGACAACATGCAAACTATACTGGCAACTGCGTCGTCAATCTTCCTATCGTTTGACAAGACTAGTAGTGCACCAAAGTTACCAAATGCCTTGTTTAAACAATGCAGCAAACTTGGTGTTCTAATTCTCTTCAATTGTGCCTTCAATTTTGTATCCCCTCCTTTTGTCCATTGCAATGCATTAAGATTCCTTGGGCTGGACAATTGCACACATCAGAACAATACAAGTGAACCTGAAGGAGGGGAATGTATCACCAAGTGGACATCATTTCTGCATAGCCTCTGGGTGCTTGACCTGCGTTACACGGACTGGGGTGAGATCTTATCTGAGGAAAACATAGCTCTTATGGCTAATCTCATAGAACTAAACATACAAGGAGTTAGAAGGATCTGGCAGTATATGGGTCAATTACTACAGAGAAGACTACCTTATCTTCAAAGACTTCGGGTAATCAAACCTACACATCAGGGAGAGCCATCCATGGACATTGACAACTTATTTGAGGATAAGAAGCAGCTAGAAATACTCGATTTGTCTGGTAACCGTGACATGAAAAGCCTGCCAGGAAGCTTATCAGAGGCAAGCAAACTTCAAGTACTTGTTCTAGATGGTTGTGCTGGGCTTGAGAATGTTGTGCTGGCCAACTCCTCACTAAGATCATTTAGTTTTGATGGTTATGGGCCAACATCCCATTGGACTTCAACCGGCAAGCTACCTCCGATGAGTTCTCGTCCAGAGCATCGTCCATCTGATGTAGATAAGAAGGATGTCAGAGCCAACAAGATATCTCTAGAAGGTTGCACATTGTTGGAGGATTTGTTCTTGCGTGGGCTTCCCAATCTGGAGGAGCTAGACCTTTCAGGATGTGTGATCAAGGTACTTGACTTTGGAGCTATGGTGGTGGATGTCCCGAGGCTCAAGCGACTCTTTTTGCTAGGCTGTGAGAACCTTCTTGCAATAAAATGGGGCTCAGTTGAGCAAAAACCGAAGCTGGAGTTTATCTGCATAGACACACGGCCTAGAGTTGGATGTGCTCGGCCATTGTCCCTTTGCACCCAACAGAAATGCTTCAAGCTGCAAGTGCACGCAATCTTTGCAGATGCTAGGCTTGCTCGGTCCCTTTTGGCTCCCATATCTATTACCTCTGGTGCCTGTTATTTCAACATCATCATCACCTCTTCAGCTACATGCATGGAGACTATTCAACCTGAAGCAACAACAAATAAGAAGAAGGTAACTGGGTCCATTGATCATTCACAACTCTGTGACATAGCTGCTAGAGACATGTACCGTGATGTCTTTACCAAGGTTGGTAATGGCCCAACTCCGATACAGGCCTTCCCGCAAGGCCCAATAGGACAATTGGATTGCCATATCAAGATTGGTGATGGAAGTCATAGCATAAAGAGTGAGGAGGAGGCACATCCTGGTACTAATTTGGCTTCATTGATGAGTTGGTATACTCAATCCCTGCATGTGCATGATGTCTCGACCTACAACAATACTATGCTTCCAGAATATTGGTATTCCCTTAGGTGGTGCCGTGTCGAGAGGTGCCCCAACTTGCATGCCATCTTTCCTCCGGGTGCAATGGATGTGAATGCTGAGCTAGAGACCATGTGGGCATCAAATCTCCTGATGGCTCGTTGTGTATGGAGCCGAGGTGTCTTCGACTATCATCACTTCAAAAGCCTATAACACTTGCACCTGCGCTGTTGTCCAAGCCTCCAGTTTGGACTGGCGATGGGCATGCGCCCCTCCTTCCCCAACTTGAAGACCCTCCACATCATCCACAGCAGCAGCCTCAGGCACATCTTCGTACCGGGTAGCAAGAAGTACCAGCACACAAGCGTCGAGTTCCCGAAGCTGATCAGCATCCACCTACACGACCTCTCGGCACTTCAGCAGATATGCGAGGCTGCCAAGATGTTGGCGCCTGCACTTGAGACCATCAAGATCAGGGGATGTTGGAGCCTGCGCCGGCTGCCGGCCTTGAAGGGCCGGGAGCCAGGCATGAGGAGGCTGACCGTGGAGATGGAGAAAGACGTGTGGGACGTACTGGAGTGGGACGGGGTGGACGCTGGCCACGACCCTTCCCTGTACGAGGCGCCGGTGCACTCGCGCTACTACAAGAGGCGCATGCTCAGGACCACCGTTCTCAGGTAACAATAATAAGTACATACATCCATACGTACATATGTTGTTGTAGCTAGCCCGCCTAGTTAAAAATAAGACAGCTTATAAACTTGCTCTTAATAATTGATTTGCTTCTCGATCACTCACTCTGATCACTCACTTTGCTCAGGTGATGGAAACTCATTCGCTCAGGTGATGGAAACTCATTCGCTCAGGTGATGGAAACTCATTCTGAAGTAAGCATCTGCTGTTCCTGATATGTTGGTCCTCTCTGTGGATGGTTCGTGCGATGGATGTTGCCTGCCTCTTTTGATGGCAGCCGTCCGGCCGAGTTGGCCAGCTGCTCCTTTTGCAATTTTAAGTGTGTTTGGTTTGGTTTTGAAATAAGAAAGACAGCCAGACGCCTAGTTGGGGGCTTATGTCTGTTGTGTGCAGGCCTGGCTGCGAGGCAGCTTAGCTGTCTGTGTGTGCGTGTGCATGTGTTTCAGCTTCCTAAATGATGAGTGTGTTTGTGTGGGATCAGACCAGATGCTTGTAATAAGAGGCGCGTCATATCATCCGCACCTGTCTTGTCTTGTGCGATTTGATGGTTGTGCTTATGGAATTTCTTTGCTTGCTATATATGTAAGTATCCATCTACATATGTCAAAGGGGCTCATGGCTCAATGGTAAAGGCCATTGGTTAGGGGGCTCCCACCCAGGGTTCAAATCCTGGGTGCGACACTTTATCCTGGATTTATTTCAGGATTTCCGGCGCTATGCATTAAGTGGTAGGCGACGTCCCCGTCGATAGCGAGGCGCCAGTGGTGACTTCGGAACTTCAAGATTTGCCGGCTCAGTCCGCCGAAGGTGCTCATAGGGGTAGGGTTTTGCGTGACGTGTGTTCATAGGGGGTGAGTGTGCGTGCGTGTTGAGCGTCTGCGTTGTACTGTGTAATCTAAAAAAAAACGTATCCATCTACATATGTATTGTATCTTTTGATGAAACCAAGCGGTTGCATTCATGTTGATCATGTGCGACCCTTGTGCTCGCGCATATGCATATGCCTTATGTATTGGTGAACCATTAATCAAGCTACATAATCTATGATTTGTGCTGTGGGGTTAATTTGTATATGCTCTCTGCTTGTGGCTCTACTCTGCTGAAGCGTCAACACAGGTGGTTGCTGAGCTAGTTGCCTTGTATTCCAACCAATTTCTTGTTGTTTGTGTAAGTGCAATCAACCTCTAATGTGGGTTTTGGCGTTGATGACAATCTAAATAGAGGTCTAATGAGATTTATCGAGATGACAAGCAGGCAATAAGCAAAGAGGACATTGCAAACCTAAAGGAGGAGTACCCCAATTCGTTTTGCAGCTGATACTTCAAGAAAGGAGGTTTACATACATTTTATATTTTGAATTTGAGTATAGGACACGCCGTACTATTAAGAGGGATTAGAATCACTGTGTCAAAGCGTGCAACCAAGTGCTCATTTTCACACCACATAACCTCCAGCTCCAAACTTAGCCAGGCATTCAAATTCTTTCTATTTCCCAGCTGGCTAAGGCTGAGCGGCAGTGCCGCTCGGGCATGAGCGGCGGTGCCGCTCGTGTCCTGACCGTTGGAAGAGGAAGTATTTATACTTTCCTTTTCTACCCCCAACAGTAACCTTTCTTCTCTCTCGCTCATTCTCGACAGAAAGGTCCCAAGTGCTCAGCTCTCTCTCCTCCATTGAAGCTCCTCACCCCCTCAAGCAAATCCATCGATTCCACCATCAATTCTTGAGTGTCACTATGTAAAAAAGGCTAATAACCGCCAGTGAGCCCAGAGACGTCACTAATAACGAGCGTCTGTGTTGTCACATTACTGACGCGCGGGCTGGGTGACCGTCGGTAATAGGCGGCGGATGGTCCCACAGGACCAATACGCGTCGATAATAGGAGGTCATTACAGGCGCGCGTGTTGATGTGACGTCTGTTTTCTTAATCCGCACGCGTTTTTCGTTGGCTGGGCACAGGCGCGGCTACGGCAGACGCTTTTTGAAACCGAGTGTGCGCGGAATTCGACGTATCTCAGACACGCGTTTCATCACAGCGCATTTTCGAGACCCCGACGACTGGATGCAACCCCTAATTGAAGCGTTTTTTGCTTACAGAGGACTTTTTTCGACGCCGCCCGTTTGTACCGTTATGAGTACTACTGACGCAGCGTGTGGATTCTGAACTTCGCATGGTCGATACCGTCCGTGTTGCTTGACACCGGCACAGACGCGTGCGTCGCGGATACCGACGCTTTGAACAGTACATGGGTCCGTCAGAACGGCCACGTAAATTAAAGTCGCGTTTATTTAAACGAGTTGTATTAGGTGGTGTTCGTAGATGTCCCAAACGCTACCGACGCCTGGCGTTTATTTTCAAACGAGTTGTGTTAGGAGGTGTTCGTACATGTCGCAACCGCTACCGACGCGCGTTTATTTTCAGACGAGTTGTGTTACCAGGTGTCTCGTACATGTCGCAACCGCTACCGACGCGCGCGTTTATTTTCAAAACGAGTTGTGTTAGCAGGTGTAATCGTACATGTCGCAGGTCCTACCGACAGCGTATAGTTTCGGGCGAGTTGTGTTCTCCGGTGTCGTACATGTCTCGGCCACTACCGACACGCGGCGTATAGTTTTCGAGGGCGAGATGTGTTAGCAGGGTGTACGTACATGTCGCAACTACTACCGACGCTTCGGTCATTTTACGACGCGCGTGTTGTCGCCCGGTACCGTCTTTGTTTGCTTGTATTGCGGACACGTATCGAGAAACGAAGGCGCTTCGCTCGCTTGGCGTGCGTCAGTATTTGTCTCGAGTCTTACGGTCGCCCGTCCCGCTAGAGGCGATGGGCGTTGACACGTGTCTGTACCAGAACTGAATTTGGCTGGGCCCGCATCCGGTTTTGAGCGGGCCTCCGCCGGCTCCGAGGAAGGCCGGCCTTCCTTTGGGCCTGAATTTTGGACGCATGTTCGTCCCGTTCTCTTGTGGTACAACAATTTTGGGCCGTTTTCCTTCGCGTAGGTTATAACACCGCGGACATATTTATTATTTATATTTTTGCTCAAAAAAAGTTATTATTTATATTTATATTATATATAATGCGTTGCCACACAATTGAATGGTGGTGGCGGCACACGGCAGGGGGGGCGTGGGGCAGCGGAGGAGCGCGACGCACGGGGCGGCAGCTATATAGTACTACCGTTGATGATTGATTTGCTACGCCATTTTGCTATATAGTAGTATTTGGATCGCCTTTGTCCGTGTACTGCCGGAACCTGCGGCAGACGCGACGAGGCTCCAAGTTGAAGTTGTTCCTCCCGTTGGATCAAAGGCCCTGGAGGATCTTCTTCTCGGCGGTCCTCCCGGCGGCTGCAACAGGAAGCACGTCGTCACGGCATCTGCGGGCGGCATAGTTTCTCGAGTTGAATGGAGGCTAGGGTTTTTTTCTTACCCCATACATGCTTCCCAAGAAGCAATCTCAACCGTTGAATCCAACCGAGATCAACGGTGCACAAGCACTGGGCGTCGCTGGTTTGGGCTGCTTTGTTGGGCTCCAAATTCATCCTCCATGTGGAAGGATAGCCCAACAAAATCTGTTCCTAATCATACACAAACTCACAAAGACGAGGCTTTCTGCCTTGCTTCACTGCAAATTCAGCATAGGTAGCCTCCGGTTTTTGGTGCTTGTCCTCGAGTGTGGGAAAAAAACCCTTCCGAATGACCCTTCCATTCCAGTCTTGCTTCATTGCCATGATAAAGCTCAATCCGGACACGCTTGAGAATGCATTGACAACACTAGCCTTCACACAACCAAAGTAATCGCTACGGATGTGTACACAAAGAAATCAGTTCCAAACCACAAGCAGTCATCCTGACAGCAAAGTTTCAATAAACTATAAAACTGCACTATCAACAGTGCAGCGAGTGCCACAGTAAACAAACAAGCTCTGTCATTAGTCTTATGAAGTCAGCATCTCAATTTTTTAAAATATAAAAAAAAAAAAAGATGACAAGCTAGGCGTTCATGAGTAGAAGTTCCATCCGTTGTAAACTCGGACAATGTAGAATGTACAAAATACGACACAAAGAGTTTATAAAAAATGTTGGTCGTAATGCTCGGTCACACACAACGCATGCTCATAAGATCAACAATACTCCTATCATGCATATCCCGACGTGCACAATGTCAAGGTAGAGCCCGCCACAAGGCAAAAAATGTTACTTTTTTATGTCCTTGGAAGCCCTGGCCTCTAGTTTCAGTTTTGCTTGCTGTTCATCCACATATTCTAGAATCAGATTTGGCATGCTCTGTCCGAAATTCTATTTTCTCCAGAACTTTAGGAGATATACAGCACATCATCCTACTGATATACAACATTATTAGCTTTCAAACCAAGTGTGGAATAATAGAACGCCCGAGTAGGGCTCAAATAAAAATAAAAACTTCGAATGGCCCTTCCATTCCATCTTGCTTCATGCCCATCATAATAAAGCTCAATCGGGCGGGGGCAGAATGCATTGACAACACTAGCGTTCACACACCCAAAGTAATCACTTACACTTGTATATTAATGGAATGGCTAGCACTTACACTAGGTGGATACATCATAGGGAACCATTGGAGGTTATACTATAAGAAAATGAGGGCCTTGCTGATGAACCAGACTAGTATCAATGATGATCTTTGCGTGAGTGTGGATGAAGAAGGCCATGATGATGGAATTTATGATATGGTGCACGAGGGAATTGTATACAGCTGAAGATGAAGGTAAAAGAAAAAGGTCTATGTTTGCAATTATATTGGAAGAGATGAAGCAGCAACTCAAAGACGATAAGGGTGGCATCTCCACTGACGAGGACGAGTTTTTCCTCCAAGTTTTCGCCCCAGTTTTTCTCTCTGAAAAAATAGAGTAGCCAATAAGATACGACTATGACAGGGAGCTGCTAAACCATTACTTCCTAGCAGCTTCATGTGTACAATTTAAAATGACAACATATCCAAGAGTTTGCTAAACTAGTTTGCCATCCTTGGATTTTTGCAAACGAAAAAAAAAAACTTGGCTTCAACGAGAAGAGGTAGTTACTGGACGGCCCATCAGTCGTACATGGGAACAGAACCGACGAGAAGAGGTAAAGGAAGGGTGGAAATATAATTTTGTTTCAATCTCAGGGCTCCCGATACAAGTTTGCTAGAGTGGGATGTTTGTAGATCTTGGATTGGTTTAGTTCGTGGAAAATGAAATGCTTTTTGGGATTAGATTCGGCGCACGCTTGAAGAAGAAGATGTGTTCAAAGAACGCTAGATCTATTTGTGCTTCTTGGGACTCCTCATCCTTTTATAATCTCCCGTGGGTCTTTGGGTTTGTACCTAGGATCAATCATCGAAAAAAAGGATTTTAAGACGACAAAATTATTGAGCAATGTTGTACAAGCAAGATAGCAAACCATTCAAAAAAACCCTTCAAAAAAAGGAAGGATAATGCACTTTACAATCTAGATTTCGGTGCTTACCCAAGAAGATATGCTTCCCACGACGGACCTCACCTCTTCACTAGTACAAGTTCTTAATGGGGACTTTCTTCATCCTTTTCAATCTTGGACGAAGAGGGGAGGAGGTTGGCTGTACATTTGTTGTTGCCTTGCTCTTATGGCCGCGAAGTTGTCACCTCTACTACCGGTGTCATCAACCAGGTCACCACAATGCCACCGCCTCGAAGCCACACTCTTGCCTTTAGCACTAGCCGAAGCACGAGCTCCATCACCACCATTGTACTAATAACAAATTAAAAAGTCATGAATTAGCATAGGGCACCAAATTATCGTGTCACTCTCAAAGTTTTCAAGTGGAGCATGGACCAAATTATTCCTGCTGTAATGAATTAGCATAGGGCCACTAATTGTTTGAAATTCATATTCATTCATATAGCAATAAAAGTACAGATTAAAAACTCCAAGGAGAAGTGCCTAGGCAATAAGTTACATGTGGATTATGTAGCGTAAAGCAGTCTTTCTATGTGATGCAAAACAAAGCGTGGCGCCTTGGAGCCAAAGCTCCGTTTTTATGGCTAGCAAACAAAGCTCCAAAGTGTACACATCCACATATAGCTAAACAAGCTAGCCAAAGAACTGTCAACCATTTTTAATTTTCCCTAAATCAAACTAATGAGATGTCATCACCGTATGCAAGCTAGAAGTGTTGCAATTGTATATATGCGGCAGCTTTTGCATCATCAATCAATATGCTTACACAGTAGCATGCATATGCATGTTAGCCATTAAAAAAGGATCGATAGCATGCAAGACATCCGATTTTGAAGATCCCTAGGACTCAATCAATATGCTTACACAAGAGCATCAATATAACACACACACATCTGAATTTGAGGATCCCTACGACTCTACACACATCCGAGATTGAGGATGCAAACCTTCAGGATGGTTGATGCCGGCAAGTGCACGGAAGGAGCCGCCGCCGGGCGCGGCAACCAACGACGTCCGCAGTTGGAGCCGATGGACGGGCGGCGCTCTACCGGGCGAAAGCAAGTCAGAGGGCACCACCTCGGCGCCCGCGCCGGCGCTGGACGGGCCGGCGCCGAAGCGGGACGGGCCGCCGGCCAGGCGCTCGCCGAAGCGGACGGACGAGCGAGCGGGACGAAGCCGCCGGGGCAGCGCGCCGAGCGGGACGGGAGCTGGGGCAGCGCGACGAGGGGACGGGCGCCGCGCCGTCGAGCCGGGCGGCTGCCGGTGCTCGCGTGGAGCGGAAGCGGCCGCCGGAGCTGCCTCGTCCTGTCCGTCTGAGCGCGGCGGCGCTGTGCTGCTTCTCTCTTTTTTATAGAAGGTGGCGGCTGGTTGGGAGTGAATGAGTGAGCTTCTAGGGTTAGTGGGGGGGCTTTTATTTGGTGGCAACAATGTTGGCGGGCTTCTACAATATTTGGGCCCAAATTTTGGCGCCCACAGTTTCAAAATTCCAAAATTTTTAGGCGGTAGGAGCAATATACCGGACCCTAGGTAGACGCGATATTTCGAAAGGAAAAAGTCGAACTCCATCCCCAACTATCACGAAAGTTCATTTTTTTCTCCTCAACGTCAAAATCGAGGACAAATCACCTCCCTCAACTTTTCAAACCATGCAAATTACCTCCCTCGAAGGCGGTTTTGAGGGCGGTATTGATCAAGAACATCGTTTGACTTTTTCTTTTTTAAAAAAAAATCGGTTGAATCTTTGAAAAATCATAGTAAATCACGTAGAAAAATCATAAAATGAAAAATCCAATTTTGTTAGGCTCCACATGATTATATCTACACATTGAATATATAAAAAGAAAAATACAAAACCTTCAGTAGCAAAAACTTTATATTAAAGTATATCATATTATATATTTATTGTGTGAATCTAATTATGTGGAGTCCAACAAAATTAGATTTTACATTTTATGATTTTTTTGTGATTTACTATGATTTTTCAAAGATTCAACCAAATTTTTTTTAAAAAGGAAAAAACAAACCGGCTGTTATCAGAGTAGCAATACCGTCCTCAAAAACCGCCGAGGGAGGTAATTTGCATGGTTTAAAAAGTTGAGGGAGGTAATTTGTCCCGTTTTTTGCGTTGAAGGAGGAAAAGTGAACTTTCGTGATAGTTGGGGAGGGAATATAGACTTTTTCCTTTCCGAAATTACGGAAATTTCGCCCGAAATTTTTTCAGATGCTTCACCCTTTTTTGACCTGGCTTCAAAGATACCCGCAAATGAAACAAACAAAAAATGTCTGAGCTGAACACCGAAAAACGTAGTGACAACGATTGCACAATTTGCCTAAATAAACTTTCATTCAGACATAATTCGGATTACACATAAACAAATTTAATTCATAAATATCAACAAATATCACCTACATTTGAGCGTGTTAAAAATCTCTTCAAGCAATATAAGCTAGAAACTAAATGTGGAATGTAAGGTACATATAAATTTTTGATCCAAATGTTAGTTACCTTCACATAGAGCTTCGGAGGCGGGGAAACATTTCGAAGACTAACAACATCGTTAATGTCGGGAGATGGCATGCACATAACCAAAACTTTAATAGTTCCCATCGAGATGACATTGCCGAGCGCAACTCCGCCGTGCCGCCATGGTCGCCGGCGAGCATCTCATCGCTAACCCTCGGCGAGCTCTCATCTAAATTTCTAATAATTATATTACAGCTCAAAGACAGGGAAACAAACACATGTTGCAAATTAAAGCGAGTAACCGATGTTTACACAACAATATGACAACGAAAACCAAATAAAGCTAGTTTAGGGACATCTTGCACATCCTAATGAAGGGCGATGCCGCTAAGCCGCTCAATTTGAACAAGCAAGAGTATGAACTCAAAACGGAGGCGGCACCGAAGTGAGCAAGACGACGACGCCGCCTCCTCGCCCTCGTGGGTCATGCATTCTTCCGGCCGCATACGCATCGTGTTTGTCGCCGACGCCAGCAGCTCTACACCGCTGAAGCCGGTAGGGACATGAATCAAGGTTGGGTTGAGGGACACAAACCGCTGAGGTCCGCCCGGGCCAAAATACGGGCTGGCGGGAGATGGTTCGCCCACTGCCGTCAGGGTTGCGGGCCGCCGATTCCATGGAGCAGCGCCGGCGCCGCTTGGTCCGTGGGGTTCCGACCGCACAACAAAGATCGCCAAGAAGTAAGCCGCGCCGGAGTCCCCAAAGATCGGCTCTCCCGAGGAGCTCCGGCCCCTTGGGATCCCCCGACGCCGCCGTCATCTTCACCATCCCCCGTAGAGCATATGGCCTCCGGATGCTCGGCCTTGAGGAAGTGCCGCCGCCGAGCTCCTGGGGGAACTCTTTGTTTCGGGCAGGGGGCGCCAGATGAATCGGGCGGAGCGACATGAGCCGGATCGCTTCCTCCTTGGTGTCGGGTATCGCCGAACTTGCCGCAGACGCGATTTAAGCTCCATGTACATTGCATCGGGCAACTTGTTCCTTCGGAGGAGGCAAGGTTGGAGGATCTCCCCGCCGGCAGGTCCCTGGCAGCTACAACAAAGAAGCACGCCGTCACGCATCCGCCGCCATCGCCAGCCTTCTTCTCCTTCATCGCCTTGGGGGGGGGGCGAGGGCGAGGGCGAGGAGGAGCGGCAGTGGCGGTGCGCGTTGTGGGGATAATAACGAGGAGTGGAAATCAGAGTGGAGAGGAGTGAACTAGTAGTGAAGACAAGGCGGACGGGTTAGACACGTATTATGATGGACCCAGTGGCACCTATTTTGATATTTCACCGCACTTGGAGTGTTGGTCGGCGAAAGGACACAAAACTGTCTCCACTCCTTCAAGATCTACCATGGCGGACAATAAGGCCTTGTTTAGATGGCAAAAATTGGAACCGGATGTCACATCGGACACCGTAGCACGTTTCGCTTGTTAGTGGCAAATATCATCGCACCATGGAGTAACTAGGCTCAAAAGAATCGAATGGTCGGAATGTACATCTAAACTATGTAATTAGTTATTTTTTTACCTACATTTAATACTCCAAATATATGTCTTTTGGTGTATTTAATGTGATGTGATGGAGAGAAAGTGGGGGAAAAGGTTAGAAATTTCTGCCAACTAAACGTGGGCCTAGTGGTAAGCGCCCAGTTGTGGAGTCCAACGAGGACAACTCTTCCCGTCCTCAGAATACTAGCATCAAGGAGGAGAATGTATTATGACTTATTTAGATTGTGTGAACGATGAACTGTCAGTGTTCTGTGCTGTCTGTTGCTTGGGTATAGTATATGTTGGTGTTCGTCTCTTTCTTTATATATATATATATATATATATAGGAGAGTATAATTTGTAGCTAGCTACGCTACAGAAAATCATATTCTGTAGCCAGGTCGGTCCGAGTCGCCACCCATAAACCATGCGCGCTGTGTGGACCTGGTAGCGTTCGTTGCATGCAGCTGAGGGGATCACGTAATTATGCCGAGCTGAGAACCGCAATTATTGCATATTCATAGGCGTAGCTGGTTCTCCTTGATTGGCTCGCGTTTATCTCGGCAAATCTAGTTGACCGTAGGTTAGTTACGATAATCTGTTTAGGAGAATATAGTTATGATATATTTACGATAATTCAGGTGGCCGTACTCTGTTAGTTACGATAATCTATTTACTAGAAATGCAAATTGTTTACTACAATCTATGCCTTTCCTGCGTCCGATAGTTACGATATTCTATTTTTCAGGAAGATCAATAAAATGTATTTGCATACAAAATTTTGAGAGAAAAAAAGTGCTGAAAATTATTTAAAAGCTTCTCCCATGCATGCGTCGGTGTGTTTACTACTATCCATCACTGAAGAAGAAATATTTACGAGAATTTTCAACAATATATATTACAAGAATTGACACCAAGAAATATTTTACGAGAATCTGCTGGCTGAGCTAGACCGGCTGTGTTGCCGTGGCGGAGCAGCGTCGAGCTGGGGGAGCTAGCTGTGCCGCCGTAGTGGCCACCTTCCATGACAAACAGGGTCCTCGCATGCATGGTGGAAAGCCACAACGCTGCCGCCTATGGCCGAGTCACCCAATCAAGCATGGAGCTGACGTCGCCAGTGGTGCGCACGTAGACAGGGGTGTTGGGGAAGGAGCGATGCTGCCGGGTCGAATAACTATCCGCCGCCACCCGGGACAGCGCGAGCGCGCCGCCACCGCTACATGGAGAGACAGGAAAGTAGTGGTGACGAGCAGGCCGCTGTTGTTGGAGGTGCTGTCCGTACGGGCATCGTCGCCTCTGTGGGTGTTGTCCGTGTGAGATCCACCACCATTCGGAGAAACGACGCCATGTGCAATCTCCAATCTGCATATGTCAGTGGCAAAATGATGAGATAAAGAAATATTCCAGTAGCATGTACACAAGGATCGTACGTACGAAGATATATTAATTTGTAGGTGCTCACGACGTAATGGTCGGATGTCACACAAGACCAGCCGCTGCACGGACGGATGGAACCACGAGGCGTGCAGCAGTGGCGCTGCCGCTGCCTTTGCTCACCGCCGTGGATGGAACTAGGACGACGTACATGAATCGCCGTGGAGCCCGTGCATGCGCATCGAGCCACGCGGACACCGGATCACATCCGTGCGACGCGAGCCGCGAAGGCACACGCACGGGAGAGGAGCAGCTATACGGCTGCCAGTGGGAAGGAGAAGCTGCGATCTCTATGGGGATCAGAGAAGCAGCCGCCGAGATGAATGGCAGGCCGCCGACGAGATGGTGGAAGGCCCGCCGCGCCGGATGGTGGTAGGCCTGCCGCACCGGATGCAGGGGCTCTCCGGATGCTAGTTCACCGTTGATGAAGGAGCACTGTGGATCCCGCCATCACCACCGGTAGGGAAGGGTTAGATCGACATGCCGTTGCAGTGTTCCGTGTGGTCGAACGTCTGCAGCAACCCAAAAGAAAAGCGTGTTTTGTGGCCGGATTCTTGGCTGGCTAGCCAAGCATTTGTTCTCGTGGCCGGTGAAAGAAAGAGAGAAATCAGGAATTAATTGCATGCATGCATTAGTTTTGGATAGGGACCACCATAGTCAAAGCCGATTCCTATTTGTAGCAAACGCACGTGAGCTGGCTTTTGGGTTCACTCGGACCGGACCAGGCCACCAGCCCAGCGCGACATAGCGACCTGGCTACAGAATCCTATATTCTGTAGCTAGCTATAGGGTAATAGTTCTATATATATATATATATATATATATATATATATATATATATATATATATATATATATATATATATATATATATATATATATAATGTCCTAATCTACCTTTATGGAATATTATAAATATTATGTTTGCCTACATGCTTCAATGTTGATGCAGTTTGATTTCTTATCATAAGTGTTCATCTGCATGCATGAGATGAATGATAGTCATATGCATGTCTTTAACGTGTATTGTACCATTTGATGGTTATTTTTTTTGTCACCGATGTGACTATTACATTTTTTATTTTGGTTTCATTGGTCATATGTATGGTTTCAAAGGGTAGACCTATTCGAACCTGCGTTTATCGTTTCGTACTCCCAAGAGTAGTTACTCCCGCCTCAATAAACCACGTTGCACATGTGTTTATACTTGTTTATCGGTTTGATGAGATCTGGGTGGGACGCCGTCCCCCCTGTGTCATGGTTTTTTTATCGTTTGAGTATGTTCAGATACTCATATTAACGCTAGCCTAGATTTTACTACGCGAAATTTTTTTGAAGGAACCCATATTTTTTCATATATAAAAATATATCACTACTGTTGTATATAAACAAAGTATATCCACATATTCTACATATCCACCTACCCTAGATAGTCTAGTATGATCATATACTTAATCCCCATACACTCAAAAGACCTCACCATGATATCCAAAGTGGCAGGCCCTACTTGTTTGAACTAACTAAAAAATGTTATAACTCATCACAAACCAAAAAAAATTAAATTAAATTCTGATTACACCATTGAATTCCTTTTAATAAATCCCCTGCAAAACAAGACCTCATATGGATATATTTCGATAAAATTATAGTTAGCCCCATCGATGATAGTTGGTGCAGTAGTATAGATTAAAGTAAAAAAAGGGAGAATGGTAAAAGCGGCGTAAAAGGGGACAAACTCCATGAGACGGATGGTCAAGCATGAAGTTCAAAAGTTAAAAACAACAAAACCCGAGACGGAGGGAGTAGTGATATTCTAACTCATCTCGGACACAAATAAAAACTAAATAAATATAGCTAGTTTTGGGGACGGACACATCTGCTTGGAAGGCGCATCGGGCCGACATCCAATTCCGGCCCCGGAACCAGACATTTAACTCAAGATCGATGCGGCACCGAAGCGCCGCAGCATGAGGATGACCTTTCCTCCGCCCCGGTAGTAGCGGTGGCGCACGCGCTTGCATCCTTCCCGGCCATGCACATACATGGGGATCGACGACGACGACGCGCCGCCGTCCGCACCGGGTCGGGATCAACCAAGGTTGGGTTGCGCGCCGCAGCCTCGATGAGGTCCTCCCCGGGCCCGATGAACGCTTCCACCAGATTATGGTTCGCCCACCGGCCGTCAGCCCGGGCCGCCGCACGATTCCATGGAGCGCCCGGGCTTCTTGGTCCGCGGTGTTCGACCCAGACAGAAAGACATCGCCAAAGAAGTAAGCGCGCCGAGGTCCGCAAAGATACGGCTTTCCGGAGGAGCTCCGGCCCCTTGGGATCGACGGCGGCCGTTGTCATCCTCACCATCCCCTCAGAGCATATGGCCTCCGGACGATTAACCTTGAAGAAGTGCCCCGCCAGCTCGAAAGTCTTTGTGCATCGCGCGGCTTAGCCGACGACCGACGGAGCGACACGAGTCGACTCGCCTCCTCGGTGTCGATTATCACGGGGAATCCTGCCGAGATCGACGAAAGATCCATGTACCTTACTTCTTGATACTCCTTCTTGCCCTCGCGTGATGCGTATTTGAGAGGATCTGTTTGCCCGAAAGGTTCCTCCGGCAGCCGGCAAAGAGCTGCACGCCGTCACGGCATCTGCCGCCATCGCCTCTAGCGGTGTTGCCGGCCTCTTGTCCTTCATCTTCCCGCTCGCCCTCCTTGCCCTCTGGAGTAGCCGGCCTCTTGCCCTTCCGCGACCTGCAAAGATGGGGAAACCGACGCCGCCACACGCAACCCCGAAGCAATAATGAACCGCCGGCCGCCCGGCCGCGCCGAGTCCCAATAAAAAGTAAGGATGTTTTGGTCAAACAGTTCGGGAATATAAAATTCATCATCAAAATACTCGTCATTGGCGGCACACGTATTCTCAGAGAGCACACGAGCCTTTTCCACCACACACGGCTCCTTAACTACGCAGACGCGTGTATAGGGCCTTCATGCGAATCCTTTGCGTAATCCTACACACCTCGTTGTAGGATAGGGACCATGTCTGGCCTTGCATGCGAATCCTTTGCGTATGGCTCGCCAGAGGATAGGGCCCACGCCCGCCATTGTCATTCCGGCCCAATCCTTGGTGCGCAGCCGTGCTCAGCTTGCGGTGCCATCTGCACCGCACGGTGCTCGAACGCGAGGCACCGCGGGGAAGACGACAACACGCAAGGACGCCTACTACTCCTACAAAGCTCTTTTTTTGGCTTATTTTAGCTTATTCTCTCTCACGTAATACTATTAAATCACCGAATCGGCTCAGCCTATATTTCAGCGCCCGAAAAAAAATAGTGTACAGTACTCCCTCCGTCTTAATAATTCACCATTTTGACTCTAAGGTAATACATTGCTACACGTAAGCGGTCTCTTAGGTCGCCTCATGCATCGCCACGTAGGATTTTTGATGATGTGGAGGAAAGAGAGAGGTGAGAGAGAATGAGGTAGTTGCTTCGCGAAACAATGACCTCATGAGCTAGAATTTAGGACTATGAGACAACTATTTTACCATTGTATGAGTTGTTGTCGCCATGCACCTCACATTCCCTATTTTTACTCTCTCCATAAATTAAGGAAATGCGTATTGCTACGAGACAACTTAGAAAGACAACCATTGTACACATAGTCTATTAAGTCGTCTTAAATTACGTGACACTATATGAGACTAGTTATAAGACAACACCAATGTACTTGCCCTAAGACACATCATGTTTGACCGCTCGTCTTATTCAAATTATTTATACAATTTAGGAAATAAATAAATTATTATAAAAGTATCTCTAATAATAAACTAAGTCACATCAAAATGGATGATGTTTATATAAAAAATTTGAATAAGACGAGCGGTCAAAATTTGCTGCAGCGGGGTACTGGGAACCTACGCCACCCAACAGAACCAGCTCCAAGTTACTCCCTCATGTTCCTCTATTTACTCCCTCTATTTACTCCCTCTATACACCCTAATCATCAAGATTTCCTCCTTTGCAAGATTATCTCCCCAGCCCATCCATCCTTTATATCTCTACTCTATACCAACTACCAATAGTGGGGTCCATTTGTAATTTTATCTAAATATATTTATGTGTGATCTTGTGTTGAAGGATTTATTGAAACAAATTTAATGGTGCAATCAGATTTTAATTTAGCCTTTTCATTTGTGAGTTATGACTTATGAGAGTTTTAAGTCATGAAAAGTAGTGGGGCCTACACCAGATTCTCTCACCTCGTTCTCATTTTCTCACGCGCGCGACATGGTGGGGCCAGCAGCCAACTGTAGCGTAGCAACGCTACGGCGCCATACTTCCAGAACCGGCGTGCAACACGGTAGTAGTATCCAGTAGCTTTACAGTTGCCCGCTGCAGCAGATTTTACTGGAAAGGCATAGTACTGAGTACCCTTCCCAGTACGCCGCTGCAGATAGTCTCAGTCCGCATATACTCTTCACGTTTGGGATTCAAAAAAGTCTCCAAATAAAAGGTCTTGATCGGCTGCAACGTGTACTATGTCTGGCGTCGTCAGCAAATGGAAACCTCTAGAGTGCTCCTGTTCCCACGCATCCCATCTCAGCGGAGGGAAAACGAAATAAAAAAATCCCCACCGAAGGGAGCCCGTCCACACCATCCACACAATCACACCCGAGTGCCCGGCAATGTATGTTTTATGTCTGTCAGACCTGCACTGTCATAAGGGCAATTTGGTAATTTCACACTTCTGCTAAGTTACTCTCCTTAACCTACTATAGATGTTGAGTTATTTGTAGACGGAGGAGTAGCCAGGGAATCCAGGCCTTCCCCCGCGGTGGTGTACGCCAGGGCCCCGCGTCGGATGAGCAAAATGAGAGGCACACGAGAGAGTGCGGAGACGTTGCATGCGCCTGGGCGGGGCCCACTATGTAAACTATTGTACCTTAAAAACTATTACTAGTAGATTACACCATTGAATTCATTTCAATTAATCCTTCAAAACTAGATCTCGATGAATATATATTTAGATAAAATTATAAGTAGGCCCCACTGATTGTAGTTGGTCTAGAGTAGAGATAAAGAAGGGAATCTTGATGAGTAGGATGTACATACTTTGCTACTCAGTATAGAAGAAGTACTAGTAAATAGAGAAACACGAGTGTGGATAGCCCTGCATCGTTTATCTTCTTCGTCTCGCCGCCCACTGCGTTTCGCCTCCCCGCCACACCGCCCACCACCCCGCCGGCCCTAGCGAGCCCGGCCAACCCTAGCGCTTCGGCGGCCACCCTTCCCCACATAGAATCACATATCACGAGCTTTCTATAGGGAAGAACAACTCACGAGGGGGGAGGAAGAGAGTTGAAGGACATCCAAACAAAGACAAATTTGGAAAAATATAACATATTGCATGATTACGACTAATAAAATATCTCAGTTTTCATGCATACTCCTACTCGGGATCTTTTCAACATAAACTATGCATATGATCGATCAAATTAATCCTCGCTCGATCGAGAACATCAACCATCACGTGCGCACCAAAAGCTATCCAATTAGTTTGTTTGATCGACAACACCATCCGAGAAAGAGGAGGTAGCAATAGATCAGTGCCCGCCTAGCACTACAAATAGAAAGTTTGATTGTGTGAAGATCACAAACCCGAGACAACGTGAATGATATCCGTGCTCTCGCCGCTGATATCCGCCGCAAAAGATTGGATCGCACCGAAGAACCTCATACACCCATCGTGGATCCTACACTCGCCGCAGTAACACGGAGCACACCACACCACCCGAGACGCCGAAGACGGCCGCAACGTTTTGGTCGGTTGCACCGATGCCCGTCATGGCGAGGCACCATTTGGGCTATAGGATGGGATGTACGCAACTCTTTCGTATATGCTCCGCCAAGTCGCCCAACCTAAAAACTCCATGCATGTCGGCGGGGCCGAGCACACTTGATGCTCTTCCACGCCCCGGCCTGCCGCCGGGTTGTCACCTTCGATATCCCGCAACACCCGCCGGGCATAGTCGTCGCCCGCGGCACCGGTGTTAGCCCCCGTAGAGCACAAGAGCAAGAACATAGTCGGGGCTTCATGCCCTAACGCGTAGCGCGTTGCGAAAGATCGAGTGACGATTTGTTGGTGCAAATGGTTTTCGACGAAGACGGCATACATGCCGGCTCTATAGTACGCCGGGTTGCCGATGGCGAGGGAGGTCGGGTGCAAAGACTCTCGCGATACTTGAGCGAGTAGTACAGCGGGCCGCAGACGCCGAATTCGCGGTGCAAAGACTGTGTCTAGTCGGATGTCTGGCCCCACAGGCGCCGCCGACGGGCGCTTTCATCTCGCGAACATGTGGCCCGAGATTGGCGAGGGCCCCCATGGGATCTCGCAGCCGCCCTTGGCGACTCGAATCGCACCGCAAGCATGTCACGCGGAAGGTTTTCCATGGCGCGAGGCGGCGACGCTGGGGGGGGGCTTTTGGTGGAAGCTGAGCGCCCTCTAGCTATGGTTTGTGCAATTGTGCGGCGAAGAATGGTCGCCGCCATCGGAGGCGGTGAGCTGAATAGCACCGGGCGCCGGTTGGTGAGCAAAGCAATAATGCGGGTGCGCGGGCCGGTGCAGGGACGTAATGAGCGGGCTCGCTGGTGCACTATCCCAAATGCTCCTCTCGTAATTAAGATACGGAGTAGTAGTACTACAAAATGTTTTCAAATCAGTATTTACACCCCTCCGTCCCACAAATAAAAGTCCGTGGTTTGACTTCTACAATCCTTGTTTGACCATTCGCCTTATTCAAAATGTTTTAAAAATTCAGATATTTTGTTATGATTTATTTTATCGTTAGAGATACTTTTATAATCATTTTTTATTATTTGCATAAAAAAATTAAATAAGACGAATGGTCAACAGGATTGTAAAAGTCAAAAACGGACTTTTATTTGTGGGACGGAGAGTGTATATGTTTTCCATGACAAGATGATCTTAAACCAAAAGGTTGTAAACTACAAAGTTTCATAATTGAGAACTACAATCGGTATGTTGGTGGTTTGTCTATCCGACGTCACTTAAAACATTTAAATTTCATTCATTTATTTATTTTTTGAATTTGAGACCTAGTTTTCCATTACAAGATAATGTCAAATCAAAAGTTCTAAACTAGAGAGTTTCGTAACTTAGCAAGATCTACAATTCTTATTTTAGTTTTCCCATCCAACATAGTGCTACCGACATTATTCACAAATCTTAGAAATCTCTTTCGTAGTTTCATAAACGCCGAGACATGTGTAACTCGGAACAATGTTGTCGCGACGTCGTCGGATCAAGAAATGACCCACGGAACAGCCGCAATGGAATGAGCGGACGGCTTTATTTTTCGGACGCACGATCCCAATGGTAATCAGTAAGATTTCTTGTGTTAAAATCACTAGGTGCTCCAAAATTGATGTTTGGAGTTATGATTTTTGAAATTTAAAATTGAAATGTTATCGATGAAACATGACAAGAGTAATAGAAGTAAGAATACAATCGCTTGATAGGGCATGATTTGACAAAAATTTAGAAATAAAAACCATCATTTTTGGAGTTACTATGATGGAGAAAGACTAGTTACAAGTTTTGACCACAGATTAAAAGAAAAATTAGGGTTCTTGAGCCCCGAAGGTCTCCGATGTGGCGGCGCACCGGCAGGCGCGGATGTTAGCGGAGATGAGGTCTCTTGCGATGGGAGGACCACCACCGTGATCCCCATAACCTAGCGTTACTAGTATGCGCTATTGGATGAGCGGGTTTAGTCTCCTTCCGAGCTCGACACCGACGGTGGCGGTACGGCGGAGTGGGGATCGACGCTCCGCCAATGACGACAAGCCGAGGTCAAATAGACGTTATTTAAAGCACCAGAACGCAGCGTAAATTCCTTTGAACACACGGTCGAGGCGGGGATGGGTCCGGAGAGGGGTTGCCGTCGTGGAGAACGATCGAACGCGGCGGGCGGACATGGCGTGTTCCGTGGCAGCGACAAGCGGCACACGTGCGATAAGCATAACCGTCAAGCCGACGAGCCTCGAGGTGCCGAGGTAAGAGAGAAGGCAAAGATCGAGTTCATCCGGAGGCGGCTAGGCACGCCGAGGTGCTGGCGGCGGGGCCATTGCCGCGTGGTCCCGCGGACACAAAGCAGCCGTTCCGAGGCGATGTCAACAAGAGCACAACCTCCAAGCCGACGAGCCTCGAGGTTCCAAGGTAGAGAAGGGTGTGACCGTGTGATCGCTTCAGCCCGAGGCGGCTAGAAGAGCCACGCCGAGGTACTCGCTGGGCGCGGCCATGGCTGCGTGTCCGACGCCGACGAGAATCGCAAATAAATTTAACACATGAATACACCATTGTCGCCTCCGTTCACTCATCATTTCAGCTGCAATCAAACATCCACGCGGCATATGATTTAGAGAAATACAACACATATATTAAATCACAAACACAATACCACATTACACAATTAAAATATAACACAAGGATTACAACGAATTAAAACATCTCACCGGTGTTCATCATCGCATGCTACGCACTTTCGGAGAATCAATCGAACATCAACCAATCCGTGCATGCACACAACCAAAAGCTAGCGAAGTTGTTTGATCGATCTAGATCATGTAGCTAGAGAGCTAAGCTATAGACCGGCCCGCCGCTTATACCAACGATGCACAAATGAAGAACATACCACACTCGGCGCAGATCCTACACTCCTTGCTACGGTACACCCACCGCAGCGGTGGCCCCCATTCCACCGGGCGCCGCGCATTTGTCTCCCAATAGGCACCGATGCCCGTCGTGGCGAGGCTCGGTTGGGCGAGGAGGAGGAGGATGCCGCCACTCTTGATAGCAGGGCACAACGCCGTTCAACACTTCTATTGCCTATCCGCGCTCGCGGCGGTTACTCCAGAAGTCGAGGCGTCGTCGCCGCCGCCGTGTCGGGCAGATCTCCCGCAACACCGCCGGGCATGGACGCCATCGCAGCGGTGGCATTCCGCCAGAGCGTAAGAGCGCACGCACGGGCGAGCACATGCCCCGGAAGTCGGGCTTGTTGTTTCGGCTTTTGTCGAGAGGCGGCGACGGTGAGGCGACCTTCCACGAACACGGGCAGACATGCCTGCTCGCACCTCCGGTTGTCGACCGGGCGAGCTTGTCGACGAGACGCGCGCGGGTACTCACGCCAGTCGAGTGTCCGGGCCCGCCCGACGGCCGCCGACGCCGACCGCCGCCCTTCAAAGACCGGGTCTAGTGGGATGCTCCGGTCCAAAGATGTCGCCGCGCACGCTTCGTGTCCGTAGTGGCCCGTAGATTGTAGAGGTCCTCCATAGGATCCTCTGCGGCCATGGCGACGCTGGAGCGCAATGTCCTCAAGCAAGTCCGGTGGAAGGTTGTCCAGGTTCTCCATGGCTCGAGGCAGCAAGCGCGGGTGGGGGGCTTTTTTGCCGGAAACTTTGAGCGGGGCGGGCGGAGGTGAATAGCAAACAATAAAGCGGGTGGCGCGGGCCGGTGCGTTCCCGTGCAGCCACGTGTGTTTTTTAGGGAGTGGCGGAGAGGCTTGCGATGACATGACCGGTGTGTACAACAGTATTTTCGAGACCGCGCCGTCGCGCGTAAAATTCATCTAGTACAGCTTATTTTTTGCGATCGCGCCAAATTTTTTTTCAAGAGCACGCCTATTCGCGTTTTTCGTTAAGCGAAAGAGTGTTACGCCTAGGCGCGTCAATGAATACCAACGCCTTTTGATAGAGCGTCACGTAAGCTTTGCACGGTGCGTGCGTGTGTAGGTGTATCCTTTGCGTGGAGAGCTCGCGGGCGAACGCCGCCATCGCCCTCGGATTCCGTGCCATCTTTATCGATGCGTCGTCTTATTCAAATTTTTTTACATAAATATAATTTATTTTGTTATTTTATCAATATTGATACTTGATATTGATTAATTTATTTTATGATTTACATAAATATTTTAAATAAGACGGATGGTCAAACATATGAAATTCAAAAGTCAAAAAAAGACAAACTCTATGGGACAGAGGGAGTATATCACAAATTCACAATTAATCACAACTAATAAAAAGTTCTCGATTCTCACCATCACGCGCACATACACAGGATCGACATCAAGCATCACGCACGCACCAAAAGCTATGGAATTAAGTTTGTTCGATCGAGGTCTCCATCTAGAGCACTAGAAGTTGCCTAAAAAGTTTGATCGTAAGAACATCACCAACAACGGCAAAAGATTAAGTTGAGTGAAGAACCTCGACACTCGTCGCGGATCCTGCACTCCTCACGCAGTAACACGCAACACACATCACCCGAGCCCTCACCCGAGAGACGGCACTACGGCGGCACCGTCCCGGATGGTCGCACAGATGCCCGTCATGGCGAGGCACCATTTGGGCCGTAGGACGACGGCACTCTTCCGGTATATGCGCCGCCGCAGCCCACCATACTGCTCCATGCCTCTCGGCGGGGCCGAAAGTACGCTTGATGTTCTTCAACGCCCCGTTCTTGGCCGAAGCGGTCGCCGATCTCCGCGCACAATATTGCCACGGCACGTCGTCCGCGGCACCGGCGTTGGTCCCCAGAGCACAAGAGCAAGAACATACTTGGCGCTTTCATGCCCTCGACGCGGTGGCGCGCCGCAAAGATCTCGAGCGACGGCGTGATGGTGAAGCGGCCTTTGACATAGACGGCCTTCATGCCGGCTATGAAGCACGCATCCGGTTGTCGACGGCGGCGAGCTTGGTGACAAGACTCGCGATCCTCGAGCGACACTCCCATCGCGCCGGCGGGTACGTAAACATCCTGGTCTAGTCGGATGCCCGTCCCACCGAGGGGTCACCGCGACGCCGCTTTCATCTGCGAACGTGGTATGCAGATTGGGTAGGTCCCCATGGGATTTGCGCGCCCTGGCGACTCGAACCGCAATCTGTGCAAGCATGTCACGCCGGAAGGTTTTCCATGGCGAGGCGGGCGGCGCGCGGGGCGGGGGGCTTTTTGGTGGAAGCTGCGGCGCTCTAGCTATGTTTTGTGCGGCGGGGGGAGCTGAACAAATGTGCATAGCACGGTGCATGGATGTGGGATTTTATGAGCCGGTCGCGGTGCACTCCGGGGGCGTTATCGAGCGCTAGCGACGTACTCAGTCCAAGGCTCGCCTGTAAGATTTCTTTCGTTAAAATCACTAGGTGGTCCAAAATTGATGTTTGGAGTTGTAATTTTTGAAATTTAAAATTGAAATGTTATCGATGATACATGACAAGAGCATGATTTGACAAAAAAATTAGAAAGAAAAACCATCATTTTTGGAGTTACTATGAGGGAGAAAGACTAGTTACAACTTTTGACCACGATTAAAAAGAAAAATTAGGGTTCTTGAGCCCCGAAGGTCTCACCATCGCAAACGTGAATATAACACGTAATTACCACATATACATCAACCATCACGCACTAAAAAGTAAGATAGATTCATGCAACCCACCGCCCATCGTGCAACACGTAAGAACTTACTACACTCGGCGGATCCTACACTCCTCGGGTGCGTATCTGTGGGGGTTTGTATGCCATAGGCCGTACCCCCATCTCGGCACGGTGCCGAGTAGTCTCCCCATGTGCACCGATGCCCGCCCCGGCGAGGCACCGGTTGTGCTAGAGGAAGACGAAGATATCGCCTCCGCATATGGCGCCACCAACAAGTCGTTTCGCAACACTTCCACCGCCGCTGCCGGAGTTCGCGCGATTTCGCGCCTCCTGGTGCAGCCATCGCCACCTCCGTGTCGCGCTCCAGGCTCCCACAACACCGCCCCAGCGCGGGTCTTATCGGCGCGGCGCATTCCGCTTGTAGAGCGTAAGAGAATGCACATACCGAGCGAGTGCATGCCGGAAGTTGGTGGCTTGTTCCAAAGAAGCCGGTGGCGGCAAGACGGTGCCGCTGCCTTCCACGAACACGGCGGACATGCCCGCTCTAAAGCACGCCAGGGTTGCCAACCTCGGCGAGAGCCGATGAGACTCGCGCGGTACTCGCGCGAGTAGTACAAACGACCGGCAAGATGTAGCCGTCGACCCGCCGCCGCCGTCGCAGCACCGGCCTAGTGGGATGCTCCCGGTCCAAGATGGCGCCGCCGCATGCTTTTCGTGTCCGTGCGGTGGCCCGTGGATTGTAGAGGGCCTGCATAGGATCCTGCGGCGGCCATGGCGACGCTGGAGCGCAACGCCTCAAGCAACTCCGCGGAAGGTTACGCAAAGATGGCTCGTGGCTGGCCGGCACGGTTTTCCCCTGAAGCTCGCGCTCTGGGTCCGGGGAAAGGAAGATGAACGATGTTCCGCCGAGCATGCGAGATGGAGGGTAGAAGCACCGCCGGGCCGGGCCGGCTGGTGCTAATTTGTTGTGACTTGTGAGAGAAAAGCATCGTTGGCGGCCGAACGACCGAGAGTGAGTTGGGATTATTACAGAGTACACGGTGGGCGGTCTTTGTCGGGGGGCGTGAGGTCGAGTGACAAACATGACTTGGGACGTGGCCGATCATATCCACGTTCCACACATGACACACCTTGCATGCGTATCTTTGCGTATCGCCGTATCCATGACGGGGTTTCGGTTTTTCGGGTCTCGGGTTTCTTGGTATGGAGGGCGATTTTTTTTTGTCGTAATAGAGGGAGAGGGTTTGATTTTTTTGGTTGGTGACGGTGTGTGCGTGGAATGGGGGTGAGGCCGGGTGGTAGTGCATCGTGTGGACTACCGGGTGGCATGTGTATATGGCTTGGGTGGGGTAGGCGGGGGCCCGATGGGAAGTGAAGGAGAAGGGTCGGTTAACTCGTGAGTGGTTCGTGGGCGGTATGTGGTGGTGAGTTGGAGTAGATTCGAAAAGTAAGAAAAATAGAAATATACATATACCCGGGTGCACTTTCTATACACCTACACCCATATTCAAAAAATCACATTCGGGTTTGAGTATGTTTAGATACTCATTAAGATACTCTAGATCTTCTACCCAAAAAATTTCGAAGGAACCTATATTTTTAATATATTACATAAAAATACCACTACTTTGTATATAAAAAAGTATATCCATATACTCAACGTATGAATACATGCTTAACATATATACCACCATGGATGGTCTAGTATGATCATATACTTCATCCACATGCACTTCGTTCGGTCATATACGGCAACGCGTAGGGATATGACGCGTGAAGGACTAAGTTCAAGAGATTAAATCATCTACCAAGGATTTCCTCAAATAAATTATTATATATGTTTTATTACATAAGAAGGAAATGACGCGTGAAGGACGAAGTTCAAGAGACTAAATATTTCTATTCGATATTGGTTCAAACTTGGAGTTTAAACATAAGAAGAAAGTACTTGTAAAGGAGGGAAATCTTGATGATCAAGATGTATAGAGGAAGTAAATAGAGAAACATTGCGGACGGGCGAGGTGCACTCGCTAACTCCATGCGCACAATATATTTTTGTACAATATTCGAAGATATATGGATAATGGGTTACACGATGGGGTTAAAAAAAAAACCTAGGAAAGCTACTCATTTCTCGTAGCAAGGCGGTAGAGTGATAGTCGAATCGCGTGGGGAAAAAAAAAAAATAGGACATGGGCTCATCAATCTCAAATACATCTTAGCCCTCCTAATCTATGTAATTATGAATAAAAATTTAGGTGGGGCTTATTAGGTAGGGTGTGTAATTTTGATTGATAGGGGGCTATAGAGCCCAACCTACTCATTTCTCAGGTAGCAAGGCGGTAGTGGGAGTAGTCGATAGTGTGGAGTGATTGCCTTGTGTACGTGGAGGAGAATAGATTCATGTTTTTTTTTTGCGACAAGAGAATAGATTCATGTTGCGCGTATGTATAGCAAATATAGGTTTCAAATTTTTTTTTCATGACCTTGCATGCGTATCCTTTGCATATCCCACACACCACCCCTCTCGCCAAGAGGGCGCACGTCTCGCCATCGTTAGCGCTAGTTCCATCAAGATCGATGCTGTCTCGATCGGGCGAGGCACCGACAAATGCACGAGGATCGAAGGATCTGACGCGAGTAGACTCTCGCTTATCTTATTTCAGCTTATTCTCTCTCTCACGTATACTATTCAATCGGCTATCAACCAAAATCACCGAACAGCTATTTTTTTTCAAGCACCGGTCTCAGAACATACACCCTCCGTCCCACAAATAAAAGTCCATTTTTGACTTTTACAATCCCCTCGTTTGACCCTTTGTCTTATTTACAATCCCCTGTTTGACCATTCGATTACGATTTTTGACCACAGATTAAAATTCTTGAGCCTCGAAAAGTTCACCGACATGGCAAAGACACCGGCAAGGCGCTGGATGTCACCGGAGATGAGGTCTCTAGTGACGGGTGGACAACCACCGCACCCCGAGAACCTAGAGCGCGTTGCTATCTATGCTATCGAATGAGCGAGAAGGGTGAGAGTCCAGCCCGAGTCGGCTAGCTCATCGCTGGCGAGGTGCTCGCAGCGGCCATGGTCGCGTGTGGCGCCGGCGGTGAGAATCGCAAATAAATTTAACAAATGGATTACAAGCAATTAACACATCTCAGGGTTCATCACTGCTACTCAGAGGATCGATGGAACATCAACCAATGCATCGCGTATGCATGCACACAACAGAGACGCTCGCTCAGACCGCATCATCGTCATCCTCTAGATCAGAGCCCAGCTACTCTGTAGTAGAGATTAACCTATCACACTCCCGCGAATCCTACACTCCTCGGCCGCGGTACACCCGACTCGACGGCATTGTGGATAAAATCCTGTTAGCACTATACTCATCGTTCGGCAATGCCGCCACGGTCGTAGTAAACTCTGTGTGCCTCATCTTCCCATCTCGCAGCGATGCCCGTCATGGCGAGGTACCGGTTGGGCCAAAGGAGGAAGACGGTCGCTGCACCTTCAATAATGGCGTCCGTCACCACCGCCATTGCATTGTTGAAGTGCGGCGGCGTTCAAGCTCCCCAACATTTTTGCCACCTCGCCGTATCTTCTTTCCTCAATCTTCCGCAACACCTCTCGGGCATGGTCGTCATCGGCGGCGGCGGCGTTCCGCCCTGCGGAGCAGTAAGGCGTGCACATAGCGACGGAGTGCATGCCCGAGTCGACGGCTTGTTTCAGCTTGTCGAGGCGGCGAGACGGTGTCGTGGCCTTCCACGAACACGCGGACATGCACGCTGCGAAGCACGCCTCGGGTTGCCGACCTCGGCGAGCTCGGTGATGAGACTCGCGCGATACTCGTGAGAGAGTAGTACGGCCGGAAGCGCAGGCGTAGCCGCCGATTGCCGTCGACCCGCCCGCCGCCCGTCGTTGCAGACCGGTCTAGTGGGATGCCCGGTCCACAAAAGGCGCCGCGGCACGCTCTCGTGTCAGTGCGGGTGGCCCGCAGATTGTAGAGGTCCTCTAGGATCCTGTATGTGGCCATGGCGGCGTGAAGCGCAATGTCCTCAAGCAACTCCCCCGCGGAAGGTTCTCCATGGCAATTGGCAAGAGGCGGCGGTGCGGTGCGGTGGGGCTTTTTGCTTGGAGCTTTGCCGGGCGGCGGCGTGAGCGAAGGCGGCCCTCACCGCCGGCGGTAATATCTGGTGCGTTCGCAATATATAATGCAAGGCGTTTCGAGGAGTTGGCGGCGGTGAGCACGCCGGCGGGAGCGGTCGGCGGCGATGCGTACATACATGGCCCGCGGAGCGCAACAAAGCAAGTAAATGGACGACGCGCTCTTTCCCAATACGGGGATTTGTATGTCTCGCCTTTGTTGCATGTTTATCCATGACAAGATGATCTCAAATCAAAAGCTTGTAAACCGCAAAGTTTCATGGATATTTGGGAACTCTGATCTTTATATTGGTAGTTTGTCGAGGTCATTCAAAAAGTTTAAATTTCCAAATTTCATTTGTTTTATTTTATTTTAAAAAATTTGAGACCTAGTTTTCCATTACAAGATAATGCCAAATCAAAAGGTTTTAAACTAGAAAGTTTCATAACTTAGTAAGATCTACAATTAATTCTCAATTTGGTTGTTTCCCCATCCGACATCCATGCTAGTGATTGTTCACGAAGTCTTAATTATACACCACAAACAAACATGAATATACCACTGTTCATTCATCATCTCAGGTGCAATTAGAGCACTCACAATGCAGACTCTACCATGGTTTCTATCCTCATTTATTACCCCTCTATTTATTGCTTTTCTGCTGATGTGGCTATATTTATTGAAGAGAGTGATGAAAAACACAAGAAACCAAGTCTAACTAAGAAACCGATCGAGGAGGTCTTCACGTAAACCAAGATAATTTGTGAGAGTGACAAGTGGGCCATATGACATCATGATAGAAAATTGTATTGTGGGAGATAGTTTCTTGACACAATGTCCAAGACTTTAGAAACCATGATATAGTTTCTAGCATTGTGAGTGCCCTTAATAATCAAACATCCACGCAAGACACATGATTTAGAGTAATTAACACAATACCACCTCACCACCCCAGCGGCATGCCACCTCACCGACCCACTAACCCTTTCATGTGCCACATCATCAACATGTCCCACATGTCTATGGGCATAAAAAGGGTTATAACTCTTGAATCAAAAAATAAATTCAATTCTGATTGCACCATTAAATTTATTTTAATAAAACCTTTAAAATAAGATCTCACATGGATATATTTTGATAAAATTATAAGTAGGACCTGTTGGTATAGAAAAAAAGAAAAGTAAAAGAAAAACTAAAAAAAAAAAGGAGGAAAAAAAAAAGAAAAAGAATAGGAGGGTGATAGTAATATTGTAACACCTTGTTTTGTAAAAGTAAAAAAATTGCGTTTATTTTGGCACGGAGGGAGTAGGCTTTTTAGGAGCGGGCGCGACCCGTGAGGCTACTGCGACGACATGATCGGTGCTAGTCAGTATTACATCGTAATGAATGCCAACGCCTTTTGATAGAGCGTCTCTAACATTTACACCTTTGCGTGCGTGCATACCTTTGCGTAGAGTAGCTTAGGCCGTCTCGCTCGCGGCGCCATTAATGCGCCATCGGGCGCGGTGTCATCATTATACGATGCCCGTCTCCACCGGCGAGGCACCGGGCGAGACGAAGGACTGACTCCGGCCCTAGTATACTCCTACTTGTATGCGGACTAGCTCAGACGTTACCCGAATACTTCCCCGATTTGGCTTGTCGGTATCGAGATCATGCATATCGATACACGGATATACGGTCATGCGTACTCGCCGCTCAGAAAGACGCCCGCCTTTGAGCAAGTATTATGGTAGGTATGCTTGATATATACCAGTCTTGTACTCCTTTGCTAGGCATGCCACTGGGACGGCGAGCGTTGGTGCCGTGGCGGCAAACGCCGTCCGGCTCATTGATCCTCATACATACATTTGTCTATTCCTCGATTCTCCCGTGCATGCTTGGTGAGGCTGAGCCATAGTGCCAATGTAGCCCGTCGGGACTATTTCTATATTTTTAAAATTTGTTTCATTTTTTCAATAGAAAATAAAAAAAACGCCCTCAAATGCTTCATAGGAGTACCTAGAGATGCCTATTTTTATTTGCTCCGCTAGAGTAAAATTGTCCTAATTATCTTGGTGTGCAACATACCGTATATATGCTTTCAAATTGATGAGATAGTTTGGATAGATTTCATTAGAACTTTCACTCGATTCGTTAGCAAACATACACACATATTTGAGAAATAAATATATAGCACATGGATTATGTAGTTAGTACTATATATCACAACTAATAACACACATGTCTCAAATCGAGGAAGTGTACGTGGCAAGATTCTTAGGCAAAACAAGTGTGGCAAATTACTAAAAGGCTTTAGAACAGCCTTTCGAAGACCTTTGCTAGAGGGATGGCTCGGCGATGTCGGGCGGCGCAGTTCATCATATCTGGCGAACAACGACTCGATCGCTGTCGGTTCGCGGGTTATTGCGCCGGCCCGCCGGGTAGCGGGAGAGGTCTTCCTCCGCTGCGTCGCCATCGCCGCCACGCTCATGCCCGCACCGATGAAGAGGGCGCGTGAGTAGCGAGATCATCGGCGCGGTCGTTCGGCCGAGGCGGTCGCACCTGCCGCATCGCTGGCGTTCACCTTGTCGCGCGATCACGGTGCCGATAGCCGTCATCCGGGCAAGCGGCAGATAGCGCCGCAATTGAAAGATCAAATTCTACCGTGGGGAAAGCAAATTGTTGAATCAAAGATAGATCGGGGTTTTTCGAAGACAAAACCACCGATGCGCTGCGGACGAATTGCCGTCGCTGCTCCTCCCATTTCAGCTCCTTCGGGACATCTTTTGAGAGTACCGGAGTACTCATTCAACCCACCTCGCCTCGCCGCGGATGCTCTCGACGTAGGAGCGTGAATACTCCAACTCCGATCTCGATGAAGAGGATGAAGAATCGAGGAGGCCGAGTTTGCACCCGTGCGGGATGACCGGCGGAGCTGTTTTCCTCACATCGGGAAGTACGTGCCCCTCGCCTCTACCTCCGCCGAGGGAATCTCTAAACAAAAGTGAAGGGTTGCGTTAAGAACAGATTACAAGAAAAACAAGAAGCGAGATCAAGTAATGAAACTCACCCAACTCGGCGATGAGGACCGCGGCTTCCTCCTGTCTCTTCCTCGGCTCAGCGCTTGCCAAGGTTGCGTATTGGACCGCCATCGGTAAGCTTGATACGTATTTTAGTGAAGCAGAGGGCAAGAAGGCGAGAGACAGAGATGAAGGAGTATACCGATTGAGGTAAAGGAGAGAGCGGCGCGCTTCGTCTTATTTATTGTAGGCCGGAAAGGGGATCGTGGGAAACCATGAATGAGATAGGTGGCGTATCCCGAAAAAACAGATTGGAATGCCGAGCGACACGCGTTGGGAAGTTTTCTGAACAACCGTTCAAGTGGGCTTGATTTCTTCTTGAAATGCCCCGGTCCATTGAAGGTTTGGTTCAGTTTTTATTTGGAAAAAGAATTCAGTGTTGATTCGAGGACTATGGTCAATTTTGGAGCAAAAGGTACTTTTACCCAAAAATTGAGGAGGCATGTGTTAACACTAAAATTTGGTATGCTGGATGATAAACTGGCGGTGCAAGATGCTAATATCGAACTAATATACCAAATATGTACAATATTATACCAAGTATATGTACAATATTATCACCATTATATTTGCCACCGAGCCTCACCGTGCCTCCCCTTTCTTAACGTGTCGAGTCGTAGCCGTGACCGTGCTTGAGGGTCGCCCCAAACGCAGATTTTGCCCCGTGCCATGGCCAGGGCAGTTTCATCAACTATATGAGACATGTGTGAATCTTGTGAACAATGTTATTGTGGCGTCGTCGGATGAAGAAATGACCAAAAGATGTATACATCTTAATATATAAGAAGTTATACAAAACTTTCATGTTCATGCATGATTTCTCATGCTGAAATCATTAGGTGCTCCAAAAATGTTGCTTAAAGTTATAATTTTTAAAATTCAAATTTGTAATGTTATTGATAAAATTTTACAATAGTCGTAAATGTGTAAGAATACAGTAGCTTGATAGAGAATGATTTTACAACATTTAGAAAGGAAAAACATCAATTTTAGAATTACTATGAGAGAGAAAAACGAAATTGATACGATCTTATACAACTTTTTTGAATAAGGCGGATGGTCAAAAACACGATGTCTAAAAGTCAAAAACCCCGCCTCCTCGAGAGTTTTTCATGCCGACGGGTAGGTCCCACCACGCGCCTTCTCCCGGATGCAGCTATGCGGCTGAAGTGGCGATCTTTACCTTGTGCCCGCCCAAAATTTTCCGAAAATTTGCGCCCAAAGATTCGCAAAAGCGCAAAACCCTATCCCTATCCGCCTCCTCACGGCGATTCATTTCACTCCTCATCCGCGTCCCTCACGAGGCGATTCTAGGGGACCGTCGCCGCCCGCCGTTGACAACCACCACCGCCGCATCCAACCACCGCCCTCGCCATTCTCGTGTTTCAAGCCGACGGTGCATCCGCGCGTGACCACCGTCCAACCCACCTCCGATCCATCCGCGACGCGTCTGGCGGGATAATCACGCGCTACCGGCTACGACGAGGCCGTCCTCCCCACCGTCGCAACTTTCGGTCCACCGGGGTATGAGGCACCATCTCTAGGGAGACCACAGTTCAAGTGCCGACCACCTTCTACGCCCGGCTTCATCCTCCACCCGAGCGGCGGGAGCACCGCCGGTCATCTCCAACAAATGGCCTCCTCCTAGATCTCCTAACTTACATTTTGTTGGATCTTGAACTACACTTTGTTTATTCCTCTATTTCTAAACTACATTTTTTTTGTTCTCTGCCTCTTTGGTTTGTTTAGTCCTCATAGACGCCTATTACATAATTTATCTCGCGTAATTATCCTAAGATGGATATACCGAGTTGTACATCTTGAACGACACCGATCGCTACAATGTTGTTATCTAGTATTTTTGTCGTATGAAATCGCAACTACTTCGCTGCATATTTTCTTGATAGATGATTATGCGTGCTCAAGAAACATGACAGACTATCTATAATACTATCTTGTCTTAAAAAATTGCCTATTACATGAATGGTTCTTGAACTACTGTGCACTTGTAGATCTTGAACTTGGCGCTTTGGACCGCTACGTACTATAATGTAGTTATCGTGTGTTTTTGTCGTCATAGAAAACTACAAATACTGCTTTGCTTAATTTTCTTTTATACATGAATATACGTGCTCGAGAACAATGATGCGCTCTGGAGAGTACTTAAACTATCTTGTCTTACACGAATGTCCTTGTTAAAACAACATTACTAAAGTACGGGTTTGATTATATTCCTCTATTCTGAGCTACATTTTTTTGTTTTCTACCTCGGTGGTTTGTGTAGTCCTCATAGACCGCCTATTACAAAATTGAATCGTATAATATTAGGAATCGCTAATTTTCAGCGGATTGAAATTTTTAAATCTGTTGAGGCGATGAAGCTACTTGATGATTTCCATCCAACAAAGGGCATCAACGCATCATCGGTGGATAGATAGAGAGCATGCGGTGTCGGCTGAATTTTTCAATCGCCTATACATGAGGAAAGGTGATAATTTTGTCCGGGCAGATGGATACATGGAGTTGTAGATCTTGAACAATACACCGACTTCTACTATAATGTTATTATCTCGTGTGTTTTTTGCTACTATAATGTTATTATCGTGTGTTTTTATCATTGAAAACTGCAACTACTCGCCGCTTGTTCTCTTCATAGATGAATATGCGTGCTCAAGAAACATGACCGCTTTCTGTAGAGTACAACTATCTTACAAAAATGATCCTATTAAACCAACTTTTGCTAAACTACGGTTTGTTTATATTCCTCTATTTCTAAACTACATTTTTTTTTTGTTCTCTGCCTCTTTGGTTTGTTTAGTCCTCATAGACCGCCTATTATAGAATTGAACTGCACAATTTTATCCTCGATGGATATGTCGAGTTGTAGGTACTGAACCTGACACCAGAGTGCTACTATAATGTTTTTATCTGTATGTTTTCGTCCTAGAAAAAACTGCAAATACTACTCCTTATTTTTTTTTTTTATACATGAATATACGTGCTCAAGAACAATGACGCTCTGTAGAGTTCTTCAACTATCTTGCCTTACAGGAATATCCTTATTAAAACAATCTGTTACTAAAGTACGGTTTGTTTATATTCTTCTATTCCCGAACTTCATTTTGTTGTTCTCTACCTCAGTGGTTTGTGTAGTCCTCATAGAGTGCCTATTACGTAATTGAAGGCAGTATAATATTAGGCCCCGCTATTTTTGAGGTATTTGAAATTTTCAAATCTGTTCAGCGACGAAGCAACTTCGATGATTTCCATCCAACAGCGGGCATCAACGCATCATCGGCGGGAAGAGATAGGAGCACACGGAGGTCGCATGTAAGTGAGGAAAAGGTGATAATCTTGTCCTCGGGACGGATATATGGTGTTGTAGATATCTTGAGCGGTACACCCGACTTCTACTATAATGTTGATGTCGCGGTGTTTTTGTCATAGAAAACTGCTACTACTGCTATTTATTGTCGTAGCGCCAATAGAGCAGCTCATGCTATGTTATTGCACTTTTTGGCGCTATTGGCGCTATTGGCGCTTATAGCGCACTAAGCTCAAATAGCGTCATAGCGCTATTATGGTGCTATTGGCAAATTGATCAGCCCTAGCCCAATTGTTAGTGATTGAGTGATTTCAAAGTAACTTTATGATTGTTTGCTTATGTACTTGACTTGATGCCTTAATGGTTGTTTGCCTTCATGGTTGTTTGTTTTGAGGATGAGAACTTTATTATATGGTTATCATTATCACTTATCAAATTATAATTGTATACTTGTCCCGATTTCTGTTATTTGAAACAAATAGCGCGCTATAGCGTGAAATGCATGCCGACGTTACATTGCAAATAGCGCTATAGCACGACCATAGCGCCGCTATAGCGGCAATAGCATCTAGAACAGGCTGCCTCTAAATTTCATAGCGCGCGATCTAAAACATGGGTCGTAGGAAACTGCGACTACTATTTCATATTTTCTTTATAGATGAATATACATGCTCAAGAATACCGATTGCTCAGAGTACTAGCACTACTACTTTGTCTTACAAAAAATGTGCCTATTAAATGAACGTTACTAAACTACGTTTGTTCGTATTCCTCTATTCCCGAACCACATTTTTTGTGATCTCGTGCCTCTCGTGGTTTGTGTAGTCCTCATAGGCGCCTAATACAGAATTGAATCGTATAATTAGGGTCTTGCTAATTTCGAGCGACTGAAATTTTCAAAACTGTCTTCAGCGATGAAGCCACTTCGATGATTTCGATCCAACAAAGAAGCGACAACACATCATCGGGCGGGGAAGAGACAGAGCATGTAGTGTAGCCTGAATTTTTAGTCGCCTATTAAATGAGGTGCCTTGGGATAGTTGATTATGTGGCACTCTCCAAAGAGTGGGTGAAGGAGGACGGGGAATTGGCCGCCAAAGGAATCGTAATCCTTGGGATAAATATCCACGTAACCTTGCTCGGGCTTTTTTGCATGCATTGAGCATCTTGCCCGGTGTCGTGACAAGGCTGAAATTGTTTGGACCCGTGAAGAGGCTCGGTCTTTATCCGAGATAGTTTTAGAGAAGGCAGCCCGCCCCTTCGATGTCATTGGTGTAAGGGAAAGATATGAGCTCACAGGGGCCCCTGGCACCCGGAACGCACATGGCGTCTGCGAGGTATGTCTACATGGGTTGATTGGAAGGCAGATGATGGTTCCACAGGGGTGGCTTACGGGAGATGTTACTACGAGAGGGCGGGCATCCGCATGTGGGTGGTATGTACAGTTCGGTTGGTTGGAAGCCTTGGTGCTGCGACATGTGCATATATGAGCTCAGGGCTAAGCTGGAGGCGATGGAATTACATGGCCACTGTTCAACGCCTGCCAACACCTCTAGCCCTGTAGGTGGTCTGCAGAGCAGCTGCGCCTTAGCCATTGACGCAGCTGGACCGGATGCTGCAGTTTGAGATGGAATTGGAGGCCGAGCAGTTAGAGCAGAGCCTGGAGTTGCAATAGATGAGCTCAGGGACCTGCAGTTGGGAGTGGCTTCGAATGCCCTTCAGTTCATACTGCCCAACCCTAACTACCAGCATGGATCTCCAATGCTATCACCCGAAGAGCTTCAAAAGGCAGGGCCTTCTTGTGCTGCTCTTCATGAGTGGTACATGCGACAGCGACCACAAACAGGCAAAATGTGGCGTTTCTTTGCGTGCCGTGAAAGAGGTTTTTGGCGTGACACGGGACGAAGAGGCTGCGATCAATGTGGGTTTCGACGATTTGTTTGACCTCATGGCACTTTGGATGTATTGGATGTGTCCATCCTTCGCCGCATGACACTTTGTGAGTACAATTTCTTCTATTCTGCACTCACTTGGGATGCCTCTTCATCTATTTGCTTGCTAAATTTGCTTTGCATGCCTCCATTCCTAGATGCCTTCTCGGGGAAGCTAGGGCCATGTCTTTTGTCGGTTGGCTTTCTTGATCTGAACCATTGACCTTCAAAGGGCTGAAGCGGCGGGCCCTGGCGGCATGGGCACTACATATCTAGAATGGGGTCTAAGGAAACATCTTGACAAGGATTTTTGTCATGTTTGCGCGATAACCCCGGTGGACTTTGGATTCTTTGTTGTGATTGCTATCAAGTGGAGGAGAGTTTATTTCGTTGACTCGCGCCCGGCTTGAATTCGAGATACGCTTCCGTTGAAAAAGCGCAATAAAACAAAGGAGTGTTTCCTAACCTACAACCCGACCAGGCATTTTTTCTTAATTATGTTACTAAGGCCCTGTTTGGATCAGATTTTGGATTCTCAAAATCTTGATTTTAGCTAGATTTCTAGAATCTAGATTTTAGATAAAATCTGAATGTTGTGTTTGGATACCTGAATTCTAGAAACAAATTTTATGGTTATAGACATGTGGATGGGCAAAATCAGGTAAAATCTTCTCTTGGGCTGATTACGGATTTTACAACAATCGACCATCGATTCTAGAATCTAGGGTATGTTTGGAAGCTACTGATTTTTTCTCAAGGATTTTAGAATCCTCTTGGATCCAAACAGGGCCTAAAAAAAAAAAAAAAGAATGTGACATTTTGCATTTTACTCATGTGTAGGCTTAGCGGCGTGTTTTCAATCCCACGGCTAAGGAGGTTGTTGACACCTACTAAAGCATAAAAATACAAGTTTAAAAACATGAATTAAGGGCTAAAGTCAAAGACAAAACATAAGTCTAGGGGTCTAACTAACATAATTCCACGAGTTTTGGTATTTACGTGACTTTGCGGGGACCTAATAGATAAATGCGAGAGAGAAAGATGGAGAAGGTTCGAATATACAAGACTTATCAAGACCAAACTTGTCCGTGAATCAACTCAACCCGAAAAAGTGGACTAAAACATTCTAGAAGACACCAGAGAATAGGAGAAGAGACGAGATGGTGAGGTGGCATGCCGGGCGGGCCGCCAACCCTCCACCCTAGCGGCCGCCCGGTGTGGGGCCTGCCTCTCGGCCCTCACATTTTTATGTCGGTTTACCACCGACATTGAGGTTGTTTCTACGCCGTTGTTCAAGGTCGGTTTGATCCAAGGGTTGACGTTCATCGGCCGGGTACTATATAAGAAGACCGAGTTGACCACGAGGCTCATAACAATTTCGTATCAACTTCATTATCAACTCATACCCATCAAGTCCAGCCAAGTCTAGACACAAGCTCTAGTTCATACTAGTAGTCATTAGCTATCTAACTAGTTCTAGTTGAAGATCAAGTTCATCTTGAGTTCCTGATTAGTCAAGAAGTAGCAAGGATCGTTCTTGAGACTTCTCTCTTGTATTCAATCTGTAAGTACTCTTATATCTAGAATACAATTGTTACGGCTTTGATCTTTATAATTATCATATTCTTATTGATATGTGTTTATGCTTGCTATGGTTATATATTTAGTTTAGTAAGATTGCTTTATATTTTATGCATGGAATTGTATAGCATCCATATAGATGATCACTATGTGGGTGATAAGCAATGTGTAAACGTGGTGTTTATACAACGTTTATACGCAATTGCACCCTACATTCCGGGTCGTGTGGTAGATCGCGGGAGTGACAGATCTGTTGAGTCCTTTGTAGTCCACCCTCCGAATGTAGGACAAGTCGAAGTTAGATTACGGTGGTGGATAAGTTTCGTCCCTTATTTGTCATTGGTAATGCTTGCCATGTGTAGAAGTAATCCAACCTTGCCATGATAGCTAGATGTATTGCACTAATTGTAGTATTCATTGACATGTATGATTAGGGGTATCTTAGGAATATTCATTCTAGTCTAATTTATAACATGCTAATTTCTTGTATGATTCTAGTAGCTTAATGATCTTAGACTTGGGTATTTATCAATTATATAATTATCTTTATCCCGTGACTTACCCCTGTTGAGTAATGTTAGATACTTATGGCAACTCTGCATTATACTACTCGTGAAGTGGATGATCTCATAATTAAATCACATTATATAAATCTTTAGACATCTTTTCTCTCTACCTTTCCATAGACTCCCTTCCCCTGTGGTAAAATATAAATACGATACCGGATTACTCCCGGTGAAGTGCTACAATTGGTATTTCTATCTCGTGCGCTTGCGAGATATCATGTTCATTCTTTTATCAAGGCCAATCAAGAATACCATACCCCGCATTTCTTAGCGTTATTGCTAGGGTGACAGACTAGTGTATAGGTAATGCCTAGAAATGAGTGGTATACCTTGAGTACATATCCTGGTGAGATTAACTCCACTATGGATAATGTTGCTAAGTTACATCCCACTACTAACACCGCCTAACTCCACTTTGTTGGATCATGAGGTTAATCCCATATCCAAGCTAACATGATTAGATAGATATCCCATATATATTTCTTTTCGCCGTCCTAATTGGGATCGTGTAAGAAATATCAACAAGCATTTAGGCGCCGTTGCTTCTGGGAAGGCGTAGTCTATTTAGAGAAAATAAATTTTATCTTGGCTTTGTTTTTCAAAACTTTCCTAGTTTGGGAGAGCATAGTCAATCTTTCTATCTTTGAAAATGTGTTTCCAAAACTTCAAAAGTTTTTCTAGTGTTTCTTTCCGGCTATCTTAGTTTGGGAGGGTATTAGCTAAAACTTAGACAGTGTTATTCCTATTAAGTTGGTATTGTTTCTGACTTATTAGTTAGAAAGAGTGCTAGCCAAAAATCCTATAAACACATCATATAAAGGAAACAAGAGAGATCCCTTTACATCACCTAATACATTGAGAACCCATTATCACATACTCAAACAGGTTCACCCCCGTTTCTTTATTTTGTTTTTATCTTATGTAGGGAAAAATATATGTATGAATAATAATCTTTCGAGATAATTTTGTTGAAGATCCCGAAAAATTAATCGGGGAGGCCAAAGCAAAACTCAGACAAACCCCAAAGCACCTACATCATCATCATCATCTTTGTCGATAATTCAAGACCTCTTGAATCGAAGTTAATCAAGTTACTAAAGACTTGACATCTCAATTTGAAGCTATGGCAACCAAGACACTTCGTGAATTTTCAGCTCCTACCACGGAAAACATTCTTGTTGGTCCGAAGGTAGAGGTTGGAGACAAAGGCTTTGAGCTTAAGCCGGGGCTCATTAATATGGTGCAAGCAAATCAATTTTGTGGAAAGGCACATGAAGATGCTAGTGCTCATCTCCAACACTTTTACGGAGATTTGCGGCACATTCACTATGAAGGGCGCACCGAAGATGCCGTATTGCTCCGCCTCTTTCCATTCTCACTTTGTTGGGAAGAGCCAAGCAATGGTTTTATGCTACCAAAGATAAGAATACTACATGGGATATATGTTCTACAGACCTTTCTTGCTAAGTTCTTTCTCGTGGGTAAGACAAACGCCTTAAGGGGGAAGATATCCAATTTTCAACAACAAAGATGATGAATCAGTCCCTGAAGCATGGGAGCGTTTTTCAAGATTATATTTCAGAATGTCCACACCATGGGATGGAGAAGTGGCTATTGATGCAAACTTTCTATCATGGGCTTATTCCCAGTGCTCGTGAAACTATGGATGCCGTAGCTGGTGGTGCTTTCTTATCACTTACATTAACTCGTGCCACTGAACTTGTGGAGAAGATGGCTTCCAACCAAGGTTGGAGTGAAGAACGTCAAACTTCGCAAGAGGGAATGCACCGGCTAAAAGAAGTAGATATGCTATACGCTAAAATGGACCTTATCATGAAGAAGCTAGAAGATAGAGATCTTCAACCCCAGGCTTGATTATGCAAATTCAAGACTCACATATGACATGTGAAGAATGTGGAAACTTAGGCCACCTTTGGAAGGAATTGTCCGGAGACTCGGAGGACATTAACTTTATCAATAACAACAATAATTTCCGTCCTCAACGAGAATCAAGGTTGGAATCAACAGAGGCCCAACTATCAAGGTAACTATCAAGGAAATTACCAAGGTAATAATCCGGTAACAATTTTAATACTTATCAACCTTCTTTAAGAGATCTTGTTGTTAACCAAGGTAAGACCATGGAGAATCTGTCAAGAAAGATAGCAACTAATGATAAAGCTCTTGAACTTATCAATACTCGTTTAGAAAGCTTTTCTTCAGCTATAAAGAATCAAAGACACGGTTTTAATAAAATGATAGAATCTCAGATTTCTCGGTTATACGTTCCACTAACCACACCGGGGAAAGATTCCGGGGCAGCCGAAAGAATTAGAAACTGCAAACCTTGTCAATATTTATAATGCAGGTCGTTACTATAGAGAGACCTCAGAAGGCGTTGGTTGGATGACTCAATGCCACCTAAAAAGGAAGATACTGAGGGAAGACCGGTCATCACAATCAAGATTGGACAACACACATTCGACAATGCTCTCGTGATTTTGGCTCAAGCGTCAACATATTACCAAAGGTAATTTATGAAAAGATTTATGGTAATGAACTACTTTGGAAAACGAATATGTGCTTGCAGATCAATCATTTTGTTATCCCGAGGGGATCCTTGAAGACGCGTGTGTGTGGGAATCGAGGCTCTTACGTGCCGGCCGAGACTTCGCAGTGGTAGACACTTGGAAGAAATGAAAGAGCAACAATCATATTGGGTAGACCATTCTTATGCTCGGCTAGAGCTATCATCTACGAGCATAAGTGGGAAGATTGTTTTCAATATCAAAGGGAAGAAGGAGAAATTCACTTTCAAAGACAAGGTACAAAACTCCCTTACTTATTCCACGAATACTAATCAATATATTGTAGAATCAAAGATGGAGAATTACAATCAAAATAGAAGGAGGAATCAAAATCAGAACAAGAACAAGATGGCATGACCAACAAAGGTAATGGTAGTAAATAAAACAACATCTTATAATGACCATTTACTTGAATATCCAATGCTTCGTCGGCAAGATGATCCAGGTACTCCTACTATAGCATGTTCTATTCAATGCTTAACTTTCTATAACACATATTGCGATCTTTGGATCTGGTGTTAACATAATGGCAAAGGCTACATATGAATTATTATGTGGAAAATTGCCGTTGCAACCAACATTTGTGCAGCTACGGATGGCAGACCAATCCTATAGAGTTCTGAAGGAATTGCCAAGAATGTACCCAGTCAAGATTAAGGACCACTATGTTCTCACCGACTTTGTAGTCATGGACATGGGAAGAGAAGTAGATCCTCCACTAGTGCTTGGGAGACCGTTTCTCAACACTACTCGTGCAATCATTTACATCCATACGGGAGAGATTCATTTTCAATTTCCTAAAGAGAAGGTATGTGTTTACTTTAATAGCTATAATGAATATACAAATCCTAGGGGAAAAAACAGGACAGCTCGTCGCCGTCATAATAGAAGATGGACAAAAGAATTTAATAGAAGAGGCAAAGGAGAGTGAAGAAGCTAAAGCTCTTACACCTACTACATCTACGGAAAAAAAGAAGAAACAACTACTTCAAAGAAGAGTACATCATCCAAAAGATGGAGGAAGAAGAAGATATCTCCCAAAACATCATCGAGAAGAGACAAGTAGAATCATCAGTACCACCAATTGTGATCAGCGATGTACCATGGGAGTAAAGAGCAGAATTTGGAGTCTTGTTCGAGGACTCTAAAACACCGTATCCTCGCCGAAAGGTAAGTCGGTAAGTTATCCATATTTAAATCCTCGTATTGCATATTATCCTCCATATCATTTTTATCTTTTTAGTATCATATATGTGCATTCGAAAACAACAAAAATATTTTATCTTTTGTTTTGTGAAAACTTTTTAAACCCCATGCTAATATCTCGAGAGACTAAACACCTCTATGCTATTTGTGGTGGCATAAAAATAAAATAAAGATGTATCAATATTTTATCTTATCTTACATATGAAAATCAAATAAAAATTTGGAAAATAAAAATCTAAAAATAATCCCAGATAACCTATGCAATGTGGCTAACCTCTAATACTTAACCAAGTTCCACTAGCTTTGTTGTCTATTTTGAGATTACTGATTTCAAGAGAAGAAGATATATGTTCAGCGTCACTTGATGCCAACTACCTCAACTTCAACATTGAAGACCACACTCCAATCTAGCTTGGGGGAGTGCAAACCCCCAGTTATCCAGATAAGTATCTTATTACCTATATCTATTATTAGTTAAATATTTTGTTAGAAAGTTTAATAAGAGTTTAGTTTTATATAGTTTATATAGTCTTTTGTTTGAGTGAGAATAAAAGGATCGAGAGAGTGCACACTAAAGTTTACTTTGCTCAACTAAAAGGAACCTAAAATTTGTCAACAAGGAGATGATGAATAGTTGCTCCGTTGTTATACTTTTCTAGTACCTAGCTTTCAAGCTTAATTTCTCTCAAAGCTCCATTTGCAAAATAAATTTTTACTTTGAAACTTAAAACATATGAGTTGCAAATGTTTGCTCTAAAAAGTCTAGGTGATTGACAGATATGATATATGAAAGTCTGAGCTACTATTTGATCTTACTCCTAGTGACACTAGATTTTACGGAGATTTATATTTCGAAAATTGAAAAATCACATGATAAGTTCTGTGTGACAAGAGTGTGAACCTCCTACCATATACAGACTAGATGTACATGCTATTTAGATTAGGAAAATCTTTTGAAAAATAAATATATAGATAGATATATATATATATATATATATATATATATATATATAGGCTGCTTGCTTTGCATTGAGTTTGTTCAATCTTTGTCGACCCTTAGAAACTTGTCATGCTGATCATGTACACTCCACTCATTCTATTCATTTTACTATCATCCACTCACTCTAGCCAACAAAAATGTTCTACTCCTATCTCGGGGGAGAGCAACCAAAAATATTTACTATACCCATCCACCCATTCATTGCTAGCCAATATCTTACAAAAGCTCCATTATATTTATACCTCTCAAAAGTTATTGCAAAAAAGAGATGCGGGTTGTGTATCTTTAAAAAAGAAAAGGAGATGAAAAATGGACAAAAGTCCTACGGGCGAGTAGAGCCTACCTCCCTAAATAAAAGAGATGAAAAATGAACAAGTGTTCGAGGGTGAGTAGAGCCCACATCTCTAAAAATAAAGATAAATAATGGACAAGTGTTCGAGGGTCATTAGAACCCACATCTTTATAAGAGAGGAAATAATGGACACAAGTCCGAGGGCCAAGAGAGTCCACCTCTCTTGATTAAAAAAAAAGAGAGAAGAAAAGAAAAAGAAAAAAGAGATACAACCCAGGTTCTCTACAAAATTATAAAAGAGAGAAGATTCCTAAAAGGAGCAAAAGTAAGATTTTCCATCATATTTTATTCACTTCATACTTTACTACATTCCATATCATTTATATTCCTATCCACCATACACATGCACCACTTGATCAGTGTGACTTGTATCTTTGGATCCATTGCTTGAATTTACAATATATGCTTAGTAAGAAAATAAATTATTTTTTCTCCTACCTATAAGCTCTACATATATAAGCTTTAGATATTAGGTAAGAGAGATAAAGGCATAGTAAGCTATTGCCTTAGTTAAAATATTATTATACTATGAGAGTAAGGCAAACGTTATATTATTGCCTAAAAAGAGAGGATCCACAAATACCATAAATGAGAGATTAGAGAGAGTCATACTTGAGGAACTTTGAGTTTTATTTGAAAATCAAGCAAAAACTCCGAAGGACAGTTGAACAAAAGAGTTTGAGATTTAGTGCTTGATTTGACTGTTTCTATCTTTCAATTACCAAAGATTATAGAAAAAGATAAAAAGTCCTACAAGATAATTAAACAAATAAAATTTGAAAAGTTTATCTTTTACGGAGAGAAATTTTGTTTGAAAGCATGTGTACTTTAAGGGTGTGATAGCGTTGTAGCAACTCCCTGATCCAAGTTAGTAGTTTATAATATTTTGTGTCTTGCTAAGAGACTAGCAAGAGGTAAGCTTGGGGAGCTTGTTGACACCTACTAAAGCATAAAAATACAAGTTTAAAAACATGAATTAAGGGCTAAAGTCAAAGATAAAACATAAGTCTAGGGGTCTAACTAACATAATTCCACGAGTTTTGGTATTACATTACTTTGCGGGGACCTAATAGATAAATGCAGAGAAAGATGGAGAAGGTTCCGAATATACAAGACTTATCAAGACCAAACTTGTCCGTGAATCAACTCAACCCGAAAAGTAGACTAAAACATTCTAGAAGACACCGTGAGGATAGGAGAAGAGACGAGATGGTGAGGTGGCATGCGGATCGGGCGGCCGCCAGCCCTCCTCCCTGGCGGCCGCCCGGTGGGGCACCTCTCAGCCTCACATTTTTATGTCGGTTTACCACCGACATTGAGGTTGTTTCTACGCCGTTGTTCAAGGTCGGTTTGATCCAAGGGTTGACGTTTATCGACGGGTACTATATAAGAAGACCCGGTGACCCTCGAGGCTCATAACAATTTCATATCAACTTCATTATCAACTCATACCCATCAAGTCCAGCCAAGTCTAGACATAAGCCCTAGTTCATACTAGTAGTCATTAGCTATCTAACTAGTTCTAGTTGAAGATCAAGTTCATCTTGAGTTCGATTAGTCAAGAAGTAGCAAGGATCGTTCTTGAGACTTCTCTCTTGTATTCAATCTATAAGTACTCTTATATCTAGAATACAATTGTTATGGCTTTGATCTTTATAATTATCATATTCTTATTGATATGTGTTTATGCTTGCTATGATTATATATATTTAGTTTAGTAAGATTGCTTTTATATTTTATGCATGGAATTGTATAGCATCCATATAGATGATCACTATGTGGGTGATAAGCAATGTGTAAACGTGGTGTTTATACAACGTTTATCCGCAATTGCACCCTACATTCGGGTCGTGTGGTAGATCGCGGGAGTGACAGTCTGTTGAGTCCTTTGTAGTCCACCCTCCGAATGTAGGACAAGTCGAAGTTAGATTACGGTGGTAGATAAGTTTCGTCCTTATTTGTCATTGGTAATGCTTGCCATGTGTAGAAGTAATCCAACCTTGCCATGATAGCTAGATGTATTGCACTAATTGTAGTATTCATTGACATGTATGATTAGGGGTATCTTAGGAATATTCATTCTAGTCTAATTTATAACATGCTAATTTCTTGTATGATTCTAGTAGCTTAATGATCTTAGACTTGGGTATTTATCAATTATATAATTATCTTTATCCTGTGACTTACCTGTTGAGTAATGTTAGATACTTATGGCAACTCTCGCATTATACTCTTTGTGAAGTGGATGATCTCATAATTAAATCACATTATATAAATCTTTAGACATCTTTTCTCTCTACCTTTCCATAGACTCCCTTCCCTCGTGGTAAAATATAAATACGATACCGGATTACTCCCGGTGAAGTGCTACAATTGGTATTTCTATCTCAGGCGCTTGCGAGATATCATGTTCATTCTTTTATCAAGGCCAATCAAGAATACCATACCCCCGCATTTCTTAGCGTTATTGCTAGGGTGACAGAGACTAGTGTATAGGTAATGCCTAGAAATGAGTGGTATACCTTGAGTACATATCCCTGGTGAGATTAACTCCACTATGGATAATGTTGCTAAGTTACATCCCACTACTAACACCGTCTAACTCCGCTTTGTTGGATCATGAGGTTAATCCCATATCCAAGCTAACATGATTAGATAGATATCCCATATATATTTCTTTTCGCCGTCCTAATTGGGATCGTGTAAGAAATATCAACAGAGGTGACGAGGACACAAAAGTTTTTAGTTCACCCCAAATATACGAAAGTAAGTAGTGCTTCACTTGAAGTTGTGCGCTTATGCGTTTCCATTCGATGAATAACCTTTGTGTTGTTGATATATTAGGCAATTTCAGATTAATTTCATAAAAGTAAACCATGACGAACCGAAAGCGGCTAGATTAAGCATGTGTACGATTGCACTAGCATAACACAAAAGCATATCAAGATCATAGCATGATTCAACATCATATAGCATAAAATGATCATAACAACTAGTGCAAACATGTGTATCATACTAGCATGACTTAGCATCATATAACAAAGCATAGCTGTATCCAAAGAGTAAGTTTACGCCTCTACGGTTGATTTAGTCAAAATAGTCCATTTTACAAGACCTCCATGACACCTTTTGCTCTTCACCTTTTACTACAAACCCATCAGCCGATCCATGTAAATCTCCTCATCCAACTTTCCATTAAGAAAAGTTGTCTTCACATCCATTTGATGAATGATCGGACCATATGAGGCAGCCAAGGATACTAGTGTTCGAATAGTGGTCATTTTAAAGTAGTCTAATGGTAATGCCTCGGCTTTAGTTTTCAGCAAGTAAATATAGCAAAATCTAGAAGCATCATGAATCAACGTCATCAAATATCTCTTTCCACACACCATTCATCTCACATAGATCGAGAATGTATGAGTTCTAGAGGTGCCAAGTGTCTTTCCTCCACTTTGCCTTGTGAGGCTTTCGAGGTTGCTTAGATTGCACACAATGACACAATTATGACACTTAGAACCTTTGGTAATGGTGAAATCTAGAATTAGCTGCAAGCTAGATAGATGTGACACCAAAATTCACATGACATAAACGAGAATGCCAAACACTCGAATTATCATTAATTGTGCCACATATCCGATTCAGCGACTTATTACAAAAAATCGCCAAACTTTGGCGAAACAAACCTCCGCAACCATAGCCTTCACCAATAAATTGTCCATGCTTTGACATAACTACTTTATTGGACTCCAACACTACCTTAAACACACAGAATATTAGCACCTTTTTGTATCAACCCACCAACTTGGTGATTGAAACACCGATAGTACGGTAGAAGTAGGAACATTACTGTACTCATCCGATGGTTGCATTCAGTTGATAGTGTTGCCCCCTGGAATCTTCTCTCGAGAGATATTTCCCTCGAGGCAAGCCAACAATAATCCAAAATATTTTAGCTCAGTAGCGAGCATGGTCTTACATCGCCGCCTCTTAAAATTTGCACTAGAAATTTTTTTCTAGCCTCAAAGACGTCGATTGAAAAAAAAGCCATAGTTAAATCAAGAAAAGGCTATAATAAGGTTTTTGGATTGTTGAGATATTAGGCAATTTCCAAAAATAAATCATGACGGATTGAAAGCGGCTAGATTAAACATGTGAAGCATACTAGCATAACACAAAAGCATATCAAGATCATAGCATGATTCAACATGATCATAACAACTAGTGTAAACATGTGTATCATACTAGCATGACTTAGCATCGTATAACAAAGCATATCATGATCTAAAAGCATATAGCGAAGCATGACATGGTCCGTAGAGTATATAAGAAAGCATGATCATAGCAAGCGATGTAAACATAGCGGTTCGGACACGAGGCAGATTTTGAACATGATGAACAATAAGATTAGAACACGGATGTAATACACCGATGTAGAAGTACACGGTGGTGTTGATGCGCACGGCGATCGTGTAAGCTTAGTCGATGAGTGTTCCTTGTTGATGATCCCGCGCGCCAAGCCTTATGACGACGGGATGACGGACTGATGAAGAGCGCCGTGGAAGATTTGGGGAGCGATCACGCCAAGAGCGCTTCCCAAAAACCTTATTCGACAGACGGGATGGAGAGACTATGCAGCGCGAAGAGCGGGAAAAAAGGAAAATATTATTTATACTACTTTAGGATTTTCTAATTGGAAGGGCTGGCCTGGTGCAAGTGGTCTACCGCATGTAAGGAAGGTCCCGGGTTCAAACAACAGCTCGCATATTGCACATGGTGTGGGTAAGGCTTGGCGCTAAAATACCCTTCCCGGACCTCGCGCCAAGAAGGCGGGAGCCTACGGCCACTGGTACACCCTTTAGGATTTTCTAATTGAAACTCCCAATTATAGTTGTGGTGTTGTGTCTAATCCCGGCTGGCTTGGTACAAATATATAGGGCGGAAAACTCCCTACCTCCACATCAACCGGCAATATGATACTAAGCGATATCGCACCTCGCACCTTTACTCATGGGTGAAACAATAAAGCCCATTAGGGAACGCAGATATTGGGCCTTTGAGATTTATCGAATTTCTTCATATGAATTTTAGGAGAACTATTCATATATAAATTCTAACATGTGTTTCATATGTTTGCGGTGCCTGTTGCAAAACTAATAAGTGATAACAAGACATGTGTTTCATATGTTTGCAGTGCCTGTTGCAAAACCGATAAGTGATAACAAGACATCTTTCCACACACCATCCATCTCACATAGATCAGAATGTATGAGTTCTAGAGGTGCCAAGAGCCTCTCCTCCACTTTGCCTTGTGAGGCTTTCGAGGTTGCTTAGATTGCACACAATTATGACACTTAGAACCTTTGGTAATGGTGAAATCTAGAATTAAGCGCAAGCTCACCAAAATTCACATCTAGAATTAATTGCAAGCTAGATAGATGTGACACCAAACTTCACATGACGTAAAATGAGAATGCCAAACACTCGAATTATCATTAATTGTGTCACAAATCGATTCAATCGACTTATTACAAAAAAATCGCCAAGCTTAGGCGAAACAAACCTCCGCAACCATAGCCTTTCTCACCAATAAATTGTCCATGCTTAGACATAACTATTTTCTTCGACTCCAACACTACCTTAAACCCATCTCTTGAAAGAAGGTAAACTTGAGATCTATTGTATGTTTGCGAGATATTGGGCCTTTGAGATTTATCGAATTTCTTCATATGAATTTTTAGGGAACTATTCATCATATATAAATTCTAGCATGTGTTTCATATGTTTGCAAAGTGCACTGTTGCAAACCGATAAGTGATAACAAGACATGTTGATTAATTTTTCTTTCTTTCTAGTTAATTTTCAACTTCAGCCTTAAAGATTTTAAAGTAGTAATAATGCCCGATCTTTAGTTTTCAGCAAGTAAATATAGCAAAATCTAGAAGCATCATCAATTAATGTCATAAAATATCTCTTTCCACACACCATTCATCTCACATAGATCAGAATGTATGAGTTCTAGAGGTGCCAAGAGTCTCTCCACTGCGCCTTGTGAGGCTTTCAAGGTTGCTTAGATTGCACACAATTATGACACTTAGAACCTTTGGTAATGGTGAAATCTAGAATTAAGCGCAAGCTCACCAAAATTCACATCTAGAATTAATCGCAAGCTAGATAGATGTGACACCAAACTTCACATAACGTAAAACGAGAATGCCAAACACTTTCGAATTATCATTAATTGTGTCACAAATCGATTCATCGACTTATTACAAAAAAATCGCCAAACTTAGGGCGAAACAAACCTCCGCAACCATAGCCTTTCTCACCAATAAATTGTCCATGCTTAGACATAACTACTTTATTGGACTCCAACACTACCTTAAACCCATCTCTTAAAAGGAGGTAAACTTCGGATCTACTGTATGTTTTGCGGATATTGGGCCTTTGAGATTTATCAGAATTTCCTCATATGATTGCAGTGCTCATTTGCAAACCGATAACAAGACATGTGGGTTCTACACGGTGCACCACTTGATGGCTGCGATGAAACAAGTTCATTTGGATCGTCACGAGGTAACTCGAAGTGCAGCTCCATCTTGTATGCCTACCTTTGTTTGGCAATATAGACCATGTGTACACAAACACTTACGCCTACCTTTCTTTGTATTAGGATTTTGACTTGACGGGAGATTCCATCAATTTGGAGGATATTAGAGAGAAGGTGGCCAAGTCATCGACCCGAAGGCGAGCATTTCGTTTCGTAAACCGTGAGTTGATTCTGTTTCCCTTGCCGCATGACGATCGGGTGGATACATGCATGTGAGCCGCGGTTATTGTTACCCTTGCCGCATGACGATCAAAGCCGGATACATGCATGTGAACTGCGTTATTTGTGTTGTGAACAACTGTGGCGTGCCCTGAAGAACCGGGTACATCTGTGTGAACAATCGAGATACATTTGAATTTGCAATGCTTTGCCGCCGTGCCATTTGTTTGTGATCGGACTGTGCAGACCGTATTATTTGTGTTTACCAAGATCTACCATTTTCAATTTTACGTCGCGATAGTTTGAAACGGTTCGTTATCTATGTACGGACCACACGCTGCCGATCTTGGCGCTTGTAGGTTTTGTACTAAATGTCCGCCACGAATCAAGAAATGTCTCAAACACCGAACAAGCATCCGAAAGTACGTAACCTTTGATCGTCTGAGAATCAAAACGGTCGTCTGTAGTAAGCGACTAAATCCTACAGACGTGGGTACAAAAGAACGTCGTAATAGATTGAAAGGAACGCAGACGAGCTTACTAAAACGCGCGTCGTAGCTCGTGTATTACTTCGACACGTCTTCGCTGCGAACAACCGCGTCGTAACATGGAACACATCGCGGACGATCGTTTTAAACATGCGGCGTAGTTACGAGCGAGTTACGGTCGACCGACCCTCTGGCGCCCGAAAGTGGATTAAGTTTCCACAGGCGGTAGTACGAACAAGCGTCCGCGGAACCGGAGTGTAGTTACGATCGGCGAGCTAGCTGCGTCGTAGCTCAGAGCCCGACGTTACGAACAAAGCGCACGCGGCGTGCAGTAAGCACGAAGATATCGCGGTCGGCTGCGTTCCACACGGTCTGTATTTGAGTAACGGTTTACGGACCCTTATAGTGATCGAAAGTGTCCGTGAATGGATACTTGATTAGAGGCGCCAGCGATGCGCATAAGCCGCCCGTCGTGTGCGTTAGTGGCACAGACGCGCCTTCTTACGCTGGCGCACATTCGAACGCTACGGTCGCGATACCGCTTCGCGGCGTCACTACTTTTGGACGTGACGATCGATTGCGATGCCGCTGGTCTGTGGCGTTTCGGGGTACAATCGCATCTTAGACAATTATGTCTCGTAGATACCGTAGACCACAATCGAGCAAAACCCCGGTGGCACGACGCGTTCCACGGCGCGTGTGTAACAAGGGGCTCACTACATGACGGGAAGTTTGAGATGCATGAAATCCCGCCTCGTATTAAAGCCTGTTGCGACGCCGCTACGGACAGTGTCCGTAAAGTCGACATTTAGAGACCCCTAATGGGCGTCGCGTCTTCAGAGATGCCCTCAACGCGCGACCGTAGAAGCCTTTTTTTACATAGTGTGTGAGGGCTGCAAACTTCGATTGGAAGGAGCTCCACTGATCTTCATCGTTCTAGAAGCACTTGGTTCGCACTTTGGCCGGCGGTTTTGGTTCTTTACTCTTGGAGCTTGCTCCTAGCCGGCTAGTGCGTCGCCCTTGAGCTTGCCAACTTGTGTGGCAGCCTAGGGAGGTTTGTAACACCCTCTTGCATCTAATACATCACCCCACATCTCTAGGATTCGGTTCCTAGACTTGTGAACGAGGCAAAGAGGCAAACCTTTGTGGTGAGCTCATTCCTTTGTGGAACCTCAACAACGTGGACTTAGGCAAGCCTTGGTGGCGAGCTGAACCACGGGATAAATCCTTGTGTCACCGTGTGCTCGGTTTATTCTTCATTGCATATATATTGTTGTTGTTGAGAGGATTTAGGGTTTGAGACCGATCTATCTCTACACCCTCGACCGCTTGTTTCGGTGTTGATCTGCAGCCTATATCTGTCTAGGAACCCAGGAAATTTACTTGATCTACTTTTCATTGGATAGTTTTTGAAGCGTGACTGACATTGTCTCGGGGGAGCGGCGGTGCCGCTTAGTGGGAGCGGTGGTGCCGCTTCAGAGCGGCGGTGCCGTTGGTTCGGCGGCGGTGCCGCTCGGTGATCCGACGATGTTTCGAGTTGATTTTTGAAATGCAGACCTATTCACCCCCCCTAGGCGTCCAAGCGATCCTACAAGTGGTATCGAGCTTGTTTACTTCAGTAGCGCTTTTAACCGCGTGAAGTATGGATACCGGAGGTGGTTCGAATCAAGGCGGAGCCGAAGGCATCCACGCCAAGCCTCTCGCTTCCAAGAAGGGAGTCTGTCTTCTTCATCCTCCTTCTCAGGAACCACCGATCCGGATAGAAGAGAAGCAAGGAGACAAAGAAAAGAGAAGAAAGCCACCAAGGAAGCAAGAAGGGCCGAAAGCGTGAGAAGGCTAAGAAGCAAGAAGAAGATGCAAGCATGCAGCTCATTGAGAAGCTCAAAAGAAAGGATGAAAGAAAAGGAATAAGAGAAGAAAGACTCAAGAGAAGAGAAGAAAGAAGCAAGAAAGTGGTGGAACTTGATGCTCAATCAAGTGAGCTATCAAGTAGTTCCGATGACGGGGATCATGATGAGTCCTATGTGCCAAAGAGCAAGAAAAATGAGAAGAAGAAGGATGAGGCCAGCAGCAACAACAACAAATTTGCCGCCATATCCTTTAACTATAACTCACTTTTCTCTATTCGTGAGAGGAAGTCATTCATCAATGTTCCCGTGGGGAAGTTGCCTCACTTTGATGGGACCAACTATGCCAAGTGGAAACATGTGATGAGTGCCTACCTTAATGGCATTCACCCCGGTCTTTGGGACATTGTGTGCAGTGGTTATGAGCCTCCGGTGAGCCCCAAGTCTCCCATAAATGAAGAGATGATAGCAGCCCACCTCAACGGCCAAGCCACAAGCATCCTCCTAAGTGCTCTAGATGGAAATGAGTACAATAGGGTGATGAATGTGAATGTGGCAAAGAAGATTTGGGACACCTTGGTTCTTGCACATGAAGGTGTTGATAAAGTAAGAAAGGCAAAGATTGACTTGTTGAAAGCAAAGCTCAACCGGTTTGTGATAGTTGAAGGGGAAGGTGCTCAAGAGATGTTTGACCGGTTGATGGTTCTAGTTGGGAAAATTAGAGGATTTGGAGATGAAGAACTTGATGATCACAAGGTGGTGAAGATCATGCTTGAAGCCTGTGCACCTAGAAATGAGACAATAGTCACCTTGATAAGAGACAAGAAGAAGTTTGAGCACTTCACTCCTAATGATGTGCTTGGAAGGTTGCTCACGTTTGACATGCAAAGAGAGGAAGCAAATGAGAGGAAGAAACTTGGTGAGTTGCAAGCCAAGTTGGATGGCTTCAAGATCAAGGATGTTGCTCTCAAAGCAAGCAAGTCAAGCAAGTCAAGCACCTCCAACAAGAACAAGGGCAGCAAGCAATCAACTTTAAATCAAGCTAAAGAAATGAAGAAAATGCAAGAACACATTGATTCTACCTCCTCCTCAAGTGATGATGATGATGAGGGAGGTGTCGAAATCAATGACATGGCATTGTTCATCAAGAATTACCGCAAGTCCATGAAAAGAAATGGGTACAAGATGGTGCAAAGGAAGTTTCCAAATAAGAAGAAGAGAACATGTTACAATTGTGGAAGCACCAAGCACTTTGTTGCGGATTGTCCATATGAGAACAAGAACAACAAGTACAAGAAGGACAACCCCAACAATGATAAGAGGCAAGATTACAAAAGAAAGGGAAAGAACATGGGAGAAGCACACATTGGGCATGAGTGGGACTCAACTAAAGAGTCAAGTGAGGAGGATGTGAAGATGGCAACATTTGCTAGACAAGAGTCAACCTCCACACCAAAGCTCTTCTCAAACATGTCCGATGATGATGAAGATGACTCCCCTCACATTTGTCTTATGGCAAAGCGTGAGAAGGTACTTTCCAAAACTAAGACCTCTCCAACCCTTAGTGATGAATCTAGTGAACTTAGTGATAGTTCTAGTGATGATGGGTCTAGTGATGAAGAGTATGATAACTTGACAAAGAATCTAGATCCGAAGACCAAAATATTTATCACTAAGATTATAGAAGATTTAGAGAGTGTCCAAGCCGAGTTGGAAACTAGAGAAAGTGAACTCACTAGACTTGAGAAACTCTATGTTGACAACAAAGACGCTCTTGTGTTTGAAAGAAGTGAGGAGGCCTCTTTACAAAAGAAACTTGTAAAAGAGAAAGAGGACCATGCTCTCACAAAGAAAGCTACTATTACTCTCAATGGAAAGTATTGTGACTTACAAGAAAAGAACAAGGAACTTGAGGGGAAATATAGTCTTCTTTGGGAGAGCAACTCACATCTCTCTTCCACAAAGGACAACTCTACTCCTTCCACAAGCAATGGATGCGGTAAATGTTTCAACCTAGACTTGAAGAGTCATGCTACAAACCTTGCAAATATGGAAGCAATGAAGAAGGAGATTGCTAGGCTCAACACTTTGGTTGGTAAAGAAAAGCAAACTGTCAAGAAAACAGTAAGTGGCAAAGAGACTCAACCAAAGAGGTCACAATACATTGATGGAAGAAATCCTAGAATCAAGGATGGGTTAGGTCACACTAGAGGAGCCAAGACAAATGGGAGAAAAGTGGTAAATGGCTATGAATGTGTCCAGTTCGGAGCAAAGGGAAGATGAGTACGATATGCCTCGCACAGCACGGCCGCACCGTGCCAGACCGAGCAGCAATGCCAAGCGGCAGTGCCGCTATGACGAGCGGCGGTGCCACTGCCCCTAAGAAAGGGAAGGCAACTCATCGACCTCCTGTCCAGAAACAACCCATCAAGAAGGTTGCTCAGGCAAAACAGGTTGTGCAGAAATAGCAGAGAATGGTTTGGGCCAACCCAAATAATTTTGCATATCATCCCAAGATTCAACCAACAAGACAAAGTCTGAATTCTTGCTTTGTACTGAAGAACAACAGCAAGGGGGAGGTTTATGCCAAATATGTTGGCAAGGACAGAAATGTTTATTTGCACACTTCAATTTGGGTTCCCAAAATTCTTGTGACTAACATGAAAGGTCCCAAGGAGCTTGGGGGGACCTAAACTTGTGAACTAATCTGTTTTGCAGGCATACTCCTCCGGTGGATCAAGTTGGGTGCTTGATAGTGGATGTTCAAATCATATGACCGGAGAAAGGAGTATGTTTTCATCATACTCTTCCAATGTCGATCCAAGTGACATCATTCGATTTGGAGATGACGCTAAGGGAAGTGTGATGGGTCTTGGTAAAATCGCTATCACAACTAACCATGATATATCTGATGTCTTGCATGTGGAATCCCTAGGATACAACTTGTTGTCGGTCTCACAACTTTGTGGGAAAGGCTACAATTGTCTCTTTACGGATGTTGGTGTGGAAGTCATTTGTAGGGAGGATTCCTCTATTGTCTTCACGGGCAAACTCAAGAATAAGCTCTACTTAGTTGATTTCAACAAAAGTGAGACTAAGCTTGAGACTTGTCTTATGGCAAAATCTAGCATGGGTTGGCTTTGGCATCGCCGACTAGCTCATGTTGGGATGAGGAACTTGGCCAAACTACAAAAAGACAACCACATCATTGGGCTAACCAATATTAATTTTGACAAAGACAGGATTTGTAGCGCGTGCCAAGCCGGAAAGCAAGTAGGTGTACCTCACCCACCAAAGAGCATCATGACTACTACACAACCATTGGAGTTGATTCACATGGATCTCTTTGGACCGGTTGCCTACATTAGCATCGGGGGTAATAAGTATGGACTTGTCATTGTTGATGATTATTCCCGCTTCACTTGGGTTTTCTTTGTCTTTGATAAGTGCAGTACAAGAGAAGGTGAAAACCTTCATTAGAAGGGCTCAAAGAGAATTCGAGCTTCCAATCAAGAAAATAAGAAGTGACAATGGAAGTGAATTCAAGAACACCCAAGTTGAAGAGTTCCTTGATGAAGAAGGGGCTGCCGTTGACATAAAGGTATATCGTTCCATAATCGGCTCTCTTCTTTATCTTTGTGCATCTAGGCCCGATATTATGCTTAGTGTGTGCATGTGTGCTAGATTTCAAGCTAATCCAAAGGAATGTCACAATGTGGCGGTTAAGAGAATCTTGAGATATCTAGTTCACACCCCAAACCTTGGCTTGTGGTATCCCAAGGGTTCCAAGTTCAATCTACTTGGCTATTCGGATTCGACTATGCCGGGTTGTAAAGTAGATAGAAAAAGCACCTCGGGGACGTGTCAATTCCTTTGACGGTCCTTGGTGTCTTGGAGCTCTAATAAGCAAAATTGTGTAGCCCTATCCACCGCCGAGGCCGAGTATGTTGTAGCCGGCGCATGTTGTGCACAACTACTTTGGATGAAGCAAACCTTAAAAGATTTCGGATGTCATTTCACAAAGATACCTCTTCTTTGTGACAACGAGAGTGCCATCAAGCTTGCAAATAACCCGGTAGCGCACTCTAGAACAAAACACATAGACATCCGTCATCACTTCTTGAGAGACCACGAATCAAAAGGAGATATCGCACTTCGCCATGTGAGCACCGAAAAGCAACTAGCCGATATCTTCACTAAGCCCTCGACGAGACAAGATTTTGCGCTTTGCGTAGCGAACTAAATATACTTGATTCTCGCTTAACCTATCTTGAAATGCATGCCTCTATTTGTGAGAACTAGTATGAGTAGGGAAAAGCTTTGAAAAGTTTACATCATGTCTTTCAAATGTTTTTCAAAGCTAGACTCAAAGTACATGGTCCTTTGTTTCTTTTTGATGATCCGATCGACCATGAAATTTGAGTCACATATGTCTATCTAGCATATGAGGAGAGTCATTTAGGAAGCAAGTTAACCTCGCTCGGGGGCGGCGGGTGGTGCCTTCGGCCCGAGCGGCGGTGCCGCTCAATGATTTTCAGGCGAAAAATCACCTCTGTCTGATCCATTGTGGGGCCTATTTCCCGGGGCCCACAAGCATCTTTTCCTTCTCTCCTCACTCTTTCTCTCCACCGGTCCCTTTCTCTTCCCGTGGGGCGGACTGGAGGGCGACGGGCGCCGCCGCCGCCACCATCTCGTCGCGCCGTCCAAGACCGCCGCTTCCCGGCAGAATGCCACCGCCACCTCCCTCGACGCCGGTGCCCACTTTGCTGCAAGGGGCCGCAGCTCTCTCTTCTTCCCTCTCCAATCGACGGTGAGAAACCCTAACTGCCCTGATCTATGCCTAGGGATGAAATTTGTTGTGGATTCCTGCAATTAGTGATAGAGTGAAGGTTCTAGATAGTGGGAAAATTGTTGGATTGATTTAGTTTGAAAGATTGAGATGAATCCCACCCATGACATGAATGGCTGCCAAGCGGCACTGCCGACTATGGCAAGAACAAGGTGTTTTGCTGCTCATCTTCAATCAAATTTCGAACAAATCAATAGCTAAAATCATATTGATTCCCATTGTCAAAGAAAATTCATTCTAAATGCAAATCCATAGCAACTTTTATCACCTTTTTCATTTCAGTCAGGTTTCTGAAATTCTCGTTGGAATGGTGGGTAGATATACATGAGTTTTAACTATTGCACAAGGTGGTTGTCAAAATGGTTGATAGTAACCCAAGCGGCGGTGCCGCTCGGTGATCGATTCAAACGTCGGCCGATCAACCACTTGATCATTCATCTCATGCAATAACTAACACCCATATATATCCATCTATCACCCCAGCACATCAGTGACTGATTTGAATCCTTTGCATGCATAGATGGAGCAAGGTCAAGGAAGTGGGGTCAAGAGGAAGGCAGCAGCAAAGCGGTTTCCCAAGAGGGGCAGAGGCAGAGGTTCCGGGTCCTTCCGAGAGACCTACAAATGAGCGGAAAGAAAGAGAGAGAGAGGCAAAGACAGGCTTGAGCTCAGACATGGTAAGAAAATTCCAGAGATTGGATGCCCTATGACTCCAATTGATATTGGAAACTATGATGACTCCTATATGATGGACTATCGGGAGCCTGTTGACATTAGAAGACCTCCAGATGACAGTGTGGCTCACAGGAGGATTGACTACTCCACAGGGAGTAAGCTGAGCACTGAGGCTAGAAGGAAGAATCCCTACACCACCCCTAAGGATCTAGGAGTGGACTACAGGTTCTGGAATGTGTTTCACTCAGATTTCTATGCCTCATCTGTCCTCAAGAGGAGAAAGCCCAGCATTAGAGAGATGCACTATATTGATTGGGAGCTTCTGAAGGCCAAGAAAGAGCCAGAGATCAACAAAGCTATTAGGGCTTGTGAGAAGCATGAGCTGAGAGACTTGATGGAGTTCAAGTATGACTGGAATGCTGAGATCCTTGGACAGTTCCATGCCACCTAACTTCTGGAGAATGAGAACACTATCCATTGGATGACTGAGGGTGTTCACTACTTAGTTGACTTTATTACTTTCTCCAGGATTCTGGGTTTTGGTAGTGAGCATAGGAAGTACACTCCTATTCATGCTGAGAAGAAGCTAGAGCCTACAGCTGTCAGTTACATGTGGAGGAACCCAAAGAAGGCAGATGGGTTAGTGAGAGGATTGAACAGCTTCTACTACATTCTCAACAACCTTCTCAGAAACACCATTGATCCCAAGGATGGTGCAGCCTCAAACTTACATGGTTGGGTGAAGAATCTGGCTGGCTAGACTTGCTCCAGGAGGTGAGAACTTCAATGTGCCTGCATATCTGTGGATGGAGTTAGCTGATGCTATGGATGATGGTAGGAAGAGCTTGCCTTATGCTCCCTACATCATGTTTGTGATTGAGAGAGTGTCCGGCTTGAGGTTCAACAAGACAGATACACACAAGGCATACAACCTCGAGCGGATCATGCCAGCAGCAGCAGCTTTAGAGGCACCAGCTAGTGAGGACACTCCACCTTCTCCCACAGAGGTTCCGGAGAGTTCTCATGCTAGAGCCAGGAGGGGCAAGAGCAGCTTCAAGAAGAAGATGACCACATGGATGAAGGCCATGTTTGAGACTTGCACCTACTCCGCGCCGCCTCGCTCACGTGAGTTGAGCCGTAGGCGAGAGAGAGGACAGAGAGCGCGCAGAGTCACACCACTTTCACTGTTCCTTCTCCACCTCGCTTTGTGCTTCCCAGCTTCTCAGAGTCTGGAGAGTCCGAGGACACTGCCTCAGGGCAGGAGCTTGATTGGGATGAGACGCTTGGTGACTTTGTTTGTAGACGCCAGAAGAGCCACGCCTCCGTGAGAGGATCCACCACCTCGACGCCGACACGCTTCACCTCTACTACTCGCCGCACGGCCGGCAGGCTGTCATTTCTTCCACTTCGAGAGGAGGAGGAGGCGGGGTGACGACGAGGAGGACGAGGACGAGGAGGAGGGCAAAGTGTTTTCAGAGTGACTTGATCCTTCTCTTTTCTTTTCTCCTTTTGGTGCTTTGTGCCAAAGGGGAGAAAATTAGAGGGGTCAAAACTTTTCGCGCCTTCAACTGTTCTGTTTATCGTTGTTTAGCATGTCCTAGAGAGTTAGATCTTGAGAGTAGGTCTCTAAAACTATTTGTGAACTTGTAATAATGTGACTTATTTGACTCTCTTCGTATGGTTTATGGACATGTGTTGGATCTGTGATATTTAGCTTGTCATATTCATGCTGTTTACTTAGTTTTATATATCTGTTTCATGCTGTGAAAGTCTTGTTGGCAGCAGCTCTATCTTGATAGGAGCGGCGGTGCCGCTCGGCCGAGCGGCGGTGCCGCTCAGGTCAAAACAGACTGTTGCTTTGAGTGCTTAAACGGGTCATATTGCATCACGTATATTCCCCGTGACACGCTTGATAGCACCCGACACCCCACAAAGCAGGCATGGATGTAGGGGAGGTCCTTACATCACCTAAATGTGTGAACTCCTGACCTCTTATGTCAAAATTGAGAATTCAAATCTTACTCACACATTTAGAGGGAGGTCTCACTGCCTAAATATGTGACATTTGACAATGAGAAATCATTTTGAGCATTCAAGGCTCATCCACATATTTAGGGGAGGTACCTACATCCATGGCTCGAAAAATCTCTACCATTTGACTATCTTTTGTAAACTCTAATTAGGTTGTCACCAATCACCAAAAGGGGGAGATTGTAAGTGCAATCAACCTCTAATGTGGGCTTTGGCGTTGATGACAATCTAAATAGAGGTCTAATGAGATTTATCGAGATGACAAAGGTGCAATAAGCAAAGAGGACATTGCAAACCTAAAGGAGGAGTACCCCAATTCGTTTTGTACCGGTGGTACTTCAAGAAAGGAGGTTTACATACATTTTATATTTTGAATTTGAGTATAGGACACGCCGTACTATTAAGAGGATTAGAATCACCGTGGTCAAAGCGTGCAACCAAGTGCTCATTTTCACACCACATAACCTCCAGCTCCAAACTTAGCCGGGCATTCAAATTCTTTCTATTTCCCGGTTGGTTAAGGCCGAAGCGGCAAGCTGTCGCTTCGGGCATGAGCGGTGGTGCCGCTTCGTGTCCCGACCGTTGGAAGAGGAAGTATTTATACTTTCCTTTTCTACCCCCAACGGTAACCTTTCTTCTCTCTCGCTCATTCTCGACAAAAAGGTCCCAAGTGCTCAGCTCTCTCTCCTCCATTGAAGCTCCTCACCCCCCAAGCAAATCCATCGATTCCACCATCGATTCTTGAGTGTGAGGGCTGCAAACTTCGATTGGAAGGGAGCTCCACTGATCTTCATCGTTCTAGAAGCACTTGGTTTGCACTTTGGCCGGCGGTTTTGGTTCTTTATTCTTGGAGCTTGCTCCTAGCCGGCTAGTGCGTCGCCCTTGAGCTTGCCAACTTGTGTGGCAGCCTAGGGAGGTTTGTAACACCCTCTTGCATCTAATACATCACCCCACATCTCTAGGATTCGGTTCCTAGACTTGTGAACGAGGCAAAGAGGCAAACCTTTGTGGTGAGCTCATTCCTTTGTGGAACCTCAACAACGTGGACTTAGGCAAGCCTTGGTGGCGAGCTGAACCACGGATAAATCCTTGTGTCACCGTGTGCTCGGTTTATTCTTCATTGCATACATATTGTTGTTGTTGAGAGGATTTTGGGTTTGAGACCGATCTATCTCTATACCCTCGACCGCTTGTTTCGTGTGTTGATCTCGCAGCCTATATACGTCCAGGAACCCGTGAAATTTACTTGACCTACTTTTCATTGGATAGTTTTTGAATTGTGACCGACATTGTATGGGCAGGAGCGGCGGTGCCGCTTAGTGGAGCGGTGGTGCCGCTCAGAGCGGCGTGTGCCGTTGGTTCGAAGCGGCGGTGCCGCTCGGTGATCCGACAATGTTTCGAGCTGATTTTTGAAACAGGCCTATTCACCCCCTCTAGGCGTCCAATGATCCTACAGCTTTGTTATCATTCCCGGATGCCTGCTGCGTTTATATATCACTATTTTGGATACACTTGTTTCCTATGAGGATTGAAGGGGATAATTTCCCCTGTCAATCCCTTCCAATCCCCATGGAGAGTTATTGATCCAATGGTGCCCCTAAGCTCTTACATCAAGGTAGAGCATGTTCCTCCTTTTCAAACTCCATAGCCCAAAATCAACAAGCTTATTCTCCTTTTCTCTAAGGTGTGGTACTGGAAAATGAGCCATAGAAACTCCACCAAATTTCAGTTCCATGGGTGTCAAAATAGCTCATGCCACTTGTCCGCAACCATATGAAACATAATGAGACATAGCTTGTTTTATTAAACATAATCAGAAACGCCTAGACCATTCTTCAGAGTTCAGAATAATAGATAGGTTTCTGCTAACAAACTCTAAACGGTTTGATATAAAACAAGTAATCTCGGTGGCATGAAGCATCACATGATAGTTTCACTTCGATAAGTAAAGTATTCCAGTTTGTTTATGTCAAAGACAAAGTAATATAATAGGCCTGAGCACGTTATTTTTTGCACCATGGTTACAATGCTACAAATCAAAGAGGGAACGAAGATCTTTGCATTGTTGTGTCAAAAACATATTCTGCTAACACTTGCAGCTCAAAACTAAGCATCACAACTACAAGCTATAGCTTTTCAAAGATCAAATCAGATAATATGATTCTCAGACTGCAACTGCTGCATCTTCAGTAAAAACAATGCTGATCCACAGGAAAAACCTAGAAACAACAAGTGGACAGCCTCATTTTTTAAGTGCATTCATCCTGTCCCTCAGGTAGTACAGCTTAGCTCTCCTGACTTTCTTCCTGTCCAAGATCTTGATTTCTTTGATGTTTACAGTAGTAACTGAACAATAAGGGGAAATTCGAATCAAGAAAATAGTTGATGTAGCTAACTAGAATTAAGACATGTGGCCATTCAAACAATGAAAGATAACAGCAGCAGGTTTCCATTCAAACCATAGAATAAAATTTGGTGAAATCTCAAGCCAATCTAGTGTCGTATTGCAGTGTCATCTGTAATGATATGTTTCCATGGTTATGCTAGCTCTAAATATTAAACGGTGAATGCTGAACGAAGCACAATGGTCCTGATAATTAAAACGAAAAAAAAAAAAAAAACATATAAACTGCTAGTTATAAGTTATAACATCCTTTCAATGTATCTTTTATAGGGCAACTGCAGAGCAAAAAGAAAGAGTATGCTCCAAATTCAGAACAGAGGTATGAGCATAACTGGATGTGTTTATGAAACTATAATCTCCACCCGTACTAGGATGCATCATAACAGGGCACAAGCAGTTATGTCCATCATTCTGCAAAATGTCCAATCTGCCTATACTGTTTGGGACATCGTCATCAACTTGCTTCAGCATAGTTCAGAACATATAGTATTTATTCATGGATTTACTGATTTACAACAAAAATAAGAACCAAACCTGATAGCCAGAGCACAGTTTCCCAGTTTTGCAAACATCCAACAACATTTCACATGCCGAAATCACACGTCTATGTATAGTTTAAATGCTCTTAATTTATCAGAGAGTATTGTAAGTTCATGCACAAACAGGGGACAAGAACTCCGTGTCTGCCATCATAACAGACAAGAAGAAAAGGCCCACTAGAGATAGAAACATGAATTTTAGTGGTTGCTGAATAATTGTCAGGTATCAATGAACAAGAAGTTAATTCTGGCAGCACAAGGATATTAAAGAATTTATATAACAAGTACTTCAATGGCCTCAGCATGATGTGTTCCAAAACAAATAAATTAGAGTGGAGGAGCACATGTATGGATTGACTAACAGTGGAAACACAGACTCGACTCCAACACCAGATACTAGTCTACGCAATCTGAAGGTGGTATTGATCCCAGCGTTGCGCCTTCCTATCACAATCCCTTTAAATGTTGATTCGCGCCTTTTGTTCTCAGGAACTTGCTGTTCATGGATTCACCGGAAGCATCAGTACTAGAAACATTTCCAAACGGTCCTAAAGCAGGAACATGAAGAAATGATATTTACAAATCTCATCTGAATCATACATCCAGGCTACACATCAGGAATCTCCCTCTCCGAGCGGACCTTTTCGACTGCCTCTTTGTTCAGGATCTGCATAGTCAAACAAGCAGCTTTATTGTTCCCGTAGTGATTTTGATACTGTCACTGGATGTAACAACTAACAACATGGTTCCTGCAAGTATGTAACACTCACTCAGCTTACAAACACACATTCATAATGTGCCTGGCAGTCTTGTCAAGCCTCTTGAACTTGATGCGCGGGGGTGCTCGAGAGGTGGATTCGTCCGAATCAGAAGCCACCTCCGCAGAACTCCCCACCGTCGACAAACCCCTCGTGGCACCGAAAACTTTTTGCGCAGAGACCGAAACCAGAGCCGGCGGCGGCAGGAATGACCCGGCTCTGCGCACGTAAGGATGATCTACCCCGATCGGGCGAGCGAACCCGTAAGGCTGCCTGAGGTGCTTGACGGCCGAGGATGGCTGCGCCTCCCCGGATGAGCCGCGGCTACGGGAGCAGCGGCATGCTCCAGGAGCCTCGCCGCCGGTCCACGGCTTCCGGCTCGGCAGACATTCGGGACCAAAGGCCCGTGCCCTGCGAAGAAATTTGCTCAGTAAAACACGGGCGAATCGAATCCAGCATAAAGTTGGGATGCTTGTCAAATCAAAGAGCTAAATAACCCCGGTTAGGGTTTCGATGCTCAGCTTCCCACAGCATGATGGCAAGGGAAGGGAAGAGGGGTGGTAGTACCTGGTGGGTGTTCGTCGCTGGCGAAGAAGAGACCACCGAAATCCTCAGCACCTGGCGGCGACGGACGGGAATAGGAAATGCAGCGACGTCCGGCCCAATCTGAGTTGTTGGACAGTGCACCCGTGCACGGGCCTTCTTGTGGGCCGTTTTTGTTTTCCACAAATTTCTTTGGAGATTTCTTTTTTTTATTATTTCTCTCCCTTCCAATTTTTTTATTCTTCTTTTTCTTTTTAAAAAAAGATTCTTGGTTTCATATCTATCCTCTTCTTGGGACACTGTGAATGGCTTGTCCCAGCGTCCCTTCTTTGGGACACTATGAATGGTTTGTCCCAGCGTCTCTAAATCGAAACGCCATGTAACATTTTGTACTTCTTTCTGTAAATGGTATGTATGAATCAGCAAACCAAGCTTACAAACATGAGCTACAAGACCAATGTACCAATAACTCTGAATGTTTACATTGTGTTCAGAGCGTGATTTCTGGAATGTGCTATAAAAAAAGCGATCGTGGTCGGTGAATGCAATGGAGGGTTTTAGGCTTGTAGCATTCCATGGCGATATTTTTTTAATTAGCTTGGATCACACAGAATAAGATTTTGTTTGGAATTGATCTCAATTTGTGTGATTTGCGCCCAAAAAAAATATATTTCCCAATTTCACCTACAAATTGTTTGGCATATTGTGTCATACTATTCAAAGTATTCCAATGACCCCTGTTTGGATGTCGGGGTTAGAGTTAGATTGGGTTACTTTTTGATCAAATAACCCAAAAACATCCAAACAGTGGGTTAGATTGGGTTATTTTGGCTCTAACCCACCAAAAGAAGTAACTCCTCAAGGGGGTGATATTTGTGGTTACTTTGGTGGACCCAACAGCCACAGAGCCGCACCCGATCCCACCTCCCTCCCGTGCGCGCCGACTCATTCGGTCTTCACCCCGTCCGCGCGGCTGAGACGCGCCGATTCCGCCCCGCGCCGCCTCAAGAAGCTGCTGTACCAAACGAGCCGGGCGGATTTTTGGGGGCCGGGGCGGCGAGCGACGTCTCCAAATGAAGGCCGGGGCGAAGTAGCTGCGCTGGCGAAAGCAAACCAGGCTGCTGCGCAAGCTGGCGGCGGGCTAGCGCGAAGCGGCGGGCGAGCCAGGCTGCGGGCGGCGGCGGCGGCGGCGGTACTCAGCAGGAGCCAAATGAAATCCTCTCAAGTCCAGTAGCATGCAGGTCACTTTCGCCTTTTCTCTGTCGTCCTCAAATGAAACTAATCTGAAGTGAGAATACAGATCGATTAGTACTTCAGTAGCATGCAGATCGTGATTAGTACTTCAATAGCATGCAGGTCACTCAATTGTGGATTGTAAACTTATTTGCTTGTACCTTATATGCCTATATGGATTGCACTGTGAACTCATGATTTGTTTTGTTATTTGTGAGTAAGAAAAGACCACACAAGAGGTGGCCACACTAGATCCTATTAAAATGGTGGTGTGAATGAGACAAATGATTAGAAAAGTCCTTCTAACCCTGTCATCCAAAAGGGTTAAAGTTACTTGAGGGTTGGAGTTAGAGTAACTCTAACTCTAACCAAGTTAGAGGATCAAACACGCCCAATGATGACGATGGCAATCTACCGCGATGTGAAAATGAAAGCAATATATAGATAGAAATATATACGCCTTTCATGTTGTATGTGACACGTGAATGAAGAGGTTTTAAGTCGTTTGGACCCGGTCAATAAATGTGAAGCAAGCAACGCGCTCTAGCAGCTAGTTTCACAAATCAAAACTGCTTTTTGGTTCGGAAAACAGAGTTTAAACCAGCAGTCACAAACCAAAACGCGCTCTAGCTAGCTAGTTTCATTTTGTATCAATAAAATTATAATAGGAAAAGTGCATATCCATTAACTTAGACTAAGCTTAAACCAGCAGTCAAAAATCGTAAGGAAAAATCAAATCAGAAAAAAAAAAAAGAATAGGCAAGAATAGCCTGGGCTGGAGACCCACGCATGGGCTGGCACTTGTTTGGCCCAATCCGGTCACTTTCCAGCCTGGCCCACGACCACGAGCAGACCAAAGCCTAAACCCTGATTCTCTTGGTCACAGCCGTAACGGCAATGCGCGTCGCTCCTTGCTCGCCGCCGTCGCCCACCACCGCTCACCGCAGTGGACCAGTGCCGTCGGCACCCCGCCGTCAGCGCCGCCACATTCCCTTCCACCACCCGTCGTTAACCGGCCGCGCCCCCTGCGGTCCCGCCGCCTCAGTCCGCTCACTCGGTCGCTCGCGGCTGACCAGCGAACGAGATCAATCGGCCGGGAAGCTCCCTCTGGTTGCCTTCCCAAGGTAACTGATCCTCTCGCTGTCCTCCCATCTATTTTTCCAAGGCAGGCAATCGTCGAGTACCAATGTGATTCATGATTTGGATCGCTTTTTGGTCTTTATTAATATGTACTAGGTGAGTGCCCGTGCATTGCAATAGAATATAAGATTTTTATTGCAACAAGAGTGTTCATTTAGCATAGACCATGGAGAGCAGTGACATGATAAAAAATGTTCAGCAACAGTTCTAGCATTGTCAATATATTCTGTTCTTTTTATTTTTATGAACTCCATTTGTTTTCAGGCAAGCAAGCAATTCGCATTTTAGGATAGAGATACCCAACATTAAAAACTTACATTGATATATCATAAAAAATGGGGTTCCACCAAAATATGTAGCATTCAAAGTTAGCAACAAACAATGTTTTACCCAAAAAAAGGCACAGGTACATATATGACAGTCCACTACCAAGGCGTACATTTATAATCACAACATCCTGCCCCAGCTCATAGGTCATTGCTACCGTCACCATTGTTGCCTCTTAATGTCAGATGCTTGCGCTGACCACCTCTTATGCCATGAGGGAACACAAGCTTGCCATCTGTTGAATCCATTCTTTCTATCTGAATGAGCTATCAGCCTCTGAATGGGTATCCTACGATCAGATTAACCATTGTCCTTTATTCACCTGTACATAAAGTATTAATATGATCAAATGTGTAGTACAATTTTCGCAAACGCATATCATGCAGGTATTGACTGGGTGCATTAGTATTGCACAACAAAATTAGAAAAAATCAAGGCGGTAACAACTCTGGAGTGGAGAGGCCATCTGTCAGAATGACATGAACTCCAGATCTTTCATCTTTCATGGCCTTTAATTGTAGGAGCATTCATGCCTTTTTTCTACAACTTTATCATATACTCCCTCCATCCCAAATTATAAGTCGTTTGACTTTTTGGCTCCAAGTTTGACCATTCGTCTTATTCAAAAAATTTGCGTAAATATTGTCAAATTCAAGTCATTCTTTAAGAACTTATACTAATAATAAAGAAAGCCACGGCAAAAAAAAAGTGATAGTTTGCACAAATTTTTTGAATAAGACTAGTGGCAATGCACGTGCGGCACGCACGTGTTTATATTGCTATAACAGGTGACATCCTAATATATTTGTCTCACTAATTATTAATTTTACCATGAAATTCATGGACAAACTTTGACAAATCCAATTTCTAAGATTGTATAGATATATTTTTGCTACATATATAAGTCTATGAATTAGTAATGTGATATTAACAGTACAAATAAATAATAAATTTTAATGGACATTTTTAAAATATAATATGGATAGGAAAAAATTATTAAAGAATAAACTTCTAGAGTGGCAGAAAGATTGAATTTATTAGGGGCATACATTACTTAATTTATATGTTGAAAACATTTGCATTAAGTAGGAGATGTGTACCCAAATGATTTTTTGAAACAAATCAGGCAGGAGAACTGCTGATTATATTAAAAGGATGATGAGCCTAATAGGAGAGAAAGAACTCTAAATGATCTGATTGGGTCAATTAAATGTTCCGATCATTATAGTCATTCTGTTAAGTCTAATTTAATAGGAACCAACTCGAAGCATGCTTTCAGGTTATACCATATTGCTTACATAAAAAGGAGTGCAGTTTTAAGTGCACGAAGAATTTGCTTCATCTAGAGAAAGTTTATTCATCAGTCTTTTTAATTAAAAAAAGATGGTGTGACTAAACTCATTAGGATTAATCTATTTGCAGTCCACCACTTCAATATTGCTCTACATGATAGTCTAACTGATTGCTTTGGCACCTCATGGGATTAACAAATTGCTATCTTTATCAGTATCCATTCGTATCTCACGGAAATAACACTTTAGTTTAAGCTGTGTGCATTTGATGTGTAGTGTATTTTAATTTACAGACCCATCCACATCCACATTAGACATCTTTATCTCTGTTTGCCAAAAAAAAACATCTTTATCTCAATAGTAGTCTATACCAACTCTGTAACTCTCTGTATACAAAAAAAAATGCCAACTCCTATGGTTCATCATCTCTATACCTTATATGTCTCGATCAAGACGAATTTGGTTGAAAAACACTTGTAACACTAACTTGCCTCGAAGTATGACAGGATTTGCGAACCCTCCAACATTTAGAATTATTCTCCTTTGTCTCGTCAGGTAAGTACTGTATAAGTGTTTTTCAGAAAATACAGAACCATTCAAATTGAGCAGATAAAATGTCCAGGCTGCTGTTTATTTCGACAAGGACATCGCAGGCAATACTTCCACTCGGAAACCGAAGCCAACCAATCATATCAAAAATAGGTATAGAAATAAATCATTTTCAAATATTGACCATGTGTTAGACTTGACAACCACATGTAGGCATTTTATTTTTAAAATAGACAGTGAGGAATAATCTTAACAACCAGCTGTAAACTTAAGAAACTCTTCCCAGAATGCATGATCACCTTCCAAAAGAAGCCTACGGATTACCGCGAATTGTCTTCAGGACTACATGACACAAGAATAACCATCCTACATTATTGGCTACTAAGAGAAGCAGAACACTCTGAATAGGAATTATGAACTCCTAATAATTATGATAGAGTTGCTGCTAGGATAGGTGCAAGGAAACCAAAAACCTTAGCATAACACATTTGGAATCACGGCATCTTAACAGAACTACAGACAATGACAAAGAACAATATGATTATTGTGAATGCAAATATAATATAAGATCAGTAGAAAAAAGAATGCAGAAAATTGGCCTGGAATAATCTTTGTAGTATGACAATCAACTGTAAATATAAGAAACTCTTCCCAGAATGCAGGATCACCTTCCAATAGAAGCCTATGAATCACCACAATTGTCTTCAGGGCAACCTACATAACACAAGAATAACCATTCTACACTATTGGCTACTAAGGGAAGCAGAACATTTTGAGTAAGAATTATGAACTCCTAATAATTTTGATAGAGTTGCTGCTAGGATAGCTGCAAGGAAACCAAAAAAACTTTGCATAACACATTTGGAGTCATCCCATCTTAACTGAACTTCACATACAGTTGAGACAAGACCAAAAGGTAACCATTCACGTTACAGGCATAATCTCAAACAGGTTTTAGGATAATTATTAAAGTAGAAAACCAGATAATATAAATCAACAATTTGTTCCCAGTGTTGTGACGTAGAGAGCTCCAAATGCATATATACTGGCATATTTTACTTTCAAATTTTGATCAGGGCCAAGAGTATGGTCCTGATTCCTGAAACCTGAAAAAATTCAGTCCTTTTAGAATTATTCTATGATTTGTCCTGATTCCTGAAACCTGAAAAATTCAGTCCTTTTAGAATTATTCTATGATTTGACAAGCATCTGCACTTGATGGAACTATATATCAAATCGCTAAAGTGAATAACTTATTGAAGTTAACACAACGCTATAATTCGTCTACTGTATTTGGGTCTCGATATTTTTGGGGATTTCACTGATCAGCCAATATAGGGTGAAAAACAACTATAATATCTGAGGCAAGAGGAAACTATAAACATCTAGATACAATATTTTAACACTACCTTACTATGGATCTCAACCACCAGCAACCCTTCTATCCGAAATTTGGAAGTATTAAGTCAAACCCAAAATTTCATGGGTGTTGGATCAGCGAAGCTGCATTTCATATATAGGTCCAATGATGGAATCTGTTAAAGGGCTGGTAACCGGATCCACGAAATTTGCACAAGAGTACAAAACCCACGACTAACAGCAGGGTCAACAGCGATCAAAAAACAATTCACCTCCATCACGAGATTATTTGAGTTACAGAAGAAGATTTTGATTACATACCTTGCGTCACAGAGTGGGGAAAAAAACACGTTGATCTGCACCTACGCTGTCTCACACAATTGACCTTCCCTTCATCAAGGAATCTTGTTCCTACGCCAGCAATCCTCCCATTCCCGAGACAGTATCGCCAACACTTCTTCTGTTCCTAAGATCTGAGAAGTTGAGGCGGCGAAATCTGCTACACGATAAAATTAGATCAAAATTGAAGTGCATGCAGTCGGCACTGACCCCAATATAGAGGAACTGGTCGCAGGGGGAGCGGTGACTATGGTCCTCAAGGCCGAGGACGGCACTGGTGGCAGAGGCCACTCGTGCGGTCTTCGCTGCGCTAGGGAGTCCAGGCACATGTGACGGCGACAGATCGGCGGCGCGCTGCGCGATGTGGGGACTGGCATGTGTTGTTCGTGCTGGCTATGTGGGAGACGTGTCGTTCATGCCACGGCACACCTATTTCACCGGTCTTCACGTGCTGGTGATGTGGGAGACGTGTCCTTCCTCTCCGCGTCCTCCGCCGTCACCGAGACCGACTTGTGCCGCTCCTCCTTCACGCCACGCGCGACGGCCGCGCCTGCCTCGTCCCGGCATGTCGTTCCCCTCCCGCGGCCTCCGTCATTACCGAGGGCGAGGACTGCCGCGTCTCCTTCACGCCACGCGACGCCGGCGCCTGCGTCGCCCCCGATCGCCAGCACGTCAAGGCCACGACGGTTATGGTTCTCGCGGCAGCGCCCGATGTCCAGATATAAGCCGCGGGCACCGGGCAGCGCCACCAGCGATCACGGTAAAGGCGGGAACAGGTCGAGTCGCCCGAGGCAGCAGCGTGCCTTGGCGGAGGGTACCGCGGTGTCTGTTGGGCTTGGCGCCGTATCGGGATGTTTCCCACCGTTTGGGAGCGCGATTGCGGCCAGTAGCGCGTTGTAGACGGAAAAGCGAGGGAGAGCGAAACACCCCTGTAACCTAAGGTCGGTCCACACTTGAGAGCCATCGGATGGGATCATCAGTCGAATCCGACGGATGAGATCGCGGCACGTGCCATCCAATTCCTTCACTCTTTTTATAGTATAGATGAGTGGTCAAACTTGTTGTCAAAAACGTCAAACGACTTATAATTTGAGATGGAGGGAGTATCATATATTAGTACAAAGACTTTTTTGATTAGCATACTATACCATTCTAGAATTTGAGCAGCAAATCTTGAATAAGAAGGATGCTGCTAGAACACATACCTTTGTAGTCAGTGCTGATGGAAATTTCAAATGCGGCACATCACTCCTTTTGGATGTGCAAATTCATTGCCCATGAAGTTGAGATAAGCACATCTATTCGTCATGAAAGTAATTATTAAAAATTGATAGTTGTTACAAAAGAATGAGATCAACCGGTTCGTCTCAGCAAATGACAATTGTCCATAAGGATCTCAGCAGTCTGCCACTATTATCTATATACGAGCAACAATGCTTTGTAGAAACCATGCCTGCAAAACATAGTGCCAGAATTTCTTCTTTTTTTGAAAATTTCCACATCCGTCGTATACTCAGTCGAACATTGGTTAAAGATTGTCGGCCTGAGGCGGTGATAAGTGAGATTAGAAAAAGGTAAGGTATATGCAGAAACACAAACAGTACACAGGATCTCAAAGAAATTGCAACCTTTACATTGTACAGCACATTGACTGTACACATATTTGGATCAGGTAAGTGTGTCTCAAGTAATTTCATTGCAAAGACTCAAGGTTCTGAACATGCGAGTGTGTCTCAAGTAATTTCACTGCAAAGACTCAAGGTTCTGAACATGTGAACTATCAAACAAGTGGTAACATGCGGTCTATCAAACTGATTTATTGTTTTCAGAAATATGTAACACTTAGTCAATTCGTTTTTCAATCTAATAATATCATGTATACCATTTAAATGCATAAACAGAAAAGATAAAAAGAAAACCAATTTTGCCTTGAGGCCCCTGAATTTTCCAGTAATAAACCGCGCCCAGATATGAATTATTACCTCTCCGGGCGCTTTTGCATCAAGAACCCTGAGAGTGAAATGATATTATGTAACTGCCCTTCTCCTTCTTCTCGATGCAGGGACGGAGCAGAGGAGGGTCGGGCTCCTTCAAAGGGGGAAGTGGCCGGCTATGAACGGCTTTTTAGGGAGATCCGTGTTGATGCGCGATACAAGCGAGGGGCGGAGGATCGGGCGGGGAAGTGGGAAATCCTAGCGAGCTATGAATGGTTTGATGAACGAACAGATGCGTAATCCCGCATCGGGACCGAACGAATGTGCAAGGATTAAAGGGAGAGTGGTAGGGCTTCCGCACTCTCTCGCGCGGACGGTCGTCGGTCGGCCCATCACGCAGCGGCGTGTGCCCATCATCTGGCGCCGGCGCCACCACGCGTCCAACGAGGAGGCCTCGGCGGCGAATTATTCCGGCGAGGGCGAGCGAGGGCTAATTGGCGCCGCCCGGCTCCACCGCGGGATGCCTCGCCGCTTCGCAAGAATCCCGGGACGCCGAAAGGGCGCAGCGGCGTGCCGCCGCGATGGGTGTGGCACGCGGGCACGAACCAGAGAGAGTGGCATCTTCTCGCGTGGGACGGTGGGAGCGTCGGGTCACGTGGGGAGCCGAGCCGGGCGGAATTGCGGGGGTGGGAGAGGTAACCGGGCGGGGGCTTGCCTAGGCGCCGTGCCGCCACTCCCACCGCTACTGGGGCGGCTCGCCCGTGGCGCCCGCGTGGTCACGCCGGGTAGCGGCGGCCGCCTGCGCACCACGCCGCCGTCGGGTTGGAGGGAAGCGGGGTGTCGTGTCGGCGGGTGAAGCCGGTGAAGCGGGGTGTCGTGTCGCCGGTGGAGCCGGTGAAGCTGGGGCAGGGCGGGGAGGGCCGCGGGGTAGCCGCGGCATCGCGATCGTGATCGTGGGCTAGCGGTGGTTCCACGGATGTGAGACAGAGGACGCGAGGCGGGAAACCATCATGCGGGGAGGAAGGCGGGGTGAAGCCGGGCACGGGATTAAGGGGGGGGGGGAGGGGGGGCGGACGGATTGCGCCCGATGACGATAACATTTGAGGCTTTTTAGTAGTATAAGATTAACCAATCGCCTTAGGTGGCCTAGGGTTGATGCTTGATTTGTGCTTTTGGTTGCTACATTCAGACACATTCTTTGTAGGACAACATCTCGATTTTTGTTGTTGTTGAGTAATGTAGCCCAATTATCTTTATTTGCTATTTTCCCCAAATAGGTTATTTGTTTCTTAAAATAGGTTTCGTTAGACGGGGATATATATCTTGCAAACAAAAGATCGAGGAAATTAAGCAAGAAGCAACAATTAAGTTGCTGGCTTCCCTTGGGAGCCAGTTGTCCCCTGCCGTCTCTCCCTCACGTGAGTTCTAGGGTTCCAACAGCAGCAGCCGCACTCCCGCCACTACGGCTCCTCGCCGGCGCCGAGACTACAGACCACGCCCCTCCCCTCTTCCATCCCTACAATCTCCGCAAAGCAACTCCGGTAGGGCATCAAGTCCTATCAATGCGGTGATCAATTATTTTCTCATCTGTCTTGTATATTTTTTTCGCCGCTCTTTGCTCCAATTGGCATACTTATATAGTGGTACAAGGCATATGCATTTGGATAATTATTATATGTACTACTTCGGGCATGCTAACGGTTAGTTCTTTAAGCTGTGCTGCTATTTGGTGCTATAAGTCTATAACCATGATGCTTTGCAAACAGCTGTTATTTGGTACAACAGTATGATGATGCTAGAATGTGGGCATTTTATATCCTAATATGTTTGTTTGTTAGTTTAGATGCAGCTCTTTGTGAAGACTGTAACTAGGAAGACCATTACCCTGGAGGCGGAATCATTTGACAAGATCAACATTGTGAAGGCAAAGATCCATGACAAGGAGGGGATCCCCCCCCCCGGACCAACAACGCCTTATCTTTGCTGGGAAGCAACTTGAGGGTGGCCGCACGCTTGTTGATTACAACATCCATCACCTTACCTTGCGCCTACGTGGAGGCATGCAGATTTTTGTGAGGACCCTTTCTTATAGGATATTTACCCTTGAGGTTGATGCATCTGACAAGATAGAAAGCATCAAGGCATTGATTCAGGGTGAGGAGGGTATTCCCCTAGACCAGCAGCTGCTCATCTTTACTGACAAGCAGCTTTTGGACTGGCACACACTAGCCGATTATGGCGTTCAGAATGGGGCCACCCCGCATCTTGTCCAAGTATGAAGATCTTTGTGCAACTGGGATACACCGACGTGAATATCACCTTCTATGTAGAGTCATCTGATACAATTGCCAATGTTAAAGAAATGGTCCATGATGAGGAAGGCATTCCTCTGGACAAGCAGCGACTTATCTTTCATCGTGAGTGGCTTGAGGATAGGCACACACTTGCCCAATACAATATTCACAATGACTCAACATTGCTCAGAGCCTTTCTTTGTCTTATAGCTTTTAGATTTTCGTCCGGGAGCATCACCGGCAAGTACATTACCCTTGATGGGATGGAGTTGCATCACAGTGTTGCCGATGTGAAGGCAAAGATTCACAGTTAGGAGGGTATTCTATCGAGCCAATATCATATCTTCTGTGCCAGCAAGCAGCTTAAGAATCCCGATCAGCGACTCACGCTACTATGGTATCCGGCCGCAGTCCACCCCGTACCTTTGGCACAACCCGCATGGTGGCATGCAGGTCTTTTCGAAGACCCTCACCGGGCGGGACCACAACTTTGGATGTTGAGTCCTCGGAGACAATTGGTATTGTGAAGGCCAAGATTCAAGATATTAAGGGAATTCCGAGCAGCGGTGGCTCATCTTTGCGGGAAAGCAGCCAAGGGCGGGTGCACGCCGGCCGATTATGACATCCGGGACAGGTTGACCCTTCACCTTATCCTCTGCTTGCGTGGTTGTTTCAGATTTCTGAACTTGTTCTGGTGGGATTGGTTTACATGCAGGGATCAATGCAAAGAGTCAGGACAATCACTTTTGAGGTTGGAGTCATTAAGCACCTCATTTTGGCAGGCAAGCAGCTCCATATTTTGGCAGCAAGCAGCTCATTTTGGCAATGTAATTGCAAAGAGTCTGACCAACAAGCTGCCTCGTTTTGGCAGCAAGCAGCTCAAGGACAGGCTTGTACTAATGGACTACAAAGTGTCCGGGAGAATTCCGACCCTCCACGGCTCCACCTCAGCCTCCGCCGCCTTGGCGGATTCTGAACTTTTGTGCTGAGTTGGGCTTTATATCTTTGGAAATTTGGTTAAATTTGAAATTGTTTGACGTAGGATAAACCTAAAACATCACTTCTTTAGGACCAAGGGAGTACATACAAATTTAGGTGTTATTTTACTTTTCATGATGGCTGAAGTTGAAAGTTAGATGCAAATAGTGGGGTTACTTTATGATTTTTTTTAAAAAAAAATGGCATAGGCATGTAATTCTTTTAGAAAATAGAAGAGATCCGGTAGCTATTATTGATAATGATGATTTAGGTCTACCAAATCAAAGGCTAAATGTTTCAAACTAAAGGGATGCATGCGTGCGTGAGTGCGGCTGCTCATGGGACTGGCCGGCGTCGTGTGGCATAACTAGGCACGACTAGTGGCATATATTGGATAGAGAACGAACTGTAATATCATGGTTTGAAATAGATAAACTGTAGTGGTATACCTCCCTCAGTGAAAGTCGTAATAGCATCAATCTAATTAACCCTTATTTTAAAAAGGAGAGAGGGTAAAACAAAACAAAAAGCAAAAGGCTGATAGAATCATCACTTCATCAGCACCGCGATGCATATATCTTGTGAGGTGAAGAAAAAAAAAAAATCAAAGGGGGCAGCTCATATATGCATGCCAAGCTTTGCAGGAAAGAAACATAAAGCGGCTTCCCAATGCAACAAAGAAGAAATTAAAAGCAGTGTCCATGCATGTAATAGATCAGATGCTGCAACTAACAATGCAAGGAAGGCATCGTACGTACTCGTGCCTGGCATAATTTGTGAGTGTGCTTTTGCTTTTTTGTTGCCTTGTTGGAACGGCAAACGACTCACTCTCCATCATCTTCGTCTCCTCTCCTCCCCTTCCGCAGAAACTAAAGGTACGGTGTGTCCATTATTATTCATTTAATTGTTCTTGCATTAAAAAAGTTATCCACACTACTACATTAAGCTTCTCTAGGGGCGGCTCATTAGGTAAATGTAGGGGCGGTATTCAGAACCGCCCCTAACTTACCGTTGTTACAGTGTATGAGTCGCAAGTCGCGCATTTTTTCGCGTTAAATCGCGCGCTACGCGGCCGGCGGGATTCGAACCCACGACCTCGTGCTCGCGCGCGACCCCTTCCCACCACTGCGCTACACACTCATATGTGTCCATATCTCATTCGCCCCACATATTATGCAAACTGAAAGTGTAAATTGACTATTTGAGGCTCTAAATGGATTCAAATTAAAAAGTGGTCAACTACAAAGTTTCATAACTTTTCGAGATCTACATTTCATATGTAGAAAGTTTTCCCATCCGAGGTCGTTTACTTAATTTTGAATTTCAAATTTGAGACATTTGAACACAACTTTTGCATAACTAGATGATTTCAAAGTAAAAAGTGGTCAACTACAAAATTTCATAACTTTTCGAGATCTACATTTCATATGAAGGAAGTTTTTTTTCCGTCTGAGGTCGTTACTTAAATTTGAATTTCAAATTTGAGACATTCGAACACCCGACTTTTGCATGACTAGATGATTTCAAAGTAAAAAGTGGTCAACTACAAAGTTTCATAACTTTTCGAGACCCCTGTATGCAGGACGAGGAGGGACGACTTCAATGGAGTGGATCATGGTTCTAGGGATGTGATTCGACAAGTTTCAATAATGATTGACGAAACCCTGAGGGAAACTAGATTTATGATGATTTTCATTAATGGGAGTACTGAGGAGTTTTGCCTAAGCGAATTTGGTATTCCAGAAATTTATGGCATAATAATATGGACATTTGGAAGGTGGTTTGTGAATATGCATGACTACAAGCTAAGTGATATTGAGAGACTAGCAAAGAATTTAGGGCACACAGGCCTCTTCATTTATATCTTTCGTGAACTTGTCCACTTATCAATTTCTGAGATCAATGCACTGCTTTTCGAAGGGGCTGCCAACATAGTTGCTCGCTATCCATTTATGAGGGACATGGGCTTACAAATGATCTTAGATTGTTGTTTCTATGGGTTTTTCCTGCACCGCAATTCTCACAACACCATTGGATTGGATTGGGCAGCTCATGCTCCCAACTTCTGGATATGCGATGGGATCATTCCAGAGGGGGATAGAGCTAGGGAGATTAGCAATGCATTGGATTTAGAAATAAATTTTGCAGGTGATGACTCTGTGCTCGGTGAGGTGTTTGCTAGGATGACAGAACATTCATGGTCTTCTCATCTGCTAATCGAAGAAGACAATGATGACATTGTTGATAAACATAAAAAGTGGCCATACCGTTGGATTTGTGTCACCTCAAAGAATAAGGTACTTGAAGACAACATGCAAATTATACTAGCAACAGCGTCATCAATCTTCCTATCATTTGACAAGACTAGTATTGCGCCAAGGTTACCAAATGCCTTGTTTAAACATTGCAGCAAACTTGGTGTTCTAATTCTTTCCTATTGTGCCTTCAGTTTTGTATCCCCTCCTTTCCTTCACTGCAATACATTAAGATTCCTTGGGCTGGGCAACTGCACACATCAGGATAATACAAGTGAAATTGAAGAAGGGCACTGTATCACCAAGTGGACATTTCTGCATAACATATGGGTGCTTGACCTGCGTTACACAGACTGGTGTGAGATCTTATTGGTGGAAAAGATAGATCATATGATTAATCTCATAGAACTAAATATAGAAGGAGTTTGGTGCTGGCAGTATATAGGTCAATTATTTCAAAGGAGGCTACCATACCTTCAAAGACTTCGGATAACCAAACCTCAGGAAGAGACATCCATGGACATGGACAACTCATTTGTAGATTATGAACACCTGGAAATACTTGATTTGTCTGGTAACAGTGACATGAAAATCCTACCAGGAGGCCTATCAGAGGCAAGCAAACTTCAAGCAGTTGTTCTAGATGGTTGTGATGGTCTTGAAAATGTTGTGCTGGCCAACTGCTTCTTAAGGTCATTCAGTTTTGATGGCTACGGACCAGCATCCCATTGGACATCAACCGGTAAGCTACCTCCAATGAGTTCTCGTCCATCGCGTCGTCCATCTGCTTTAGATAAGAAGGATGTTAGAGCCTCCAAGATATCTCTAGAAGGCTGCACATTGTTGGAGGATCTATTCATTCGTGGGCTTCCCAATCTGGAGGAGCTGGACCTTTCAGGATGTCCGATCAAGGTACTTGACTTTGGAGCTATGGTGGTCGATGTCCCGAGGCTCAAGAAACTTTTCCTGCTAGGATGTGAGAGCCTTCAAGCAATAGAATGGGGCTCAGATGAGCAACGGCCAAAGTTGCTAGAGTTGATATGCCTTGACACATGGCCTAGAGTTGGATGTGCTCGGCCATTGTCCCTTTGTGCCCAACAGAAATCCTTCCAGCTGCAGGTGCATGCAATCTTTGTGGGTGCTAGGCTTGCTCGGTCCCTTTGGGCTCCTATATATAGTGCACGTTTCGATACCCATTATTTCAACATCACCATCACATCTTCAGCTGCATGCATGGAGACTATTCGACCTGAAGCAATAACAAACAAGGAGATGGTGACTGGGTCCATTTATCATCAACGACACTATGACATAGCTTCTAGAGACATGTATCGTGACATCTTTACTAAGGTTGGTAATGACCCAACCCCGATGCAGGCCTTCCCACAAGGCCCCACGGGACAATTGGATTGCCATATTGAGATTGGTGATGGAAGCCGTAGCGTGCAAAGTGAGGTGGAGGCAAATCCTTTTGGTCATAATTTCGCTCTTTTGATGAGAGGTTATACTCAATCCCTGCATGTGCATGATGTATCGACCCGCAGCAATACTATGCCTACAGGATATTGGTATTTCCTCAGGTGGTGCCGCGTCGAGAGGTGCCCCAACTTGCACGCCATCTTTCCTCCGGGTGCTGATGAATGGAATGGTAATCTGGAAACCATATGGGCATCGGATCTCCTAATGGCTCGATGTGTATGGAGCAAAGGTGCCACCATCAGTTCTGCTAGTTGCTTCATAAGCTTACAGCACTTGCACCTGCGCTGTTGTCCGAGCCTCCAGTTCGGGCTTGCGATGAGCAAGCGCCCCTCCTTCCCCAGCCTAGAGACCCTCCACATCATACACTGTGGCGAACTCAGGCACATCTTCGTACCGGGTGACCAGAAGTACCAGCATACAAGCGTCGAGTTCCCGAAGCTCACTGCCATCCACCTGCATGACCTGCCAGCACTACAGCAGATATGCGAGGCTGCCGAGATGCTAGCACCCACCCTGGAGACCGTCAAGATCAGGGGATGCTGGAGCCTGCGCCGGCTGCCGGCCTTGAAGGGCCGCAAGCCAGGAATGAGGAGGCCAACCATGGAGATGGAGAAAGACGTGTGGGATGCGCTGAAGTGGGACGGGATGAACGCCGGTCACCACCCTTCCTTGTACGAGGCGCCGGTGCACTCACGCTACTACAAGAGGCGCATGCTCAGAACCACCGTTCTCAGGTAACAATAATAAATACATACATCCATACCAGCTACATCTGTTGTTGTAGCTAGCTAGCTAGCTTGCCCTATTAACAATAAGACAGATTATATACTTGCACTTAATTGATTTGATTTGCTTCTCGATCACTCACTCTGCTGCCTCCAGGTGATGGAAACTCATTCCGAAGTACGCATCTGCCGCTGCTTCTGTGTCGGTTCTATGGATCGATGGATGCTGCCTACCTGTTGATCAGTTTGTTTGTTGTGTGAAAGGCCAATGAAGGTACAGGGCTTCAGGTTAGCTCCTGCCTTTGATGACCAGCCGGCCGGCCGAGTTGGCCAGCTGCCCCTGTTTGCAATTGCAATTCTCAGTGTGTTTGGTTTGGTTTTGAAATAATAAAGACGACCAGGCGCCTAGATGGTGCCTGATGCCTGCATGCGCAGCATGCCGGTGTTGCGTGCAGGCCTGGCCGTGAGGCAGCCGCCTGCCTGGCCGTCTCGTTGTGTGTGTGTTTTTCAGCTTGCCGAATGATGAGTGTGTTTGTGTGTGTCTGCCACCTCAGTCCAGCCCGGTTGAGAGGATCAGACCACAGACTAGATGCTTGTAATAAGAGGCGCATCATCCGCACCTGTCTCATGCGATTTGATAGCTGCGCTCATTGAGATTGCTTTGCTTGCTATATATGTATATGCATCCATCTACATATGTATTGTATCTTATGATGAAACCAAGCGGCTACATTCATGCTGGTCGTGTGAGAAGTTAGATTGATGTATTGTATTATTTAAGCTACAATAATCGATGATCAAGTTTGTGGTGTGAGATTGATTTATGTGCTCTCTGCTTGTGGTTCTACTCTGTGAGTGAAACTCTGTGCATCAATACAGATGGTGATGAAGCTGGTTGCATTTCGTTACAACTAACTTGTACTAGTTGTCTGTCCTCATTGCCAGCTGCCTGCAGTTGCTGCATGCTAGAAGAACAGCAACCATAGTTGCATGGTCCATCTAGCTTGACATCACTTCAACAACAAAGAGCTTCCGTGGGATGCTTAGAATAAACGAGGGTGATAAGGTCCGAGATACAGATGTTTTTTTATGTATAAACAAAAAACATTGTAATTATTCCACTAATCCACTCACCAACAGTCACTTAGATTCGCACCACACATACTGAAGTTCCATGAATGGGTGTCCATAACTCTTATACCACTTGTTCACAGCAGGTCAAGCTGGACAGAAACAGAGACGCATAGACCATTCTTCAGAACAACATATTTCTATGGATAAAGATTTGATGAATAAAAACAAAACCAGTAACCTCGACAACAGAAAGCACTTCATAATAGTTTCACTTTGACAAGTAAAGTATTCCAGCTTGTTTATGTCAAACGCACATCCTAAATAAGGTAATATAACCGACCTTAACATGTTATTTTTGCACTGACCTTACAATGCTGCAAATCAAAGAGGGAGGATCCACATTGTTAAATTCTGTGTCAAAAAACATATTCTGCAGCTTGAAACCATGTGTGACAATTGACAACTACAAGCTATGGCTTTTCAAACTTGGAACCAAACAGTGCGATTTTTCAGACTGCAACTGTTGCATCTTCAGAAACAGCCATGCTGATACACACGCAGAACTGTACACACGGGAAAAAAAAATCCAAGAAACAAGTTGAAAGCCTAATTATTTTGAGAGTTTTTACCACGCTTGGGATTAATATAAGCCCTCCATTCCCTTAGATCCAATGGTTAAAAAGTAGGAGGAACCAGATGAGAGGAACCAAGTTACGGGTAGGAACCGAAATTAGCGTGGGACCGGAACTGAATTGTAATTAATTTTGAAGGGTACAATGATCTTTTTAGATCTAATAAGAAGCTGCTTCTCCTAAAAATAAAAACTTATTGAATCAAAGCTGCCTGTAGCTTCCGTGAAACTTATTAAGAAGTGGTCAAATTAAAAAAAAATGTGTTCATCTGTTCCGCTCGCCCTCCGGCGCTCCCATCGTTCATCCATTCCGCTCGTCATCCTGGCCGCCAATCGCCATGGCCACCCGCCCCCAAGCTCCGCGACCGTCCTCTCCTCCCCTGCCTCCTCGTCAAAAATGGATCCCAGGCTGTTCCAGTTGTATGCAGGCCGGTGGCGGCCGCTTGGTGGCGCCGTGCAGCGGAGGATCTCCTGGGACAGGGTCTGCCGACAAAGGGGCGATCCTGGCCTTCTCTTCCCCGTGAACGCAGTCACAAAGGTCTCTGCCATCGCTACTTCGCGCCACCACCGGCGTCCTGTGGTGACGCTCTCCCATGCGCTGAGATGGCCACGGAGCTGCCAGCGGCGGGGATGGCTGGCAACATGCTGCCACCGAGGAACGCCTCGATGCCAGCGGTGCAGGGCAGCAACATCTCCAGCACTGCCTCGGTCGTATGCTACTCGCCGATGATGGTGACGGCCTTCGGCATCTGGCAGGGGGTCAACCCACTGGAGTTCGCGCTCCCGCTATCCTCCAGACGGGCATCATCGTCGCCACCACCAGCCTCCTCGTCATCCTGCTCAAGCCCATCCGCCAGCCCTGCGTCGATCCTCGTGCGTAAGCTTGTTGGCCTGATCATGAGCTGCAAATTGGTTTGCAATTGCACCGGCCTGCGAGATAGTGATCAGTTGCTTGCCGTGATGATGTACGCAAGCCGGCGTGCGTGATTCTCGGGCCGTCCGCTGTGATTAGAAGTTGTGATTAGGAAAAGTAGTACACTACCCTCAATTAAGAGAATTAAGGGGAGGAACCTGCGTGAAGAAAATCAATGGGAGGAACCGATGGTGGTTCCTCCAAGCACCGTAAAAAATTCTCAATTATTTTTAAATGCGTTCATCCTGTCCCTCATTTTTAAAGCTCACCTGACTTTCTTCCTGTCCAAGATCTTGATTTCTTTGATGTTTGGCGAGTAACTGAACGTAATGGAGAAAGTTGTATCAAGAAAATAGTCCAAAGAAATTGTTGATAGCTAATTAGAAGAAAGGCATCTAGCCATTCAAAAAAATGAAAGATAAATAACAGCGGCAGGTTTCCAGTCAAACCATATATAAAACCAAATTTGGTGGAATTTCTCAAGTCAATCTAGTATCGTAATGATATATATATTTCCATAGTTATGCTAGCTCTTAATATTAAAAGTTGAATGCTGAACAAAGCACAATGATGAGCAGATCGATAAACTAATACCTGCAGCATTCTTTCAATGTATTTGTTTCCATGGCCAAACGCAGAACATGCTACAAACTTAGAACAACTGAGATTTGAAAACATATATAACTGGATGACGTGTTGTATGAAGCAATAAACTCTGCTCGTACTGCATGGGCACATGCATGGCTAGCTACTGAGACATAAATAAAGCCCGAGTATATATGATCGATCAACAACAACTTTAATTTTAACAAAGTAAATAAAGGAGAAAGAGGAAGAAAAAAGGCATGCAATAGATGGGAATCAGCAAACACATGTTCTGAAAAAAGAAAAAGAAAAAGAAAAAGAAACAAACGGGGCCGGGGCCGGGGCCGGGGCCGGGGCCATGCCTGCCAAGCTTTGGAAGAAGGGGAAAAACAAGAAAAAAAGATACGCAGGGGAGAGAAGGAAGCAAAGCACCCTCCCAGCAGAGAATACGGATCCGCCAGGCAGCAGCAGGAAGCAAGCAAAGGATCGTATCTGGTCTGTGACTGTGAGTGCCCTTTTGCTTTGTTGCCTAGCTACTAGCATAGCAATAAGGAAGAAGGGCAAAGAGGAGGACGGCAACACGCCTATTACCCATTTTGACCAGCCACCACCCCCTTCTTTGCCTTGGATGATAGTCTGCGATGCGATACGAATGCCGATCGACGCCTCCATCATCTCCATCTCCAACGATCCGGAGAAATTAATTAAAGGTGTGTACATACACGTTTGGAATTAATTCTTCGTTAGTGTGCGTCGTGCACGCGTGCTTTGCTTGCAATGCATTTCCGTCTGCTGCGTACCAACATTATAATTGGTCAATGCATGCTCCCTCCATGCAGGTTTCTAAATTCTAAGGCGTCACTAAAGTTCGTTCTGTATATTGATTCCATCGGCTGGCTGGCTGGCTGGCTTCTTCCATCGGTTGCATTATTTATTTTGTGGCACGGCCAAGCATCTGTCTGTCTGTCTATCTATCTATCTGCGCTGCGCTGGGATCGCGACACAAACTCACTCTCCACCATCTTCATCTCCGATCCAATCCTCTCAGCCCAGCAGAAAACTAACGGTACGGTATGTATGTGTACGTCATTATCCATGCTTTTTTCAATTAAGAAACTGGTTAGTGTTGTGCGCGTATGCTTTGCATTGTTTGCTTGCTTGCTGCGTCTCCAAATAAAATAATTGCTAGATCGTCGATATGATTGGGGCACGTACATGTCGTTGGGATTCCGTTATTGAGTCATGCATATGGCCGATTAATAATGCAAGCATCTATCTAGCAGGACTACCACCTCACCGATCGTTTTTTATCGATCGTTTTTTAAACACTTCTCTTATATTTTAGGTGCCTGAGTTTTAAGATGATTTCAGACAACACTCTTGTACCACCAACTAGTACACATAAATTGTTACTTTTGTGATTTGATATTTGTCTTTCTATCTTAACATATTAATTTTTATCCTTGTCTATCTATAGAAATAATTGTAAATTGTTAATTATTTTGTGCCAGCACAAATCAGATTTTGTCAGGTTTGTGGTTTTGTCTAACGGGTTTTTATTCTCGGTGCCAAAAAAAACTCATCACTCTCGAGCATCTCGGCCGAAATTGTTATATATCCATCTATCTATTCTGTCTATACTATAAAAGAACAAATAAATTGAAAAAAACTAACCCTCAGCTCACCCAACATGGCAGAGGTGGCTAATCTAGAAGAAAATTTAGGTGTTATTTCAAATTATGTTTTAAAATGGTAGATATCGATAGTTTAGATTTAGATTTATGTGGTTATCTACGTTTTTTCAAAATGGAAGCAATGGGTAATTTCTTTCATAAAACTAAATAGCTCCATTGCTATTATTCTTTGTGTTGTGTTGACCAGAGTCAACTAAATTAATGGTCACAAATTTCTGATTATTATGAGAACTTTTAGGATTTATTTTTTCTAAATAATGCATCTTGTGAGGATTAATGTGGAGGCTTCATTGAGGTCATCTAGTTAGCAATATTAAGATATGTATTGTCATTTTTACATTGCATTGGCATCACTATAGGTCTTCAGTATGTGTTTAGTTAAAATATAAGCTTAAGTTATATCAACTCTTGATGCATCCCTTTATGACGTCATGATCTATGTTTTGGCACTTTTTTATCTTATTAGTTGTTGCATTTTTTTTTTATCCACTTGTTAAGTTGAAACTGTAGTCCTTACAAGTGGCGGACCCAGCTTTTGAGCGTTGGGTGGTCGCCCAAAAAAAAAAAATTTCTTTTACAATTCGGTAAAACTATATTATAATTCGGTAAAACAACGTAAAATCTTAATATCAACAGCCGCTTTTTTTGACGTTATCTGAAAAATGATCGAATATTTGCATTTCTCTTCGTAATTCAAGATGACTGAAAAAAAAAAAAGCAGTACGAATCACGCTTGAGGAAGTCAAGAAAAGATAGTCTTTGCATCAATGACAGAAAAAAAACAGGGACGGACGGCCGGCCGACGGCAACAAACACAAGAAACAGGGACCTACGAACTACGAAGTAGTACGGACCTGCTGCTGGCTGACGCCCTTGAGGCTTGAGGAGTGATGACCGTCCTGCGCCCTGCGGTACTGGTCCTGGCGCCGGCGGACTCCTGCTCCTGGGCTCCTGGCGATGGCGGACTCCTGGCCGCAGTCAGCCGCCAGCCGGAGGATCGCAATCGCGATGGAGTTGGAGGCGAAGGATTCGCGCGACGGCGCGAGACCGCGACGAGTCCGCCCTGTCCTGTCGATTCAACTCCCTCGCCGCGAGTCCGCATCCGCAAGCTGGGCCGCCCTCAAAATGGCAACGGGTACCCGAAACCCGAGTACCGACGGGTTTTACCCGATAAAGATGCGGGTGTGGAATGATTTTTCTACCCGCTGGCACGTTATTGGAAGAAATCTTCTACCCATCGGCACGCTGGTGCGGTGCGGGGTGTATGCTACCCATACCCGTCTACCCGTAGTAATAAATAAACCCGCATATATCACTAACAATCCTAATAAATTTGGCCCATATAACACTAGAATTTGAGCCAATTCAACTAAAGTCTACATATATAACACTATTATTGTTGCTAATTGATGTTAGATTTGCTTTTTATGCACATATATTGACCTAATATTTATTAGATATTTGAATTTATAAAGCATTTCATATGTCATACTCGGGTATGTTCGCGGGGTACGGGTTACCCGACGGGTAGAATTTACCCGCTGGCACGGTATGGAATGATTTTCCTACCCGCATACGGATACGGGTAACCCGGGCGGGTAAGATTTACTCCTAGCGGTGCGGGTACGGGTGGACACTACCCGCCGGGTATTTACCCGTTGCCATCTTGAAGCCCGCCCATGCAACAACGCGGGATCGATTGAACTCCCTCGCCGCTCTCGATTGGATCGCACGCGATGGCTAGTTTTTTTTATTCCCTATATTATGTGCCACTGACCAGCTGGCCACAGGGTGGTCGGTGGACCACCCCGACCACCCCTGTGGGTCCGCCCTCATATATCTTTTTATTCAATTTTTTAATATACATAGAATGTTCTGGAGTACACTCTTAGTTACTACAATGGCTTAAAACGATCAACTGTCAAAGGATTGTGTGCAGTAGTAGTATTTTTGTAATAAAAGCATAGAGTTATTGAATTAAATTACGAACATCTATATTTATCCTAATATATGCAATTTACTCGGTATATATGAAAGTTACTTTCAATTTAAAAGCGGTAGAAGTATGTAATTTAGAAACACATGTAGCATACTTTCGGGTTATTGAATTGTTTATTTTTCTTAATAGCTTGTGTTGGTATTCAGACATTGATTTGAGAGGTGTTTTAAATTATTTTTTATAATGGCCGATGTAGATAGTGTAGATATAAATTAAAGGGACTACTTTGTTTCATCCTTCATAATAATGGAAAATATAGGTAATTCAAAATCATATTTCGGGTTAATTTGCTTTATCTATCATTATGGCGCAGGTGGTAATTTATATGCAAATTTAGGGTTACTTTGCATTTTCTTTCATAAAAGTATAGGTGTGTAATTTAGATACAAATTTAGGGGTTATTTTATACCTTTCATAATGGAAGAAGTGGATAGTTAGATGCAAATTTAGGGGTTACTTTATGTTTTTTTTTTTTTTCCATAAGTTCACAGGCAGGTAGTTTTTTAATTAGAAAATAGAAGAGATCCCATGAATATTATTGATAATGATGATTGAAGCCTATACCAAATCATACCAAACCAAAGACTAATAAATGTTCCAAACTAAAGGATGTATCCGTGCGGCTGCGTGGGTAGGGTAGCTGGGCTGGCGGGTGGCAGGTGGCACAGCTGATGGCATACATTGGATGTAGAACAAATAAATAGATGAATTATAGTGGTATATCTTAAAGCCGTAATGGCATCAATCTAATTAAGTCTTATTTTAAAAAGGAAAGGTGGTAAAAAAAAGAAGCAAAAGGCTGATAGAATCATCAGCACCACGATGCACATATATCTTTCGTGAGAATGGTAAAAAAGGGCAAAGGGGGTAGCTTATACGTGCATGGCAAGCTTTGCAGGAAAGACATGGGCCGGGCGCGAGGAGAATAAAGCGGTGGCCTCCCAACAATGCAAGCAAGGGATCACGCCTGGCATCGGAATCGGAAGGACACGGCAACAAGCTAGCTAGCCTGGAGGAGTCCAGGACCCGGACGACCCTCCCTGCTGAGTCCACCTTTGCATTGCATTAAAAACTAAAGGTGTGTTTGTTTTTGCATTAAAAAAACTATCCATTTGTTTTCTTTTAAAACGAGCAGTCGGTACACGTAGCCAATTAACATTTCATTACTTGCTTGCCGTCTCGAAATAAAAATAAAATTGATGGAAGATCGTCGATGCTGCGTACGTGCGTGCATAGTCTCGAAAATATATACAAAAATTATTACTCATCCCTACTACTAACACTGATCGACTCACTGACAGGTTCAATATAATACTGCACCTTGCGGATCGGAGAGGTCGTCTTTGATGATCAAATATGCTAGCTGATTGATCGCCTCATCCTGGGCTAAGTTTATCCATCGATATATAATCATCTGCGTGTGTACTCCCGGTTGATTCGTTCCTCCTGTACAGTACCAGAGGAGTTTCATCATTCCAGCGATTAAGGTACCGCTAATCTCATGTTTTATGCACATATATATATATATACACACACACACAATTTCCTAGCTACTTCGTTTTCTTTTACCAAATTCCTTATATAAATGCCGAGCAGATCTTAACTAGCTAGCTAGTTAATATATATAAATTGCTACTAAGAAAAAAATCTTTGAAACATATGTAAGTGGGGTCTAGTTTTGTTCGCCGTTGAGAAGTTATAGCATTTTAAAATAAATGTTTTGCTTTTTTTAAGAGTGACATGTGGGTGCATGTAGACCCGGTCGGATCGTTCGCTGGCCAAAAATCAGTGAACGACTGCCAGACTGGATTTGGGAGTTGCGCACCCTTCTTAGAACTTTTTGACACCAGTCTCTACTAAGTAAAATTATATTCATTTACAACACCGACAATGCCTGACTCCCTAAAACATATCTGCTTCCTGTTAGGCACCACATGAGCTAACTTAATCCAATACCATGCTCAAACCTAACAGCACATGTGACACCGAGAAATTCACAAGCACCGAAAAGTTTCCTCAAAAAAAATTTATCACACTATAAAAAAGGTTTTTTTTTTTTTCCTGGGGCTCTTTCTCTATAATAACTGTTCGATCTAGACGTCATGCTATATGAGCCCTCCGTTATTCGTGATCTTACATGTAAGATGTAAGAATCCTCATAAACCAAGATTCTCCTAGACTCTGTACTATTTCCTTTCTCTTTATCCGAAGCAAGATTGTTTTGCACATGGACTCTTAACATCTACGTGAGGCGTACACCTACGTGCCGAACTCAGACTTCAATTGCCAAGCTGAGGCCGCACGGCGATGGCCCAGGGCGCAGCGATGGCACCAGTCTGCATAACAAGGCAGGTGCGTTGGTGGAGTAGGCATTGTGGTGATGCGCGACAGTAGGGGCGCAGGGCAGACCAGTAGAGGCGCACCCAGGGTTTTTTTACCGTTGGTTTACGCGCGTAAACCGCGGTTACCGGTTACCGGCCCGTCCGTAACGGACCGCCGGTATAAAAATTTGAAATTCAAAATGTAAAATTTGAAAAAATCGTGGAAAAAAATTCTATAAAATAGTTCGCGATTTATAGAAGCCAACGGTGTAAAATTTTTTCAAATTTGAGTTCGTTTGGTATAAAAAAATTTGAATTGAAGTTTGAAAAAAAATGCGGGGCGGTTTTTGAATTTATACCGCTCAAACCGGGCGGTATAAACTCAAAACCGGGCGGTATAAACTCAAAACCGCCTCGTAAACCGGATTTTTACCGAACGCTGGAAAATTTGAATTCAAAACCCAAACCGTCCGGTAACCGCCGGTTTACCGGTAACCGGACGGTAAAACCGTTACCGACCCGGTGGGCGCGCACCCGTGCTTGGAGGCCCGAGCCCGCCACGGTGGGACGGTGGCGATGGGCGCGAGGGCGAGCCTCGGCTAGGGCAGGATGGTGGTGGCGGCGCGGTGTCCCCATGCGCTGGCGACGGCGGGTCGCCCTGGTCCGGCAAATCCGCCGCCCGGTCCGTTGGTGCGGCAGCCCCTATCGCATCCGCGCCCCTCTCCCAGCCTTCCTCCCCTGTCTCGCGGGCGGTGGGCGGCGGCTTGTGCAGGCCCTCGGCGCGGCGCCGGGCGCCAGTGAGGCCGCTCGCCGCCTCCCTAGCGTGACGGGCGCCACAACCGCGGCACGCCCGGCAGCAGCCGCAAAGGCGGCTGAGCTCGCTCTCCTTCATGTCTTGGTGCTCCGGACGTGGGTGGCCTCGGTGCTTAGGCAGCAAGGGCGTGGGCTAGAAGCCTCCCCAAATCAGTTATGCAGGTGTGGGCAGGAGCCTTTCTTTCTATTGATCCGCAGCTCAAGCTCGCCGCGATTGGCTGCCAGGTTGGTGCTTGATGAAGTGTGTTGTCCTATTGCTGTGTCTCGTGCTTCTTTGTCGTGGTTTTTTTTTCCCTCCGTTGTTCGTCGGTGACTCCCGTTGGGTGCTAAGCGGCAGGTGGGGAGGCGCCGGGCGGGTGGATCTCGCGCTGGGGCATGAGGCGCTGGAGAGCTCATGGACGGCAAGAGTGCTTTGTGCCGGACACGCATGGTTGTCGTCGGCGGCGTTGCAGCATTTTGGTGGAGGTGGTTTGCCTTGCTGAATAGCCTCGCACGCCGCGTAGCCCGTGGGGGACGTGGATCGCGGCGGGCATTTTGGCGAGACCGCTGCCGCCAATAGCTAAGACCTGATTTCTGTTACATGCGGTCGGGTTCTCCGTTCGGGCTATTCGTGACTTTGGTTTGCCTATCAGCCATCTGAATCGAATAAGACTTTGGAGTGCCGAGGTGCTTAGTCTATCGAAGACCTGAGTTCTGTGTTTTTGCCCCCTGGTTATCACGTTTGGTGTTTAGATCGGTAAAAATACTTTACACATGTGCCATATGTTTGAGGGTTCATTGTGTCTTCACTTTGCACATATCCTGCTTGCTATTCTGAGCTACGGCTTTGTTTTGTCTTTTTGTCTTCTTTAGTTGCAAGAGGAGAGGGAATCGGAGGCTCCACACCGTCCAATGCCAGGCTTACCGTGGTATGTTTCTTACGGAAATTCATGTTCCTACAAACTGTTCAGCTTTGTATGTGCTCTCATTTGGTAGACTGGATACAACTGACTTCGTGAATGTTTCTTGAAACATCTTGAAAATTTTGTGAAACAGCAGGCCTTCATTCTATGTGTTGTCATCGTATTAAATAGTGCTAGGTAAGTTGCAGAGCCATCCCATTAAATGGCCGATTAAGCAATTATGCAGGCTGCTGTAATGAAATTTCTTTTGTGCTACATGCTTGGTTTTATTGCAAAAAGAACAACGGTTCAGTTCTCATGCTAAAGCATAATTACTAGGCCTCAAATAAATTTGTTGTAGTTGATTAGCTACTATACAGATCAGTAGGATGGTACCCTTGGGTATAATATGAGTTTGTGCCTTTTAAGTCACCTATCGTTATACAGCTGTAACATGTAAGTCTGTAACCACTACATGGAACGATTGAATAACATTTTGCAGTAAATCTCTGTACCTTCTAGAGCACGTCTGTATAGAAGCTGGTCTGATACAGTTAATCTCTGTATAGTTGAATCCAACCAGCTTCTAGAAAAACCATTAATGTTTATGTGATTTCTTATGCCGTGTTAGTCTGATACAGTTAATCAATATGATTTCTCTCTGGTTCCTGCCATCTTTGTTTCTGCAAATGAAACTGCTTTGTATTATACCTGGTTTGTGTGTATTACTGCTCAAATTTGTATGCGTGCATACACAAAAAATGGTCCAACTGACATGGTACCTGGTTTCGGGAAGGGAGGGAGGGTGAGTGGGTTCTTTGTTGTGATTAGGAATAGTTTGGGTTCGTGTAGTTTTGATTTCTGCAGTCAGAAGAGAGCACATTGTTATTTTTGATCCTTAGAGTTGGTTTATGAAGAGGTGCAAACTGCGAAAGTTAGGATGTTTACCATTGAGCGTCCTATTTGTCCCTTCTCCAAGGTGTTGAGGCTAGGTGTGCCTTGACATTATGTCTCTATTACTAAAGTGAGTGGAGAAGGTGATGTTATTTACGGATCAAAATTGAGGTGCCTTCTCCGAAGACTGCATGTTTAAGGAGAACCTTTTTTAATGGGCATCACCAGCTTCCATTACCTTGGCTGGTTATGAAGAGGCTGCTCTGGAGACAATTTCTTTCCTAAAGAGTTAATGGAAGCTGGTTACGAGCCAACGAATCAGAGACCAACGAATCCATTACCGAAGACCGCTGTTATAGACTATGCTGTGTAAAGGAGTTACTCAGGCATCGGTTTCTATTGCCGCTAGGGCCGCTGGTCTGGCAAGATTGGTTTTGGATGAAGTTGGGAGTAATTTGGGATACCAAATGGACTTAGCGCAGTGTGAACACTTTTTTAGAGAGATTTCGATCTTGAGCCACCTTATATAATAAGATGCGCGGCGCTGTCGGGCGGTCGTTGGTCGGCGCCCCTCGTTGTTGAGTGCTGGTTGGCCACCTTCGTCCGGGCCCAGCTGCAGCGGTGGCGCATTTCTCGTCCATTCGCCGGGCAGCGGTATGGGTCGGCGCCGTGCACCCCTTCGGTCCGTGCGGCACTCTGTCGTCTGCTCGTTGGCTCAGATCGTTGGGTCCGGCGTGCAGTGGCTCCCCAAAAAGGCGTTCGCTTCTTCGTCTTACCCGTGCTCCGCCTCAGTTTCGCCGGCGTCTCTGATTCGTTGGTCTCTGATTCGTTGGCTCGTGCCGTCGTCCACTGCCGCGGCGGCCGTGCCGGCGACGATTTGTCCGCTCCTGGTTTGCTATCTCTCTCTTTGCCTCCCTCCTTAGTGTATCCAGTGAATCTCTCCTGTGGAGTGGCATTGCTATGCGATTTGGGGGAAATCTGACAAGTCAAGGTTATTTTCACCCTAGATCTACTGTCCCACACTTTTTGCTTACCAAGTCAGCTTGTTCCGGTATGCTTCTTTTGCAGATTCATGTCTATGACGAGCTACGCTGTACCTCTATTTTATCTTCGGGCGTCCAATGACACTGACTGGGTGACGGGTTTTGTTTCCCCATTTCTGTTTACCGTGGTACATAATCCTTTATCTGATCATTCTATTTGCTTTTTTTTACACTACACATCCTGCTGGTTGATCTGAACTATGCTTTTGTCCTTTGTTGTTGCATATTTTGAAGGTGCCGTTCAGTGGACAGACCGGTTGTTGTGCTGTTGAGATTCAGAAGAGCTGAGATTCAGAAGAAAGACTAAATTTCAGAGGTGCCAGGCTTGTCGTGTTATGTATTCGTTTGCATAGCCATGTTTTTGATGAATGTTCTACTACGTTTGCATAGCCATGTCGTGCTAAACTCTTTTTTTTTTAATAATCAAGTCGTGAACCCAAATATGGATAATAGATGTACCTCTGAAATTCTACCTTCCAAGTGAGCATAACTAACTAAGTGTTTTGTTGTTATGCCTCTGAGTATAAACCATACACCATTTCTTTGTTGTTTTTTTTTCCTTCTGCTTGCCTTTAGGCTATACTATGCTTTGTTATGTGATACCAGTAGGGATGTAAAATCATATATAAGTTTGGTTTCACATTGCAGTATGAAACTGAATTTGAAATTGGTTTCTGAGATTTACATTGCCAGGTTTTGAGAAGGTCTTGGATTGAAAGCACAAATAACACGGTAAATTAGTTCATGTATGAGTGGCACAGAATTATATTTGGAAAAATGCATTTTAGTGAAAAGAGCACCAGACCTCGGCCCAGATGACTCTTACGCCCCGTGTGAATCACGAGGCAGGAGCCGATTATGCAGGTACCTCATACCCAGTCCTTCAATTTGAAACTCCATCATTCTTAGTTATATTATAATTCATTCCAAGTATACTATAACAGACCCGAAGCGTGGTACGACAAGCGATGTGCTCGAGAGAGGCATTTGAATAGCAGCTCGAGGGTAAGCGCATCAGCGACTGTACATTTTACTCCTGAAACCATAGATACTAAAATCCAGCTATTGATACACAGATGAACGCCCAGCTCAACGGTGTCCGGGCAGCAGACAACAACTCGGACAACGACTACGACTCAGGGGCAACTACCTTCATGGTAATGGTAACACAATTCGATCCTCCAAAATGTCTATCTCTCGTATTGTCCCAACTATTCCTAGCTCACATGTGCTTATCACCACGCATATTCAGACTACAGCGTCGAGTCCGACAGAGTGGCCATTGGATCTGAATCCACCAGCCGGCGCCACATCTACAGCACCGCAGGGAGCCATCTACCTAGCTTTCTAACCGCTATAGACCAGTGGCATGTTGTGTTTATCGATCCCCCGGATCCCTAGCTAATGACTACGCTGTACTGTTAGGAAACTCCTAATCGAACAGCTTTGTATGGTTGTGTTGAACTAATTTGATGTGTGGGCAGAACTGATAAATTATGCCCCATCCCTCATCCTGTGTAAGACAATATTCGCTTCGGCCTGGACCTTCCTTCGTTTATATAAATGTTATGCGTTGTTGTGTTAGGCAGTTACCGAAGTTCTGAATGTTACGTCTCCAGTCGTTAAAACCTGCGGGCGGCCAGATCTCGCGCGCGAACGCGCGCGCTGTGGACTAGTTCATAAAATAGCAGACCAGTTAAGACGCGCACCAGCCCTTCTCATTAATACCAGAAAGCGACCCCCCAGTTTAACAGCCTCACAGCTTAATGCACTATTTTGTGAAGAGGCCACCAACATAGCTGCTCGCTATCCATTTATTATGAGGGACATCAACTTAACAATGGTCATAGATTGCTGTCGCTATGGGTTTTTCCTGCGCCACAATTCTCGCAACACCTTTGGATTGGAGTGGGCAGCTCATGCTCCCAACTTCTGGATATGTGATGGGATCATCCCAGAAGGGGATAGAGCTAGGGAGATTAGCAATGCATTGGATTCAGAAATAAACTTTAACAGTGATGATTCCCTACTTGGTAGGGTGTTTGCTAAGATGACAGAACATCCGAAGTTTCCTCGTGTGCTAGTTGAAGACGAAGATGATGGTAACATTGATAAATATGAAAACAGGCCTTACCGTTGGATTTCTATCGCCGCAAAGAATAACATAGTTCAAGGCAACTTGCAAACTTTGCTGGCAAGGACATCAACAGTCTTCCTATCATTTGACAAGACTATAAGTGCACCTAGGTTACCAAACACCTTGTTTAAACAGTGCAGCAAACTTGGTGTTCTAATTCTCTCCTATTGTGCCTTCAGTTTTTTATCCCCTCCTTTCCTCTACTGCAGTACATTAAGGTTCCTTGGGTTGCGCAACTGCACACATCAGAATAATACAACTAGTGAACTTGAAGGAGGGATTGTATCACCAAGTGGACATTTCTGCATAACCTGTCGGTGCTTGACCTGCGTTACACATACTGGGGTGAGATCTTATCTGAAAAAAAGATAGGTCTTATGGCTAATCTCACAGAGCTAAATATACAAGGAGTTAACAGGAGCTGGCAGTATATGGGTCAATTATTACAGAGAAGGCTACCTTATCTTCAAAGACTTCGGATAATCAATCCTACACATCAGGAAGAGACATCCATGGACGCTGACAACTCATTTGTGGATAAGAAGCATCTAGAAATACTTGATTGGTCTGGTAACCGTGACATGAAAAGCCTTCCTGGAAGCCTATCAGAGGCAAGCAAACTTCAAGTACTTGTTCTAGATGGTTATGCTGGGCTTGAGAATGTTGTGCTGGCCAACTCCTCACTAAGATCATTTAGTTTTGATGGTTATGGACCAACATCCCATTGGACATCTACCGGCAAGCTACCTCCAATGAGTTCTCGTCCAGAGCATCATCCATCTAATGTAGATCAGAAGGATGTCAGAGCCAACAAGATATCTCTAGAAGGTTGCACATTGTTACAGGATGTGTTCTTGCGTGGGCTTCCCAACCTGGAGGAGCTAGACCTTTCAGGATGTGCGATTAAGATACTTGACTTTGGAGCTATGGTGGTGGATGTCCCGAGGCTCAAGAGGCTCTTCCTGCTGGGCTGTGAGAACCTTCGTGCAATAAAATGGAGCTCATATGAGCAACGACCGAAGCTGCTGGAGTTGATCTACATAGACACACGGCCTAGAGTTGGATGTGCTCAGCCATTGTCCCTTTGCACCCAACAAAAGTCCTTCAAGCTGCAGGTGCACGCAATCTTTGTGGATGCTAGGCTTGCTCGGTCCCTTTGGGCTCCTATAAATAGTGCACCTCCTGATGCCCATTGTTTCATCATCAGCATCACGTCTTCAGCTACATGCATGGAGACTATTCAGCTTGAAGCAACAACAAACACGGAGAAGGCGATTGGGTCCATTAGGCATCAACGACACTATGACATAGCTTCAAGAGACATGTATGGTGATGTCTTTACCAAGGTTGGTGATGGCCCATCCCCGATGCAGGACTTTCCACTGGGCCCAACGGGACAACTGGATTGCCATGTCGAGATTGGTGATGGAAGCCATAGCATGCAGAATGAGGTGGAGGCAGACCCTGGTGCTAATTTGGCTTCATTGATGAAATGGCATACTCAATCCCTGCATGTGCATGATGTCTCGACCTATAGCAATACTATGCCCAAAGAATGGAAATCCCTTAAGTGGTGTCGGGTCGAGAGGTGCCCCAACTTGCACGCCGTCTTTCCTCCGAGTGCAGTGGATTATTGGGGTAAGCTGGAGACCATATGGGTATCAGATCTCCTGATGGCTCGTTGTGTATGGAGCAGAGGTGTCATCGACCCTGATCACTTCAGAAGCCTACGACACTTCCACCTGTGCTGTTGTCCAAGCCTCCAGTTTGGACTGGCAATGGGCACGCCCCCCTCCTTCCCCAGCCTGGAGACCCTTCACATCATCCACTGTGGCGAGCTCAGGCACATCTTCGTACCTGGTAGCGAGAAGTACCAGCACATAAGCGTCAAGTTCCCGAAGCTGATCAGCATCCACCTGCACGACCTGCCGGCACTGCAGCAGATATGTGAGGGCGCCGAGATGTTGGCGCCTGCATTGGAGACCATCAAGATCAGGGGATGCTGGAGCCTGCGCCGGCTGCCGGCCTTGAAGGACCGCGAGCCCGGCACGGGGAGGCCGGTCGTGGAGATGATGGAGAAAGACATGTGGGACGCGCTGGAGTGGGACGGGGTGGACTCTGGACACCACCCTTCCCTGTACGAGGCACCGGTGCACTCGCGCTACTACAAGAGGCGCAACCTCAGGGGCTCCGTTCTCAGGTAATAATAACAAGTAGGTACATTTATACGTACGTGTTGACGAGTGCATGCATCTGTTGTTTTGTAGCTGGCTAGCCCAATTAATTAATTAATTAATTCACGTACTCACTCACTCTGCTGCCACCTGCAGGTGATGGAAACTAGCTCATTCTCAAGGTAGTATGCATCTCTGCTGTTGCTTCTACGTTGGTCGTCTGTGGTGCGGTGGATGCTGCCTGCCTGCGTGTTGATTGTGTGAAACAGAAATCCAAGGTAGGTATGGGGCTTCAGGTAGCTCCTGCCTTCGACGGCGTCCGGCCGAGTTGGCCAGCTGCCGCCGTTTGCGTTGGCATTGCTCTTGGATCTGTGTGTTTGGTTTTGAAATAAGAAAGACGTACGCCCAGGCCTGGTCGTGTCGTGGTGCGTTGCGAGTGCAGCTGGCTGGGGCTGGGGGTGCCTGCCTTCGGCCACCTGCTGCCTGCATTTTTTCCTGTGTTTTTTTTTTTTTTTTTTGGTTATCTATATGCATGTATGGCTTCAGCTTGATGAACGATGAGTGTCTGCTACCCGGCCACCTCGACGACGGTAGCAGCTGATACATACTACTGTAATAAGCAGCGTGTGCATGGCTGCAAGTTTGGTGTGCGATTTGATTATTGTTGCTCATGTACGTGGGAGTGCTTGCTATCTACGACGAGTGAGTGTATGTATGCTATGAATCATTAAGCTTCAAGAATCAAATACGATAATATATGTTTGTGATAGTATGATTGATTTATAGTACATATGATCCTCTGCTTTTGTGGATGTACTACTTGTAAACCATGCATGCATGTTGGCCGTTTGGTTGATGGTAGCTACTCATATATATAGGTGGACATCCAATGCAAAGAACAACTAAGCACATGTTGCTGCTAACTGTTGTACCGGATGCTAGATAGGCTGGTCAGCAGAGCAGGGTATGCTCTGTTGTTGTTGTTGTTGTTTATTTATTTATTTTGAGAGAGAAAGGGTATATGCTCTGTTGTCACTGAAGCAGATCGATCACAACAGCCTGCACGCTAGCTCTCCCCTCCGGCGCCGGCGCTGTCGTCGATTGACTTGCCTCAGTGCCTCCGCCCACCGGCCGGCTGTTGCTGATTGCCAAGCGGCAAGGAGGGCAAGGAGCCGAGGAGGCGCTGCGTCGATGTAGGCCTATAGCTGTAGTGTCGCGCCGATCCCCTGCTGTCGGCTACGGCCGGGTAACCTAGCTATCATCTTGATTCAATCTAAGAAAATGTAGGGAATGAGTCGCGTCGGAAGCAGCGCAAGCTCAAGGCCCCTTCCTAGGTTGCGTCACTGTCGTCTCTTGCGTGCTCACCACGTGCATAAACTCCTGGTCGGCAATGAGCCTCTCGAGTGCGTCCGGCGCGATGCACACCTCTAGCGATATACTCCCTCCTCGTTCCGGCCCCTCGAAGACCGTGGCCTTGCCGTCGGCCTTGTTCCCGGCGCCGCTCCGGACGGCCAGCGGCTTCCCCCACCCGAAGTCGTTCCCGACCTCGGCGAGCTCCCGGTGATGATCGCCGTGCCGGCGGAGGACAGGTTGTCCATGTACGTGAAGTCCGGCTGCCGGACCCACCGCTCCAGCGACTCCCTCATGGTGGCCTCGTCGAACGACGCCACGGCGCGGTTCAGCAGCCACGCCGTCCACCCCAGCCCGTTCTCCTCGATCTCGCCGGCGGTGGCCTCCGCCTTGCCGAACACCAACACGTTGCCGAGGTACCCCGCCGGCGGTATGCCGTTGACGCGGCCGCGGCACCCGACGACGACCGAGTAGAACGTCCGTTGCTCTCGACTCAGGCGCCGGGCCCGGCACACGGCGCGCCAGAAGTGCGCCAGCACCGCCTGCAGCGACGAGATGGTGGCGGCGCTGCGGCCGCCGGCGGCGATGATCTCGTCGTTGGCACGCGCCTTGAGGTTCTTGACGCTCGCCGTCGGGAAGGTGAAGAAGCACTCCTTCACCACCGTGCGCTTGAACCGCCGCACGATGTGCTCCAGCTTGCTGAACGGCATGAGGATCGGCACCGGACACGTGTCGAGGAACCATCTGTCGAACACCGGCGGCGGTGTGGAGAGATCGCCAACGCCGCCGGCGCCGGCGGCAGTACGGCGGTTGATCTCCGACCATGTGTTGAAGTGCCAGAACGCGGTGCCGTCGCCGACGGAGTGGTTTAACGTCATGCCGATGAACACGCCGTCGGCGAGCACGGTGACCTGCACGGCCAGCACGGGAAGCTGCCGGTCGATGGCGACGTCGGCGCCAAGAACGAGAGGTAGCGGGTAGAAGTCCCAGACCACGGGCGGCGTGTACAGCGAGGACACGATGTCCACGACGGCGACCTCTGGCGCCACCGCGTGCACGAACTCAGCGCCTTCGCCGGTGCACCGCAGGAACACGGACACGGTCCCGTCGTCGCCGTGCTCCTCGGAGGCGAGGCGGCCGGCGAACGGGTAGAAGAGCCGCAGGGCGCGCGCGAACGAGGACTGGAGAGCGTTGACGAGGTCGTTGTCGTTGTCGTTGTCGTCGTCCACGGATGATGGAGCTGGCTTGGGCAGGAGGATGCCCTTCTGGATGTAGTCGATGCTGATCAGGCGTAGGTCCCACATCGTCAAGTGGATCACCTGGACCTCCTCCTCCTCCTTGGGCAGATGGCAGCCGTTCCCGTTCTCCGCCGGCAGATGGCAGCCGTTATTCCGGTTGGCCGTCGGCGAGAATGGGCGCGCCATGCGCCGAAACGACATGGACGACGCCGCAGCCTGTGGCGCCCTCCATATGTGTGGCAGCTGCTTTCTTGGAAGCCGGCGCGTCTTCTTTGGGCTGCTGCGCGCTTGCATAAAATTGATATGGCTACATATATACAGTGGCGGAGCCACCAGTATGGCGAGGTGCGGCGGCCGCCACACCTCCGCCGGCGGCGACCCCCCCCCCGATGGGCAAGAGCCATGGTGGCCGCGTGCGTGAACTGAAGCGGCGCTGTCTCCTGGAGGAAGAAGAGTTAGAATAGAAGATAACGTTTCGCTTAGTGGGCCACTTAAACCATTTCAGCCTTTGGGCCAGCCCATGATATAAAACTTCAGTAGACAAAGACTTGGATAGGATGGCCTTTGGCCCAAACAGGAGACGGATGGGACTGCCTCAAAGAAAAAGGAGACGGACGGACGGCAGTGCGGCTCACGAATTTGCCACCGCGCCGACGCCGACGCGACTCAAATTGACTGCACGCCGCCGCCGGACGATCGAACATTGAACTGCTACGCTCACGCAGACGGCGGCTGATCGACTCTCCAAGGCTGATTGGTAATTTGATTTCCTTACTCCGCTGATTAGTAATTAGTTTTCAGTTTCTTGAATCTTGATCCGCTCACGGGTCACGGCTCATGCTGTCATGGAGGTGCCAACTGATTGCATGTGTGTGTGGAGGCCGATGGGGATGGAGGTGCCGGTAACCATCGACGACGTACGATTCCAGATACCCGAATTGGAAAAGAAATAAAAGGTGAATTAGATTATAGAATCATTAAATCGTACAAACTATTAATTTAACCCTATTTGCACAGTTTGATATATGTTCCATTCAATATTTTCAGTTGTAAGCGTAAAGAGATTTTTCTTGCATGATATGTTTATCAAATCACGTGCTTAACAATACCTAATATTTTCATACATGTGCGACTTATGAGTGTAGTAATTTATGTCATTTTTTGTATATTTGATGGGTTTTTTTCACAAATTAGTGGTGATAGGTTCGCCATACGTAGATTTTAGTCCTGGCTCCGCCACTGCATATATATAGGCGTGTTTGACTTGGTACCATATATCATCAACCCATAATCACGATCATTGCCTAGGTTCTTATTACTCTGTGTTTGGAAGAGGTCAGATATAGAGGGCGTTTGACTTGCGATTGTGCTGCATGTGTATGCATTGTGCGTCGCCACCGTAGCTCTGCTGCTGAGCCATGCATGAGCCTCTGCGTGCCAATCGTCGCTGTGTGGCACGGCTGCCATTGCACCACCGACACCCCGACACCCATGCATGCGACTGTGCGGCGCGGTGATCGGCGGCACACGGGCCGTCAATTTGGCCCGGCCCAAGCAAGGCCGGCCCGAGGCCAGTGGGCCCAGGCGGGCGCGGCCCCGGGGAGCAGGCCGTGCTTGGGCCACACCCCAAGCTCGTGGGCCAGCACGGCACGGCTTGTAAAATAGCCAAAGGCACCACTGTCCGCTAAAGGCACCACCGTGATCCGGGCTTCCGCGCCGTCGTCCCACGCCCACGTCCAGGCCGCGGCGCGCCCTCGACGGATCCTCTCCGTGCCACCGCACCACCGTCCGGCGGCGGCCTCTTCTTCCACGCCGCCCACACGGTGCACACGGGCACGGACTCAAGCGGCGGAGGCGCCCTCCCGATCTCCCATTCCCTATTCTCTCTCTCTCTTGGCATGGGCCACGGGCGGCCCGGCCTGCTAGCCTGGCCGTGCTTCTTGGGCCAGCCCGGCATCGAATATCGGCCCACAAGGCCATGCCCGGCCGTTGGCTAGACCCACGTGCACGGTTAGGCACGGCCAGCAGGGGCATGACATGCCTAGTCGGCCCATTGCTCGTCGGGTTGGGCCAGCCCGCTTGCCGTGCCGTGCCTGGCGGGCGCTGTTGCCCAGTATATTCGCGCGCGGGCGGCGTTTGCTTTGCCCCCGCCCGGCCTTTGCACGTTGTCGTCGTGAGGTAACAATGAAATGGAAAATACCTTATAGTATTGCGAATTGGCTTGTAGTCCAATGGTAGGACGGTCCGGTGAAATGCTACCCATCGGGGTTCAAATCCCGGTGCTCGCACCTTTTTCTGGGATTTTACCAGGATTTACCGGCGTTATACATTAAGTGATAAGAGACGTTCCCGTCGACAACGAGGCGTGCTCAGTCCTTCGGAGGTGCTCATGCGTAGGGGTTGCGTATGTGTGTTCATAGGAGTGAGTGTGTGTGCGTGTTGTGGGCATCTATGTTATACTGTGTAATTCTAAAAAAAAAACCTTATAGTATTCTTTAACATTATAGATATAGGAATAATAAAATATTCGAAGTGGCAGATTGACTTGACTTGCCATGCACGTTGGCGTGTTCAGTTTGGATCCTAGCTGCTGGTCCGAACGTGCATAGTCACGCGGCAACATTATTTTTGGACGAACGACTTGCATGGAGCCAGCGCAGTAGACAAACGGTCGGGTCTACTCTCGAACCCTCTCCATCTCTCGCGTCCTCCAGAGGCGAAAAGTAGGCGGTCGACCTCCTCGCCGTCGTCGGGCTGGGCTGCCTCGCGTAGCCGCGAGGATGGTGGTGGCGGCGGGGCCCTTCTTTCCTCTCCTTCCCTCCTCTTTCTCTTCCACGGCATCTCGGCTCAGCTCGGGGTCGGTGGTTTCCTTGGCGGCTGGTGGCGGATCCGCCCTCCCGGTCGGATTCGGTGACTACCGCCCTACCTCGACCGGATCCCGCGTGGCGAGGCTCGGGTCTGTCCGTGTGAGGGTGGGGAGGGGGGGGAGGAGGTGGATGTAGTCTAGGTCTTAGGTCTAGGTCTTCCCCGCCCGGCATTCTGTGCGGTTTGGGGTCTCTTTCCTCTCCGGCGGACTCGCGGCGGCGTTCCTCGTCTTGAGTTGCTCGGAGGTGGAGCCGTCCCCCGATGTCGCTGAGCTGGTGGTGGCTTGTCGGCGTCGGTGAATAAAGTTTCTCCCGGCTCTTTCCACCTCGCCGTTTTTTTCGGGGATGGTGGCGGGCCGGCGGCAGTTCTGCGGGTGGATCTGGCTTCTTAAGCCCTCCGGCGTCCTCCGTCGTCTCTTCATCGGCTCTGGCGTCGGCGGATACGGCGGGCCGGCGGGCCGTTCCTCCGCATGGTGATGGGGCTTGGCTTGGTGTTGATTTGGTGATGAAGATCCGCTGCTGGCGCTTCCTATCATGGTTGTGTTCTTCGGCGTGATGTCCGTTTGGTGTCTCTTCCGGCAGCGGCCATCTCGGCGAGGAGGAGGTTGGATCCGGGGCTTCCCTGGATTTTTGGTCTTTTCTTGGTACCCTCTCTCGCGTGTTGCCACAATGGGGAGCGACGATCCCGTCGCACACCAGTCTTCTGGTGATCTTTCTATGGACGCGTTTGTGTTGTTGTGTAGGTGTAGTCCTGGGAGTGCATGTAGGGGGGCGTGTGTGTCTCTATGTACTTGAACAGATACTACATCTATGCAATAAAGGTTGAGAGGGTTCAGAAAAAAAACGACTTGCATGGAGCCGAGCTACATGACAAAGAGGGAACTCACAAAATACTAGAATTCTGCCTATCTATTAATACAGGATCTCAATCACTAAATGATTTGCTAGATCTAAGTCCTCTTAGAGGAGGTACAATAAGCCATGTCAGTTTAGCTAATAGCTGAGACTTAGCAAAATCCTAGGTGGAAGAGAGTGAAAGCAGGAGAGAAGTTGGTTGACGTTTCCATCGACCGGCTACTCACAGTTTCCAGACTCTTTTCTGGCTTAGGCTCCAAGATTCCTTTCCTGTATGCCAATGAGATCGGTGGGAGAGAAGGTAAAAGGTGCTAGTGGTGGGTCCCAAGCAGTTCAAAAAATATTTTTGATATGGTTGAAGAAGCTGAATTATTGTATGATTTGGCTATAAGAGTAGTGTATATATATGACATGCTTGGCTATAAGCCAAACTTATTGGTCTTGCTCTTAGAGATGTTGCAAAACCTAGAGAGGAGGTGTGTTTCTGTGAAGGAGAGAGAGAGAGAGTATTAAGGGTCAACCTAGGCCGTTGGAAGTTGGAACTTAACATAAGATCTAATAAAGGTTCAAAATAGGAGAGTTAGGATTTGCAAATTCTAACTCACAAAAGAACTAATAGTCCATCAAACCAAGTTAATTACCGCATGAGCTATAATCTTGTGAAGCAAATACTGTATATAGTTAGTCAGATATTCGTGTTTACAGCCTATGACTAGTCAGTGTATGAAGTTTTTTTATATAAAGAGAGCGGGTTTGATTTGCACTTGCGTACTTGACTAACCGGCGTTGCTCGCTTGGAGCACACAGACTTTCTAACTTTCCTTTAATTTGCAGCTCATCCACGAAGGTCCGCGGAAATTTCCACGCGCACGAAGGAAATAGATCGATCGGAGAGGTAGCTCTTAATCAATGTGATATACTCCTTTTAAGTTACTAGCATATGTGTCTGCTATAAGAAGAAACCCAGTACATCTTAGTATTAGACTATGTATCATGAGTTTGGGTCACATACAAATAGAGGACGCAAGAACACAGTTTAGGAACTAAAAAAAAAGCATGATTGAAGAAACCTTTGCTCTTTAATATTAAATGTATATATATGGATATATAGATAGTCTATATCAAGGCTGATATAGTCAATACTCCAGAAACATGTATTCCAATAATGTCATACATGGCTGCATATAGTTTAATTACTTATTAGCCGCCTAAGTGACGAATGACAACAAAGTTGACGCCCTTTTACATTGCCGCCATTTGGAAAGTCCAAAGGTTCAGTATGCGCGGAGGAGGGGATTAATTGACTGCGAGAGAGAATAGAATATTTCATCCATGACGGCATCTCAATCTCAACATCGACAACGTCATGCATGAGATCTACGTGTACACGCTTGCGTGTGTATCTCTTGAGCAACAAAGCTTAAAAATGACATTGATACGTACTCTCGATCATCCATATGTGTGTGTGAGTCTCAACTGTGACTGACAAAGATACAAATGAACTTATTTATTCAAAGAATCTAGGCAAATCCGGTGGTCCAACACTCCTACTATTCTCGTTTGGAAGGCACGGTTATTCTCTGGCAATTATTATTTATGACTAGAGCGGAAGTTATTAATAAGGTTAGTCTCACTAGAGATTTTTATCTCATGTTTCCAAGACCCTCATATGTTGAAAACAATGTTGACAAGTTTCATCCCAAGAAACTTTTATCATCTCATTCTTCATTAAGTAATACTACACCACATCAGCTTATTTAATGCCCATAAAAATCTAATGAAACCGCGTTGAGACTGACCTAGAGCAAGTTTCAGAACTATTATTTATTGCATGGAAAGGAAGAAGGTCTGGCTCAGATAATAACAAAAAGCAGTCATATCAAGGGCTCCATCTCGACCCGTAGCCCTTCCGTCGTCGCTGGCAGTGGGTAAATTATCCCTAACGTCATAATGTACATATTGGAACCAATATATTGTTCTTTTGTACAACCAATTATAAGTGAACAAGGGAAGAAGAGATAAGCATATATCAATAATGGTAATTAAATACACTTTAAATATCTTTTTTATAAAGAGGTGCTAACTCCATAAACAAAAGAGAATATCTCCTATCATAATTTTTCTTCATGATAATCAACCTTACTTTAGCATATTGACAAATTGCTTATAATGTAGGATGATATTTCCTGTGACTATACATTTATCTTGATGGTGCTTAAGAAGTATAGCGTAAGATTAGAGACTCGAGCGTTTCAAATTCCGCGTGTGTTACTCTTCTTTTGGCATATATGTTCGCCGACTGGCTCGGAATCGTGCTACGCGCACTCCTAGCTCGGATCGGAGACGATGGCAGCAATGGCAAGCCGGCGGCCGACCGCCGACGAACTAACGGGTAGAAAAGACCAAATTATCGCAAGTCCGTCGCCCCATGCCCTGCCAGATTGAGGCTTCATCAGGTGTATGTCCCATGCATGACGCCGTCAAGCGGATCATCGATCACCCTCGGCCTCGACGACGACCTCCATGCACATGCTGACATGCACCCCGCACCATGCGCCGGGCTGGGAGACGACGCGCCATGGCCTCCACGTGGCAGTGGCAGCTGCAGTGTTATTGCATTGGAAGCTAGCAGTCGTCGTGTTCTTTGGGGTCGCTTGTTGCTTGACTTGCCGGGAGACCAATTGACTTGACCAGCATTTGGATCGTAGCTAGCTGACGAGGCAATGGCCTACTACAACGAACATGCATGACGACAGAGGACCATAGATCAGTATCGACGCGTCATTATAGTATACTGCACTCAATTCGGACCCCAGCTCGCTCGCATGCGCGTTTCTTTTAGCATGCATATATGGAACGCGCAAATTAAACATCCAGGTATAATATATATATAAATCCAACAAAATGATCCACCGTGACAGTGGACACTTTGCTACCTATACATCTAAGTGCAAATAAACCAAGAAATATATGTATGCATGGTACTAATGCTGACACTAAATGAGTTACTAATTAAACATACCGAATGGAGTGTGTATATGAGTTTATTGTGATCGATACGCACGTCACCTGATGTGGTATGATATTATTTCTAGTGGTGTTGTTATGTCGTCGGCCGGCCTCTAGATAGAAATAGATATTTCTAGTGACGGCAGTTGACCGACCATGTCACCAGAAATTCTAGTGATGAAAGGCATTTTACCGAATACCATGGGACCCTCTGCGTGTACTACACTGGGAATAGGATTTTTATTTTATTTTATTAGAAAGGACGGCCAAAGCTTTGAGCTTTTTTGACACAATTTATATTAGATGAACAAGGCAAAAGGAAAGTGTCCATCTAGTTTTTTAAAATAAAAACTAGGGGGTGTTTAGTTGGTGAAATATTTTGAGTTGGGCTCTTTGTAGCACTTTTCGTTTTTATTTGGTAATTAGCGTCTAACCATGGATAAACTAGGCTTAAAAGATTCGTCTCGCACTTTTCAGCCAAACTATGCAATTAGTTTTTTATTTACCTACATTCAATGCTCCAAAAATACGTTAAGAGACTTGATGATGAGGGAACTGTAGCACTTTTTGGGTTACTGTTGAAGCAACTAAACACCCCTAGGTCCTAAAACCATACAACTAGTGCCCATTCATGCATCATGCACTATTTCGGTATGACTTACGCCACTTCTTACTCCACTTTGGTAGATTGACACATCACTGCATTCAATTCGGACCCCCACCTCGCATGTGTGTTTGTTTTAGCGTGGAACGCACAAACATCCAGGTGTAATACTCCCTCCGTACCCATAAAACTTGACGTTTAGGACAACGACACCGGTCTCCAAAAACACAACTTTGACCACTTTTATTATAAAAAATATTTATGAAAAAAAGTGGTATATGTATACTTTTATGAAAGTATTTTTCAAGACAAATCTATTCATATAATTTTGACATTTGCAAACTCAACAACTTAAAAAGCTATTGATGATTTATATTCCCAATGTTTGACCCAAACCTTGTCCAAAACGTCAAGTTTTATGGGTACGGAGGGAGTATAAATATAGATATATCCAACAAAATGATCCACAATGGACCTTTCGATAGCTAGCAACATCTATGACCCGACTCCAACGGTGTGACCCAAACCCAAAAATGGGTTGCTCACATTGTTTTTGCCGAAACAACCTCCAACAGACTACCCAACCGAGCGACACATTTTGGGTTGGAGACGACACGTATATGTTGATTGATTGTTGGGCACCAACCCCCGCCTTCAAGTATATATATACTAGGAGGATACCCGTAGCGTTCTTTGCGGGAATTGCAGGTTATTGAGAGTATAGACTATGCTTTGCATAGTAGATTTTAATTGAATGTTTGTATGTTGAGATAAATAGCTATTGGGTTTTGCTTAGTGGATTTTAATTAAATGTAGCAGTGCATTGCTTAGGTGGATAGCTTGCATGCTCAGAGAAATAGTTAGTGAGGTTTAGAATTATAAGAGTTATAGATAGATAGATAACAAATTCTAACGAAATATATTTAAAAAGAAGAGTTTGCGCCGTTACGTTGCCGCCATTTGGAGAGTCCATCGAAAGCTAACCAGCCAGTGGGGATATCGAGAGCCTTTGCTTGATTGGATTGGAGGAGACAATTCCATGCATGCATATCGGCCAAATGACCTATGACTCCATCAGCTCAACATCGATCGACAACGTACTTACGTCATGACGGGATGCAAACCTTGCGTACGTGCTTAATTTACTACTATCTCGCAACTATATATATATATAGATGTTGCTCTATAGCTAGAATATCTGATTCGGTAGCCGGACCAGGCCAGGGGGTCAATCGGCGCACCATAGGCACCACCCCGTGCAGGTGACCAGCGCGCCATACATGGCAACACCATTCACCCACCGGACCAATAAATGAATGAATTAAATACTGGTCCATGCATTTATTCACCAAAAATCTGGTCCATGCATTTATTCACCAAAAATTACGCTTGTTTCCATATCGTGGACGGAGTCGTCCGCACCATCGCAGGATTTGCTCCTCTCCCCGGCTCCTGTGCCCCGCGCTTGCAGCTGCATCACGGCTGCATCGGAGCACCATGGACGTCTGCCGGCTCTCGCGGGCGATGCGGCGCACGAGATCCCGGCGCTGGTGCCGGACCTCCCCACCAAAAAGGTGCTCCGATGCCCGTGCATGCAGGCCACACGGATCGTCCCCGGCAGCAGCGTTGTTCATTCGTTTTCTCATTTGCAGACGACCTCGATCCGTCCTGCTCCTTGCTCCTGCCACACGTCGAGCTCCTCAGGACGGCCATGCCATCGCTCCTGCTAATGCTCCGGGTGTCGCCACCAGCGCAGCCTGCGCGGCCGTCGGGCTCTTCTGATGCCGTCCCGGACGCCGGTGCGTCCGTACCCCGTACTTGCTGACCGCGGCCAACGCTCCGGCCGCCGATTGATCTCCTGCCTTTCTTCATCTAGCCGCTGCGTCGGCATTGCTTTGGAGCAGAGCTGCCCGTGTAGAGGTGTCGTCGATGCGGAAGCAGCCGAAGACGTCGCCCCGGCACGGCACAGGCGTCCCTCGGCGTTGAGCACGGCGGCGGCCACGCCGGAAAGCTGCATGGCGTCATGCTGTATTCTCGTAACTACCTTAGTATTCTCGTAATACTAGCATGCATGGCAGCAGCTGTACTAGTACACAAGCTTTATATGTATTCTCGTAAAACATGTGTACACGCTTGCATGCATAGTATCATGATGATATCAAAATGTCGTAACTTCGATTATTTTGTTATGGTAAATTAATCTCATTGCTGTAGCTACTTTTTTTCTTGTATTCTAGTAAATATGTTGTTGACGCATTATCGGTTTTGTAGTAAATAATTTTAAAAATTCTAGTAATTATAATATCGTAACAACTAGTGGCAGAAAGGCAAGGATTATGGTAAAAAGATTGCAAATCTCGTAAACAGAATATGGTAATAACAAATCAAAGGAGGCAACGTATACTAGCACATAAAGTTCGCATCCTGTTACCATAGTAGGAAAATGAAATTACGAGATCCATGCTCCAGCGTGTAGCACGGAGGCCCACCAAGCATTTATTGTTTCAATTATATTTACTCCGGCTGCATGCATGTGCTAGTTGGCTCGATCACGAGATTACCGGAACCCACCACAGCGCTGCTTCAGGTGCGAGACTGGTGCGGGTCGGACGGCCTGGCTACAGAATATCAAATTCTGTAGCCAGCTACAGAGCATACTCTCTCTATATATATAGAGTATATATATATATATGAGAACGTATCCTATGCACACCGGCCTTTATATGCAACCGCAAGACACTAGCGATCACGGGCCTTCGATTCCGCATCGGTGGCTAGACAACGAGCAAAGGCGATTTTACAAAAAACCGCCCGCCACCCTCGTTAATTTTGCAAAGTGATCCCCGCACTTCCCTCAGCTTCAATGACTCCATGTGCGATTGGACGACGCCGCCGGGCAAGATTCGCCGCCCCCGCCGCTTCGCCGAGTTCACCCTACAGCGCCGGCCTCGGTTAGTCTCCACCGAAGCCGCCCGGGGCCTACGCCCGCGGGGAAGGAGCCGGCGCCGCTAGCGGTCGTCGCTTCGTCGAGGCGGGCGGCGGCGGCGTTCGTTTAGCGCGCACTGTACCACTTTGGGGAATTGGCGGAGGCGGGTCGTACCAGTGCCGCCCTTGACGGTGGTGACCAGCCCGCCCAAAGCTGCTGCCCGAGTGCGGCGTGGATGAGTTTTCTGGATGTCGGCATGCTTCGAATGTCTCTGAATGCCTGTACATTCATTGCTGCTGTCAAGTCTGTACATTCTTGTGCAAAAATTCTACTCCCCTCCGTCCCTATTTGACTGTGCCGCCGTTGGTGTTCGTGCCACAACTTTGACTCGATTTGTACAAAATATATGCAACATTTATATTTCCAAATAAATTTATTAAAAAACTAGGCGAAAAGGTCTTTCCGATGATACCAATTACTTAACATAAATATTTATATATTTTAATATATAATTGTCGGCGATAGTGTCTCGGGAAGCGAGAATGACAAACAAAAAGGGACGGAGGGAGTATGGAGAACGGCGACATTATAGAGACATGATTTGACAAATCGATTTGTCATGTACTGCATGTCGGCAGTTTTTGCTGCTTGTAATCCATGATGGAACCAGCTTTTATGGTTGAAAAAATCACGGTGTATGAATCTTATTACTTGGCTACGATGGATTCGCCCGCGGGAATCGGGCGGCGGCGGCGCGGTAATCCCGCCTCGCCGCGTACCGGGCGGCGGCGGGGTGTAATCCCGCCTGCCGCGTACCACGGGCGGCAAGCGTGACGTATGCAAACCCGGGTGATATGGCGCAGCGCGAGGGAGCCGATCGATGAGGGACGCTAGCGGGGCGTAAGTGCAAAAAGGTCAATGCGCGCGGGCGGTAAATTGCAAAATATGACCCCTCGCGCCGCAGCCACCAGATCGCGGAATCGAAGGTCCGTGATAGTTGGTGTGCACGGTTGCATATAAGGTTGGTGTGCACAGGATAATGCGTTCTCTCTCTCTCTCTCTCTCTCTCTCTCTATATATATATATATATATATATATATATATATATATATATATATATATATATATATATATATATATATATATATATATATATATATCCACTATTCTCATGCCTACGCTGTGAATAACAAACAACGCTGCCGGGAGCGCCGCTCACCTCCGAAGTCAAGATGTCAACGGGTACTAAACCCAAAACCCGATGGGTTTTACCGATAAAGTGGCGGGTATGGAACGATTTAGTATCCATGGATACATTATTGGGTACAATCTGGTATCCGGCGGGTATGGCGGTACGGGTATGGAAGTGTAGTATCCATACCCGTGTACCCATGGGTAAAAAATACCCGCACAAATGTATTGTTGGCCTCTACAATTTCAGCCCAACCAAACATATGGCCCAAAAAAATTGGCCCAGATAAGCACTTAGTATATATATGGCCCAAGAAAATTGGCCCGAATAAGCATTTAGTAAATTTTGGACTCGGGTATGAACTCGGGTATGGATTACCCGTTGGGTAAAAATTACCCGTCGGGAATGCGGGTATGGAATGAAATCAGTATCCATGTGCTCTCGTGGGTAACCCGATGGATACGGATTTGATCCGGGCGGGTACGGGTATGGATGGTTAGTATCCATCGGGTTTGTACCCGTTGCCAAGCTGGCCTCCGAGGACGTCCGACGTGCACCAGGCGCAGCAAATTGATTCATTAATACTTGTCATTTATTGTTACATGCAAATGGTCATTGACTAAATAAAGGCAAGGCCTCAAGTATACTCACGGGAATGACGCCATCGATACCGCAGAAATCATTAATTGATCGTCGTTTATAGTCCCGGGAGTATATAAATAAGATCGCAAACCTCATCTCTCATTTCTCCTTCATTTTCATCAAATCCATCTGCACCAACCGGCGGTTGACAGGGGCTCCATCGACGGTGCGGCTATCCCTGCATGGACGGCCCTCCCCACGTCCCGTATCCCGACGGCGCTCCTGGCGCGGTGGCGGCCCTTCTTCACGACGTCACCATCCCGACGGCGGTCCCAGCGGCCCTGGCCTCTTCCTCGTGCCGGATCCTGTGGCCTGAACCGGCGGCGCGCGTGGACGTCGCCACCCCTCAGGGGCATCGCGCGTCAAGCGGTAAGGCAGCCAGCGGGGGCTGGACCTCGCGGAGAGGAGGCAGCTTGCCACCGGTGGTGTGGACCGGCAGTCGGCCCGACAGCTGCGGCAGTGCGCGGCTCATCCCAACCCGTGCTGAAGTAAGCCGCCTTTGCTGCCCACAAGACTCCTTTCATAAACTGTGAAGCACCAATACTAGGGGTGCAAAAGATGTTTGGGTCACTAGTTCTATACTTTTGGTCTATGATTTGCCTCCAAAGATAGGTTATAGGTGGCAGGTTGGGGATGGTAAGCATATAAAATTTTGGGAGGACATTTGGCTAGGGCAGTCTAGCCTTGCCATTCAATTCTGGGAAATATATGTATTAGTAAATGAACAATCAAAAACTATAGCTGAGATTTGGGATGGTGTGAATTTGAAGTGTACCTTTAGAAGATGCATAGATCAAAGACTAATGGATATGTGGATGGAGATTGAACAACTAGCATCCACTATAACTCTGTCTGAAGAAGATGATACCCTTATTTGGCAGTTTAAATCAAATGGGGTTTATTCTTCTCAAACTCTGTATAAAATTGTTAATTTTAGAGGTGTGATACCAGTGCATGTTCCTGCTGTATGGAAATTGAAAGTTCCACCAAGAGTACACTTTTTCCTTTGGCTGTTAGCTAAAAATAAAGTTTTAACGAGAGATAATTTGAGCATTAGGTTAAGTATAGAGGATAAAACATGTGTGTTCTGTTCTGAACAAGAGACTGTAAACCACTTGTTTTTTGAGTGTGTAGTAGCTAAGCAATTATGGGTTTATATTTCTGAAGCATGTAATAGAGAGGTTGGAACAGATTTTATGTCTATTGGGCAAATGTGGCTTAGCAACAAAAAATTCTTAGTGATAAATTCTCTGTGTGCAGCAGCCCTGTGGGGGATTTGGAAGCTAAGATGTTCAATTTGCATGCAGGGTACTCACTGGTTAGGTGTGAAAAATCTTTTGATGGGGATAGCTGTGATGATTCAGTCCTGGGAGTTATTATGGCCGCAAGACAAGAAACAAACTTTCACCAGGATGGTCTCCAAGCTGAAAGAGATCGCTACAAGGCCTTACAGGATCAATGGATGATGCAAATTACAGACAAGAGGGATTTACTCTTGTTCCAGAATGCTTATGCTGAGGGTGATGGAGTTCTGCCAGCACCAGCCATGGCAAAGATGATGACTGACGATGGGGTTCAGAGTCAGGCGTTGGGGAAATCGTGGATGAAACTGGAGAATGCGGAGCTGGTCTGAATGCTTTATATCAATGTAATAAGTGTTAGCTTTCTGGTGGTTAGAACAATGTTGGTTCGTTTTTGTGTCTGGTCAGTGAACTTTGATGCAGGGTGTATCCCACCCCAGGTCATGTAATGAACTTTTTGTGTCTTTAGCAATAAAGACAGGGGCATGAGCCCTAAAACTCTTAAAAAAAAAAAAAAGTCGCCCCGAGCGGCTGTGTCTCGGATTCACGACTTGTTTACCCCGTTGCGCCGGGCCGGTGATTGCGGCATGTGTTCGTGCAACCCTGTTCTCCATATCTGTCATGTGGTGGTGCTCGTGGGCTCGGAGGCCGCATGCGGGATTCGTGAGGTCTGGTTCGACCGTGGATCCGTGACTTCGCTCCGTCTCTCGCATGCTTTGCTGGCGGCTATGGCCGGAGGTCCATGCACTGAGTTTGAGGATCTCGAAGGGGAGGCGAAGGATATCCAGCAGCGCCTACGTAAGTTAGAATCGGATTTGTGTGTGGGTGTGTGCGGTTATGCTTTTGCAATGCGAAATTGTTTTGAATAGATAGAGATGGACGAAACACATATGATGGCGTTTGCATTTTGATCTAGCATGTTTTTGTTTTGATAGTATATTTGGCACCAAATGATTTATCGTTCTTAATTCTGATAGCCTAATCGTTTCTACTTTCTACTCACATAGCTGACATATGAATAATTCTGACTTATGTTGCCTTCTTAACAAATCAATCTTTTTCAGAAGAACATGGATATTCAGATGGCCAAAGTATAAAATACTTGGAAGATGCTAGATCTCCCAAGACCGTGTTAGAAAAAAAAAAAAATCACACTTACAAACCGTGGCTATGGATCTGTTGGATTTGATGGATTTTTTAGATGAATAATGTTTTTGAACGTGAGTGAAATTTGCTGAGTACCACAAAAGTTTGTTGTGCATGTGTCTGCCGGTAATTATTTAACGCTCACTAGCCATGACGGAATTATTTTCTTACCCAAACGATACTACAAGTAATAAATAATAGTTTAAACTATTTTCTTACCCAAACGATACAATCAGTAATAAATAATAGTTTAAACGATGACGGGAGTAATAAAAATAGTCTGACCAACACATGCTAGTGATTACCACATGAAAAATTACTGTTCACATGTCATGAGGGGTTTTTTTATGAACAAAATGATATTATCAGTAATAAAAGTAGTCCGATCGGCGATGTGACACGCCTATGATTTTTTTTTCACTCACGAGGGAATTATTTTCTTATCATAATAATACTATAAGTAATAAAAAATAACTCTCTTTGCCTGCCGAACACACCGGTGATTGGCCAAGGAAAATTTACCAGTTACAAGATAGAAGGGAATTATTTTCTTACTAGAATAATATACTATAAGTAATAAATTTACCTTCCACATGTAACGACAGAATTATTTTCTTACTAGAATAATATAATAAGTAATAAAAATGACTCTCGCCGTCTATCGAACATGCCGGCAATTTGCAAAAGAAAAATTAACCGATCACACAGGTTAGAAGGGAATGATTTTCTTACCAAAACAATATTATAAGTAATAAAAAATACTCTCACCTGCTCTCGGACACGCGGAGATAAGCAAATGAAAAAAATTAAAGTTCACATGCCATCAACGAATTATGTTCTTGTCGCAATAAAAAGTACCGGTTATTTATAGAATCCGATTTGCATGCGATTGTTTTCAGCCATTAAATCAGTACACACGTCATCCATGTGCATGGTATCTCAATCATTGCCAAAACGTTATTATTACTGGCGCCATTAAAATCCATCTGGTGCCATTAAATCCCGCATGCACGCCGGAGTGGAGCGGCTGCTGGCTCCGGCAACCGTAGCGTTGAATATAATCCATAAGCCAGCGCTAAGAATAGTTCCGTCCTCTATATATATATATATATATATATATATATATATATATATATATATATATATATATATATATATATATATATATATATTTGTGAGAGAGGGAAGATTCAAAAAATGACACGGACGAACTTTGTTCATATGCATATGTTTACATGCGGGCAAAGGTCAAGATGACTACATACAAGATATATACTGATTGATTGATACAAATTAACTTGATTATTCAGTGACGTGAAAGTCAGCGACCTATGCAAAGAGAATATATTAAAAATATCCCGACCTATGCAACGACTAATGCACATAGACGTTACTTATTACAGATTACATTACAAAACCAACCAACCGTCTCATCAAAGCCCCACACATAGCCTCCGGTTACAAAGCTTGCGCCGGAGTAGCCACCGCTAAGCAGGACCGCCCGCCACCACACCACGTAGTTCATCTCGGCAACATAATATGTTGGCCACAACCTCCGCATCGGCCTCCTTGCCATCTCCGTGCGCAGCTCCCACGCCGGCCTTCTCGCCAATTTCGTGGTCACAACTCAATACCAGACAAACGCGAAGCCCTACAAACACAGCGCCAATGCCCTCCTCACAACCACCATCCGCTGTAGTGGACATCAAAATCTTGAAACCTTAGCTAGACCTCCCTCTTCGCGAATGGTGGCGACCATTACAGATTGATGTGCACGGGTTTCCAAAGCGGCGTCTTCAAGGAGGGAGCGTGGCGCCACCGACGCTTGACCGGAAAGGTCAAGGCATTACGCTCAGGAAAAACACGTTGCGCCAAGGGAAGAGAGCCAATCGATAACACTTCCAAAGAAGAATACGGTGCCCAAAGGCGCCGCCGTCATCTATCCAAGGGACACAGATTTCGCTTTGGTACCTCAACCCCATGCACGGCATTTTCCAATGCCCATACTCTCATTGCCCCGCCGCCACCCAACAGTGAAGCCACCTGCCACCAACATGCCCTTGGCAGTGCTGCCGGCCAAGAGGAACACAGATTTGGCCCCACGAAACACCGCCGCACGTCGAGGTCTGTTGGGTCTGCCCTCCGTCGTCGTCGATGTTGGCCTCTGGCTGGCTGCCTTGGGCACTCCACGGCCCGGATTCGCCCAGACCAGATTCGTGGGAGGGGAGTCACCGCCACCACCAGGAAATCCAACAACCACGCCCTCGCCACATCCCCGCTCAACATCGCCGTCTGGTTGTCTCACAGCACAACCCTCTGGTTCAACGCTTGTCACGCCCTAATCAGCGGCGTCACCCCGGTCACCGAAGCCGTCCCCATACGACGGCACTTGCGACCTTTCCTAGGTAATAGCACCTCCCCGACGCCCTCCTAGGGAGGAGATGTGGTGTTTGTCTCAAGGGCGGCAGCTTGCTCGCCACCCATGTCGCGCCTCGCAGGCGATTTAAAAAGGGCCTTTACGGAGACTTGCTTTTGTTTTTCCTCAAATCAACTCTGTGTAAGACGAAGCGTTGCTGTTATATTACACCAATACTTGGTCATTACGAAACTGTGGTAGCTACCTGTTATTACAAGGCTTATATATTTATATCATGAATAATGAGATGGGATGATGAGGTGCTCGATCAGGTGATTCCTCCATACAAATGGGCCGGCACGATCAGGTACTTGATCCCTCCAGGCCCAATTGAATGGATTTGCCAGCACTCCAGACCCGCCGTCTCAATTCGGCCGGTCCTAATTTTTTCAGGGCCAAATTAATGGAACCACCACTCCAAACTGCATGCATAAGCTAGGAGTTCAGACAGCATGATTAGAACATCTCTAACGCTACTACCTAAAACACACTACATAAATCTCTATTTGGGTAGCAAGCTATTTTTATAGTACTTTTTTTTGCCTTCAACTCCAACAGCAATACCTCTCATGGCTCAATGGTAAAACCATTGGTTGGGGGGCTCCCACCGAGGGGTTCAAATCACGGGTGCGACACTTTATCCCGGATTTATTTCAGGATTTTCCGGCGCTATGCATTAAGTGGTAGGCGACGTCCCCGTCGATAGCGAGGCGCCCGGTGGTGACTTCGAACTTCAAGATTTGCCGGCTCGGTCCTTCGAAGGTGCTCATAGGGGTAGGGTTTGCGTGACGTGTATTCATAGGGGTGAGTGTGCGTGCGTGTTGAGCATCTGCGTTGTACTGTTAAATCTCAAAAAAAAAAAATAGATTACCCAAATTCATTTGCGGAGTTAATGACATGTGGGGCCATGATGTCATCCTCACTCTTCGATTCGTATGCCGGCGAGGAGAGGTGGCAAAAAGGTTGCCGCTGGAGGCGGAACACCGCTTATTTGGGACTGGTTTTCATCGTGGTGGACGCAGGCGAAGTTCACCGAAGGTGCTCGTCGTGGAGGGCCGCGCACCGCCGGGTGGGGAGAAGAGGCGCTAGAGGGCGGCTGTTCCGTCGAGCCATTGTGCCATCGAGGTGGGGAGGCGAGAAGGGTCGCCATGCTGTCGAGCAGGGCCACCGCGAGGAAGATGGTCGGCGTGAACGACAATAGTCGGCGCGGACTCCTTCGCCGCACAGATGACCGGCGCGGCGGTCCTCATGGTGAAGGAAGCGGACTCTATATGCTTAGTGGAGCAAAGGCATCATGGACGGCCCAAACTTCGCCCAAACTTCAGGCCTTGAGCATGACGGCCCAGTTAAAAAGGCAGTTCATTGCTTGTATGCAGGAATCCATTCAATTGGGCCATCCTTATATCTTTAGGCCAATTGCTCTCACGCCCCTATTCTCGGAGCCTAGTTGCTCATTTGCCCTCGTTTTTTTAACTTTGCTCATTTGCCCCTACTTTTTCAAAACGAACGCCCAGTTGCCCCTATCCGTTAAGTGGAGTTAGCGGCGTTAACTCCAGGCTGAAAAGACCAAAATGCCCTCGACATAAATGACCCAAGAATCAACCCGATTTTTTTTCTGTATAGGCCTACTGTGCACTTATCTTGGACAAATGACAATATATATTTTCTATAAATTCAAATTCGCATAATATTTGCACAATATATAAGCATAATATTTGCACAAATATATAAGTATAATATTTTGCACAACACATGAAGAGAGATCTAGATAAGATTTAAAGCACAATATTTGCGTCATAATACAAGAGTTGACAATAATCACAATAAGTTTACATGTCTCAAGCCACAGCTAAGCATACCAAAATAAAGTCACCACATGCAAATGGACATGCTCAGGCCATACATGGCCTAGCACATATGCAACCAATCATCCACTAATTATTACATATCCCAAGCAGTGGTCAATTGTACATATTGAGCAAAGCAAACAAGCCTTCCTCCTCTGCCTCGGCCTCCTCTTCCTCGTCCCGGCTTCTACCTCTCCCTCTTCCGGTTGGTGGTTTTCCTCCTCCAACATGAGTGGCACCATCACTTGAAAAAAATGGTAGTGAGCATGTATCAAGTAAATACTTGATTGTGGGCATGAGCGTGTTCAAAGTGAAAAAGTGACATACTTGGCTATTTCAAAGTATGTGATGAACTTGTACCGCCACTTGTCCCAACTTGTGATCCTCCTCCAATATTACTTGCAGCATCACTTGTTTTTGAGTTAAGAAAAATGCATTAGGTGGTATGTTCAGCTCATAAAAATAGTAAACAAGTGCACATGGGATGACTTACTTGGTTGAACCAAAGTAGTAGGAGGGTCATTGCTCTCCACCTCGGATGCATTCTCATGTGTTGCTCTCATCTTTTTCTCCCTAGCAGTCAGCCCCCCCCTTGGCACTTCTTTGTTGTATGACCTAGTTCTCCACATTCGGGGCATCTCTTTCTTTTCCTAGCACTAGGTTCATCCGCTGCCTTAATCCTACTTTTCCTTGGCCTACGGGCTTTCTTCTCGGCTTAGACTTATGGATTTTGTATCCAAGATCAACACGTGGTCAAAAATGCTTTGAGGGCATTGGATTGAACACACCTGCATATGCCTTTCTCGGCTTCTCAACGAGTAATAATCATGGACAAATTCATCCATTTCCACATCTCTACTAAGCTTTGATATGAATGCGAGCATGCTTGCATGGCTTTCCACTCACTTGCCACAACCTACAGCTGCATGTCTTGACTCCAAATTGGATTCGCATACCCGAAAGATGAACGATGATGTTGGTGCAAGTAACTTTATTTGTGTTGTTTCCACATTTCAAGACCTCATGGTCCTTGAGAGTTTTGCTTTGAACAACTAGAGCCTTTGTTATGTCGGGGATTATGTAACCCTCCAATGACATAGCGGATTTCCGCGAGCTTCAAATTTGGTTATGATCATCTCGCCTTATCATATCAAACATGTCCATAATCTGCGCAGGTCTTTACAATTTCTAACCCAAAGTTGTTGAAAGATTCAGAGATATTATTATTGATGTAGTCTACCTTGCAATGATCGAGAGAATTTGCATGTTGGGTCAATGCGGATTTACACCGATTCACATCGGGGAAAAATACAGCCAACATTAACACATGGAGCATCAACATCATAAGAGAAAAAAGGTTCATCAACATTGTCATCATCAAGTATTTCATGATCAGGTTCATACTCAGTGTCAGAGCAATCAGAGTCAAAAAATGTATCTAATTCAGAGTCAGAAGATGCAGCCAAATCAGAGTCATAGCTGCTATCACTCAGTACATCATCTGAGGCTTTACTGTGCACCTTCTTGTCTTCCTTGGACAGCCGAGTAATTTGAGTGGACTATGTTGGATCCATGAAAGGATCCAAGTCAATTGGTGTATGTAACACCCTGGTGTTAAGCATGTCATCAGCATCTGCATTACATGAGCATAATTACCATTTGATCATATGCATTCATGCACATGAAATGATAAGTGTCATATGTGTGTTATTTTGGTGATAATTGCCTTGCATGCTCTTTTTGGTGTTTTAATACAAGTGCTTGACATGAGTGACAACTAAAATCACCTAGACATACTTAGGATGTAAAATGGACCAATGTTCATATTGGTCAAGTGGGCTAATTATGTTTTAGAAAAGTTGTTTGACTTGGTTTGACCCACGGAAACCCTTTTTTTGTTGACCAACCTCAAAGTCATAGCTAGAGCCTTTGCATGTGTGAGCACCCTTAATGAAAAGTGTAGCTAATTGCCTGTAGATCAAAAAAAGGCTCATCTCATGAAAATGGCCAGAAGTTGCTCAAAAGTTGGCCACAAGTTTGGTTTACTGTGTAATTAGGGTTTTGTCGGCTCCTTGAGTGATGATGCTTCGGCGCTTGTAGATTCAAATCCAGGCCAAACTAGACAAAACTTGCTATAGATGATTTGTTCAAAATTTTGTAATGAACATTTTGTTCAATATGAGTTTTGGCCAGATCTGCACGAATCTCGAAGCATAGGGCTTAATAGTTTGATTAGGGTTTTTTTAGCACGGCATTTTGGTGACGGCTTGCCCTTGGCCCTCACGAAAATGGGCGGCCATCGCCACCGCGTGGCCAACACCTCCCGCCTCTGTTCCTTCTGGCGGGTGCGAGAGCCTTGAAGGGGGCAGCGCCGCGCTTGCCCCCTCCCACAAGCACAATGCCTCCCCCCTCCTTCCTCCTTTTCTCCTCCGCTCCTCGTGCCACCGCGCAGCTGTGGAGAGCCGAGCCGCCGCGCTCCGCCCGGCGCCCCAATGCCGCGCCCTTGCCGACTCCGGCTCACTCCCGGCTCCTCGCTTTTCCCTCTACCTCCACGACCAAACAGTGAGCAATCGCCTGCGTAGCAAACCAGCGCCGTAGCTGGAATTTCCGTCGCCGGGAAAATCCGGCCGGCCGTTATGCGCCGCCAGCGGGACTCCACCGCCACAGCGGCGTCATTCTCTGATTCACGGTGAGCAAAGCTCCTCGAGGTTACCTTCTACTGTGATGAACCTATAGTGCGAGCGATGGCAGCGTGAGCCCTAAGCGGCGGTTCTCCCACCGCCGCTCTTGGGGAGCTCAGCGGCACCACGGAATCCCCTCTCGCGCCGCTGTCCAGTGAAACCTAGCCCTTTCTTTGCTCGGACCTCGGCTTCGCCTGAACGCTGCTGCAGCCTTTGGCCGACGATCGCCCGTCGCCGCCACCGCGCCTTGCAACCGCCAAGTTAGGGTTGGGTTACGTATGGGTTTTCGGCACCAATCGATGCATCTCGGCGAGACGGCCGCCGGTGCCCATGGTTCGCCGAAAAACCTCCCCGCCGACGAGATCCCATCACACAGCCCGCCCGCTCCTCTGTTTCCTCTCGCCCGACGAGCGGGCCCCACCTGTCATCTTTGTATTTCTTTTTCTGTTTTCCTTTTTCCAAAGAATACATTCAAGCTTATAAATTCTATAACTTGGTCATTTTAGCTCCTTTTTGCATGGGACAAATTTTGTCATGCTTGTTATGCTCTGATCTACAGTATAAAAATATCATATTGCAGTTTTGGGATACTTTTATATATAGTTTTATTTTGTGCCTTTAATTACAAGAAAATAGATAAATGCATAACTAATTTTTGGTGCAAGATAAAAATATGCTTTCTATATGAAATGTTCATGGTTTTTGGTGTAGAGGGTGAGAAAAATATTAGCCATGCTATGTTTTGTGGAAGAAATGTGATTTCTCATTTATGTGCTATTTAACATGCCACGCTTAGGAAATTCATAGAAAAATAATCAGTAAGAGTTTTGCTATGATAATTTTTGTGGATGCCTTTGCAGCTGTTAGGAGCCATAAAATGTTATCATATCTATTGTTTGACACTTTTCATAATACAAAGTATTTTCCTGCCTATTTATTGTGCTAGCATGTCATAATTGTGTAGGACAGAATATGCATGTTTTTGCTATGAAATTTTTATGGTAGTGTTGTGATGATAGTATAATGCTCTGGTAAATTTTGTATATTTTTCTATGCTGTTTTCATATTTATCATAGTTATGTTGCATATAAAATGCTCGGAAAAATGCATGTATATGTTAGGGTTATATTTATTGGATGCTTTACTTTTTGTTCTTATGATATTTAGAGACTGTTAGTCAAGTTAGTTTGCTGGTTTGATGCATTTCCACATGGACCTAATGATTAAATTGTCTTATGAGTCTTTTATGCATCTCTATGTAATGCTTTATTTTGTAGCTATCATTTCATGTAATTTAGTTTATCCTTTGTGCATGTCAGTAGGTTTGTTTGATGCATTTTGACCTTGTCTAGTTGTTGATCAAAGTTGGTAATGGTTGCATGAATAGTTTGCAGATTATAAATGTCGCGATGATGGCTTGTTACCACGAAAACAATATCTGTTGCTTTTTTTTACATGCCCTAGATGCTAGATTCTGCTGTTGTGAGTTTAATGAAGTTTGTGGGTAATTTGCTAAGCTTTACAACAAGTATTTGTTTGCTGCATTTGAAGTTATAGAACTCTGTTATGAGCTTTTTAGTGCAGATGTGTCTTGTTGTCTTGTATTAGGGTTTTATGTCGATATGCATAGATGATGGGTAGTTGTTTTGGGTGCCTTATGCAGTGCTTAGTTTTCTTTACCCTAGAGGAGATATCGACTTACTCGTATCATGCATCATAATCACTCATCTATCCTTCGCATAATTATGCATTATTTGTATTCATCCTCGCATATGCACCATGTGGGATCGGAGAAGTTAGTTCAAGAGAAGATCGAGAAGCGGGAGGCCGGCCATCAACCTCTCGGGAGTGCAACTAGAAGACCCCACCTGTAAGAAGGAGGACAGATCGCCGAAGTTTCTCGAGCATGTCGATCAACTCTAACTTTTCTCAAGGCAAGCCCGGTGCATGCCGCCCACTCCTATGCTTTCTAACTTAAATTGCCTTGCGTCGTTTAATGATTCTTTGCATTAAGTATAGGAAATGGTTGAAACCGTTGATGCGAGATATCCTTGTTGAAGTTGTTATCCCTGGCCCTAATTTAGAGGTCCGGGTTATATACATGCTCGATTATGATGATTGCGATGCTTGATGATTTCCGGTCACTTGTGAGGATGTTGATGATTAGTCACATGGGTGACTAATAAGTCAGCCGAGAACAATGATAAGTAAAACATGCTTAGATTGGATGGATCTTTGTGGTCTTCCATCCGATCGATTAAGGACTAATCCTTGTCCGGAGGCGGTCGGAAGTTGAAAGTACTGTTCACATGGTAGGGCTCCGGGTCGCGTGAGTCACCAAGCCCCATGGGAATAGTCGCAAGCCCGGCACTTAGTTATTTGTACGCTCCTCCTCGGGCGCTGGTGGTTGAGTTTGTTTGGGCACGAGGCAATCCCGAGCGATGAGTGTTGCCGGATCGGAATCTGGGTGGCCCAAGCGGGAGGGGTAGCCCGTGGGCCCGCGAATCTTGGACATTCTTGGGGGTTATTAGGTCTACCGTCATGAAGTAGGCCTAGTGTGTGATGGGGTGATCGCCGGTGGTTTGAAATTCGATTAAAGTCGCCCTCTCTCATGGGTTAGTGAGAACCCGATTTTTTTGTGTTCACGACAAGTAGTAACAAACTCACATGGTTACTTAATTCATGCAATTTGTTGATATTATTTGATCACAAGTTACTTATGCCGTTACTTATATTCTTGAGCATGTCTTTAATCTTGATTATACAAGACTTATGGTTTATGGTTATATAATTAAATAACCTTTTAACTTGGAAGAACCTCGAAAGTAGTATGTGTAGGCGCACTAATCAACTTTATTTTCGAAACAAATGTGAGTCACCCGGCTCCACATAAAGCCAAGCATACTCCTTTGAGTCTTTTCCTTATTTTACGGTTTAAGGCGGGCAAGTCTTTGCGGAGTACATTCGAGTACTCACGGGTTATTTCCCAACGTTGCAGGTGACTTTCGTCACATGAGTCCGACGATCATGTCATTCTTTGTGGTTGAAGAATAATGCCGGGGGGCATGGCGGTTCCCATATTTTCCCTGTCTCATGCTTGTTACAAGGTTGACTCAGTATTGGCACTACTATTTTCGTAATTGTTTCAAAACTATTTGCTTCCGCTATTTCGAACTTGGTATTGTAATACTACAATTTATACTCGATATTTATTCAATCAAATTTGAGTTTGAATTGCACACCGAGCTTCAAGATCCTTGGTTGTATGTTGATGAGTTTGAAATCACTCACGAGATTTCGGAATACCGGATTTATATGGACTCAAGTGTAGATCTGCGATTGCTTCGTAATTGCGACTTATACTTGATTTCTTATAAATTGGTCGGCTCTGTCATAGTCGGGCATCGGAGCTTAGTTGATTGCATAATCTGATCCGGTGTTTTGTTTAAAAATAAAATGCTTTTTTATGTTGCGAAAATCCTTGCTTAAAACAAATGATTTTTCAGAGGTGTGAGTAAAAGTTTGTGAAAACTATTAGTGCCATGGTCATAACTTTTATGCCCAATTAAGGACTATCAGGTGGCTTTACTAACTTGGGATGGGACATGCATCATATTTTGTTGTTTGTGCTAGGTTCTTTGTGCAACCGAATGTCTGGGATTACTCACTTGAGTAGTTATGTATGGATCAATTTCCTCTACGCCCAAGGTAAATGATGTTCATGCCTCTAAAAAAAAAGGTAAATGTGAGCTGTGAGAGCATGATTGCACAACAGCCAATCTAGGGGTTAATAATGAAGTATGTCATATCCGGTATATGTCATACGGATGTTCCATCGAGAGCTCCATGTTAGGGTAGTGCCCCCGTAGACTTGTGTATGGGTACACGGGTATGCGGTGTAACATGTGTGCCTTTAGAGTATGATTCCGTCTGTTGGACGAAGCGGGGTAAATGTAATTTAAATTCATGCATTGCATAAAATATATATGTGGGGGCTGAAATAAAATTGCAGGTACACTAACATTGCGAATGTTTAGGCCGACTAGTCGCGATTTATTTTCTTTTGAGAGAACGTTGGAATGCCACCGTGTATACGAGTAGTATCTTATCTTTCCTACTTCTGTGAGAAACGTAAGATACGCTCATGCATCATGTTATTGCATTCATGCATTCACATTAATAAAATGGAAATACATTCCTTTTCTTTCCTTTTTCTTCCTTTCTTCCCTATCAAAGACCTGTCCCTTTTTAATAAAAATGATCAACTTATGCTTTAATTTCACCAAAAGTCCCCAAATCTTTCTAACAATAGCCCTTGCAACAATGACTAGCAGCTCACATGAAGAAAGTGAGAGCAGATCAATACCAGAAATACAAATAGAAAGTCATCAGTATGCTTCGCAAAAACAACCACAGACAACAATGCAACTCCAGAAAGCGCAAAATGAAACAGAGTAGCAGCTCGAGGACTGCAAGCTAGGAAAAATGCTATCGGAATGATTGAGGCACCATAGTGACAACTTAAAGAAAGAAGATGAAGAATCCAGCTCCAACAATAAGTTGGAATTGCAACGGCAACGGGTAGTTTGACCCATAGGAAGACTAACCTGTAGCACCACACGGTAGTGCCTAAAAGAGTGTTGGACCTAGAACAATGATTAGGTAGTGCAGCATATGGAGAGACCAACCTGTAAATGCAGCCAGTACTGCTATGAGTACCTATGGTAATCAGGACCAAAAGCTTTTTCTTCTCTGACACGTGACTTCATGGAAATGAGATGCCAGAGGAACCAGTTTGAGGAAACAGAATTAAGACTTGTGCAAAGGATTAAGGAAACACCACCTAGCCATGACAATTGGGAGAGGAGTGTTATTGGTTGAACTATGCGCACTGTCCTCGCGTCCCATGCGGAGGGTGATGGTCCAGAAGAAGATGATGATGGAGACAACGCGCTGCATGCTTCATGGAACTTCTGTACAATTGATTCATCTCCTTAGATGTACGTCAGATGTTAGAGGTCTCATGCGATCCTTTGTTGAAGACGTGTATCTTAGCTTTATCATTTAGCCTAATCCTTCTCATGAGACTTTAATTGCAATTATGGATCTTTTGGAATTGAGATAGTGGATTGAAAATCAGCTTTCGTCATACGTGATGCAAAACCTTGAAGAAGTTACTCACGGATGGTTTGTGCATTATGTGCATGCCATGCATATTTTGGGTTAATAGTGATGGGGTGATGTGATGTTTAAATTATAGTCACCTTTATTTGTTGACTTTTCAATAAATCCAGTGTGACTCTAGTTTAACGTTTATATTCACTATTGGAGACATCAACAATTAATCATAACTGATGGCATATGGTGATGCCTCAGAACTGTTCGGACACGGGAGAAAGCTAACAATTACCACCACCACCTCTGGTGAACCAGGAGCAGACTTTTAACCAGCTCTTGGGAGAGTTGTGCCATATTTTCTGCAACACAGCACAGCATGGTGGAGAACGCTGTGGACATAAAAAGTTATGTCAGTACGACACCTTTAAAGAATTCTTGAAGACAGAAATCCTTAGCCTCAGCAAAGTTATGGAACCCTTGGAAGTTAATGAGAAGATTACCCATGGAAACAAGTTTCGCCTACCTTGTTTGATGGAAGAATTCAAGAATGAAGATTCCACTCACCTGCTGAAGGAAACAGTAGGATTATGGTGGACTTGTCATTGTGCTACTTACCTAGTTAATATTTATATTACCTGGGTTAAGTTCACAAAAGCCTTTCATGAAACCTATTTTCTGTCGGGAGTGACCACCATGAAAAGTTGCATAGACTGTGGAGCTAACCTAGGCCACTAAGGCGATAACTTAGTGCCGATGAGTTTTCCACAATTTATCTCACTGTGCCCGGAAGATCTGGACTCTAAGACCGAGAAGTGGCTAGTTTCAGAGAGGACCCAATGCCAAGATGCAAAGGTTGTTGGAACATTGTGTAAGAAGACCTTCCGTGCTTTCGGAAGTGATTTCCTTGCACAAGAGGACAACAATAAGGTTTGTTACACTGACAAAAATAAGAAGAGATCCTTCGAAAGGAAACTCGACTCAGGATCACACTTTCCCTACTCTTGATCCAGACTAGCGTTTGTCAGTTGCAACTTTGCAACATGAATCACCGCGGAAGAGGTGGAAGTATAGAAACCCTTGGTACAAGAAATCCTACGTCGCTCAAAAAAAGAAGGACAACTCGAGAGTGCTAGGTACAGATCCTACAATAATTGTGTTAAAGCTAGAACACTAATTAAGGTTTTGTCCTCGCCAAAGGAAGAATCAGCCCAACAAGTGGAATTTTAAGCAAGCTCACCACACCAATGTTGAAGAAATCCTATAGGAAGAACTCGAAACCATCAGTACACGTCGAGTCAATAATTTTAACATTGTTGTTTTGTTTGACTCCGAATCTTCGCATTCGTTTGTTAGTCGAACATGCATACAACAATACCATTGAGAGATATCCGAATTGGAATATGGTTATCAGATTGGTTCAACAGGGACTAATCGTCTTACTCAGCATGGTAGCGATGCAAGGATTAAGATTTGGAAATTAAAGAATCATAACTTGACGAATAACTGTTATCTGGTTTGAGTTGAAGGTCATTTTGGGAATGAATTGGACGAAAACAATGGGGAATAATCATGGATATTTTTAATGGAGTGATTATTTCAAGAAGTCCCCGAAATGGAAAAAGAGCAACGGATAATCATTCCCAGAATACTTAATGTCTCTCCGCTACTTTGCAAGTTACCAGTACGTCGGATATACCGTGGTGAATGAAGTGCCACATGTCATTATGAAGGAGTTGTCATGACTACCGCCTCATAGGAATGGGGAGTTTGCAATATATTTGGTACTAGGAATGGCACCTAGCTATAGGAGACCTTATAGGATGCCACCAAATATATTCACCAAGTTGAGGATAAAGTTACAAGATTTGTTGGATAAAAGTTTAATCGGATTAAGCTTTTCACCATGGGGAAATGTCTTGCCCTATTTGTAAAGAAGAAATGTAAATCCGTGAGAATGTATTTGGAATACCGATCACTCAATGCGGTGACAACTTGGAATAAATATCCTTTGCTCCGCATTGATATTCTTTTGATCAATTGACGGATGCGAAATTTTCTCCAAGATTAATCTTTGTTTGGATTATCGTCAAATCAGGATTGGACCACCAGACGTTCCAAAGACTGCTTGTCTACAAGGTATGCGCTGCAAAAGCGTATTTTGTCACGTCCCTTGACTTGCCAAATGCTTGGCTTGTTTTCAGTGCCAAATGAAATCGATATCAATGCCCTAGTTGGATAAAGTTGTGGGCGTTTATCGATAACACTTTGGCGTAATCGGATAATGAAGAAGGTTAAGAGGAATACCTGAGGTTAGTACCACCCCGATTGAGAGGACACTAGTTGTGTGTAAGCCTGGCAAAAACGGACATTTGGTTAAGAAAGGTACATTTCTTTATCTTAACTAAACAAGGTATTTCAATGGACCGAGAAAAAGTGTAAGATGTTATGGATTTGGAAGGCACCAACTTTAGTCGTTAAGTTTTGGAGTTTTCTTGGTTTTGACTTTCCTAAGATTGTCAAACCATGACGAAGTTGTTGCAAAAGAATGAGAAATTCGTGTGAACGCGGGACTGTGAAATGACTTTTCGTACTTCACGAGAGTTATTAACAACCGCTCTAGTGTTTTTGCGCGTCCAGCTATGGAGGAACCTTTTGATGTGTTTTATAATGCCTATGGTACAAGTTGAAGGGATGTACTTATGCAAAAAGAATGGATAATTGTCTACACCTCGTGACAACTAAGGAAACATGAGGTGAATTGTCTGACATATGATTTGAAATTGACAACAATAGTACTTGCCTTGCTGATCCAGCGCCACTATTTATGTGGAAATGTGTATTCCGTCTATGCCAATCACAGGAGCCTTAATTATGTCTTCTCCCAAGAGGAATTGAACCCAAGACAAAGAAGATAGTTAGAGTTTATAAAGGATTACAGTCTGGAAGTACATTATCATGAGAGCAAAGTGGATGTTGTCACAGTGCAGATGTTTTATGTCAGAAGGTACAATGTGCCCTAGACCACCTGTTGTTAAATGGAGGATTCAACTCAATGCACCTTGCAATTCGACAGAATATTTCAATTCAACGTTCCCTTGAGAGTTTTGCCCTCGGGAGACAGAACAGTGGACTAAGGTATTTTTCTCTAGAAAACAGAAACTCGAGGAAACATCGAGTAAACATTCCAAGATTTATGAAGACAATGTCCTACGGCTTGACGATTGACATGATGGAAGTATAAGAGAGCTCAGCGATCAACCTTCCAAAAATCACTCTTTTGCCTCTTAAATTGTGTGATACTTCTTGCTTACTCAACCCTAACTTGCACGTGATGCTTATCCGTGTAAGGTCCGTCAGTGTCATGTAAAATACCACGTTGGATGTAGCCTTGCGATGGAGTCTTGATTTTATAACTGATGGTGCCGCGACGAAACCGGGAGCCTCCCTGTGGCGGCCGACACAAGGTGTGCTGCTCGGCACGCGCTGGTATCATCGTTACTAAGTCATGACTCGCTGTCAAGAACTACACTAGTGTGTTGCTTCTACATGCACTTTCCTTGATCATCTATTCTATATCATGTTGAAAGATCTTTATAAAATCCTTGTATTTGAGCTTTGCCTTGGATTTGCAAATAAGATAATTTTTGGAAGAACAGGTCACTGACATCAACATTAACAGACTACAAGAAGAAATGGATAAGTGACTTTAATGGGCATCCCAAAGAGGGTGATGTATATTGTTGGACACGTGCTGTCGTGATTGACCAAAGGTGTCATGCTACCCTCATGGTTGGACGGTTTGCTAGACAAATGGAATTATTGACCGTCTCCATGCCGAGTGTTATTTTTGTTGGGTAGGTGTATCGTCTGGAATGGATCAAAGTTGATGCACCACACCGAGTGTTGGATGGTTTACCTGACGAGACAAAGATCAATGTTATATATATATATATATATATCTCTATCGGATGATAGTTTCAAAATCCCTTAAGTCCGACAAAGGTGGTAATGGATAAGAACTCCCAACAATCTAACCACTAAGCTCAAGCACTTTGGAAAAGTTATGTCGACCAGCACAAAGGACCTTTGAAATTTCAAGTCGACAATCAAGTATATCTCACCGTGTCACCCACGATGAGAAGTGCAAAACTCTGGAGTTAAGTTAAAAGAAAGTTAGCACCAAGGATTGTAAGTTTTTATTGTGTCGCTACAAGACAAGAGAAAGTAACTTACTAGCTGCAGTCACCTTGGAAAAGAAGTCAGTTTTCTATGTCTTCTTGCGATCCAATTGAAGAAATGTTCAAGAGCAACCGTAGGAAGTACTCAAGTCAGAGATATTCCAGTTGATACCACCTTGACTTATTTTGGAAAAGCCCAATTTAAATCTTGGATAGCAGAGAGTGAGCAAGTCATGACAATATTGTGAAGCTATACAAGATCCCCGGAGTAATCATAGTGCGAGTGATGTCACGTAGCGAGTAGAAAAGTATTTACTTAAGGTTATGCCCTATTTTCAAATAAGTGCTTAAGTAACAACAAATCTCGGGACGAGATTTCTTTAAGGGGGGTAGATTTGTAACACCCTGGTGTTAAGCATGTCATCAGCATCTGCATTACATGAGCATAATTACCATTTGATCATATGCATTCATGCTCATGAAATGATAAGTGTCATATGTGTGTTATTTTGATCGATAATTGCCTTGTATGCTCTTTTTTCGGTGTTTTAATACAAGTGCTTGACATGAGTGACAACTAAAATCACCTAGACATACTTAGGATGTAAAATGGACCAATGTTCATATTGGTCAAGTGGGCTAATTATGTTTTAGAAAAGTTGTTTGACTTGGTTTGACCCTGGAAACCCTTTTTGTTGACCAACCTCAAAGTCATAGCAAGAGCCTTTGCATGTGTGAGCACCCTTAATGAAAAGTGTAGCTAATTGCCTGTAGATCAAAAGTTGTTAAAGGCTCATCTCATGAAAATGGCCGAAGTTGCTCAAAAGTTGGCCACAAGTTTGGTTTGCTGTGTAATTAGGGTTTTGTCGGCTCCTTGAGTAATGATGCTTATTTGCTTGTAGATTCAAATCCAGGCCAAACTAGACAAAACTTGCAATAGATGATTTGTTCAAAATTTTGTAATGAACATTTTGTTCAATATGAGTTTTGGCCAGCTCTCGCAAAAACTTCGGAGCATAGGGCTTAATAGTTTGATTAGGGTTTTTAGCACAACATTTTGGTGACGGCTTGCCCTTGGCCCTCACGAAAATGGCCGGCCATCGCCACCGCGTTCGACCCGCGCGCGTCGCGTGCGCCGCCGCGCCTCTCTGTTCCTTCCGCCGGTCGAGAGCCTTGAAGGGGGGGAGGTGGCTGCGCTTACCCCTCCCACAAGCATGTCCGCCTCCCCACTCCTTCCTCCTTTTCTCCACTTTGCTCCTCGTGCACCGCGGAAGCGAGGCCGAGCGCCGCCCGCCAATCGCCCGGTGCCCGTGCGCACCCTTGCCCGCCTCGGCTCGCTCCTAGCTCCTCCGCTTTTCCCTCTACCTCCACGACCAAAGCGGCTGCAATCGCCTCGTAGCAAACCGCCGCCGCGCCGGATTCCGTCGGCCGAAAAACGGTCGACCGTGGTCGCCGCCGCGAGACTCCACCGCCACCGGTCATTCTCCTCTCGATTCGCGGTGAGCAAAGCTCCTCGAGGTTACCTTCTACCTCTGCAAATGAACCTATGGTGCGAGCCGATGGCGCGTGGGCCCTAAACGGCCGGTTCACCACCGCGCTCCGCTGAGCTCCTCGCGGAATCCTCGCTAGCCGCCGCGTCCAAAAGCTGGCCCCTTCTTGTTGCCGCCGGACCTCCAGTCGCCCACACGCAGCGCTGCCGCCCGGACAGTCCACGGGTCGCCCCGCCGTCGCGCCTTGCAAGCCGCCGTTAGGGCTAGGTTCCTCATGCGGGTTTCGGCACCAATCGATGCATCCCGACGAGGACGGGGCCCGGTGCCCCATGGTTCGCCCAGAAAAACCTCCCCCCGGTGAGATCCTGTCACACAGCGCCGCTCTCCTCTCATTTTCTCTCGCCCGGCGAGCGGGCCCCACCTGTCATGCTGTATTTCTTTTTCTATTTTCCTTTTTCCAAAGAATACATTCAAGCTTATAAATTCTATAACTTGGTCATTTTAGCTCCTTTTTGCATGGGACAAATTTTGTCATGCTTGTTATGCTCTGATCTATAGTAGAAAAATATCATATTGCATTTTTGTGATACTTTTTATATATAGTTTTATTTTTGTGCCTTTAATTACAAGAAAATAGATAAATGCATAACTAATTTTTGGTGCAAGATAAAAATATGCTTTCTATATGAAATGTTCATGGTTTTTGGTGTAGAGGGTGAGAAAAATATTAGCCATGCTATGTTCTGTGGAAGAAATGTGATGTCTCATTTATGTGCTATTTAACATGCCACGCTTAGGAAATTCATAGAAAAATAATTATTAAGGGTTTTGCTATGATAATTTTTGTGGATGCCTTTGCTGCTGTTAGGAGCCATAAAATGTTATCATATCTGTTGTTTGACACTTTTCATAATACAAAGTATTTTTTCCCCTTTTGTTTATTGTGCTAGCATGTCATAATTGTGTAGGACAGAATATGCATGTTTTTGCTATGAAATTTTTATGGTAGTGTTGTGATGATAGTATAATGCTCTGGTAAATTTTGTAGATTTTTTCTATGCTGTTTTCATATTTATCATAGTTATGTTGCATATAAAATGCTCGAAAAATGCATGTATATGTTAGGGTTATATTTATTGGATGCTTTACTTTTCGTTCTTATGATATTTAGAGACTGTTAGTCAAGTTAGTTTGCTGGTTTGATGCATTTCCACATGGACCTAATGATTAAATTGTCTTATGAGTCTTTTATGCATCTCTATGTAATGCTTTATTTTGTAGCTATCATTTCATATAATTTAGTTTATCCTTTGTGCATGTCAGTAGGGTTTGTTTGATGCATTTTGACATTGTCTAGTTGCTGATCAAAGTTGGTAATGGTTGCATGAATAGTTTGCTTGATTATAAGTGTCGCATGATGGCTTGTTACCCTCGAAAACAATATCTGCTTACTTGTTTTACATGCCCTAGATGCTAGAATCTGCTGTTGTGAGTTTAATGAAGTTTGTGGGTAATTTGCTAAGCTTTCCAACAAGTATTTGTTTGCTGCATTTGAAGTTATAGAACTCCTGTTATGAGCTTTTAGTGCAGATGTGTCTTGTTGTCATGTATTAGGGTTTTATGTCGATATGCATAGATGATGGGTAGTTGTTTTGGGTGCCTTATGCGGTGCTTAGTTTTCTTTACCCTGGAGGAGATATCGACTTTACTCGTATCATGCATCATAATGCACTCATCTATCCTTCGCATAATTATGCATTATTTGTATTCATCCTCGCATATGCACCATGTCGGGATCGGAGAAGTTAGTTCGAGAAGATCGAGAAGCCGGAGGCCGACCATCAACCTCTAGGAGTGCAGCTAGAAGACCCCACGAGAAGAAGGAGGACAGATCATCGAGTTTCCCTCGAGCATGTCGATCAACTCTAACTTTTCTGAAGGCAAGCCCCGGTGCATGCTGCCCACTCCTATGCTTTCTAACTTAAATTGCCTTGCGTCCTTTAATGATTGCTGCATTAAGTATAGGAAATGGTTGAAACCGTTGATGCACAGATATCCTTGTTGAAGTTGTTATCCTGTCCTAATTTAGAGGTCCAGGTTATATACATGCTCAAGATGATGATTGCGATGCTTGATGATTTCGGTCACTTGTGAGGATGTTGATGATTAGTCACATGGGTGACTAATAAGCCGGGCCTGCCGAGAACAATGATAAGTAAAACATGCTTAGATTGGATGGATCTTTGTGGTCTTCCATCCGATCGATTAAGGACTAATCCTTGTCCGAGGCAAATCGGATGTTGAAAGTACTGTTCACATGGTAGGCTCACGGTCGCGGAGTCACCAAGCCCCCGATGGGAATAGTCGCAAGCCGGCACTTAGTTCTATTTGTGATCGCTCCTCCCGGGTGTGGGTGGTTGAGTTTGTTTGGGCACAGGCAATCCCGAACGATGAGTGTTGCTTCGGATCGGAATCTGGGTGGCCCCGAGTAGGTGGGGGTAGCCGACAGGCCCGCGAATGTTGCACATTCTTGGGGGTTATTAGGTCTACCGTCATGAAGTAGGCCTAGTGTGTGACAGGGTGATCGCCAGCTGGTTTGAAATTCGATTCGAGTCGCCCTCTCTCATGGGTTAGTGAGAACCCGATTTTTGTGTTCACGACAAGTAGTAACAAACTCACATGGTTACTTAATTCATGCAATTTGTTGATATTATTTGATCACAAGTTACTTATCTTTGTTACTTATATTCTCGAAAGCATGTCTTTAATCTTGATTATACAAGACTTATGGTTTATGGTTATATAATTAAATAACCTTTTAACTTGGAAGAACCGAGTAGTATGTGTAGGCGCATTAATCAACTTTATTTACGAAACAAATGTGAGTCACCAGCTTCACATAAAGCCAAGCATACTCCTTGGAGTCTTTTCCTTATTTTCTAGTTTAAGCGGGTAAGTCTTATGAGTACATTCGAGTACTCACGGGTTATTTCCCAATGTTGCAGGTGACTTCATCACATGAGTCCGACCCGATCATGTCATTGCCGTGGTTGAAGAATAATGCCGATGGCACGGGCAGTTCCCATATTTTCCCTGTCTCATGCTTGTTACAAGGTTGACTCGTATTGGCACTACTATTTTCGTAATTGTTTCAAAACTATTTGCTTCCGCTATTTCCGAACTTGGTATTGTAATACTACAATTTATACTCCGATATTTATTCAATCAAATTTGAGTTTGAACACCTGCGGATTTGCACACTGAGCTTCGAAGATCCTTGGTTGTATGTTGATGAGTTTGAAATCACTCTGAGATTTCCGGAATACTGGATTTATATGGACTCAAGTGTAGACTGCGATTGCTTCGGTAATTGCGATTTATACTTGATTTCTTATAAATTGGTCGGCTACAATCACGGTGTAGTACTCGGAAGGTTCCTGACAGTAGGGTGAAGGAGGCACTTGGTTGGTGAGAACTGCAATGGTCCTTCAAAATCATTGATTTGACCCACAATATGGACTTTGCCCTTGTCTTTGTTGAGCTCAAACCACTCCATAAGTTGTTCATCATTTGCAATCTCAATAGAAACATCATCAAGTGCCCGCCACAAAGAAATATATTGCTTTGAACCCCATACAAAGCTTTCGGCAATGAAATTTACTAGCCGCAAAGACGCGCTGAAGTTACGACCATCAATAAGCGTACTCAAGCTTTCCGCCTCCTATATGTCTTAGGACCCCATCGGGCAAACTCCAATGTGCCCGAACCAAAACAACAAGTTTTATTTGATTTTCATTGGTCCTACAAACCATAGCATTTATGTAAGTTTGCCTATACTAATTTCCTAAGTGAACACACACAATCTGCGGCAAGAGGAAGAAGTCTACTTACCCAATCGGCTCCATGTCGCGCAGGTAAGGTACTTTGTCGAATAGGCAATTTGAAGCCTGGGTTCGTCTCCCGCCCCGAGGGTTCGTCTCCCTACGCGAGGGCGCCCACCCGCCCATGCGTGGTCGTGTGCCGCCCCACGCGAGGCCGGCCACCCGCCCACGCAGCGTGGCCGCGTGCCCGCCCCGCGCGTGGACGCCCGCCCACCGCGGCGTGGCCGTGTGCCCGCCCCTTCACCCGCCTCGCCCTTTGCCTACCCCGAGGCGGCCGCCATGAACCCTAGAGGAGCATCTGAAATCTCATGTTTGGTTTTGGAAATTGATGACACCCTAGTTTGCTAATCCTTTGCCCTAAGTGTGCATAAGTGAAAGGATGGTATGATGTCGCAGAGCTACATGATCATAGACATGGACATTGATGATGGACATGATGGATCATCAAGCTCACGTATTGAAAAGTGGAACCCAGAGATCAAGGCAAAGGTATAACTTGATAGGGTTTGCTTTCGGTGATCAAGACACTATAGAGAGTGTGATCACGTTTTGGATAGATAGCCGACTATCAAGAGGAGAATGCCACGGCTAATCTGAATTTAAAGTGCCTCTAGGTTCATGTTGACTTGCATATGCATTTTATTGAATCTAGTGCACTAACTTCGTTCTTGCCAAATCTTTTTGTAAAATGCTAACACTTGAGCTATCGAGATGGTCTTCGATGTGTTGGCAACTTGTGGCAAGTGGCGAAGCTTGGATTGAAGCAAAGGCGACAACGAAGCGACGAAAAACCCGCGGGAACCGGTGGCCGGACGCTGGGCCGGACGCCTGACACCCCGACCGGAGCGTCCGTCGAAAGAGGGTCCCGGTCGATTCCGATGAAGGTGCGGAATCGGGTTTTCGACCGACCGGAGCGTTCGGTCACCCTGCGGGCCGGGCCGGGATTGTCGGTGGTGGGCCCGACCGTTTGTCCGATCTGACCGGACGCTGGACCGGCGCGTCCAGTCACTCTTGACCGGAGCATCCGGTCACCTCGCAGAGAGCGTGTTTTCGACCCCAACGGCTCTATTTTGGAATGGAGGCTATATATATGTGTGTGGCCAGTTACTTGAGCTCTCTCTTGCACATTTGAACACTCTAACACTCTTGTGAGCTGAAGATACTCCCCTCCACTCATCTCTCTTGCCTAACTTTGATTTTTGGTGAGATTGAGTGAGATTCAAGTGTATTTGCTTGTGAGTTGCATCTAGAGGCACTTGTTCTTCGGAGGAGCCACGGGTTTCTTATTACTCTTGGGAATTTGCCCGGTTCCCTAACGGCTTGGAGTTGGTTGAGGTGTTGAGCTCAACCGGAGATTGTTCGAGGCCACACCGGTGGACTTGTGAGGGGTTTGATCCTTCCCCACGGGAGCTTCATGAAAGGAATCATTAGTGGATTGCTCGTGGCTTGTGGATCCCCTCTTGTGAGTGAATCATTGAGCTCCTCCGAGGGATTTGGCACCGGCCATTGCTTGTGAATCATCAAGTGGGTGTATCGCCACAATGAGTACTAGTGTGTCGGCAAGCACGTGAACCTTGGGGATAAATCACTGTGTCATTTGTGTTGAGCTCGTTGGAGATTTCTTATTGATATCGGTGATTGGCTTCATCCACTACTCTACTCCGGTGGTATTGTAATCTAGCCTTTCTTCGCTTTACTTAGCTTGTTTACCTTGTTTAGCTTGTTTAGGTTGCTTAGCTAGTTTAGCTCCTAGTAGTAGAATTAGTTAGCTTATCTTGTTCACCTAGGAGTAACTTAACAACCTAGCCTTGTGTGTGATTAGAGACATTAGAATTGCTAGGTGGCTAGCATAGCTAGAGAGAAGCATCGCTTAAGTTTCTACACCATCTTATTATCTAACCACCTTGGTTCACTACAAGAATTTTGGCTTTTCATGACAAGCCGAAAAGTGTCATGTAAGGTAAGAATTTAGTCATAAAAACTACGTTATGACGAAAAACCCATCGTCATAAGGTGGTCACAAATCGGCCGTCACATTATGTACCTCGCGGTTTTTTTTGTAGGCTGGTCACAAAAAGTCACCGCTTTTGTGACGCAAACCCGATCTTCCGGTCACATATTGTTATCTTTTATGACAGCTACTCTCGTCATACATTAGTTAGTCAACGCGTCATATTATGTGTATCATCACAAATAGTAGGAACCGGGAGGCGTCGAATGGTTTTTTTAGCGAATGTGTGGCGTCAAAAAATGCTATTTCATTCGGTGACTAGAGTGACATCCATTTCATTCAGCTGATTGACGGCGGTGACATCCATCACAAAGCACATAAAAGCATAATACACATATATCAAGCCATCATCCACACGATTGGCATCAAAATTCATAAATCATTCAGAATTCACGGATAGACATCCCAAGTGATAACACAATTCCAGATTGAGATCATGCATATACTGGGCATGTAATTGAGCACGATTGATGTATCCAATCATTTTAGAACTTACATATAAATTTCCAAGGCGGACTACATTTATAGTGCCACTTTGAAAAAATAATAATACTCTAGTAGTCATCCTTGCAAAGCAAAGCAATGGTCTACTATATCCTTCCTCCGGGAATGGTCTTCTTGTACCATAACGAACCGCGCAAAGTAAAATTCCTATATGGTCTTCTAGTAGAAATATGGTTGCATTGTAGATATGTCGAAACCACACTAACAAAGATGGGATCTTTTTCCATAAGATATTTAATTGTTAGAAAGCCGATGTTATTCCATGTTTTAGAATGAACATGTCATTACCTCTGTAGGGACAGTTCCACATCGAAAAGGCATCGCCCAACCCACACCGCAAGAAACGTTCTGAGAGATCACCGGCCGCGATAAGTAACCCGAATTAATCGTATGCGAGCATGGAGTTTCACAAGCAAGTATAAAGTGCCACTTAATTCTGTGGTAATACTTACACCGCCACAAACTGACGGCGGGTTATTGATCCGTTCTCGCGGTGAGCTCTAGCTTCCCAACCTTCTCTTCGACCTCAGCCCCGCCACAAGTACGGTTCTTGCATGCTTTCTTTGGTGCCCTCACTTCACAATCCCCGACCGGTGAAACATCGGTTAAGTGTTTAGGATCCAAACCGGCTTGTATGTCACCTCCTTTTAGCTCTGAACCGGACATACGGGCATTGACAAAGTATAAACTAAAAAAAAACTAACAAGCAATGGAGCAAGTGGCGGCAAGTTTAAAAATCCTCGAGTACATTAAACAACACTAGTTATTCATTCATATAAAAAATAATCAGGTCTCTCCTTTTGGCACAAACAAAAATGAATCTATCAAGGACATACCGCACAAATAAAACCATACTACCATTGTACTTGTATACACAAGTTACGCTAAAAAAATTGAGCGCTGTTACATAGCTTAATTAACTAGGATCTTGGAATCTCCCGGCTCCTTCCGATTCATGTTTTATTGAGGACATATGTGGAAGCGTGTGCACTCACTAAAATAATCTAACATTACCGCTCTCCATGCCGATGAATATATCTGTAAACGCCGTTGATCATCACGCGATGTAACATAATCTATTCTAATCAATCCAAAACTAAAACAATAGAAAATAGCACCGCCGAGAAAGTGAAGATATTTGCTCAACCATACCAGTCCATCCCAGGAAGTAAAAAATCTAGGAACAAGAGTCGCACTCGGCGGGGATCGAATCCCGCCCGGAGAGCGAGTCGGGCTCGTTTCGGCCGACGGGGGACGGCGCCGCGCAGCCTAAGCTCACGCGCGGGACGCGTAGCACGGGGAGGTTGTTGTTGGCCTTCACGCGGCAAACCCGACGATGGAGCGGGCCCCCTCGGAGAGCGTCGCGGTGGCGGCGAAGGTGCGCCATCGCGTCCTCCACCCGCACTCCCTCGCGGTCTGGTAGCCGTCGGTGCCGCTACTGAAGCGGGCACCGGGCGACCTCGCGTGGCGAATGGGTGCGGGAGGAGGGTGCCCCGCCCCGACTTTGTCAAACCCCGCCGGTGTCGATGTGCGCGGGCAGGCGGCGCTCCGGCGCGGCGGAGTTTCGACGGCGACCACCACAGCGGGGACGGCGCATGCAAGGCGCGCAGCGTAGAAGTGGTGGTACATGAGCATGGACGGGTGGGAGATGCGTAAGACGCCGCCGTGGAGCTGCAGGATGACGGGCAGGGGTGGTGCGTTGAGGGAGATTGGGGATTTTTCCCCTTGCCGACCGGGCAAGAGGAGGCAAGAGGATAAGGTCACGGGGTTGGTTTTGGATAGCTTGAGCGGGAGGCGGACCGGAGCGCGGGACGGTGCGGGTGTGGCGGCGAAATTTTTCTTCGTTCGGTTCCGGTGAAATTTTTGGGGTCGCGCAAGTATATTTTAGAATCCGCGCTCGGAAGTGGTCCAAGTTGGATCAATATATGGACGCCTGATGTCAATGGAGACCGTAGTTTGGGTCATCGTGGTATTGGCCCGAGTTAGTTTTTTTACTTTTTCTATTTTAGAATAGATAAATTGTATAAATATATTGACTACAAAATGAATTTAAATGGGAAAGTCAACACCATAAATTGGTAGGGTACGATTTTAGAAAATTTTAGAGAAAAAAAATCATCAAATTCGGAGTTCGTACGAGGGAGAAAAGACTAGTTACAAGTTTTGACTAATGATTAAAACGAAAAATCGTTCTTGTTCGTCACATGTTCATGATGAACAAGCGATTTCTTTTTTTTCGGTTAAAACTTGTAACTAGTCGTTCTCCCTCATACGAACTCCAAATGAGGTGATTCTTTTTCCTAAAATTTTCTAAAAAATCTTTACATCACGTTATGGTGTTGGATTCAATCACCTCTCCATGTGCCAAAATTTGAGCAATTGAAGTTTTTGAATTCAAACTTTGACTCGGTCAAAACTTCGAGTCAAAGCGGAACACGAAATGAACTCGGTTGAAAATCTTTTGAACACAAAAGTTTCATAACTCATTGAGACCAATAGAGAGTTTATGTAGGTCAAATTTCCATACGAGGAAGTGGTAATAACATGTAGTTCAAATATAACAAGTCTCTCACGTAGTTCGAAACTATGTGAGAGACTGAGATATGTTTGAACTACATAACACTCAACTTTGTCGAAATGACTTGAAATTTTTTCTGGCGAGTCATTTATAGCCAAAATATGGTCCCACACACAAGAACTTACATTTTTTGGACAATTATTTTTATTATTATAATTTTTTTTCCGTGCTAGGTGAGACAAAATTTGGTGAATTATACATTGAAAACACTAGAACTATGCAGCGACCTCCACATGTATTTGTTTCCTAGGGCATAAGCTACCTTGTGGCAAAGTTTGGCGCCATTACGGATCTTTTCGAGGGGTGGACCTAGTTCAGCGCATAATTACAGAAGCAGTCGCGGAAACTACAATTAAGGCGAAAAAAAAGTATCAAGCGATTTCTAAAAAAATCTCAAACTTGGTGGTTGCTTCACAAAAGGCATTTGGAAGTCCGAGAAAAGTTTAAGACCAATACCATACTTGGACCGCATAATCCCTAAGAACCCTAGTGCATAGACATGGTTCGATGAAAGGCTCCAAGTATTGTATTGCTCTCAAACTTTTCTCGGGGCTTTCGAATGCCTTTTGTCAAGCAACCACCAAGTTTGAGATTTTTTAGAAATCGTTTGATACTTTTTTCGCTTTTAATTGAATTCCGCGAAAACCGAGTAATTATGCGTTGAACTAGGTCCACCCCCGAAAAAGATCCGTAATAGCGCCAAACTTTGCCACAATGTAGCTTTATGCCCTAGGAAACAAATACATGTGGAGGTCGCTGCATAGTTCTAGTGTTTTCAATGTATAATTCACCAAATTTTGTCTCACCTAGCACGGAAAAATTATAATAATAAAACATAATTGTCCTAAAAATGTAAGTTCTTGTGTGGGACCATATTTTTGGCTATAAATAACTGCCAGAAAAAAATCTCAAGCCATTTTGTTAAAGTTGAGTGCTATAAAGTTCAAATATAACTCAGTCTCTCACATAGTTTCGGGAACTACGCGGAGAGACTTGTTATATTTGAACTACATGTTATTACCACTTCGTCATATGGAAATTTGACCTACATAAACTTTGTTGGTCTCGATGAGTTATGAAACTTTCGTGTTCAAAAGATTTTCGACCGAAGTTCATTTCATGTTCCGTTTGACCGAAGTTTTGACCGAAGTCAAAAGTTTGAATTCAAAACTTGAATTGCTCAAATTTTGGCGCATGAAGAGATGACTGAATCCAACACCATAACGGATGCGTAATGATTTTTAGAAAATTTAAGGAAAAAAAGAATCACCTCATTTGGAGTTCATATGAGGGAGAACGACTAGTTACAAGTTTTAATCCAGGAAAAAAAGAGAAATCGGTCCTTCATCAAGAACATGCGACAAATATGGTCCTAAGGATTTCAATATTTTTTAGATGACATAGCAAAAATATTTGGATCAAGATCTTGGAAGAATGTTTGAAAAAAAAAAGGAAGAAAAAGGAAATGCATGCAACATATATATACGTGTATGTATATAACACTCATGCTCACGTACACAACTTAGCTAGCTTGCTAGCTAGCTTCGTGTTCGACAGTTGGAGGGAGTGGCTTCGTTGTGTTTCAATTTTAAATGGACCGGCCGTCGACTCCTTACTCTGCGCTCGGTTTGGGCAGTGCGAGATAGTTTTTCGCCGCTTGGTCCTGGCGCTTGTGGACCCCGCTGGCAGGCCGTGCTTGCGTGGGCTTCGGCCCGGTTCGACTTGTGTTGCTTGTTGGCGGCGCCGCTCGGGTCTGCTTGGTTGGCCCAAGGCCGCTCAATGACTTGTTGCTGCTGGTTTCAAATATGACATTGGGGACCGTCATGTTAGAATTAACAAACAGTGGACGCCCGAAAAACAGGTCACAAAAAACACTTCATATTGTCACAAAAACATAACCGTCGGTTGGCGCTCATGGCGGATATTTTGTGACGACGCTCGGCATCTTTATGTGACCAAAAAACGCAAATCGTCATAAATAGTTGAAGGGCTCATGAATTTGTGGCGACACCGATTTTATCGTCATAGTATGTTACAATATATGACGATATTTGCGGTGGTCATAAGGATTTTTTTGTCATAAAATGTCACATTTCTTGTAGTGCTTAAGTGTTGTTGTAGAAATTTTTATAGGATATTCACCCCCTCTAGCCATTAGGACCTTTTAAGTGGTATCGGAGCCGAGGCACCATTTTTTGAGAGGCTTAACAACCTACGGTGATAAAATGCCGTTTAGTTTGCATATCAACAACACCAAGAAGGCACTTCCTTTCGATGGTACCAATTTTGCCTATTGGAAGGTGAAGATGGCCACACACCTCAAGTCAATCAATAGAGAAGAGTGGAAGGTCACCGAGAACAAGTTTGAGGTGGCTAATCAAGAGGCACCAACACCGGTTGAAGAGAAGAAGCTTCAAGCAAATGATATTGTCGTGCGCTCCTTCCATGAAGCTTTCAATGACAAGGTGTTTGAGCAAGTCAAGTCGACTCTTGAGATTGCACATGATATTTGGAAGAAGTCGAAGAAGCTTATGAGGGCACCGAGGGAGTTAAGGCGCCAAGGCCTACATCAAGCTTAAGCAATTCAATAGCTTCAAGATGGAAGATGATAAGAGCGTGCGGAAATGTTTCACCGCATGCAAGTGTTGGTGAATGATCTCAATGCTCTTGGGGAAGAGATCAAGGACAAGACCTTCAACATAAAGTTCTTGAGATGTTTACCGGAGATGTTTGGCATGTTGATCACCGTCCTCATTAAGACCAACTTGAAGGACTTGACACCAAATCAATTGCTTAATGAGGTGATGACTGATGACTCATATAGAGATGATAAGAAGAAACTTGAGTTGGTCAACAAGGGCAAGAAGAAGGACAAGGATGATGATGACAAGAAAGATGAGAAGAAGAGCTTAGCACTCAAGGCAAGCTCATCATCCAAGGGCAAGTCCAAGAAGAAGGAAAAGTCAAGTGATGAAGAGGATGGTTCCTCTAGTGGTGGTAGTGAAGTGGATGAGCAAATGGCTCTCTTTGTGAAGAAATTGGGAAAATTCATAAAGAAGAAGGGTTACATTTCAAAGAAGAAGAAACATTCATCCAAGAAGCATGATGGCAACATGAAGTGTTTTAGATGCCATGACACCGAGCATCTTGTTGCCAAGTGTCCTTATGATAGTGATGATGAAGATGCTATCACCAAGGCAAGGAAGAAGAACAAGAAGAAAAATGAGAAGGATGGGACTTCTCATAAGAAGAAGAAGAAGAATGAATCTCATGTTGCTACATGGGATAGTGATGCTTCATCCTCATCAAGTGATGAAGAAGATGACAAGAAGAGCAAGAAGAAGGGGCATGCTTGTATGGCTATACAAGAGAAGATTTCTTTATTTGACACACCTTCTTCATGCTTCATGGCTAAGGCCTCTAAGGTACAATCTATCACCAAGGATGATGATGTTAGTGATAGTGATAGTGATGATGAGGAACCAACTCACACCGTGGAGGAATTGCATATCATGTTTGAGGATTATTGCTCTATGTTTAAGAAAAGTAGAAAGGAATGCAAGGGCTTGATTAAGGAGAGAAACAACCTTAAGCAAGAACTTGATGAGCTTTGGACATCTTATGAGAGTCTAAAGGTAGACCATAAGAAGCTTGAGAAGTCTCACTCCAAGCTTGAAAAAGCTCATTCCTCTCTAATTAAAGAGAAAGAAAGCATGAGCTTGCATGAGGATAAGGTTGATACTTGTGATGCTAGCATATCATGTGACTTACTTGTTGATCCTTTGCCTATCCCCACGTGTGTTGCCTCCACTAGCACTACCACTAGCACATCTACTTCTAGTGATGTAACTTGTGATGCCATGCTTTTAATTGAAAATGCTAATCTAAAGAATGAAGTGAAAAAGCTCAATCACACCTTAGCTAAGGCTTATGGTGGTGAGGACTGCTTGCTTATGTGCTTGGGTAGCCAAAGAGCATCTCTCTATAAAGAGGGATTGGGCTATATCTCCAAGAAAGACAAGGCCGCCTTTGTTACTCACAAGACATGTTTTGTGAAGAACAATGGTAGTTATTACAAAGCTTACAAGCAAGTTGGTCATGTGGAGCAAAAGTGCATGAACAAAACTAAACCCACCTCTCTTAAGTTTGATAATTCTTATATACTTGTTAAGAGGAGTGATAGTGTTCATGCTAAGTTCATTGGTGCACCATGGATGGACTCAAAGAAGAAAAGCCATTTAGGTACCAAAGAGCTTGGTTACTAACCTTGAAGGACCCAAGCAAGTTTAGGTACCTAAGAAGAATTGATCTCTCATTCATAGGTTAATTATAGAGCCGGAGGAGAGCATTGGATACTTGATAGTGGGTGCACTCAACACATGACCGGGGATTCTCATATGTTCAAGTCTATTAGCACAAAGGGCATTGATGAGTTTAACTCTATCACTTTCGGCAATGACAAGAAAGGCAAGGTCAAGGGTCTTGGAAAGATTGCAATCACATAAGAAAAGAACATATCGAGAAGTGTTGCTAGTTGACAATCTCAACTACAACCTCTTGTCGGTCTCTCAACTTTGTGATCTTGGCTATAAATACATATTCACTAGTCAAGAAGTTGAAGTGGTTAGTATTGATGGAACAAACTTGATCTTCAAGGGATTTAGATATGGTGATCTCTATTTAGTGGACTTCAAGTCAAGAGAAGCCAAATCGACAACTTGCTTACTCTCAAAGGCTAGCATGGGTTGGTTGTGGCATAGAAGGTTTGGTCATGTTGGGATGAAGCAATTGAACAAGTTAGTGAAGAATGACTTGGTTAGAGGCTTGAAGGATATCACTTTTGAGAAGGACAAACCTTGTAGCTCATGTCAAGCTGGCAAACAACATGGCAATGCACATCCAACGAAGAGCACAATGAGTATAAGCAAAGTATTTGAGTTGTTGCATATGGACTTGTTTGGGCCAACAACATATACTAGCATTGGTGGCAACAAGTATGGTTTTGTCATTGTGGATGACTACACTAGATACACATGGGTGTTCTTTCTTTATGACAAGAGTGATGTGTTTGAGCTATTCAAATCCTTTGTCAAGAGATGCCAAAATGAGTTTGAAACATCCATCAAGAAGATTAGAAGTGACAATGGGAGTGAATTCAAGAACACAAGAATTGATGAATTGTGTGATGATCTAGAATTTGACATCAATTTTCACCAACTTACACTCCTCAATCCAATGGTGTAGTTGAGAGGAAGAATAGAACCTTAATTGAAATGGTAAGATCAATGCTTAGTGAGTACAATGTTAGTCATTCTTTTTTGGGCGAAGCAATCAACACGGCTTGTTATTGTAGCAACCGCCTCTATTGCCATAGAATGCTTGGGAAGACACCATATGAATTGTTGAATGGAAGGAAGCCCAACATTGATTACTTTCGGATCTTTGGTTGCAAATGTTACATTCTCAAGAAAGGCATAAGATTGGACAAATTCGACAAGAAATGTGATGAAGGTTTCTTAGTTGGTTATTCAACCACAAGCAAGGCATATAGAGTTTGGAACTTGGGTAGTGGTCAACTTGAAGAGGTTCATCATATTGAATTTGATGAAACCCAAGGCTCACAATGTGAAATTGAAAATCATGATGATGTGAGAGGTTCCAACTTGAAAAATGCTATGAGGAACATGGACATTGGGGACATTCGGCCAAGACAAGTTGATGATGATGATGTTGCTCCATTGCCCAACACCACAGTAGATATTGGTACTAATGAAGCAAGTACTAGTGGTTCTCATGATGAAAATCAACAAACTAGTACACCATCTCATCCTAGTCATCAAGTGCAAGTGATGCAACCTTCTACCATAGCAAGAGATCATCCACTAGATCAAATTATTGGTGACATCAATAGTGGAGTAATAACTAGAGGAAGATTGGCTTTATTTTGTGCACACCATACCTTTGTGTCTTAAGAAGAACCAAAGAACATTGAGAAGGTATTGAAAAAGAAAGATTGGATCAATGCTATGCATGAAGAATTGAACAACTTCAAGAGGAATGAAGTGTGGGAACTAGTGGAGAGGCTAAAGGACTATAATGTGATTGGAACCAAATGGGTCTTCAAGATGGAATTGTTGTTAGAAACAAAGCAAGACTTGTAGCTCAAGGTTATACTCAAGTTGAGGGTCTTGACTTTGGAGAAACATATGCTCCGGTTGCTATATTGGAGGCAATTAGGATCTTGCTAGCCTATGCATGTGCTCATGATATCAAGTTATATCAAATGGATGTGAAGAGTGCATTCTTAAATGGTTTCATAAATGAGTTGGTCTATGTTGAGCAACCTCCCGGTTTTGAAGATGAAAAGAAGCCCAACCATGTGTACAAGTTAAAGAAGGCATTGTATGACTTAAAACAAGCACCTAGAGTACGGTATGAGAGATTGAGAGACTTTCTCCTCTCTAAAGGGTTCAAGATGGGAAAGGTTGACACCACTCTCTTCACCAAGAAGATTGAAGATGACTTGTTTGTGTTGCAAATCTATGTTGATGACATCATATTTGGCTCAACCAATTAAGAGTTTTGTGAAGAGTTTGCAAAGGTGATGGCAAAAGAGTTTGAAATGTCTATGCTTGGAGAACTCATATACTTCCTTGGACTTCAAGTTAAACAAATGAAGAATGGCACATTTGTTAGTTGTTGATATTTCTAACACGATCCTTATTAGGAAGGCGAGAGAAATATATATGGGATATCTATCTAATCATGTTAGCTTGGATATGGGATTAACCTCATGATCCAATAAAGCGAAGTTAGACGGTGTTAGTAGTGGGATGTATCTTAGCCATATTATCCATAGTGGAATTAATCTCACCAGGATATGAACTCAAGGTATACCATTCATTTCTAGGCATTACCTATACACTAGTCTGTCACCCTAGCAATAACGCTCAAAGAAATGCGGGGCATGGTATTTATAGATTGGCCTTGATAAAAGATTGAACATGATATCGCGCAGCGCACGAGATAGAAATACCAATTGTAGCACTTCACCGGGAGTAATCCGGTATCGTATTTATATTTTACCACGGGAAGGGAGTCTATGGAAAGGTAGAGAGATAAAAACTATCTAATGATTTATATTATGATTTATTTATGAGATCATTCACTTTACAATATTATAATGCAGAGTAGCCATGAGCATCAAACATAACTCAACAGGATAAGTCCAAGATAAAGATAAATATAATAATGATAAATGTCCAAATCTAGGATTAGCCTATGCCACTAATATCATACAAGCGATTAACATGTTATAAATTAGACTAGAATGAATATTCCTAAGATACTCTTAATTAATATACATCTATGAATACTACAATTAGTGCAATACATCTAGCTATCATGGCAAAATTAGATTACTTCTATACATGGCAAGCATCACCAATGACAAGCAAGGACTAAACTTGTTCATCATCGTAATTAAAAGCTCGACGTGTCCTACATTCGGAGGGTGGACTCCAAAGGACTCAACAGGGGCTGTCACCCCGCGATCTACCACACGACCCGAGAATGTAGGGTGCAATTGCAGATAAACATTGTATAAACACCACGTTTACACATTGCTTATCACCCAAATAGTGATCATCTATATGAGTGCTATACAATTCCATGCATAAAATATAAAGCAATCTTACTAAACTAAATATATAATCATAGCAAGCATAAACAAGAATATAATAATTATAAAGATCAAAGCCATAACAATTGTATTCTAAATATAAGTGAACTTACAGATTGAATACAAGAGAGAAGTCTCAAGAACGATCCTTGCTACTTCTTGACTATCGGGAACTCAAGATGAACTTGATCTTCAACTAGAACTAGTTATGTAGCTAATCTACTTCTAGTATGAACTAGAGCTTAGGTCTAGACTTGTTTGGACTTGGATGAATATGATTGATAATGAAATTGATATCGGCCTCGTGGTCACCGGTCTTCTTATATAGTACTTGGCGATGAACATCAACCCTTGGATCAAACCGACCTTCAACAACGGTGTAGATACAACCTCAAGGTCGGTGGTAAACCGACATAAAAATGTGAGGGTCGACGGGGTGACCCCACCTGGCGGCCGGCCTATTTTTAAGCGGCGGCCGCCAGTGAGTGGCAATCCACCTCGCCTTCCGTCTTTTTACGGTGTGTCCTCGGGTATCTTCTAGAATGTTTTAGTCCACTTTTCGGGTTGAGTTGCTTCACGGATAAGTTTGGTCTTTATTTGTCTTGTAATTGTCTTGTATATTCTCGGGAACCTTCTTCATTATTTTCTGCATTTTCCTATCAAATCCCTCGAAAGTCACGAATCAACAAAACTCGTGGAATTATGTTAGTTAGACCCCTAGACTTATGTTTAGTCTTTGACTTTAGCCCTTAATTCATGTTAAATAACTTAAAATTTTATGGTATAACAAGTGTCAACATTAGTCAAGGCAAGTACACCAAGGACATGATCAAGAAGTTTGACCTAGAAGATGCAAAAACTATGTCAACCCCAATGGCTACTAATGGAAGCCTAGACCTTGATGCAAGTGGCAACATGGTTGATCAAAAGCAATATCGGTCTATGATTGGAAGCTTACTCTATGTCATCGCTTCTAGACCGGATGTGGCTTTTAGTGTGGGCATGTGTGCAAGATATAAATCCGATCCTAGAGAGAGTCACCTCAAGGCATGCAAGAGAATTTTGAGGTACTTGAAGGGCACACAAAATTTTGGACTTTGGTATTCAAAGGGATCTAAATTTGAGCTTATTGGATATTCGAATTTCGATTATGGAGGATGTAAAATCAATAGAATGAGCACAAGTGGCACATGTCAATTCCTTAGAAGATCACTTGTTTTATGGTCTTCAAAGAAGCAAAAATAGTGTTGCTCTCTCTACGCTGAAGCAGAATATATTAGTGCGGAAAGTTGTTGCACTCAATTGCTTTGGATGAGGTCTACTTTGAAGGACTTTGGATTCAAATTTGACAAGGTTCTGTTATTTTGTGACAATGAAAGTGCAATCAAGATGACACAAAATCCGATTCAACATCCTAGAACAAAAGCACATTGACATAAGACATCACTTCATTAGAGATCATCAACAAAAGTGTGATATTTGCATCAAGGGAATTGGCACCGAAGATCAATTGGCCGACATACTCACCAAGCCACTTGATGAGAAGAGGTTTTGCATGCTAAAGGGAGAATTGAACATTATTGACTTCTCTAACTTGAGTTGATGCACCCCACATATATGACATGCCTCTCCTTCGATAAAGCAAGGTAAAAGTTGTTTGACATGGCATTCATACTATGCTAAGGACATGTTTAGTGCATCTAGCCATAACTCATACTATAGGCTCATTCATGGAAAATCAAATGATTTCAATGTATGTATGGCACCACTATTGCTTTCTATGTTTATATGATCTAGTGGTGGCATATGACATGTTTGTGGTCTTGCAATACTAGTGTTGAATCTAGAAAATGAGCTCATGATTGTGTAATTTAACATGGTCAAGATAACCCTTATTGATATGAGGTGTGAAGAAGCTTGTCCTTGGTTCAAACCTAATTACATGATAAGGCAAGTGTTCTAGATTGAACCACTTTGGACCATATTTGATTGACTTGATTTCTCTCTATTTACACCTTTTTGGTGATTGTTGACAAAGGGGGAGAAATAAGTCACAAAGATAATTGGTAAGGGATCATTTTTTTATCACACAAATAGGAGAGCAAGCTCATAGACTATTTGTGCATTTGTATGTGCATGATCATGATGAAATGTTGCATAGCAATCTTTAAATTCAATATACATGGTTGCTTGGTGCATGCTAGAAATTTAGACTTGAATGGTGAAATGATCTACTAGCATGCATAGGATGTATCTAGACATTGCTCACATTTATGCCTATAATGTTGATCTCACGGGGTATGTTGAGTTTTGATGAATGTCTAGTTACATTGGTGTTAAGGATGGTATACATCGACACTCCGATTGGTATCACGCTTCAAAGGTCCATTCTATATACCTTAGCACCTCTTTGGTAATATTATCTCTCCCAAAACTTCTATCCATACATATGTGTAAAAATTTGATCCAAACACAAGGAAGCACATATGTAGGGGAGCTACTATTACCAAAACCGAACCTTGAAATGTTTGTCCAACTTTGCTTCATGATCAAAATGCTTTGGACAAGCAATTCAAGTTTAAATTGAACTTATTTCATATCTTTGTGATGGGTTGTCATCAACTACCAAAAAGGGGGAGATTGAAATCTCATGTTTAGTTTTAGAAATTGATGACACCCTAGTTTGCTAATCCTTTGCCGTAAGTGTGCTTAAGTGAAAGGATGGCATGATGTCGTGAGCTACATGATCATGGACATGGACGTTGATGATGGACATGATGGATCATCGAGCTTACGTATTGAAATGCGTAACCCGAATATCAAGGCAAAGGTATAACTTGATAGGGTTTGCTTTCGGTGATCAAGACACTATAGAGAGTGTGATCACGTTTTGGATAGATAGCCCGACTATCAAGAGGGGAATGCCACGGCTAATCCGGATTTGAAGTGCCCCTAGGTTCATGTTGACTTCGCATATGCATTTAGAATCGGTGCACTAACCGTTCTTGCCAAATCTTTTGCAAAATGCTAACACTTGAGCTATCGAGATGGTCTTCGACGTGTTGGCAACTTGTGGTAAGTGGCGAAGCTTGGATTAAAGCAAAGGCGACAACAAACGACGAACCGCAAGAACCAAACCGACCGGATTATTTGGGCGGACGCCGGATACCCCGACCGAGCATCCCGGTCGGAAGGGTTTTCGACCGACCGGAAAGGCGTCCGGCCACCCCCGACGGACTGGTTGGGGATTGTCACTGGTGGGCCCGGCCGTTTGTCCGTCGGACGTTGGGACGTTGGACCGCGTCCGGTCACTCTTGACCGGAGCGCCCCGGTCACCTCGCAGAGCTTGTTTTCGACCCCAACGGCTCTATTTTGGAATGGAGGCTATATATATGTGTGTGGCCGGTTACTTGAGCTCTCTCTTGCACATTTGAACACTCTAACACTCTTATGAGCTGAAGATACTCCCCTTCACTCATCTCTCTTGCCTAACTTCGATTTTTGGTGAGATTGAGTGAGATTCAAGTGCATTTGCTTATGAGTTGCATCTAGAGGCACTTGTTCTTCGGAGGAGCCGTGGGTTTCTTGTTACTCTTGGGAATTTGCCCCGGTTCCCTAGCGGCTTGGAGTTGGTTGAGGTGTTGAGCTCGACCAGGAGATTGTTTGAGGCCACACCGGTGGACTTGTGAGGGGGTTTGATCCTTCCCGCGGGAGCTTCGCGAAAGGAATCATTAGTGGATTGCTCATGGTTTATGGATCCCCTCTTGTGAGTGATTCATTGAGCTCCCTCCGAGGAATTTGGCACCAGCCATTAAGCTTGTGAATCATCAAGTGGGTGTATCGCCACAACGAGGACTAGCGTGCCGGCAAGCACGTGAACCTCGGGGATAAATCACCGTGTCATTTGTGTTGAGCTCGTTGGAGATTTCTTATTGATATCGGTGATTGGCTTCATCCACTACTCTACTCCGGTGGTATTGTTAATATTAATCAATATAAACTTAGTCAAACTTTTTGCATATTTGACCGGCACAATTCTCATAATTATGTTTTTTTAAGAGTAAAGTGCATGTCGGGTCCTCAAACTATTGAGGCAATCCCATCCGGGTCCTCAAACTAAAAAAACAACTATCTGGGTCCCGGATCTATTGTTCCCGCACACCCACGGTCCAAAACCCGCCATGTCAACACTAGGATCCGACGTGGCCATGCCATAGTGGCACCTGGACGCTGGGCCCATGCCAACTTCACAGAAAACCCCCTGCACATTTTCCCTTTCTCATTCTCAAGTCCATCCTGCCACCAACGGAGGCAGGTCAGAGCGTCATGCATTCTCCTCGATCGGTGCTGCCGAGCCCGACGCCCAGAACAGGAATGACGCACAAGACAGGCCCTTCGTTGTTTACCAGGTATGGCTTCCGGCTACCCGGGCGGCGTGGAGTAGAGTCTTAGACGGCTCCTGCGCTATGGGCATGTAGCAGGATCCTCGGCAACTGCTGCACTCCGGCGTGCAGAGGAAGCCGAGCATGACGCACCACGGAGCACGATCTCACCCATTGTGGACTTGTCACGGGGGGCACACTGCGGCCGGTCTCGCCGTCGACGATTTCATGCACCACGGCCTGGTACGTGTATATGTACATGATATGTATCGATCTACTCCAGCCATCATCGCTACCATCCTTTTTTTATGATACATGATATCGATTTGGTGAATGGAAGGTGCAGTCAATGTATCCCAGACTTCTTAGTATATATATTTTCTCTAAAAACTTCTCAGTATATATTTTATTGCATCGCTCCCGTTCCAGGGCATCGGGCTCGGCAGTGCCGAGGTCCGTGATGGAGTCCCCGGCGGCGGGCGTCGACCAGCCGCTGAGCACCAACCTGGCTGCGGAGCTGGGCACCGCCATGGGCGTGCCGCAGATAGTGCCCATGCAGGACAACTCGACGCAGCTCAGCGGCACGGTGGAAAAAATGGACTTGAGAATGATTAAGAGAAAATGGGCAGGGGTTTTCTGAGAAGTTGGCATGGGCCCAGCATTTAGGTGTCACAGTGGCATGGCCACGTAGATACTAATGTTGACATGGCGGGTTTTGGACTGATGGTATGCGGTAACAATAGATCAGAGACACAGATCGTCGCTTTATTAGTTTGAGGACCCAGATGGGATCGCCTCAATAGTTTGAGGACCTGACATGCACTTTTACTCTTTTTTTTAACGGATGGAGTATTTTACAGAATTTATTTATATCATATAAATAAAAGAATCTCTAAAGGTCGTTTTTCCTCTACCAAAACTGGGCCCAGCAGTGAGTCACAAACGCACTCCTCCAGCGGTCTCCCTTCACCAACTAACTGTCCATGTGGCCGGCCGGCGAGGCAGGGGAGAAGAACCAACTGCTGGCGTGATGGCACCCCAGATCACCATCATCGTCTTCCTGTTGGTCCACTCTGCCGTCTCCTCATCGCTGGCGTGATGGCACCCCAGATCACCATCATCGTCTTCCTGTTGGTCGTCTCTGCCGTCTCCTCATCTTCCTCGGCACCAGAACTGGAGGACGGCATCCGGGTCGTCTTCGCCGAGAGAGTGGTACGTTTAATTTCTCTTCGCTCTCGCTCTTGTCTGTGAATTATTTTCTTGATCTTTCCTTGCTCAGATCCAGCCGGCTGCTGGTTGCTTTGTGCAGGACCCTTTTATTTATCAGATTATTTACTAAGAAAATGTAAATTCTTCTGTTGTGCAAGATGAAAAATGATTACTAGCATTCGATTTCCAATTTATCTGTGGTTTCACTTACCAATAGAATTTATCTGACAAGAAGCTAGCACTATTTAGTTTTGGGTGGTCGATTGCTGCTTTCGACAGACAAATCGAGCCCTACTTGGATTTCATACACCTCTCCCTCTCAAGGCACCACAACAACAAATTTGACAGCTTCAACTATATTGCTTTACAGATCCACCTCACTGGTCCCATTGCCAGAGTGATCCTAACCTTGGAGGTCGTGAACGCTGCCACCGCCGCCTCTCATGCACCTGAAGTTCATCTCGCGTTCAAGCCCTGGGAGGTTGAACATCTCGCGATCGTCAAGGCCACAAGAGTGGAGGGAAGGGATAGCAAGAAATCATACGAACCCCTCCGTGTCCAAGCTTCCAAGAAACCTGGCGGTCCCTTTCGCCTCTACTCTGTTGTGCTCACCACTCATCTGAAACCAGGCGAGACAACCATTCTGCAAGTGGTGTACGTGCTGACAGATGTTCTGGACCCGTATCCTGCAAAGGCTGTCAGTCCGTTAGCGTCTCAGCTGGTTTACTACTTTGACAGTGCGGTGCTTATCTCACCCTACCATGTCGTAGAGCAGGTCACCTACATCTGGATGCCAAGCGATATGCTTGAGAGCAACACTGTGGTGGATCCTACGAGCAGTGCTGGTGCTGAAGTGAAATACGGGCCATATTACAACCAGATGCCCCTCACATTTTTGCCCATCAATTTGCACTACTTGAACCATCCGTTTCTTGTTTTTGACAAGCTTGAACCCACGGTGGATGTTCCTCGCTGGGGAATCGTAAAAGTCACCGATCAGTATAGAATGAGACATGATTATGCTTGGTACAAACGAATCTTTTCAAGGTTAGCTGCAATCCTCTCTTCACAGTTTAATTGTCAGGGTCTAGAAATGCACTTGGCACCAAAAATCCTTTCCGCCTTGTTTGGATGCAAGAGTATTCATCTCAATCCATTTGTATTGGAGTGGAACTTAGTTTAATTACCCTCCAATCCACTCCAACAGAAATGAATTGAGATGAAAACTCTTGCATCCAAACAAGGCATTCAAGGTTAGCTGCAATCCTCTCTTCAGCTTAATTGTCAGGGTCTAAAAATACACTTGGCACCAAACAAATGCAACCGCAAAATCTTTGCTTCTGGGTATATATGTAGCATATGTCATGTTGAAGTATCATATATATAGGTCAAGTTTCTATCTATGGATGCCAGGATCCTTTCATGCATTATATTCGAAGAATGCACGAATTGAATCACTCGCTCATTCAGAACGTTCTTGCTAGGCCTGAGTGTGATTGGCCAACCACCCATACATTGCTGTCATCAAACAAGGATCTGCTTTATTTTCAATTGAAGCAAGGGCCAATATATGGTTGGCATTGCACGTTCACTGTTGGCTATGGTTTGCCATTGGAGGATTTTCTCTTTCAGTCAGAAGATGGCCGGCGCTACATCAACCTTACTTTTGGAGTATCTCTGCTCGATAATGTGGTTAATGATTTTACTACTACGGTAAGTGTGGCATCATCCTATTTAACTATTTGAAGCATCATGTTGGGGAGTGTCATCTCATCCAAATTTGATATGAGTTTCAGAAAGTGTGGCATCATCCTTCAATTCACCTCCCCTCAGTCTAGTTAAATTTTTATTTATTTTCTCTGTGTGGACTGCCATCATGTTCCTTAGGCAGTGGAGCTCTTTTACCTGCGAGTTAAACATCAAATGAAATTCTTGAGAAAATAGACCAGATTGCTGCTTGTTGGCAGGCGTTTTCTTGGGTATTCACATGTAGCAGAATCTCTCTAACCTTTTTAATGTCACAGATAGTGCTTCCTGAAGGATCAAAAAAATCCAGAGCCTATTGTTCCTTTTCCGATGGATGTAATCTCATATTTCTTTCCTAACATTGACTCAACAATAATACAATAGGAGTTATTATGACGAACTCAAAGTGTCCACAAGATAGAATATTCTATGGCGAACCACAATGGAATCATCTATGTTTGCTTTCATGGCTTTGTTTGTATCATGACTCATAAGGTGTGCATATTTGTGTACACGAAACAATTTTGTTTTTTCTGAAGAAATGAATTACTTTTGGTATGCAGGCTATCTCTAGGAGAACATATTGGCAAGCGGTTTTGGGCATTCTTGCAGCGTGATGATACAATGGCCCGACTGGCGGGTCGAGCAATCGAGGTTATTGTTTTGGACATTTTTTCTTAGAACAGATGGAGTAGTAATAATAGACATAGACTCTTGCTTGTGATTAATTTAATTTACTGTAGTACCCATTCCCTTCTCAGCTAATTAGTTGGAAACATGGTAAGAACTTGGCTGTGTGCGGTCGCAGAGGCCAAAAATATTTTTCATTTCTAAAAAAAAAAACTGTGATTATGATGTTTGCCGCAGAAGGAGACGAGTTATTCCTTTGTTGCTAGAAGGTGGACTGTGGTGCTAAACAAGAAAAAATGAGTAGCAGAGCACAATGTTCCGCTCCAGGTACGTCTCTAGTTACTACTACTATATATCTGAAGCCTTTTATTTTAAATATAAATACAGCTTATTTTCTATTTGTTCTGATCAACATTAATTCTGTCAACTTTAGGTGTACTACGAATCAACTCTGATCTCCATGCTGACCGACCGGCCGCTAACTCTTTTGTCTGCAATGCTTGTCTGTATTGCTTGCTGGGTTATTCATTTGTACTTTACATGATCTTTCCATGAGAAAATCGTCGTAGCCCTGTTCACATATCTACTACACTGTTTGAGGCATTTTGCACACTTCAAAACCGTTGCCGATGCGCGTGGTGGAATGGCGGACTGAATGTCTGAATCTATTACCTTTCACCTTTGTGTGTCCTGTCTCTACATCAAACCTGCCACGCAACACAACGGCAGACCTAGGATTTTTACGACATAGTATGCCGCACAAAGGATTTCACTTTCACTTGTGTATTATTTATTTAGCAATTTGATAAATGATTGTAAAGTTTGTGCTCTCTGTAACTCCAACACCGAAGAAACGCTAGACCACCTCTTCTTCCACTGTATTTTTGCTCAGCAAAATTGGAGAATTATCAATCTTCAAACAACAAGCCAAGATGCTCGGGGAAACCTTAATGCCCTAAGATTGCAGCTTCAATCTCAATTCTTCATGGAAGCACTTATACTTCTGTGTTGGACAATTTGGACAGCCTGCAATGAGATAATTTTCAACGCTAACCAACTGAGCATCCAAGATTGCAATAGAAAATTGTGTTGAGCTCAAGATGGTCAGATTAAGAGTAAAGCCAAGCTCCTCAATTGTGTTTGATCAATGGTTACATCAATTAGAAATGATCTAGCTGTCCGATTTTGTTTTATTTTCTTTCTTTCTTTTTTTGTTTCCTAAACTTGTTGTTGGACTCTTTGTACATTGTTTTAAACTTAATAAATAAATACTTGTAGGGGCCCCGCCCCTCCAGTTCCATCAAAAAAATTGTAAAGTTTGTGCCTGCAATTTGGTTACACGCACTAATCAACATAATAAATCTTAAATTCAATGATTAAGTTTGAAACTTGCATAAGTTTCAAAAAAAGTTTGAAAGTTGTATAAATTATAAATATACATTAGAGCCCCTAATTTTTGTGTTAATTTCTCATCAAACGCTAGAAAAAAGGTAAATCTTAAAAATTCTCATAACGGTCAATTAAAAACATTTGGCTTTAATTTGCTATACTCTGATCACAATCACCAATAATAGACATTGGATATATTTTGTTTATAAAAAGTCCTACCTATGTCATTATGGAAAATACATAAAGTACCACACAATATTGTATCTAAATTATCTATCTCTGTTATTATAAAAAAATAATTTTAAAGAACTCTATGAAAATTTGTACTTAAATTACCCTCGAGATAATTCAAAATAACCCGCTAAGTTTGCATTTTTAAGGATAATAAACGGTGACCAACATTACCGGACATTGGTGATATCACCGCAAAAAAACAAGACACAACATGATGCCCTCGAGCCAACTAATGGTTGGATGTTCCCTAAGAGCACATCGGGACACAACACACCTAAACGAGAAGCACTCCTCACATAATCAAAAAATGGGCATACAATTTCTATATAGAAAATGCAAGAGCACGTGATTCAAAATGCCCAAGTCAACTGGTGACAAGAGTACCAAGAAATGTTCCTTGGATCAGTGAAAACCGCGCAAAAGACAGAACGCACTACTCCCTAGACAAAGATTTTGACAGTGAGGTTGACTCAATGAAGTATTGCGCACGAGATAAAAAGCTTTTGGAGAGTCAAGGATATAAAAAAAACAAATTTTATTCAAATAAGTCTCTCAAATAATGGATTAGAGAATGAGTTTTAAAAAAAATTTCCAGATTGCTCGGGGCGAAGTGTCTGATTCACTTAATACAGAATTATCATACACTCATTTTCTTTGTCTCCTTCCTGGTTAGGGAGCCTCTCCTCCTCTTCTTTTCTTTGCTCTTTCTTCCCTGTTTTTATTTCCTTTGTAACTTTGTTTGTTTCTTTTAAGCATCTTTTCTTTGAATACCAATTTCTTGCGGGCGATTTGGGCCAGTACGAGGATCACTTAGCTCAATGGAATGATTGTGAATTAATGAAAGCCTCCCTTTTTTCAAAAAATATATATATATATATATATATATATATATATATATATATATATATATATATATATATATATATATATATATATATATATATATATATATATATATATATAATATAAATCATCTGCAGGGGCCTTGGCCCCTTCAGTTTCTTAAAAAAAAAATCATACAAAATAGTCACTAAAGGTCACTTTCCTCTACCAAAACACAGGGCCCAACAATGAGTCACGAACGCACTACTCTTTCATCAATCAAAAAAAACAAAAAAAAAAAAAAAGAAAAAAGGAACACACTACTCCTCCAGCGGTCTTCCTTCACCAACTGTCCCGGTGGCCGGGCCGGCCGGCGAGGCAGGGGAGAACAGCCAACTGCTGGTGTGAATGGCACCCCCCATCCCCATCGTCGTCGTCTTCCTCTTGGCCCTCTCTGCCGTCTCCTCGTATTCCTTGCCGCCGGCCGAAGCGGAAGCAGAGGATGGCATCCGCATCGTCTTCGCCGAGAGAGTGGTATGTATGTTTCTCTTGTGTGTACATGTAAATACTAACTCGATCTGCCACACCACCCTCTGAAAATGTCACCACACCACCGCTCGCTCTTGCTCTTGCTCTTGTCTGTGTGAATGGTTTTCTTGATCTTCCCTTCCTCAGATCCAGCCGGCTGATTGCTTTGTACAGGACCCTTTTTTTTTTTTTTTATATTTATTTATTTATTTATTTTTATATTATATTATATTATATTATTATTACTAATATAATATAATATAAAAATAAATAAATTAGTGTGTTCCGGAAGAAGAAGGAGGATGATGATGCTTACTAGCTTTCGATTTTGAATTTATTTGTGGTTGCACTTACCAATCGAAATCCCTGTACGCAAGTACTCTATATATAGTGATCCGGTTCACTTGGATTGGGGGAACTGAAGAATTAAGCTCTATCTAGCTAGTTTTGGGAGGTCGATTGCTTCTGCTTTTTGACAAATAATCGAGGCCTACTAGGCCGCCACTAGCTACGTAGCGTAGGAGTACTCAAATTTCATACACCTCTCCCTCTCTGATCAAGGTATAGTTGTCCAACGGGCCGGCATGGCCCGGCACGGCACAATGTTGGGCTGGCACGCCCAGGTGGGGGTCGGGCCGTCATGGGGCGCGCCGTGGCGTGCCGTGCTCGTCCTTTGGCCCGCGGCACGCCCCTCAGGCCCTTTTTTCGTGCCGGGCCGGCCCGTGAGGCACGACCCAACAATCTTGCGGAGCGAGGGGAGGAAGGGCAGCCACGGGGAGCGGCCGCCACCGCCGGCGCGTTCGCCCCGAGGTGGGAGCCGTGTGGGGGTAGATCCGCCGGCGGCGGCGGCTTGGCAAGTGGGGCCGGTGGATTTTGGCGGCGTGGCTCGCGAGCTCGGGGAGGAGAGAGTAGGGCTGCCGGGGGGATGTGCGGCGAGCAAGAGAGATTGGGATAGGGGAAGGCGGCATAGGAGCCGCCGCTTGTCGGGGTCGGGAGGAGACGTGGAGTCGCGCCTCGGCCGACGGAGAGGAGGCCGCCGCCCCGGGAGTGGGATGGAGTTGAGGGGAAAAGGTTAGGGCGACCAAGTGAAACATTGTGTATTTATATGGATTGTGGTGGGATGGGCCAAATATTCACTTCACATGGTTGTCAATTTACCGGGCCGCTAGCGGGTGTCAATTTACCAGGCCGCTAGCGGGCCATCTATACACCGGGCTGTGCCCGTGCGGGGCCATGTTCCTAGGGTGCGGCCCGGGCCCGGTGCACCGGGCCGTACCAGCCCGGGCCCGTAGGTCACCGGGCCGTACTTCAGCCTGGGCCCATAGGTCAGCGGGCCGTGCTCGGGCTGGGCCAACAGGCTTGTGCTGCATGGCCATATATAGATCAAGGCACAACACGATTTGACACAGTTTCAACTATAACTATTGCTTTGCAGATCCACCTCACTGGTCCCATTGCTAGAGTGATCCTAACCTTGGATGTCGAGAATGATGCCGCCGCCGCCTCACATGCATCTGAAGTTCTTCTCGCGTTCACGTCCTGGGAGGTTGAACATCTCGCTATCGTCAAGGCCACAAGAGTGAACGGAAAGCATAGGAACAAGGCAGCATCCGAGGTCGTTGAAGCCCTCAGCGTCGTCCAAGCTTCAGATCTCTCCGGGACCAAGAACATCGCTCGACTCTACTCTGTTCTACTGACCACTCATCTGAAACCCGGCGAGGAAACCACTCTCGAAGTGGTATACGTGCTGACAGATGTTCTGGACCCGTATCCAGCAAAGGCTGTTAGTCCATCGTCAGCGTCTCAGCTGGTTTACTACCATGACAACGCGATGCTCCTCTCACCCTACCATGTCCTGGAGCAGGTCACCTACATCAAGACGCCAAGCAATAGGATCGAGCACTCCACACAGGTTCATCCTGCAAGCAGAGCTGGTGCTGAAGTGAAATATGGCGCGTATTATGAGCAGGAGCCCGGCACATCCTCGCCCATCTCTTTGCAGTACGAGAACCGTCCATTTGTTGTGTTTGACAAGCTTGAACGCAAGGTGGATATTCCTCTCCGGGGACATATAAAAAGTCACCGATCAGTATAAAATGACACAGGAGAGTGCTTGGTACAACCGACTCTTTTCGCTCATTCATCAGAACCTTTTTGAGAGCCCTGAGTGTCCCAGGATTTGGCCAACTGCCCATGCGTTGCTGTCATCGAATAAGGATCGGCTTTACCTTGTGTTGCAACAAGGGCCAATATATGGTTGGGACTGCAAGTTCACCGTTGCCTATGGTTTGCCGGAAGATTCTATCTCTCAGTCGGAAGATGGCCGGTACTACATCAACCTTACTTTTGGAGTGCCTAATCTGCTCGATACTGTGGTTAATGATTTTACTACTGTGGTAAGTGTGGCATCATCCTATTTGATTAATCATTTGAAGGATCATTGTAACACCCGTGTTTTGCATCATCTTAAAAATCACTAAAAATTTAAGCTTTTTGAAAACAACTTAAAAATTGATTTACTTTCCACACAACCCGAAACTTCGTTTTTGAAAACCCCGCATTAAAAACCTCACCATATAAATTTGAGCCTTTTCCATACATGCCATTATAAAAGTTCGTAGTTCCACATAAACCCTGAAAAGTTAGGCTGGTCACCCGTGTCATCGCTCGAACTTTTTTGCCGTCCATGCCACTTTGCCATCAGGTGTGAAAAGTCAAAAATACCCTTATGTATAAATATGCTATTAAATTTTTTTGAGCATCTTAACGACTTTAAATGAAAAAACTCAAAACTAGAAAGTCGTAGATCTCGCTGAGATCTACAGTTTTTATATAAAAACTATCTTCATTTAATTCCTTAGAAAGAAAGATATAATTTTTCCTATGATTAATATGTATAGAAAAATTATAGGAAAAATATATATCTTTTTTACGGAATTAAATGAAGATAGTTAAACATGCTGAAAAGTGCCATCTAATTTGAGGATCCTCAGAAATGGGGGTGACAATCATGCTGAAAAGTGCCATCTAATTTGATATATATGAGTTTCACAAAGTGTGGCATCTTGTTCAATTTTTATTTATTTTCTCTGTGTTGAGTGCCATGTTCCTTGGACAGTTGATGAGCTCTTTTACCTGCGAAATAGTTAAACATCAAATGAAATTCTTGAGAAAATAGGCATTCACATCTTAGTAGAATCACCTCTAATCTTTTTAATGTTGCAGGTACTGCTTCCTGAAGGATCAAAATCCGCAGCCTATTGTTTCTTTTCCGATGGAGGTAATCTCATCTTGCTTATCTGATATTGACTGGAGAATAATATAATTTAGAAGGAGTTCCTGTAAACTGTAATCTCGTAAATTAGCATAGTTATTTTTTATGTTAATTAGTATATATTATGGTAACTCAAATGCCCATAGAACAAGTTATTCTATGATCAACCACAAAGGAATCCTCAACTCTTGCTTTGATGGCTTTGTTTGTAACATGACTCACACCTCAGTCTTAGGTTGTCATGGCCAATGTTCTATCATGGGCTGTGCATGTTTCCAGTGACCGAATCCTTGAACTTTGTACTTCACCGTGTAGTTTTAGGTTGTCATGCATTGTTTCTATATTTCAGTTTTGTATTCCATACCTCATATGCTCTGGTGTTGGTTAATCGGTACTGGCAAACCTCTTCGCTTGATCATTTCTGTGGTTGATAAGCCGTCGATGCTGATTTGTTATGAGAGAAAAATATTGTACCATGTTTGATAAGTTGGGCTGATACATTCAAGCGAACTATGCGAATCTTTGTGGGTGTCCCTGTTCTTTTTTGGGCTACTTGATGTACACAGAATGATTTCAATTTTTAGAAGAAACAAATTACTTCTTTTATGCAGGCCACCTCCAAGGAAACATACTGGCAGTGGTTTTGGGCATTATTGAAGCGTCATGGTGCAAAGGCCCGACTAGCTGGTCGAGCAATCGAGGTTGTTGTTTGTACATTTTTGCTAAGAATCAGATGCTGCATTAATAATAGACTTTGCTTATAATTGATTTAATTTATGTTATTCCCATTCCCTTTTTCCACGAATTAGTTGGAAATATGGTAAGATTTTGCTGTGTGCGTCACAAAGGCCGAAAAATTTTCATTTGCTAAAAAAAAACCCTGTGATTATGATGTTTGCCACAGATGCAGACGGGTTATTCTTATGTTGCTGGAAGGGCGACCGTTGAGCTAAAGAAGAAAAATTAGTAGAAGAGCACAATGTTCCGTTCCAGGTACGTCTCTTACTAATATATCTGAAGCCTTTCATTTATTTTAAAAATAATACGGAACATTCTATCTATTCTGATCCTTGGAACATTTATGTCAACTTTAGGTATACTACGAATCCAATCCGATCTTCACGCGGATGGACCCGTGAACTCTTTTTCTTCTTTTGTTTATGGGTGCCTGCCTCATCAGTTATTTTTGACATATCCACACTGTTTGAGGCATTTTGCGCGCTTAAAACCGATGCTGATGCGCTTGGAGGGATGGCGGCAGTGGCATCGTCGGTGTCCACAGTTTAGTCTGGCATGTTTGTATAAGCTTGGTGAGATGTTTCCATTGTACATAAACAACATTAAGGGAACTAATAGAGTTTCATACTTTCATATATACAAGAATTATTAATATTTATAGTAGAAATGTCGCTAACATTTTCTACAAATTTAGTCAAACATAAGAAAGTTTCACCGACACAAATATCATAGCAACACTTATTTTAGGATGGAGAAAGTAGGTCCATGATGGCATCCTTTGGCATTGCTAGCGGATAATCTATTACATTTTTGTCTTTTCTCTACATCGACACTCCCATGCAACACAATGGCAGACCTAGGATTTTACCATATATAGTAATATAGTATGCCGCACTAAAGATTTCACTTTCACTTTTGGTGAAGTTTATTTAGCAATTTGGTAAATAATTATAAAGTTCTTGCCTCCAATTCGGTTAAAGGTAGTAAATAACATAATAAATCTCAAATTCAGTGATTGAGTTTGAACTTGTGAAGTAACAAATACTAATTAGAGCCCCCAACTTCGGGTTAATTCCCATCGGACGTGCTTGAAAAAAAAAGACAAATCTAAAAAAATTCTCATAACAATTAATCAAAATCATCTAACCTTTAGTTTGCTAGATTCTAATTGCCATCACTAATAATAGTTATTGAATACATTCTATTTTATAAAAGTTACCCACCTATGATAGTATAAAAAATACATAAAGTAACACCCTAATATTGTATCTAAATTGCTCATCTTTGTTGTTATAAAAAAATGACTAAAAATAACTTCATAAATTTTGTATTTAAATTATTACCCTTGTCTGCCATTACGAGAGATAATTGAAATTAAGCCCCTAAGTGTGCATTTAAATTACCCACCTTTGTCACTAACGAAATGTAATTCATAACAACCCCATAAATTTAAATCTAAATTACCCTACTCTGTCATCACCGGAAGATCTTTGATCGAGATGCCCTTGAATACGCACGCCTTTCATTTTGTATGTGATACGTGAATGAAGAGGAAAAGGTCCTTTGGACCCAGCAAATAAATGCCAAGCAAGCAACGCGCTCTAGCTAGCTAGTTTCACAAATCAAACTGCTTTTTGCTTAGAAAAACAGAGTTTATGGCTGGGTCGGTGAATGCACATCTCTTAGCATATATCCATTAACATCTTAGACTAAGCTCAAATCAAGCAGTCACAAGGAAAAATCAGATCAGAAGAACAAGAAAAAAAAAAAAAAGAGGGCAAAAAAGCTTGGGCTGGAGACCCACGTATGGGCTGGCGCTTGTCAGGCCCAATCCCATCCTACCACTTTCAAGCCTGAGCCTGGCCCACGACCACGAGCAGACGAAAAGCAACCCACCCTCAGAGTCACGTGGCCACGGCAGTGCGCTTTGCTCGCCGCCCCGTCGCCGTCGCCGTCGCCGTCGCCCGCCTGTAAGCAGCAAGCAAATTGGGGGAAGGAAGGAGAACCGGAGAGGGGAACGGAAGCAGGAAGTAGTAGAGATAGTTCTAATTAAACTGGAATAATAACAAGTGTTTACACATAGTTTCTGTTCATCCCCTCCTCTCTCGTTCTACTCTTACTTATACTTCCTACTTCCTCCAGGTCGCTCCGAGAACATTGGGTTGGGCGGCTTGTCCTCCTGGGCCTTGTCGCAGCGGCGAGGCCGTGAGGCGAGCTAGCTGCCTCCAACTGCGCCCCGGAAGGTGGGTTGCTGACATTCCCCCTCTGTTGAGAGCCGGCATGCCCCCAGGCCGGCGCACGGGGAAACTGCTGTCGCAGCGCCTTGAGTGTCTCCCAAGTTGCCATTTCTTCGGGGGAGCTGGACCACTGGACGAGCCCTTGTTCCAGCGAACGATCACCTGATGACCATCGGCGTTGCAAAATGCGAAACGGAACCTGCAGAGAAGCCAAAGGTGACGGCAAACTGGGTGAAACCTGGTTATCACCTGGAGACAATCGCAGCTGAGAAACGTGGAAGACTGGATGAATCATTGAGCCAGGCGGGAGCTGGAGTTTGTACGCCACGGGACCAATCCTGTCAATGACGGTATATGGACCAAAGAACTTGAAAGCAAGCTTGTTGCGGGACTGCGGCGGCAGACGGACACGAACATACATTTGGAGCTTGAAAGACTCTAGCACCAATCGGGAAGGAACGCTACGAGCGGCCTTTGTCCGCTGACGCTTCATCCGAACCTTTGCACGATTCGGGTGTTGCTGAACAAGCGCTGCATCAACTCCCCATCACGCATCCGGGGACCGCAAGTCCGGTACAGCTCGGCCGAATTGGCGTCGATGCCCGGATGGCGAGGTGATCGACCAAAGAGCACTTCAAAGGGAGAACGCGACCAAGAGCAGAATGTGTAGGCGTATTGTACCAATACTCTGCCAAAGAAAGCCAAGAACTCCACTTTCTTTGGGCAAGGCGGGCGAAACAACGCGAAAGGTTTTCGTGCACACGGGTTGACGCTTTCGGTACGTCCATCGGACTGAGGATGGTATGACGAACTGAGGTTCAGTGTTATGCGAGTCATAGCAAAGAGCGTCTTCCAGAATTTGCAGGTGAAAACACGGTCCCTATCGAGGAGACTATCTTTTTGGGCAGCCCGTGCAGTCGATAGACTTGATCAAAGAACGCCTTGGCCCTTTGAAGCTGCGGTGAGCGGGTGGCGCAAGGGAATGAAGTGTGCAAACTTCGAATACGTGTCCACAATTACCGATATTGCATTGGCCGAACCAGAGTTTGGAAGCCCTTCCACAAAATCCATGGTCAAAACCTCCCAAGCGCCCGGGCGGGTAGGCCGGAGCAATCCCGGGTAACGAGCGATCGGCAGCTTGTAAACAAATGGAACACGACTGGACAAATTTCCAAATATCCTTCTTCATGCCCTTCCAGACGAACAGCCGCTTGATGCGCTGATAGGTAACAGGGGCGCCCGAATGCCCGCCCGTTGGCTCTGAATGAAGTGCCTGCAGCACCATCTGGATTGCTGAATTGATGCCAAGCCAAATACGGCCTTTGTAACGAATCACTCCTTCCTGCAAGGAAAATCCAGCGCATACGGGCTGATTGCTAATTTGGTCAGCAGGTCTTGAGCTTCAGGATCCGACTGATAACCGGCCACAACCTGATCCGACCCGATGTTTGCGGTCGAAGTGCGCCTGGTGATCCGGGTGTTGGCGATGAGATAAGGCGTCCGCAGCCCCATTATCTGTGCCCTTGCGGTAGACAACTTCGGTATTGCGGGCCGAGGAGACGAGAGAAAACTTTACGTTGCCACGGCGTGTGAAGCCTCTGCTCATTCAAGTGGGTCGGGGCTTTGGTGATCTGTGTGAATGACGAACTCAGCTTGCATCAAGTAATGGCGCCAGGTATCAACGGCCATAAGTATTGCGAGGTACTCCTTTTCATAAAGCCCAGCGACCCGCATTCGACACCCAACGGCTTGGCGATGTACGCTATGGGATGGCCCGTTGAGTCAAAAGCGCCCCAATTCGATGCGATGCATCCGTTTCAAGATGGAGCGGAATCTGCGAGAAATCCGGTAAGGCCAGAAGACGGGAGGCGGAAGACAATGCGATTTTGAAGCGGATCAGCGGTGAATGGTTAGGAGTCCGGATAAAGAGCTGATCCTTCTTGAGGAGTTCGGTGAGTGGTTTCGCCAAAATTTCGAAATGCCGCACAAACTTCCGGTAATAGCACGCTAGCCCAAGAAATCCACGCAGATCCTTCACTGAAGTTGGGGTTGGCCAATCCTGAATCGCCTGGATCTTATTTGGATACGTAGATAGCCCATGTTGACTGATAACATGACCGAGATATGCAATTGACTGCAGCCCAAACTTGCATTTTGACATTTTCAGCTTCCTTTGGTCAAGACTTGACCCGGTTTAGAACTTGAGTCAGGTGATCAACGTGTTCTTCCCATGTTTTGATGAACACCAAGATGTCGTCGAAGAAGACGATGACGGCGCCGAAGGCACGGAGCTAGAGTAACATTCATCACTCCTTGGAATGTGCCCGGGCGCTGTCAACTTGAAGGCCATGACGCGGAACTCGTAGAGACCAACATGAGTGCGGAATGTAGTCTTGTGTTCTTCACCTTTCTTGAGTAAAATCTGATGGAACCCGGTAGCGGAGATCCAAGGTAGAAAACCGGCTTGCCCCCCGCCAATTCATCCATCAAGCGATCAAAGATTGGTACCGGGTACTTGGTCTTCTTGGTGATAGCATTCAGCTGGGCGGAAATCAACACAAAAGCGGAAGGACCCGTCCTTCTTCTTGACCTTGATGCAGGGGAGGAGAAGGAGCTGGGGCGGGGCGATCAGTCCCCGAGACGCCATGTCCACGAACTTGTCGCTCAATCTCGTCCTTGAACTTGGGCGGGTAGCGTACGAGGGGCGAATGAAGGTCGGTCGTGCACCGTCGATCGGAGGAATCTCATAATCACATGCCCGCGAAGGGGAAGCGATGTAGGCGGCAGGAATAAATCTGGGAACTGCTGCAGTAAGGCTTGAATATCAGGGTGCACTTGAAGCCATTGTCGGGAATCACCTTCGGCAGCCGATCGCTCAATGTGTAGCAGAGGCGAGTGTTGTCATTTGGTTGGATACCCGAAGTGTGTGAAAGCGCCCTTGGTGTTGAAGCGCCAATCGCTTAGAGCACCGGTTGACAAGCATTGGGCCGTGTGATTCCAGCCAATCCATACCAAGAATGATATCAAAGGTCGTCAATGGCAACGAATGCAAGTCGGTGACGAACAAGCAACCATCTACGACCCACGGCTTTGCTTCGAGTGTGCGAGCTGCAAGATCCCACCCCGCCCACCTGCACCGACTGTTCCGAGGAACCGACTCAACCGCCCCGGATGTGACGTAGAGAGTCCTTGATGAATGAGGCCGAAGCTGGGAATCAACGAATGTGCGCGGCGGCCCGAATCATGCCGCGGGACGGACGAAAGGCGTTCTTTGGAACACTAGACACTGCTGACTTGGAGAGTGCCATCATGACTTGTTCTCGATCGGGCGATGTCGGTGGAGAGTCGGCCATTGAATCAGTAGAGAATGATTCCCGAGCGCGTCAACCACTTGCAACACCTCCGGGGAGCAGCGTGTTCGCGGCTCCACGGCGCCGCACTGCGAAGCAGAGCGCGGCGCGCGCGCTGTATGCGTCTTCGGTAGACAAGGATTACCTGGAATCCCCCGCATTCGGAGGCAGGGGCAGGACTCCTGGTGTCGTTGTCGACGCAGCAGCCTTGTCCACGCGTGGTGGCGGTGGAGGCAGGGGAAGAGGTCCTTTAGCCAACCCGGCCGGCTTGAACGAAGAAGTCCAATCACCACGACCATGCTTGGTCACCGCAGGACGGCCACCTCCTCCTGTAACGAGGGCAAGATTGCAAGCAAAGATCGAGGGTTTGTGGCGAATGCATAAGTACAACAAACTTGATCTCTGGTTTGAGCCCATCGATGAAGCGTTGGGTGAAATACAGGGGATCCTCCACTTGGGAGTAGGCATTGAGGTTGTCTTTGAGTTCACAGAAGTCATTGACATAGGATGTAATGGATGAAAGTTGGCGGATGTTGAAGAGTTTGCGGAGCAGCAGCTCGTGTTGGTTGCGATCGAAGCGATCATGCAACAATCGACAGAATTGATCCCAGGAGGCATTATCAAGGCGTCTTTGGGCCGATTGGTACCAACAATCGGCAGCCCCCTCTAAGTACATCTCGGCTACGCTCAGCCACATGGACTCATCCACCATGTACATGCGAAAATACTTCTCGTGAACGACGACGCCGCCCGGCGAGGGTTATCACCCGAATTTGGGAAAAGGCGGGTTTGGGGAGTTTGCCGAGATTAGCTTGAATTTGATTCGTCGGTCGAGGCGTTGGTAATTGTGGGTTGCCCAGGAACTTGTTGATTGGGGAATTGTGGCGAAGTGGTGGGTTGTGCGCCCAGCTGCTGTGATCAGTTTGGAAGGGGAATTGGTTTTGTTCGGGATCTGAATGCTGGAAGAAGTTGTATTGGTTGTGAGGGTCGCATGGATTATGGAAGGTGGGCATGCATGATCGGCGGAAGGGCGACGGGAAAGGAACTTGAGACGGAAGAGGTGGTGCCATACGGATGCGGGACATGGGTCCACGTCGTAACGACGCCGACCCAACATCCCGTGTATTCCTGTCGACGCGGTGCCGGGCCGGGCGTCGTGCGAGGCGAACGGGCGGCGGCGGCGGCGGCGGAAAACCGATGTGGATCCCGCGGGCGGCGGGGTTGGAGCGAAACAGTCCGGAAGAAGGAGCCAAGGAGCTCATCGCGGCGCGGTCCCGGTGGTTCGTCGGCTTGAGACCTTGAGGCCGGAGGGTCGGCGACTCCCTCGGGCGTGGCGGCGGGGCGCCGGCGCGGCGACCGGGCATCGCGCTCGATCCACAGATGATCCGTCGCGAAGTCGCCTCAGTCGCGGAGGCGGCGCCGAGGTCGAGTCGGCGAGTTGGTACCATGATGTTGTCGGCCGGCAGGCCCTCCATTTCGCGGAGACGGCGCCGTGAGTGCGTGTCGATGGCGGAAGGCGGCGCGGACTCGAGGTTGAGAGGCGCTTTGAGTTGGTGAGGTTCTCCGACTCGAGGGGGCAACGCGATCCTCCCACTTGGCCTCGAGCTCGTCGAAGCGCCGTTGGACTCGAGCCGGGACTTCGGATCTCATCGGCGGGAGCTTCATGGACGGCTCCATAGCGCCGAAGATTGCAGCCCTGGTATAGTGCTCGTGCGAAGACGCCAAATCCGATCCGGAGGCCAGCGTGTGCCTAGTCCGATACCAGATGTAAGCAGCAAGCAAATTGGGGGAAGGAAGGAGAACCGGAGAGGGGAACGGAAGCAGGAAGTAGTAGAGATAGTTCTAATTAAACTGGAATAATAACAAGTGTTTACACATAGTTTACATTCATCCTCCCTCTCGTTCTACTCTTACTTATACTTCCTACTTCCTCGTGTCGCTCCCGAGAACTTTGGGTTGGGCCGGCTTGTCCTCTGGGCCTTGTCGCAGCGGCGAGGCCGTAGACGAAGCTAGCTGCCTCCAACTCGCTCGAGAAGGTGGGTTCTTGACACCGCCCGGTGCTCACCGCGAGGCGCCCGATCTTTGTCGGCACCCCTTACAGCCAATCTCGGCGCTGCCACATTCCCTTCCGTCACCCGCCGTCATCCGGCTGCGTCCCCCGCAGTCCAGCGGCCTCACCCGCTTCGCTCGCGGCTGACCAGCCGAACGGCCCGGTTGGCCGGCGGGGAAGCTCCCAGCGGTTGCCTTCTCAAGGTAACTGATCCTCTCGGTGTCCTCCCATCTATACCAAGGCAGGCAATCGCCGAAGTACCAATGCGATTTGTGGTTTGGATCCTCTGGGTTGACGCTTGATTTGTGCTGTTGGTTGCTACATTCAACCTATTGGTGTAGGATATTTCGATTCTTTTTTTTGTTGATTGAGGAGTGTAGCTTCCGGGGTGAGGTATATTGCGTTGGGTTCACAAGCCTTGTTACTTTAGGATGCCTAGGAAGTCTGTTTGAGTATCTTTCTTTCTTTTTTTTTTTTTTTTTTTTGGTGAGGACTGTTTGAGTATTGTTTTCTGTTGATATGCACATTTCATTGCTCAGAAATGGGGGAGAATAAAATTTTGCTGTGACCGAGCACTAGACTGCTACTGTTAGTCTTGGCCATTGTTTATGTCAATTCAGTGGGATTAGTTAGTTTTCAGTTGTTCATTCAGTCTAGGACAGCCTTCAATTTTCTGCCACGCATATGTCAGTGTGATCGATCATTTCCTGATCGCATCACATGAGCCAGATTAAGTTACTCATATTTCCAAATTGAGCATACCTTGGGGTGATCATTTGTCTGCTCATTTGGTAAGTTTGGTTAACAATTTAATCTGTGCGATCAATTATTTTTTCTCATTTATTTTTTCACCGCAACTGCTACAATGTCCATATATACTTAGTGTTACGAGACATATGCATTATTTGAATAATTGTTACATGTACTACTTTGGGAATGCTAGCAGTTAGTTCTTTAAGCAGCACTTCTGCTGCTATTTGGTTTAGAGGGTTTGTATATAGTTGTAACGATTGATGTGGTGCAAACACTGCTGCTATTTGGTACTGTAGTATGATGTTAGAATGTGTGCATTGTATATCCTAACATGTTCGTTGCTTAGTTTACATGTTCGTTGCTTAGTTTAGATGCAGATCTTTGTTAACTGGGAAGACCATTACTTTGGAGGCGGAACCCTTTGACATGACCAACATTGTGAAGGTAAAGATCCATGACAAGGAGGGATTCCCCAGACCAACAGCGCCTTATCTTCGCTGGGAAGCAACTTGAGAATGGCCGCATGCTTGCTGATTACAACATCCATAAGGAGTCTACCCTGCACCTTACCTTGCGCCTACGTGGTGGCATGCAGATTTTCGTGAGGACCCTTTCTTACAAGATATTTACCCTTGAGGTTGATGCATCTGACAAGATAGAAACTGTCAAGGCAATGATTCAGGGTGAGGAGGGTATTCCTCCGCACCAGCAGCTGCTTATCTTTACTGACAAGCAGCTTTTGGACTGGCACACACTAGCTGATTACGGCATTCAGAATGAGTCCACCCTGCATCTTGTCCTTCGGCGACCACCTGCAGGTATGAAGATCTTTGTGCAACAGGAATTCCTCCCATTCGACACGAAGATCAGCCTCGAGGTAGAGTCATCTGATACGATTGCCAATGTTAAAGAAATGATCCATGCCGAGGAAGGCATTCCTCTGGATGAGCAACAACTTATCATTGATGACAAGCTGCCTATTACAATATTCACAATGAGTCCACCCTGTGCCTTGACTATTCACTGCTATCTGATAGCTTTCAGATTTTCGTGAAGACCATCGCTGGCAGTCCATTACCCTTGACGGGATGGAGTTGCGTGACAGGGTCGCCGATGTCAAGGCAAAGATTCACAGTAAGGAGTGTATTCTGCCGAGCCAATATAATATCTTCTTTGCCAGCAAGCAGCTTAAGGATCTATACAAGCCGCTACACTACTATGGTGTCCATCGCAGGTCCACTCTCTACCTTGGGGACAACCCGCATGGTGGCATTTCTGAAGATATACACTGGCAGGACCACAACTTTGGATGTTGAGTCCTCGGACACAATTGGTATTTTGAAGGCCAAGATTCAAGATACTGAGGGAATTCCGCCGGGGCAGCAGCGGCTCATCTTTGCAGGAAAGGATCTCGAGGACGGGTGCACGCTGGCTGATTATAACATCTAGGATGGGTCCACCGTTTATTTTGTCCTCCGCTTGCGTGCTTAAATATGGATATTTGTTAAGACGCTCACTGGTGGATTACAACATCCAGAAGGAATCCACCCTTCATCTTGTCCTCCACCTTCATTGTGGTTTCTGGTTTCTGAACTTGTTCTGGTGGGCAGGTTTGCATGCAGGGTTGAATGCAAACCTTGTCGATGCACTCACTGGCAGGGCAATATATCACTTTTGAGTTTTTCTTTTCTGTTTTGCTAGTAGCTTTCAGCTGGGTGGTCGATTTGGGTGCCATGTTAATAGTGGCTTTTAGCGTTCCTCTTTATAAATCCTTTTTTTTTTTTTCTGTTCTCTCTTTTTTCCTCGTCTAATAAAAAATTGCAAAGCTTTTTCCGCCTTTCTAAAAACAGCTGACAATGTGAAGGCAAAGAGTCAGGACAAGGAGGGCATGTCGTGGCCAGCAAGCACCTCATTTTGGCAGGCAAGCAGCTCGAGGATAGGCTTGCACTAGACTACAGTATCTAGGAGAATTCCACCCTCCACATAGCTTCCGCCTGCTTGGTGGATTCTGAACTTAAGCAGCTGAGTTGGGTTTTGGGTCCTGTGACCTTCTGAGGTTGTAACAAGGACACGTGACTGTGATTGTTTGACCCTAGAACTAATAAGCTGAAAACTGATGAATACTCATAATGGTGTGTTTGAGGTGTGTTGGGGGGAGCGACAAGTTTGCCCACCCCCTACGGTCGGCCTCAAGGGTCTCAAGCAAAGGCGGCCTCGAGGGCGAGTGCCAGAACATTCGGCCTCGAGTGCCGAAGGCCGGGGGGTTTCGGCGTGTACGGGCAGAGTCGGGTTCACAGCAGGCAGCGGTCGCGATTCGGCCCAAGGAGGCGAATGTCGAGCCATTCTTCGCCCAACTTTCGCCAAAGGAGGCTACAATGTGCGAAGGCACCGGCGTCCGGCCGTTGTCGTCGGGTGTCGGGGCCTTCGCCTTGTCGCCACCATGAGGAAGGCTGCGGCAAGCTAAAGTGTTGGTGTTCGGGTGAAGGAGCCGAAGGTGAAAGCTTTCGCCCGGGTCACACCGTGCGGGAGAGCGCGACGGGCGAAAGTGTTTACTTTCGGGCGAGAGTGCTCACATTCGGGCAGGTATCGAAGGACAGATCGGCGGGTGTACAGGCGTTCGGCGAGGTCTGATGAGGCGCGAAACACCGGGTGTAGGCTCGGGACCCAGGCCGAATCCACAGGATTCGGACCGGTGGTCGAAAAGGACACTTTCTGGTCACCGGTCGGAAGGCCGCGGAGGTCGAGGGCTTTTCTTACTTTGTCTCGCAGGTGCTATTGTTGCCGTCTGGGGCGCCCCCCACGAGCGGACGGGATCACAGAGCCGGAAATACCATTCTACCCCTCGCCGCCGGCGAAGGAGCTGGAACCTAGGGTTGGTAGAAGGGTAAAATCGGAATTGTAATAGTCTACGGACTATAAAATGACCCCCAAGGGGGCCTTGTAAAAGGACGAGAGATCAATAGAAGGAGTGTTCCAAATTTGCGTACATCCTCGTGTGTTAAGATTAGCCCAGTTGAGTGATTCGTCCTACCGGGGGTAGCCCGCTTCGGGGCCACACCAACATTGGCGCCCACCGTGGTTGTGCAGGCAACCCATGGCTCCAACACGCGGGAGGCCTAAGGCGGCGGCAACGGCTCCGGCAGGACCTACTCCGGCGGATCCATCTTGGATCCTCCGGTGGAGGTCACACCGGCCGCCCAAGGCCAAGGCGCGGCGAGAAGACGCCGCCACGGGTCCGGGAGCTCTGACCGGGCCCGGGACTTTCGGAGCAGGAGGCTCCGACCCTCCAGAAGATGAAGACAACGCCGACGACAATCGCGCAGAGGATCATCAAGGACCAGGTAATGAACAAGAAGAGCGGGCCAGGCTGACAGAAGAGTTGAGCCTTAGACAAGCTGAGCTTAGGGAACTAAGGGCTCGGAAAGAGGCAATGATGAGAGACGATGCTGCCAGGAGGAGAGAGGATTCGGCTAGGGAGCAGTTGAGGCTCGCCGAAATCGAGAAAGAGAATCTGCTACGGGAGATATTGCGGATGGAGAGAGACAAAATAACATCCCAAGGGGAGCAAAACCACTTCCATTGCAGGAGGTGAGGTCGATTCGCCGCCACTCTCGCCCCGAATACAGCTCAGCCCATGGCCATTTGGGTACAAGCCTAGGTTACCGTCATTCAATGGGAAGTCGGATCCAAGAAAGTTCATCGCAAGCTATGAAGCCGCAGTACATTCGGCGGGGGGGGATTCGGTTACTCTGGCAAAATCACTCATAATGGCGGTAGAGGACATCGCGCATGAATGGTACATAGCACTTCGTCCGCTTTCGATAAGAAACTGGAGACAGCTGAAAGAACAGCTAATCATCACCTTTGAGGGATTCCGTGCTTTGAAAAAGGGAACCCGGGACTTCCTAAAACTCAAGCAAGAGGATGGAGAGTCGCTAACTCAATACTTGGAGAAGATTGTGCAGCTCCGTGCACAAACGCCCAATGTCTCGGATGAAGTAGTAATTGCAAAGAGCAATCGGGGGCATGGCTATCGCCAATGCGCCGCACTCTGGATAGAGAAGAGCCGAAAGACCTGACCGAGTTATATGACCAGATCAAGAAATTCGCCAAGTCCGAAGAAGGCCTAAAAAGAAGAAAGGCAGCAAGAAAAGACGAGAAGCAGCAATCGCCACACCCAAATAACAGCAATGCTCAAAGGGGTGGCAAGACCCCTCGCCCTGTCAACAATGTGCAAGAGGATTCGGCACATACGGTCGAACCCAAAGAGCCATTCTCGGGTGACACTTCAATCTCTAAAGCGAATCAATCCAATCGAGGTGGCCGAAGCTCTAGGGGCAGAGGGCGCGGAAGAGGTCGAGATGGTCCGAAAGTGCCATACTGCTTCATTTGCGGCGAAAACATGGGTCATTTCAGCCGAGATTGCAAGTATGGACAGATGGCCAAAGATCAGAAATCTAAAGACGAAAGTACGCAAAGCAGCCAAGCTCCAAAACATGTATACAACATGAGAGAAACAGCAGGCACACAGCCGAATGCTTATTTCGGTTATCAAAATGTCCAGCTGCCACCACCACCTCCGCTAACGCATCAGGCTCCGATGTTTCCAGCTCACCATAATCAGTACTCTTGGAACTACCCGGGTTATGCTCCACAAGCTCAGCCACCATCGATGGCAGCATCTTCCCCGGTAAACTTGGATCAATCGCAGCAGAATGTGCAAATGAAGCCTGAAGCAAGTCAGGAAAACAGGCTAGTAAACTCAGTTCTCCCATCTCAGGGTCACATCTACGCAATCACAGGCGGATCCAACCTTGAGCATGAAAGCAAAAGAGCGAGAAGAGATTATGTGAGAAGAGTTCACACGATAACACCAAGGATGCCCCTGAACAGGCCAGCCTGGTCGATGGTACCGATCACATTTGACGAAACTGACTTTCGGGTAAGAGATTACCCACATACAGATGCATTCGTGGCAACAGCGAATGTCGACAAGTTCACACTTCACAACATCTTGATAGACAATGGCAGTTCAGCCAGATATTACGTTCATCAAAGCTTTCCAAAGCATGGATATGGACCGTCGAATGCTACAGCCAGCTGGAAATTCCTTGTTCGGATTCGGCGGAAAGAGGATAGATGCGATAGGTAAGAAAGACATTGCAGTAACTTTCGGCGAGGTTGGGTTGTGCCGAACCGAAATAATCACATTTGACATAGTCAACATAGACTATCCGTACACGGCAATATTCGGCAGGGGGGTCATCAGCAAGTTCGAAGCGGTGATTAAGCAAAGTTTCCTGTGCATGAAAATGCCATCCCCATTCGGCGTCGTAACCATATGGGGCGACCAAGAGGCAGCCCGAAAAATAGATGCGAAGCCAATACCTGGCTACAGCATGATTAATGAGGTAACGGGGACGGAGAGAGATGAGGACGAAGAAGAAGATTCGGAACACAACGCAAAGGCGCCAAAGATAAAGTGGAGTCACCGAATCCACCGAAGGGTTCCGATATCCACAACAGGTCCCGAAAAGAGAGATTATAATAGGATCCGAGCTAGAACCGGTGGAAGCGGCTCGGTTCCGCATTTCTTGACTCCAACTCCGATGTATTTGCATGGTCGGCGGAGGACCTAAAAGGAGTAAGCCGAAGCTTTGGCTCAAGATAGTCCGAGTGTCATACCAACCTTGAAACCTAAGAAGCAAAAGTTGAGAAAGTTATCCGAAGAGCGAAGCACCACAAAGAAGCGGTGAGGTTCGAGAGACTCTCTCGACGCAGCGTCATAAGACCTGCCCAATACCCGAATGGCCGGCGAATGTGGTAATGGTCCGAAAAAGACATCGATCCCAACATCAAAAAGTGGCGAATGTGTGTAGACTTCAGCGATCTAAACAAGGCATGTCCGAAAGACCCGTACCCTCCCCGGAATAGATACCTTAATCGACTTGGCCTCGGGTTGTGAAAGAATGAGCCTACTCGATTGCTTTTTCGGGATATCACCGGATCCATCCGAACCCCAGAAAAGACGAAGAGAAGACAAGCTTCATCACTCCGGGGGGAACCTATTGTTTCAAACGAATGCCGAAGGGCTGCGGAATGCCGGATCTACCTTCTCCGAATGTCGGACGAAGTGTTCGAGAGAGCAAAAGAAAAAGAAGAACACAGTAACATATGTGGATGATATAGTAGTAATAAGCGGTGCGAAAGAATCTCATATCAGCGACCTAAAAGAAACTTTCGCGAACCTACGACAAAGTGGGCTTAAGCTAAACCCGGAGAAATGTATCTTTGGAATCACCAAGGGCAAGATGTTGGGATGCCTAGTCTCGGCCAGGGGTATAGAGGCGAATCCGGACAAGATCTCGGCCATTGTCAACATGAAAGCCCCCGGATAGCGAAAGAAGGTTCAACGACTTCTGAGGGCGGTTGGCGGCTCTCAGCGAGTTCATATCAAGGTCGGTGAAAAGGGATTGCCATTCTTCGTGGGGGTACTCAAGAATAGCACTGAGTTCGAATGGGGTCTGGCGGCAAAAGGCTTTTCAAGACCTAAAAGATTATCTCACCAACGACAACCATGACGAAAACGTCCCCAAAAGCGGTTTTATTGTTGTACTTTGGCAGCATCTCCGATGAGATAAGTGCCGGTCTGGTTGAAGAAAAAGAACATGAAAACAAGCTTAAACAGTTTCCCATCTATTACGTATCTGAGGCCCTTTCGGCGGCAAAGCTCAACTACTCAGAGCTAGAGAAGATAGCTTACACGGTCCTAATGTCCAGCCGAAAAGCTAAGACATTACTTTCAGCACATAAGATCCGGGTTATCTCTTCTCGGCCACTTGAGGCCTGTTCGAAACAAATGAAGCCGTCGGAAGAGTGGGAAAGTGGGCAGGCCCGAGCTCAACGAATTCGTGATTGATTACGAACACTGATCGACAATAAAGTCACAGCGATAGGCGATTTCATAGCGAGATTGGACACCCGCTGCGAATCCGGCCCGGTGGTCTTTGGCGAACCTACCCGGGCGGCATTTTGTGACTGAGCCTGGTGCGATAAAGGGGGCTGGGGTGTCGGCGATACCGACACCTCAACGGGGACCGCATGTCGACACGCGGCCAAAGTTGCGGTTCACAAGCACCAACAATACGGCCGAAGTCTGGCTGTCCGCTAGCACTCCGAAAGCTAAAGGCTATGGGGTTAAAAGATGCATTATTCGCACAGATTCTCATGTGGTCGGTGGACATTGTGAGAAGGAATACACGACAAAGGGAACCATTCTTATCGATATCTACAAGCGGTAAGATCAATGGAGAAACACTTTGCGGGGTTCTCAATAAAGTACATACCACGACCGAAAACAGAAGCGCAGCGAGTTGGCAAAAGCGGCGTGGCGCATTAGGGATCCCAACCCCCTCCGGATGTATTCTTCCGGCAACTCTCAACTAAAGCAATCGAGATGAAGAGAAAGTGCCGCAGAGAGCATTCATGTTATCGCAAGCCATGGTTGGAGAAGCCCCATATTCGCGTTCTTAGTGAGGCACCTATGAGCCCGAATCCAAGCATGAGCAGCAGCGTATGGAGTCGCGAACAAAGCACTATTCAATCATAAGAGGTGAACTATACAAAGACGGTTTAGTAGCCCCAAAGCTCAAGTGCATCGGCCACGGAGGAAGGACGAAAGCTCCTAGAAGAAATACATGGAGGTACGTGTGGAGCTCACAGGGGACCTCACGAAATTGCACATAGAGCAATGAGACAAGGATTTTATTGGCCTACAGCAGCGGAAGACGCCAAGCAACTGGTAAAGACATGCGAGAGCTGCCAAATGTTTGCCAAGAAGCAAAACGCGCCATCTAACCCAACCGGATCGATAGTGCCAACCTGGCCTCTTCAACGTTGGGGCGTGGACATAGTTGGGCCATTGCCAAGCGCACCCGGGGAACGTGAGATTCGCCGCCGTGGCACTTGAGTATTTCACCAAGTGGATAGAAGCAAGACCTCGGCCCGAATCACCTCGACCACCTTGATCGGCTTTCGTTTGGCAACGAGATAGTGCAATGGGTTCGGAGTCCCATCTTACATAGCTTGTGGACAACGACAAGCGGTTCGACTCATCGAGTTTCGAACTTCGTGAGGAGCTCTCCATCAAAGTGACTTTCGCTTCGGTCTATCATCCCCAAAGCAACGGAGCGGTCGAAAAGGCCAATGGCCTAATCTTCTCAACTGTCTCCAAGTGTCTCGGGATGCCAGCCAAAGGAAAATGGCCGACCGAGATGATCATTGCGGTCTGGGGGCCACAACATCTCGAAGTCTCGGGCAACCGGTTTTCACCCCGTTTTCGCCTACTCTATGGCGAAGAAGCCATAACACCAAGAGCTCAAGCTAGGCTCATTTCGCACCACGGATAGGCGATGTAACGAAATACAAAGGTTTGTAGATGCCGACACATCTCGATTCCGAAAGTTGCAGCCGCGAAGAACCTTGACAACTATCACAAGGAAACGCAAAGCTGGAGGGACAAGAAGATCCTTCGGAAGAACATCTACCCGAGGCGATCTCGTGATTGGTTCGGCAAGATGACAAGCGGGGCAAGCTACAATCCCAATGGTACGGGCCTTTCGTCGTCGCAAGCATGATCAAGCACTGGGGTCTTTCGCCTACGGACGGAAGAAGCGACGAATCCAAACACACATGGAACAGCGGATAATCTCCGCAAATTCTATGCGTGACGAATCCTCCCGGTCTTTGGGAGTTGTAATTTTCTTTTCTTTTCCATGGTTTGTAATAATTAACACAGGGAAGCTACAAAGATAGGGTTGCGCTCTTTTTCCTCTTGGGAAGCCCTTTCGGGGTGTGAGGTTTTTAACGAGGCAACCCCTGAAACATTCGGGTTGTGAGCCCCAATAAAGGTTCCGTTTTTCCCCAAGCATAAGAGCAAACGAAGAAAAAAACCGAAAGCAAGGAGCGACTTCATCATTCTTGCTACATTCGCACTTCACGTATCCAGGAAAGGATGTATATCTTTGAAAAAGATCAGCAAACAAAAGGCTTGAGAAGCCGAAAGACAAAGGTCGACAGGACCGAATGTCGGGGAGTAAGTCACAAAGTGAATCCCAAAAGAAACAAAAGGCAAAAAACGCCTAAGCCAACCGAAACTTGCAAAAAGTTAGGTTCGGCCACCGTGCAAGTCTAGTAAAGACACGCACGGGTGGTTTAATCCACCAAAGTCCTAAAAAGGACAAGAAGTAGGTATGCGCAATCAATGGAAGTCGAGTGTCCGTAGTCATCCATTGCATGCCTCGTGCAAATCAAAAACAATAAAGGCCAAGGATTCGGGAAAGGACACCTAAGGCCACTATAAAAGGACCCCCGAGGGTCACATATCTCGAAGCGGCAACAACAAGCTGCATAGATGAACAGTCTTCTTCAAAAGAGGTACCAAAGAAGAATAAGAAGTTTAAATAGGGGATTACACCCTCCCGTGGCTCCGGCCATTTAGGATTGAGAGGAGTCGGGATGGGAGAGGCAAAGATTCGCCAAAGAGAAGTGGAGAGATGAAACTAGCCCGGTGAAGGACAGCCTCACCATGTGAGAGTCCCCGGTCAATATACTGAAAGAGCCTGCGTATGCAGCTCGTCGACCAACTCGGGCCTAGCGAGGGATCACCCATGCTAGCCGACAATATCCGGTTTCAAATAAGCGAAAGAGTTCGGGCCCCTCTCGAACATCAAAATGCGAAGCGCCGAATGCTCGTGAATCCCGAGACAAAGCATTCTCCGCTGCACGAGTCCATCCCCACCGCATGGCATGTGCAAGGTCGGCCGCCGAGTGTGTAAGAAGGTCTATTAACAAAGACCGAAAGATTACACATTCGCCCAAGCATAGCCACGTAACAATGTCAAGCACCGCCAAACACGGCCGATTACTGGGAGAAGGAGAGAAAGTCAGAAGCTCCAAGATGGCCGAATGTCCAAATAGATAACATTCGACCACGGCGTAGGCCAGCTCTACATGCACAGTAACCACAAATGTATTAATGTGAGTAAAGGACAAAATCACTTTCGACAACGCAGCGTATAACTTTCGTTTCCTCGCAAAAGGGGGAGGGGGTTTCTTGTAAAAGACAAATTTTTCCGAGAAAACGAAACCTTTATAATCGAAAAGTGTCATTTACATGGCTTATTCAACCAAAGATCCCTTACAGAGCAATACCTATATCTAGGAGCCGAAAGCTCAATGGGTTCCTCTTTTATCTCTACTTTCGGCTCAAGTAAAACGCCACGAACTAAGTTTCTCTGTCTAGCAGAGGGAACGAAAGTACTCCAAAAGTCAAGCATACGATGCCCCCGACGAATAAGCCTCTCTCGGCGAGAAGAAAAAACTCATTCGTCCCATCGGGCCGAATTTCCATGGACCTAAGCCAAGAAGCCCGCTAACGCCGAATCCGCTTGCGTTCAACTCGTAAAGGCAACGAATCATCCAATATACGGAAGTCCCTCATCGGGAACCCGCCAAGCGGTTTAAGAAAATTTCTCAACCATTGTATCATTACAAAAGGGCGTTCGGGCCGAATCCAACAAACTACGAATAAAAACCATCTACTCTACCCTATCCCGGGCCGGTCTTTGGCCATCTTCAGCGTCTGGGGGGGGGCGGAGTTGGAGGAGTTCCCGGTGGTGGAGGGGCTCCCACATTCGGCCCAGGAGTTCCGCCGTCCGCTCGCGATAAAGGCGTCGACCTTCGCCCCGAATCTCCGCCTTATCCTCGGGGCCCCCGTGAGGTTGCAAAAGCAAATTTTATTATCAGTTGCAAAGGCAAATAGGACGAATCCCACTAAAAAGAAAAAGCTATAACAAAATAACTAAACTTCAAACCCAAACTTACCACGGCTCGGGACTCGGCGCGCGGTACATGGCGAGATCCCTCCCACCCTTCGGCCCAAGAGCCTTGGTAAAACTTTGTGGGCTACCGAAAGAGCGGGCGGGAGCACGCCAATAAGCGGCCGGATCCTCATTCGGCCCACGGCTTCAATATGCGGACAACCTAGCTCATGCAAGGCGGTGCCGAAAGCCCGGAGAGTCTCTAGAGAGGCATTGCCTCGTCCCAGCTTCCACCCTGGGTCATTCGGACCCTAATTTCTTGCACGAGCCAAGTGAGCATCTCTTTCTCACCGAAGGGCCTGGCGCGCACGACCGTGTCGCCGAATGTGGCAGCGGAGACGCTGAAGCCGAGATCCCAACTTTCGTCTCACTCTCAAGAGCAGACAAAAGCGGACGGCTCCCTTCTTCTTCTTCCAGCGCGGCCTCCAAGTCGAGACCTTCGAGCCGCCTTCACCGACGCGTCTTTTCGGCCTTTTCGGCCCGGTTCTCGGCTTTTCGATCTTCGAGTCCTTGGCCTGCTTCAACTCCTTGGCCAATTTTCGGTCTTTGCCTTCTCGGCATCAAGAAAAGCTTCGCCTTGACCTTGGAATTGTTTCTCCAAGGTCCGTGCAACAAGCATCGAATGAAAAAAAAAAAAAAAAAAAAAAAAGCCAAATTGTCATCAAATTTCCGAAGGCAAAACATTCGGATATCATAAAAGCCGAATCTAAAAACTTACCAGGAAGCATAAAAATTCAGGGCATCAAAAGCATTTGGGGATCCGTCTTCGTAAGCTCCCTCTCGGTTTGGGGAGCCGCGAAGGAGGTTGAACATTCGGTAGCGAATTTCGCTCCTTCGGCATTAGGAAGAAGCGGCGCCTTTCGCGGATCTACCCCGCCACCAATCGGGCATCCGAATGCGTTCCTAGACAACACGCAAGCTTGTAAGTCTTCTCCCGTCTCGGACTCATCTCCTCGGAAGCGGAAGAACTGATCCCGGAGTACACAATAGTCTCCTTGAAATCACTTGAATGACTTCCGAGGGAGAGTGAGCCGAATCCAAATAATGTCTCCTTGAAAACGCCGGATGTCTTCATAAATTCCGGTAAAACCGAGACTTACCCGGGCGGCCTTGGGAGACTAAGACGAGGGAGCGAGGACCTCCGAGCTGGAGTGGTCTTCGGCCTCTTCAAGCGCCAAGCAAAGATTCGACGCCAGAGCGGCCCTCAGCGTTCGCTTGACGGGGGCAAAGCGGGCCGGAAGACGTGGTGTCTCCCAAAGATCATTCAGTGTGGCGAGGGGGTCCTTGACACCTCGCCGGCCATGTCCTCCGAATCGCCGGAGAGGACCTAGAAAAACAAGACATTTAATGTAAAACATTAGCAAACATAGTAAAATGACGAAAGCTATAATCGAATGCCCCTTAAAGATAGTGTAATATACCGGGCGAAGTAACTATCCCAAAAGACGAGTGCGGCCGAACGTGACCTTTCGGCCACGCGAGGCCCTGGAACCTTTTAACCAGTTCTCGACCTACCCGAACGCGTCTTTAGGCTCTTTCGGTCCCCCGAGGGTGAGACGCCTTACGCTTCTTGACTCGTTCGAGAGGGGCCGAATCTCGAACAACGGCTTTCCCGCGGTAGGCTGCCCTTTCGTGCCGCTCTCTCGCTTTAGCCTCCTCCGGGAGACAGCCGATGGGGGTAAAGGAACCTCCATGACGCCGAAAGCTCTGTTGATTCGAGCTTTATCCCCTAGGATCTCGCAGGCCAAGTCATATTCCGCCAGCGACGGATCCGAGGATAGCGTCGGTTTATTCCACCACATGCTCCAAAAATGCCTTTTTAGAATGAAAACGAGAAGGAACGGTGGCCTGAATGACATTGGTTTCGTAGTCATAGGTTGGATTCGGTATGTCGAACTTCACCTTTGAGCTCGCACGGCGAACCCCATAGCGATCCATTCCTCAACCAAGTCTCTTGTACTTTGCCGTGCCAGGGTACCAAAAAACGCCAAGGTGGCTTCAGCATCCCCATCGACATCTTCAAAGGCATGGGCATAGCATTTGGCACTCAGCGGTATCATTCGGCTCTCAAGCGTGCTGTTTAACGGCAGGCCGGATGTGGACGCTTCTTGCTCATTCCGGCGCCGACTCGCGATAGAACGAACTGAGTCCATCCGGTCCATTTGTTGCGAGAAGGTGGGAGCGATACGAATGTTGGCCTTCGGGATAAACGTATAGCCGCCAAACTGTACGAAACAATGCTCCTCCCTCCTCACATCCCGAACTTTCTTCGGCTTCTTATGCAAGGCATAGAATTGCACGAATGTCTCCACGCACAGGGGGGCTCCCATCATCTTCATAGCCCATACGAAAGCGCCCGGGCGAGTAAACGATTCGGGCGTCCGATGGTGAAACCGAAGCCCAAAACGCCAAGAACCGCCCCGATGAAAGTATCTTCGCAGGGCAGACGAAACCCAGCCCTGAAGTAATCCTTGAAGACGACTGCTTCCCCAGGTCTAGGATTCGGCACTTTTTCCCCGCTCGGTGCCCGGCAAAACTGTCTTGTGCGTCGGTCCATGAAACCCTTCCGCACATAGTCATTCAGTACGTCCTCCGAAACTCGAGGTTCCGAGCCAGTAAATTTCACGACGAGACGAAGGCCCCGGATTCTCCCCGGAACCTTCGGCATAGGAAAAGCTTTCGTCGTCAGAACCAACCGGCGCTTCAAAGGATTTCTCAGGTTCCGCCGAGAGGTCTGGCTCAGGTTCTACTGACATTCGACCACCAACCGGCGACCCGGTAATATCCACATCAGATTCGGCCTTATCTGCAGCTTGAGGTCCGACGGGATTCGTAGACTTCGAGTCGCTATCATCTGAGCTAGAGTAGAGATGCGGATTGATGCTTTGGAGAGGCCTTGCGTTGATTACGGGGGCCGAAACCAGACTCTGAGAGCTACTGGTGGATCCGGAACTTTTCGACGAAGAACCGGATCCCGAAGCAGCCGGACCCGACATTCTACCGAATCAACAAAACCTAGAATACAAAATAGGAAACGACGAAACCCTAAAATAAAAGAGGCGCCCCGTCACAACGAAATGGAAAGTTAGAAGAAAGAGAACTTACTCGAAGCGACGAAACTGGAGAAAGGCCTTCAGACGCCGAAAGCCACCAAACTCCGAATGACGAAAACCTCCGAAAGCTCTGACAGTCGAAGGCTCAAGTGCGCTCTGAAAGCTGAAGCAAGAGAGCAAGTGAGCAGGGGGGGATCATCGCTCCAGGCCCGCGCTCCATATATAGGGGAATTCGGCTCGCGTCCCGAGGCGCAGTCCCGTCAGTCGCCTCGGGGCTCGCAGCCCGAGGAGCCGTCGCTTCGTCTTCAAAAAAAAAAAAAAAAATCAAAAAATCAATCAATCAATCAACTCAGGCTTTCGGCTTGAGGGGGTTTCTTGCCGGCCGAATAGGTCGAAACCAGAGGAAGGGTGAAAGGCCCCTTGCCTCCGGTCTCGGGGGCTACCTTTGTTGGGGGAGCGACAAGTTTGCCCACCCCTACCTGGCCGGCCTCAAGGGTCTCAAGCAAAGGCGGCCTCGAGGGCGAGTGCCGCAACATTCGGCCTCAAGCGCCGAAGGCCGGGGGGTTTCGGCGTAACGGGCAAGAGTCGGGTTCACAAAGGCGGCGGCCGCGTCGGCCCAAGGAGGCCGAATGTCGAGCCATTCGCCGCCCAACTCGTAGGAGGCTACAATGTGCGAAGGCACGACCGGCGTCCCGCCGTTGTCGTCGGGTGTCGGGGCCTTCGTCTTGTCGCCACCATTAGGAAGGCTGCGGCAAGCTAAAGTGTTGGTGTTCGGGTGAAGGAGCCGAAGGTGAAAGCTTTTCGCCGGGTCACACCGCGCGGGAGGGCGCCGACGGGCTTAAAGTGTTTACTTTCGGGCGAGAATGCTCACAATCGGGCGGTATCGAAGGGATGATCGGCGGGTGTACGGGCGTTCGGCGAGGTCCGATGAGGCGCCAAACACCGGTGTAGGCTCGGGACCGGGCCGAATCCTCGGGATTCGGACCGTGTGGTGAAAAGCGGACACTTTCGGTCACCCGGTCGGAAGGCCGTGAGGTCGAGGGCTTTTCTTACTTTGTCTCGCGGGTGCTATTGTTGCCGTGCAGGGCGGCCCCACGAGAGCGGACGGGATCACGAGCCGGAAATACCATTCTACCCCCGCCGCCGGGCGGAAGGAGCCGGAACCTAGGGTTGGTAGAAGGGTAAAATCGAATTGTAATAGTCTACGGACTATAAAATGACCCCAAGGGGGCCTTGTAAAAGGACGAGAGATCAATAGAAGGAGTGTTCCAAATTTGCGCACATCCTCGTCGTGTGTGTTAAGATTAGCCAGCTTGAGTGATTCGTCCTACGAGGGGGTAGCCCGCTTAGGGCCACACCAACAAGGTGCTTGTGTTCTTTCATTCAAAAAAAAAAAAGGTGCTTGTGTTCTTCAATCTTTAGCATATTCATTGATGTAGTGGTCTGGTTGTGGTCTGCTGGTCGTTAGAGGTGCAAGAATGTGAATGGTGAAGTGGTTCTCATGCATGTTAATTGATTATACTAATGTCATACTTGTCTTTAGGATAAACTGCTCAGAATGATGTACAGGGTACACGCAGGACCAGATTGCTTCACCGAAATTCTTATTGTGCTCCTCCAGCCTGTTGAAATTAAAGGGATGCACGTGCTTCTCAGGGCCAGCTGGCGGTATGTGGTAGGGTCATGGCGTGGCATATATTCTTTTTAGAAAGGAGGTAAAAGCCTTGCCGATTTTTATTAGACGTATGAAAAGAGAGAGAAAACGAACATAGAGTACAAAATTACCAGAAGGCTACTAAACTACTGAAACGACTTCTACTGCCCTTCTGGTAGCGACTACTAGTACTCACACAGCCACGGAGACGTGGCATATATTCAGTAGAGAACAAATAACGGTAATGGTATATTTCAAAATAGATGAATTTATAGTGGTATATCTCCTATTCATAAAAGTCGTGATAGCATCAATATAATTAGTTAACACTTATTTTAAAAAGGGGAGGGATTAAACTACAAAAAAAAATGCAAAACGCTGATAGAATCATCAGCACCACTATGCATATATGTTGGTGAGAATGAAAAAAGTGAAGGGGGCAGCTCATATATTACATGACAAGCTTTGCAGGAAAGACAAGGCAGGGCGGCAAGCGAGAGAAACAAATAAAGCGGGCTAGCTTCCAACAAAGAAGAAAATAAAGCAGCGTCCGATCTATGCATTGCATATATCAGATGCCAAGCAAGGGATCTTGTGTGTGTGTTTTTGCTTTATGTTGCCTTGTTTGATGATCTGCGAGGAGGACACGGCAACAATCTAGCTACTGTCATCTTCATTCTTCCATCCATCGGCTTGCATAGAAACAAATAAAGCGGGCTTCCAACAAAGAAGAAAAGCAGCGTCCGATCCAGGCATTGCATATATCAGATGCCAAGCAAGGGATCGTGCCTGGCTTGTGAGTGTGCTTTTGCTTTATGTTGCCTTGTTGGATGATCTGTGAAGGACTAGCAAGGAGGACACGGCAACATCTAGCAACCATCATCTTCATTCCATCGATCAGCTTGCATTGGATCTTTCATTCCATCGGCTTCTTCCATTGGTGGGCAATTAAGCATCTATATGTGATATCGATCTCGATCGACCAACTCACGCTCCAACATCTTCCGCAGAAACTAAAGGTACGGTGTGTACATTATCCATGTTTTCTTTTTAAAACGATCGAGTCGGTACTGCAACTAAACCCTGCTCTCCAATTGTTGGATCTCCCTGCTGCTTCTCGTCAAGCCTTGCATTGGATAGTTCAATTCATTCCAGCGCCCAATCTATATATCGTCCTGGGATTGACCAACTCACTCTCCACCATCTTCATCTTTAAACGATCTTAGCAGAAACTAAAGGTATGTAACCAATTTCCATTACTAACTACTCCTACATGGATACCACTCCGATTAAGAAACAGATTAGTGTACGTTGTGCACGTGTGCTTTGCATTGCTTGCTTGCCGTCTCAGCTCGAAACAAAATAAAATCGATAGAAGATCGCATCGATGCTGCGTGCAAGTCTCTAAAATAATACTAATGTTGTGTGCACGCCTGCCTGCCTGCATACAGGGAATCGATCGAATGCACTGCACATTGGGGATCGGAGGGGTCGTCTTTGATGATCAAATATGCTACCTGATTGATGGACTCATGCTCATCATGGGTTAAGTATACGAGAATCTGTCTCCTAGTGGACTCCCCTGTTGATATAATTTGCTCCTCTTGTACAGTAGCAGAGGAGTTTCACCATGACACGACTGAAGGTACCGCTACTCTCTGACTCTCATGTTTTATGCATATTTTCCTAGCAGTTTGTTTTCTTTACCAAATTCCTTATATAAATTCCAAATGGATCGATCTTAACTAGCTAGCTCTCCCCATGTTCCAGGAAATCTTCGCAACAGATGTCATTGGTGCCAGAGAGGGAATATTGAATATTATTCAAGGGAACCTCAAGAACAACGTAATCTACTTTGATGGGTGGAATGGCTTTGGAGCAACAGCGGTTCTTAGATCCATAGCACAAGAACTTCCATCTATGAAATCTCCTCCACCAAAGTTACGCTTTGGCACAACCATTTACATTGATTGCTCAAGGTGGGAGAGTAAAAGGGTGATGCAGAGAAAAATTGCAGAGGAGCTGAGACTTGACCGGAAGACCATGGCCATGTTTGAGGAGCAGGACGAGGAGGATGACTTCAATGGAGTGGATCGTGGATCTAGGGATGTCATACGAGAAGTTTCAGCAATGATTCACCATACCCTGAGGGAAACAAGATTTATGATGATTTTCATTAATGGAAGTACTGATGATGTTTCCCTAACCGAATTTGGTATTCTAGAATATGTCGGCATGATAATATGGACATTTGGAAGAAGGTTCGTGACTATGCATGAGTACCGTGGGACCCATAGTTTTGGGAGACTAATAGAGAATTTAAGACACACCGGCCTCTTCATTTATAACACGTGTTATATATATGCTCTCAGCAACTCAGAGTCACAGGCACTGTTTCTTGAAGAGGCTGCCAACACAGTTGCTAGCTATCCATTTATGAGGGACATCAACTTAACAATGGTCATAGATTGCTGTCGCTATGGATTTTTCCTGCGCCGCAATTCTCGCAACACCTTTGGATTGATTGGGCAGCTCATGCTCCCAACTTCTGGATATGCGATGGGATCATTCTAGAAGGGGATAGAGCAAGGGAGATTAGCAATGCATTGGATTCAGAAATAAAATTTAGTGGTGACGATTCCCTACTTGGTAAGGTGTTTGCTAAGATGACAGATCATCCAGAGTCTTCTCATCTGCTGGTCGAAGATGACGATGGAAATGTTGAATATAAAAAGAGGCCTTACCGTTGGATTTATGTCACCTCAGAGAATAAGACACTTAATGACAACATGCAAACTATACTGGCAACGGCATCGTCAATCTTCCTATCATTTGACAAGACTGTCAGTGCACCAAGGTTACCAAATGTCTTGTTTCAACAGTGCAACAAAATTGGTGTTCTAGTTCTCTCCAATTGTGCCTTCAATTTTGTATCACCTCCTTTCCTCCACTGCAATACATTAAGATTTCTTGGCTGGGCAACTGCACACATCAGAATACAAGTGACCTTAAAGGAAGAGACTGTACCACCAATTGGATATTTTTGCATAGCCTGTGGGTGCTTGACCTGCGTTACACAGAATGGGGTGAGATCTTATCTGACAAAAAGATAAGTCTTATGGTTAATCTCACAGAACTGAATATAGAAGGATTTAGGTGCTGGCAATTTTATGGTCAATTATTAAAGGAAAGGCTGCCTATTCAAAGACTTCGAATATTCAAACCTACACATGTACATCAGGAAGTGACATCTGTGGACATCAACAACTCATTTGTGGATAAGAAACAACTGGAAATATTTGATTTGTCTGGTAACAGTGGCATGAAAAGCCTGCCGGGAAGCCTATCAGAGGCAAGCAAACTTCAAGTACTTGTTCTAGATGGTTGTGATGGACTCGAAATTGTTGTCCTGGCTAACTCCACGCTAAGATCATTCAGTTTTGATGGCTATGGACCAGCATCCAATTGGACATCAACCAGCAAGCTACCTCCAATGAGTTCTCATCCAGAGTCTCCATCTGCTACAAATAAGAAGGATGCCAAAACCACCAAAATATCTCTAGAAGGCTCCACATTGTTAGTGGATCTGTTCTTGCATGGGCTTCCAAACCTAGAGGAGCTAGACCTTTCAGGATGTTCCATCAAGGTACTTGACTTTGGAGCTATGGTGGTGGATGTCCCGAGGCTCAAGCGACTCTTCCTGCTAGGCTCTGAGAACCTTCATGCAATAAAATGGGGCTCAGATGAGCAACGACCAAACCTGCTGGAGTTGATCTGCACAGACACACGGTGCCTTCTAGCTGCAGGTGCATGCAATCTTTGTGGATGCTAGGCTTGCTCGGTCCCTTAGTGTTCCCATATATAGAACACATCCTTATCCTGGTTATTTCAACATCCGCATCACCTCTTTAGCTACATGCATGGAAAACTATTCAACCTGAAGCAACAACAAACAAGGAAAAGGTGACCGGGTCCATTGATCATCAACGACACTATGACATGGCTGCTAGAGACATATATTGTGACGTCTTCACCAAGGTTGGTGATGGCCCAACCCCAATGCAAGCCTTCTCGCAGGGTCCAACGGGACAATTGGATAGGCATATCGAGATTAGTGACGGAAGTTGTAGCGTGCAGAGTGAGGTGGAGGCAGATCCTGATGTTTATAATTTGGCTTCCTTGATGAAACGGTATATCAAATCCCTGCATGTTCATGATGTCTCAACGTGCAACAATACTATGCCTATGGGAAATTGGCTTTCCCGCAGGTGGTGCCGCGTCGAGAGGTGCCCCAACTTGCACATTGTCTTTCCTCCACGTGCATAGGATTATTTTGGTAAACTGGAGAGCATCTGGGCATCAGATCTCCGGATGGCTCGTTGTGTATGGTGCAGTGGTTTCATTGACTATGGTCAGTTCAGACGCCTACGGCACTTGCACCTGCGCTACTGTCCAAGCCTCCAGTTTGGACTTGCGATGGGTGTGCGCCCCTCCTTCCCTAGCCTGGAGACCCTCCACATCATCCACTGCGGCAACCTCTGGCATATCTTCGTAGCGGGTGGCGAGAAGTACCAGCACACAAGTGTCGAGTTCCCAAAGCTGACCACCATCCACCTACACGACCTCCCGGCGCTGCAGCAGATATGCGAGGGCGCCGAGATGCTGGCGCCTGCACTGGAGACCATCAAGATCAGGGGATGTTGGAGCCTGCATCAGCTGCCTACCTTGAAGGGCCGCAAGCCAGGCATGAGTAGGCCGAGCGTGTAGATGGAGAAAGACGTGTGGGATGCGCTTAAGTGGGACGGGATGGACGTCGGTCACCACCCTTCGCTGTACGAGGCGCTGGTGCACTCACGCTACTACAAGAGGCGCATGCTCAAAACCACCGTTCTCAGGTAATAATAATAAGTACATACATCCATACGAGCTGCATATGTTATTGCTAGCTAGCTAGCACTGTTAACAATAAGGCATATTATATACTTGCTCTTAATTGATTTGATTTGCTTCTCGAGCACTCACTCGATCTCTACTGCCTCCAGGTGATGGAAACTCATTCTGAAGTACGCATCTGCCACTGCTTGTTTGATGACATGCTACCTACCTATTGATCAGTTTGTTTGTTGTGTGAAAGGCCAATGAAGGTACGGGGGCTTCAGGTTAGCTCCTGCCTTTGATGACCAGCCTGTCGGCCGAGCTGGCCAGCTGCCCCTGTTTGCAATTGGAATTCTCTGTGTGTTTGGTTTGGTTTTGAAATAAGAAAGACGTCCAGGCGCCAAGTTGTGTGCAGGCCTGACCGTGAGCCGGCCACCTGCTTTGCCTGTCTGGTTATGTGTGTGCGTATTTCAGCTTGCCGAATGATTACCTCAGCCCAGCCCGTTTGTGAGGGATCAGACCAGATGCTTGTAACGTAATAAGAGGCGCGTCAGTGATGGCTGCGCTCATGGGATTGCTTTGCTTCTATATATGCATCCATCTACATATGTAATGTATCTTATGATGAAACCAAGCGGCTGCATTCATGTTTGCATGGCGGGCTATATTGTATTGGTGAACCATTATTTAAGCTACAATATCTGTGCTCAAGTTTGTGGTGTGAGATTGATGTATGTGCTCTTACGTGGTTCTACTCCATTGAAGTGAAACATTGTGCATCAATACAGATGGTGATTAAGCTGGTTGCTTTTCATTACAACTAACTTGTACTAGTTGTCTGTCCTCATTGCCAGCTGCCCGCAGTTGCTGCATGCTAAAAGAACAGCAACCATAGTTGCATGCATGGTCCACCTAGCTTGATATCACTTTTTTTTTTTTTTTTTTTTGACTGAAAGTTTGATACCTCTTCACCAACAAAGAGCTTCAGTGATACATAGATGCTCAGAATAAACGTGGGTGATAAGGTCCGAGATACAGATGTTTTTATGTATAAGCACAAAAAACATTGTAACTATTCCACTCACCAACAATCACTTAGATTCGCACCACACATACTGAGCCATAAAACAAAAACTCCAACAAAGTAAAGTTCCATGAATGGGTGTCCATAGAACTTATACCACTTGTTCGCAGCAGGTCAAGCTGGTCAGAAACAGAGATGCATAGACCATTCTTCGGAACAACATATTTCTATGGATAACGATTTGATGAATAAAAACCTGTAACCTCGACAGCAGAATGCACCTCATAATAGTTTCACTTTGATAACTAAAGTATTCCAGCTTGTTTATGTCAAACGCACATCCTAAATAAGGTTGGGGAAGTAATATAACAGACCTGAACATGTTATTTTTTGCACTGACCTTATAATGCTGCAAATCAAAGAGGGAGGATCCGCATTGTTAAATTTTGTGTCAAAAAACATATTCTGCTAGCACTTGCAGCTTGAAACCATGCGTGACAATTGACGACTATAAGCTATGGCTTTTCAAACATGGAACCAAACAGTGTGATTTTCTGACTGCAACTGTTGCATCTTGAGAAACAGCCATGCTGATCCAAGGAAAAAATCCTAGAAACAAGTTGAAAGCCTCCCCTTTTAAGTGCGTTCATCCTATCCCTCAAGTAATACAGCTTAGCTCTCCTGATTTTCTTCCTGTCCAAGATCTTGATCTCTTTGATGTTTGGCGAGTAACTGAACAAAAAGGAGAAAGTCGCATCAAGAAAATAGTCCAAGCAAATATATGATAGCTAATTAGTAGAAAGGCATGTGGCCATTTCAAACAATGAAAGATAACAGCAGCAGGTCTCCATTAAACCCATAAAACAAAATTTGGTGAAATCTCAAGTAATCTAATTCTAGTATCATATATGCATTGTTATATGTAATGATATATTTCCATGGTTATGCTACCACCAAATATTAAAAGTTGAATGATGAACGAAGCACAAAGATCCTGAGAAAAAGAAAAGAAAAAAAAGTAAACTATTACGTATTCATTCAATGTATTTGTTTCCATAGCAAATGCAGAGCAAAGAAAGAATATGCTACAAATTCAGAACAAATGAGGTATGGGCATAACTGGATAATGTGTTTATGAAACTGTAATCTCCACTTGTATTAGGATTCTTGCTAACAGGGCACAAGCAGTTATGTCCATCATTCTGCACCAATCTGCCTATACTGTTCGGCATCATTAACTTGCTTCAGGGTCATTAGCTATGTGTCAGCATGGTTCTGATGAATATAGTTTTCATGGATTTACAACAAACAGAAGGAAAAAAAAACATGACTTCCCGAGCACAGTTTTTCCCAGTTCTGCAAACATCCAACTACATTTCTCATGCAGAAACCACACATCTATCTATAGTTGAACTGGCCTTAATTTATACGAGTATATTGCAAAGTTATGCACCAATAGAGGACAAAAACTCCATGTCTGCCATCGTAATGCACAGGAAGAAATGGCCCACTAGATAGTAGAAACATGAATTCCAGTAGTTGCTGAACAATTGTCAGGTATCAATGAACAGTTTTTTTTTTTTTTTTTTTTTTTTTTTTTTGAAACGAACCGGCGGGAGAGCTGCCCGCTATATTAAAAGAAGAGACCGCCCAGGCGGGCACAGTACAACCTCAGCCAACTTACAACGGTTCCCAGAAAGGGCCGTACAACGAAACAACGCCAAAAGAAAGTAAAAAAACCTAACTATACTCACCCGGTTGGATTGGGACATCAACGCGGGTTACCACTCAACGGCCGGTCGGATTGAGACCTCAACACGCCAAGCCTCTATGCAAACACAGCGGCAGAGAAGACAGAAACAACTGCAGCATCCACCACAAACCGCACATATGCGTCGCCGAAAACCAGCGACGAAGCCCAGACCAAAGATAAACAAAGGGGCGGACACCACCACACCGAGAAGGCCACCGCCGTGCAGGACCCTTCGCCGCAGTACCGCTGCAACCAAGCCACCATCGACGGAATGAAAACACCGAGGCGAGCCTCCACAGCGGGGGCCTCGCCGCATCCGCCGTTGGACTCCTCTCTTGTGCGCGGGGGCCTCTCGCCACGCCCGCCACAACTCTCCATGCTCCGCCACGTTTCAAAGGTTGCCGTCAAGATAGGGAGCAAAGATGCCCCACCCACGAAGACCATCTTGAAGCAACCAGGCCACCGCCGTAGGTCGACGTCCCCCTCGTAGCTTCTCCGCGCAAAAGGCTGCCGCCGTCGAACCAGAAGACCAGGGTTGTCACTTGCGCCATCTTCCGACGTTGTACCACACGGGTGATTCCAGCCATCTTTGTAAAGACCCGCCGCGATCCGCTGCAAGCCTAGTCGCCCCCGTTGCCGTTGCCGCAAGCGCCGCCCGAAGACGCAGTCCCGCACCGCGACTGGCCATTGCAGTAGCAATGCCAGCCGCCACGGTCCGCTGCAAGCAGTCGAACGACAAAGAGAGATGACCCCTGTCCACCAACAAGAAAGCAAACCTCCTCGTCCGTGAGAAGCCAACACCCTTCACGCATGCCACCCGGTGGAAAAGTCAGCACCGGGCGAAGCCGTCGAAAGCAGTGGCCCAGCAACACCAAAGTTAATTCTGTCAGCACAAGGATATAACAAGTAATTTAACCTCAGCATGATATGTTCCAAAACAAAGTAGAGAATATTAAAACTATAAAATAGAGTAGAGGAGCACATGTTTGGATTGCCTTACAGTGGAAGCACGGACTCGACTCCAACACCAGATACTAATCTACGCAATCTGAAGGTTGTATTGATCCCAGCGTTGTGCCTTCCTATGACAATCCCTTTAAATGTCGACTCGCGCCGTTTGTTCTCAGGAACTTGCTGTTCATGGATTCACAGGAAGGATCAGTGCCAGAAACATATCCAAACAGTGCTAAAGCAAGAAAAATGAAAAGAAATGATATTACCAATCTCATCTGAATCATACATCCAGGCTGTACATCAGGAATCTCCTCTCCGAGCGGATCTTTTCGACTGCCTCTTTGTTCAGGATCTGCATAGTCAAACACGCAGATTTATCTTTTTTTTGCGGCGATTTTGTTACTGCCACTAGATGTAACAAATAAAAATATAGTCCCTGCAAGTATGTAACACTCACTCAGATTATACATACATTCTAATGTGCCTGACGATCATGTCAGGCCTCTTGAACTTGATGTGCGAGAGGTGCTCAACCGCCGGAGCGGTGGAATCATCCGAATCAGAAGCCACCTCGGCAGCATTTCCCACCATCGAGAAACCGATTGTCGCACCGAGAACTTTCGCTGAGACCAAAACCGGAGACGGCGGCGATAGGAATGGCCCGGCTCTGCACACGTACGGAATGATCTACCCGGCGACAGGAGCGCACCCATAAGTCTGCCTGAGGTGCTTGACAGCCCGGATGGCTGCGCCGCCCCGCCCCAGGAGCCTCGCCGACGGCATTTTTTTCGTGTAAACACAAGCAGGCTTTTTTTTTTTTTTTTTTTTTTTTTTTTTTGGAAATCATCGATCTCCTTTGACTATTAATCAATGACCGCGGATCCATCAATATCATCTAGTAGTGCAAGTACTGGTACGGAGGGGGTCAAGCCAAATATGCGTCTGGGTCCCCATACTCTACTCGTGTGGAATCTCATGAGCACGCTGATTATTATTAGCAAAATTTGTAGGACGTAGTATCCTTTATCAAATGTATCTTGTGAGAATTAATGTGGAGACTTCTTTGAAGTCCTCTAGTTAGTAATATTAAGATATTTATTGTCATCTTTTAAATTGCATGACTGTAGATCTTTAATATGCGTTTAGTTAAAATATATAGGCTTAAGTTATGTCAACACTTTTGTTGCACCCCCTTTACTATGATGGCATGAATATTTATTTTGGCCTTTCACTTTTGGTCTTGCTAGTTTTTGTATTTTTTTTTTTGGTATCCACACATGATGTTAAGTTGAAAGTAAGTGCTTGCGATATCTTTTATTTAATTTTTTGTATCCTGTTTTATTATTCTTTTGTTAATGTATAGAATGTTCTAGAGTACACTCTTAGTTACTACAATTGCTTAAAAATAAGAACTGTATGTATAGAATTATTATTTTATAAAACCAAAATTAAATTAAATTACAAACATATGTCACAATGTTTCAGTAAAAAATTGTATAAATTTATCTGTATTCAAAGCTTACAAAATTGTTATTGTGGAATATTAGTACACTTTAAAGTGGACATTAGTATTATTGATATGTGGTTTGTCAAGAGAACACTTCATGCGTAATAAATCAAATAAATATTTATCCTAATATATGTAATAAACCACGTTTCGAACGCCGCTATACCATTTAAAGTATAACGCCGAAAAATTCTGAAATAAATCCAAGTAAAATGCGAAAGCACCCGTGCCAAGTCGAGAACTCGAACCCGGGGTGGGTAGGTTCCACCACAGGACCTAACCAACTGATCTACGCTCACTTCGCACTTCATGATTTTTTTCATAATGTTATAGGTTGGTAATTATTTTAAAAGTAGAAGAGATCCGGTGGCTATTATTGATAATGATGATTAAAGTCTACTTTTTTTTTTTTTTTTGAGAATTAAAGGGTTGCATGCGTGGGGCTGCTCCGCGGCACTGGCGGAGCAATGTTCAGGCCAACATGGGCCCCGCTGGCCCACCTTGATTTGCTCAAAACTGTGAAGATTTAAGGTGGCTATTGATGTTGAGCAGGACTAAAGCTATTAATCAATAATCATTGTGAAAATCAGTCTAAGAGTAGGTACAATAATAGGCTTATAGCTAAGTTAGTTAGCATTTTTGCTGATGTGGAGAAAAGAAGAGAGGAGAGATAAGAAGAGAGTTTGACATGGAAGCATAGGTATATGTGGGCCCAAACAAGAGTGTATGTTTTTTTAATAAGGGAACAAAGTTCCAAAGTAAAGAGTATATGTGAGGAGTAAGAAAGAGAAAGGAAGACATAATGGGACATAATAATTAAAAATTTTAATATGAGATAGCTAGTGCATAACTTGGCTCTTATTACCTAACTTATAGTCAAACACTTGGCTATATTATTAACCATGCTCTAAGTGTTCAGTCCAAACCCCCTTGGCCACTGTTCTGGCTCCGCCCAATCTGTGGGGCCAATTGGTGGTGTGTGGCAGGGTTAGGACCAGTGGCATATATTGGATAAAGAACAAATTATAGTAGTATGGCTCAAAATAGATGAATTGTAGTGATATGTGTCCAATCCACGAAAGTTATATTGGTATCAATCTAATTATCTCTTCTTTTTATAAGAGGAGGGGTAAAACGGGAAAAAAAAAAGCAAAAGGCAGCTGACAGAATCGTCAGCACCACGATGCATATATGTGCATGCCAAGCTTTGCAGGAAAGACAAGGCCGGGCGGGCGCGCGAGAGAAACAAATAAAGCGGGCTAGCTTCCAACAAAGAAGAACATAAAGCAGCGTCCAGTCCATGCATTGCATATATCAGATGCCAAGCAAGGGATCTTGTGAGTGTGCTTTTGCTTTTATGTTGCCTTGTTGGATGATCTGCGAGGAGGACACGGCAACCGTCATCTTCATTCCATACATCGGCTTGCATTGGATCCATCGGCTTCTTCCATTGGTGGGCAATTAAGAATCTATATCTGGGATATTGATCAACCAATTCACTCTCCATCATCTTCATCTCCTCTATTCTTCTGCAGAAACTAAAGGTACGAAGTGTACATTATCCATGTTTTCTTTTGAAACGATCGAGTCTGTACTGCAATTAAACCCTGCTCTCTAATTGTTCAATCTCCCTGCTGCTTCTTGTCAAGCCTTGCATTGGATCCTTCAATTCATTCCAGCATCCAATCTATCTTTCTGGGATTGACCAAGTCACTCTCCACCGTCTTCATCTCCGATCGATCTTAGCATAAACTAAAGGTACAGTTTTCCGATACTACTAGCTACTCCTAGATACATACTCGATTAAGAAACTGATTAGTGTTGTGCGCATGGCTTGCTTGCTGTCTCAGCTCGAAATAAAATAAAATCGATGGAAGATCGCATCGATGCTGCATGCGAGTCTCGAAAATAATAATCTTGTTTGCACGTCTGCCTGCACACAGGGAATCGATCGAATGAACTACTGCACGTTGGGGATTGGAGAGGTCGTCTTTGATGATCAAATATGCTAGCTGATTGATCGACTCATGCTCATCATGGGTTAAGTAGAAGACTCTGTCTCCTCGTGGACGCCCCTGTTGATATAATTTGCTCCTCTTAGCAGAGGAGTCTACTACACCTATAAGGGTATCCCCCACTAGAGGATTATTTTGGAGTTCTCAGCCTTCTGATTGGTTCCCATCACTGGTAACTGTAGCTTACCGGCTCCCCTGAGTACGACACGTACCCACCTGTAATCACCCGTCCCCTCCTAGGCGGCCTCTTCCCCTCCCCACGGTGGCTTACCGCGTCGACCTCTTCCCCTCCCCCGCGGCGGTCTCTTCCCCTCCCTGCTGCGGCCTCTTCCCTCCCCATGCCCCGCCGTCGGCTCCCCTCCCCCTCGCTCTCCATCTCCCCCAAAGCACTGCCCCTCCCTCTCCCCCACAACGGCGGCCCTGCCTCAGCCTAACGACGGCGGCAGCTCCAGAGCCCGAGCGGCTTGCAGGGCGCTGGGCGTGCTCTTTCTACTCCCCAGCAGTGTCGCGAGCAATTTCACGGCGGGTTCCGATCATCTCCAATGAGGCCCTACAGCAGTGCCGCGAGCAATTTCACGGCGGGTTCTGCTTCTACGGGTGCCCGATGGACACATCCCTGGGCGACCGCATCGCGGCACCCATCCTCTTCGTGTGCGGTGACGGCGACCCATACTGCCCCGTGGAGGCGGTGCGGGAGCCGTGGAGACGCGCGAGGAGCGCCCGGGCGGCGGTATACACCTGCAGGAGCCATGGGTTCACTCACTGGCTGGATTCGGTGGAGGAGGATGCCGACACCGAGAACGTGTCCTGCATCATCCGCCTTACGGCCTCATCAGGTGTGGTTCGATTTGGTTTCGTTGATTCCGAGGCGAGGAGAAGATGGAGATCGGCCGCCTAATCGTGCCTTCGAGGGGCTGATGGAGAAGGTGCTGTCCGTGAACATCCTCTCCTCGGAGTACTTCAAGGAGCTCTTCAAGTACAAGACCTACCACGAGCACGAGGTGGTCGACGAGATCTACAACCAGGTGGACCACGTCGAGCCATGGATGACCGAGAACTGCCGCGGACCTTCCTCCGCCTTCTGCCTCCTCTACAAGTTCTTCACCATGAAGCTCACCGTCAATCAGATGCACGCGTTGCTCAAGCAGTCAAGCACCAGGATTCCCCTTACATCAGAGCTGTATGTGGAACTCTGGCCGCCCTTTTCTTGGTTTTCTATTCGATGTTTTTTTTGCTGATTCTGGCTGTAGGAAAAGATTATTACATGCTGACTGTTACCATTTTTTAGATATTATAGTTAGCTAATAACACTGTACCTTTCATAGTCAGTCAATACAAATACAAACGGTCCTAACTGTTCTTTTTTCTATTTCAGAACTAGCAACGGCATAGCTCTCCCTTCTCTGTTTGAGCAAATATTGATAGTGGGTAAAGATCAGTTTTTTTCTGCAACAAATTGCTTGCATATATTGCATTTTTTTCTCTGTGCTTTGCAACAGGTCAGTTAACCAGTAGATTATCTCAACAATCAGTAATAGCAGGATCATGTATGAGCAGGTCAAATTCTTGCTGAAATTTGTCTTCAATTGGAATTGATTTGGTCAGTTTGTCAGAATGATATGGTTTGGTTCAGAAATTCTGTCATGGTTCTGTTTTTATGGTGAGCATCAACAAACTATGGATCTGTGAAAATTTTCTCAGCCAGTTGTCAGGTTATTAAGTTATATGGATGTAATCACAAATGACTACATCAAGTGCTGCCTTTACTCTTGCTATATGTTTCATGTGTTTGATCTCTTTCTCAATGCAAAACAGCTCATGATGGTATCCAACATATATATTATTATAAGATTATTGCTTTGATTACTGGATTATTGCTTGATTACTGCCACATCTGCAGAAACCAGAGAGCATATATGCCTCATATCTTCTGTTGCACATATGCTAATTTCCATCTTTGGTCGATGGCAGAATCGATTACTAAGGCTGTCACCAAGGCAAGATTAAAGAGGCAAGAAATCTCATTAAATATAATTTTCTCAAACATAGAGTGCAGTGTTTATTGGCTGTCTTAACGATGACCATACATGTGCCAAAAAAAGCACCATTTTGAGTTCAAAGGAAGCGTAAGCATCACTTTGGTTGCTCTTTTTCAGATAACTATTCCTGCCACATAATCCAAGCCTGCAATGCGGCTCCTTCTGTAGCAGGTAATAAAAACATTATTTTGCTCCATTGCCTATTCAGGAAGATTGTATTTTCTCCAATCTAACAGGTAAAAGAAATCCCATTATTTGATCTCAAAGCTACATTATTTTTATTAATAGGCAATATTAAGCAACAGACTCTTACATTGAATCAGATATTGTCATGAACCTGCTATATTTGCTTGGGAGCTCATGCATCATACTATTTATATTTTTATAAACTCATTCATCTTCCCGCCACTCTCAAGGAGTTCAAGAAGGCGCGCAACTACTCTCGAATAGCGGCGGCGGCTTCGGCGGCTCCGGCACTGGAGGGAACGGCAACGCCAAGATGGCCTACTACAAGGAGATCTACGACCTGCTCAAGCGCCGCAGGAAGGCGACGGGAAGTGGCAGTGGCGGCTGCATTGCCAGTGGTGCTGCTGGGAAGAGCCCCACATCCAATTCCAAGATCAAGTCCTACCTGCAATTCGCCACAGATAACGGTTGGGCTCTGTTATTATACAGTTTGTCATGCTTTGCTAGATGAAACGATTACTAGACATGTCTTGAATTCCTATTGAAAATGCAAAGCTTTGGGTTTTGGATACAAATCAACTATTTTGATAACGAATTATAAAGCTTGATAGCATATTGGTATTTAGATGTGTCCAAATGAGTAATGTAAAAAATAAAAAAAGAGAATGAAAAAAGGGAAAAAAGAAAGAAAGAAAAAGAATAGAAGAGTGATGGTAATATTCAAACTCATAGATTTTTTCCTTCGTACCCGCGGCAACGCGGGGAATCCACCTAGTTTCATTATGGCACGATGGCAGGTACCGCTACTCTCTGACTCTCAAGTTTTTTTTTGCATATTTTCCTAGCAGTTTGCTTTCTTTACCAAATTCCTTCTATAAATGCTGAACGGATCGATCTTAATTAGCTATTCCCACGTTTCAGTCAATCAAAGCAAAAGATGTCGTTGGTGCCAGAGAGGAAATATTGAATATTATTCAAGGGGACCTCAAGAACAACATAATCTACTTTGATGGGTGGAATGGATTTGGGGCAACCGCAGTTCTTAGATCCATAGCACAAACACTTCCATCTATGAAACTAGGGAATCTCCCGCGCGTTGCTGCGGGAATTAAGAAAAAATGCAACGATCATAAGAGAGGATTTCACGATATCATTTTTCACTTGCGATAGTGGAGCACGATAGTGGATCTTATTATAGAATTCCTCATGCATTGCTGTGGGTATGCAAAAGTAAATTTAATCTACCTAAGATGTTCTCAGAAGCGTTGTCATGGGTATGAAGAAAGAATATAGAAGGACTTTGAATGTTGATCACTAAAAATTTTATGTTATATATATAGAAACCTTATATTGTATAATATATACAATATAACATATTTTCTGTTATATATATAGAAACCTTATATTATATAATATATACAATATAACAACAAATTTTCTGTTAGCAGTGAAATGAACTTGCTCACGTAAGTAAAAGTTAATGCACAACGCATACGGCGAGTCACATTGTTGGCCAACTACTATATTTTTTTTTTCTTTCTTTACCGTGCTTTGGTATGTTTTATTTTCTTTTTACCGTGCTTTGGTATGTCTTTGCTCGATCACGGACTGTGGGAACATACAGGCACACACATTGTTTCCTAAAATAAATTGGTACAGTAATTCAGACACCTACAAAGCCTAAAAAATTGTTGCTAACATAGAACAATCGTTCACAATCTACATGTGTTGACGCGAAACTAGGGCTTCACACCAACACACCAGGAGGGCCTTGGACGCCCACGAAGATCGCGATCGACCTTGTAGCAGCGAGCACCGCTGGCGTGGCCATCCTAACCGATCTAGGGATCGGTAGGGGTGGACGTGAGCTTCGGTGACGGCTGAGATGACCTCGAACGCACCTCGGGAAGACCTGTCCGGGGGACGCGCGGGGGTGCTCTAGGACCAGCGTGGCCGCCTAGAACGCCGATTTTAAGAACGCAGAGTTCGCCCGAACAGCAACGTAGAGGGGTTGAGGGAAGAAGATGACCTACAAACGGACGGGAGATAGATTGGTTGTCGATTGGATGTAGATGGGATCAAATCGGCCATGAACCCCTTCATTATATAGGGGAGGATGGTCTTATCCTTTTAGGAAGGTGTCCTAGGACGTTTCCAATCACCAAAAATCGCACCAAACAAGTTTGGAAACAAACCGAGTTGGATACGATTCGGATCAGCCCGAGATCGGGCTGACCGGACGCAGGCAGGAGCGGACGGGGACGGTGTCGGTGTCGGCGTCCGGTCGGTTCTAGGAGGTCTGAAACCGACCGGCGTGCGAGCCGGGCCCGGCCGGACGCCGACCGGACGCTGGTCAAGTGACCGGACGCTCCGGTCCACTGCGTCCGCGAGAGAGGTGCGCAGCGCGACCGACCGGACGTGGTGACCGGACGCTAGACCGGACGCGCTGCGGCGTCCGGCCGGTGAGTCCGGTCGCATTCGCAGAGCCCTTCGACCGGATTTTTACCATGACTTAGCCCACGCCATTTTGGGTGTCAACACATGCCCCCCGTTTTCAGGTGAGAAGTGCACGAACACGAAAACAAAACAAAAAAAACTAAACAACACGAATACCCATCGTATCGGTTGTCCCGTTGACTAAGGGCGATACTATGTATCGCCATTTTTTTTTCTAAGGGCGATGCATGCATCGGCCATTGTTTGAGAGCACTAGGCCTCTTGCCAAACACTAGGGAAATACTTTTTCAAATATCTCCCGTTAATCGCCTTATCTTGACGTTTTCCATCACTTGTTGACTCAAGCACATAGGAGTTCCCAAATATCACTTTGATCACCTTGAAAGGACCTTTCCAATTGGGTGACCACTTGCCAAATTGATTGCTCCTCGACCCTATCGGTAATATAGTTTGCCAAACTAAGTCACCGATTTGGAACGATTTGCTCTTGACTTTCTTGTTGTAGGCTCTTGCAACACGGGCTTTGTCTTTCTCAATCTCCTTTAGAGCTTGTACCCTCTTTGTCGGTTACCTCGTCGATGTTGTCCATCATCAAATCATGATACATAGTAGGAGATAAGTCATTTTGTTTAGCAAATCTATATGCATCCAAATTTACCTCAACGGGTAACACCGACTCTTGGCCATACACCAACTCATAAGGAGTGACTTTAGTTGCACCATGCCTTGATATGCGATGAGCCCACAAAGCTTCTGACAAGACCTCATGCCACCTTCTTGGATGTTCTATTATTTTCTTCTTAATAAGCTTGATCAAAGTTTTGTTAGTTGACTCTGCTTGACCATTGGCTTGAGCATAATATGGAGATGAATTGAGCATCTTAATCTTATATGATTCGGCAAAATCCTTCACTTCTTTAGCCATAAATGACGTCCCTTGATCCGTAGTTAATGTTTGAGGAATGCCGAATCTATGAATAATATGCTCGTAATGAACTCAATTACCTCCTTGTGTGTCATGTTCTTCAATGGAACTGCTTCCGACCATTTAGTGAAGTAGGGTAGCAACCAAGATGAACTTATGCCCCTTCGAAGATGGAGGATGAATCGTCCAATGAAATCGAAGCCCCAACCACGGAAAGGCCACGGTTTGATTATAGGATGAAGCATAGCAGGTGGCACTAGCTGAAGATTCCCAAAACGTGACACTCTTCACAACCTCTCGTAGTAACGAAAGCAATCGGCCATCATAGTAGGCCAATAGAAACCAGCCCGTCTCAACAACCACTTCATCTTGAGCCAATTGATGCATTACCACAAATGCCTTCATGAACTTCTCCCATCGCCACTGCGTGCTTGATCAGCCCCTAGACATTTTAGCAACAAGTCTTGGGGTCCTCCTATAAAGCTCACCATTATGCAATGTGTACTTGAAAGCAAGCCGCCCGAATATTCTTGTCAACTTTAGCACTAGGATCCCGCAAAAAGACAAGAGAGGAGTTCTCAATCTTCTAAATCGGTGCTACCATTGTCCAAAACAGAAATAGACCGATTTAAAAGAATTTTACATTGTTGTACCAAATCATTAGTAACATCGGTTTGTCCAATTAATTTTGGTTGAACCGAATTCTTACTAGAATCGAAACAAGCAAATTTTCATGCATCGGCAAATGTTGTAAGTGGAAATAACCATCTCTTACCTCAAAGCTCGATGCACCTTGAGCAAGCAAGTTTGCTCTTTGCACATAATTCACATGCAATTGATCTTCTTCCTTGATGTAACCGGAAGCAAGTTGAGCATAAAAATTGGCCTTATGATTTTCTTCTCTTGGAATATGCCGAATCTTGAATTCGGTAAATTTACCAATTAAATCAAGGCACAAATCAAGGCGAGCACGAAGTGATCCATCCAAACATTGACATTCACGTAAACTTGTTGCACCACAAGTAATGAATCACCAAATGCTTCAACATGTTCAACCCCAATAGCTTCTAACATAATCAACCCGAATAAGAGAGCTTCATATTCGGGTTTGGTTGTTAGTACATGGAAACTCCAATCGGCTTGACATAGGAAATTCAGTACCACAAGAATTAACAAGAACAATTCCAACTCCGGCACCATCTTTGCAAACCGATCCATCAAAATATAATCGCCATGGGGTAGAAGTGACATAATTCACCTCACAATCAAGATTAATACCATGCTCAACAATAAAATCAGCAAGAACTTGACCCTTTAAAATTCTTAATGGTTCAAAAGTCAAGTCATATTCAATTAAAGCGTATGCCCATTTGCCCACCCTTCCGTAAAGGATTGGCGAAACAACATATGTTTGATTACATCGGCTGGCATGCTACCACACATGTGCTTGACAAAAGATAATGTCTCATTTTGGAACAAGCAAAATATAGTGATAAGCATAATTTCTCAATATGGGCATACCTTGTCTCGGGATCAAGAAGACGACGACCAAGATAGGCAACAACATACTCCTTTCCTTCATCTTCTTGAGTAAGAACAGCCCCAATCACCTTCTCTTCGGCGTGATATACAATCGGAAAGGTATACCCCTTCTAGGTGCATGAAGAACAGGTGGTGAAGACAAATATTCCTTTATCTTATCAAATGCGTATTGTTGGCTTGCCCCCGGGCAAAAATCAGCTTCATTTTTCAACTTAAGTATGGGGGTGAAAGGAATAATTTTCCGGACAAGTTAGCAATAAATCTTCTCAAGTAGTTCACTTTACCTAGGAACTTTTGCAAATCCTTTTTACATTGAGGTGCTTGAACTGCCTTGATCTTCTCTATCCTCTTGGGATCAATCTCTATGCCTTTATCATGAATAATGAAACCAAGAAACTTTCCAGCCGACACTCCAAAGGCACATTTGAGTGGATTCATCTTCAAACCATAATGGCGCATTCTTTCAAAAGCAAAGACGCAAATCGGCTAAATGAGGATCATGTGAAGCCGATTTAATCACCACATCATCAATATACACCTCCATAATCACACCAATGAGATCATGAAAGATAAGATTCATAGCACGTTGATAGGTGGCTTTGCATTCTTGAGACCAAAAGTCATAACGATCCATTCAAACAAACCAACAAACCGGGACAAATAAAAGCGTCTTGGAGGTGTCTTCTTGACCATAAATATTTGATTATATCCAAAGCATTACCATCAAGAAAGCTAATAACCTTATGTCCCGAAGCATCATTGATTAACATGTCGGCAATAGGCATAGGATACTCATCTTTGGGAGTGGCTCTATTTAAATCTCGAAATCAATGCACACTCTAATTTTCCGGTGTCCTTCTCAACCGGCACTATGTTAGAGACCCCTCCCGCATACCGCATGGACGGATAAAATCTGCCTTAAGCAACCGATCAATCTCCTCCTTGATTCGGTCATTGATGGCCGAATTGAAGCGTCTTGGCGGTTGCTTGTAAGGTTTGAATCCCTTCTTGATAGGAAGCCGATGCTCAACAAGATTACGGCTTAACCGGGCATCTCAGTATAGTCCCATGCAAAACAATCAACATATTCCTTGAGAAGCGCGATTAATTTAGCTTTATAATCGGCATCCAAGTTTTGGTTTACAAATGTCGGCCTTGGCACTGAACCATCCCCAATGTCAACTTGTTCCAAAGGGTCGGCCGACGTGAAACCTTGGCCCAACTTATTGAGCTCATCAAAGTCATCGATAGCTTCACAAGAATCGGTCTTTTCGGTCGATAATGCTCAAGTCTATGCTTTAACCATTGAAGTTTGTCTTCCATTGAGAAACAATGTTTACAATATAATATTGAGCCGATTATCCATCGGCTTCAATGTTACAGGCACAAATCCACGCTCATCATAGCTAATGTACTGATAGTTGGACAAGTCTCTACCTGAAAGACAAGCAAACCTGGAGCTCTCAAGCGAGGCATCGGTTGTAGAGATCTCAACCGAATTATCTCGCATGAACAACCTCTATGGCATCTCCCACCCATTGGATGAGGAATTGGTGCAAACTAGAAGGAACACATGGATTAGCATGAATCCAATCACGACCAAGGATAAGATCATAGCTACCTTCCACGTCAGCGATGAAGAAAGCCGTAGCCATAGTCTTGCTACCAATGGTTAATTCGACATTGGCGATCCCCTTAGAAGGAATTGGCGCGCCTCCTCCTACACCGGTGATGGTCATGTTGGTTTGGATCAGCTCCTCCTCTTTGCCACCAAGCTTCTTGAATAGTGAATAGGGCAGAAGATTGACAATTGCGCCACTATCCACTAACATCTTCCGGACTGGTTTCCCATTGATATGTCCGCTCACATGCAATGGCTTGAGGTGTCTGACAGGCACAACAGGCTTCTTAAAGATAGCATCTTGCACCCCAAACGCAAACTCTGCAGCAGCAACCTCATCATCTCCCTGCCCAATCACATAATAATCGGCAGAGAGAAAGATGGTGTTTATCTCGGCCAGCGAGGCGGTGAAGGCTCATAATCCACCAACTCTTCATCCTCAATCGGCACTTCAATGCCAACCAAGGCGGCGGCGGTGACAAAAAAAATCTTCGTGCACACCCGGGCTCATCGAAACAAGAGAATTCGGTTCAACCGACTCGGAAGTCGGTAAATCCAAGTTTGGGCAATAACAGCCCCTTCAACCGCTTTGGTTGAATTACCAACTTGCTCATTTAGCTTGGCTGCCCCATTTGCTAGAAGTGCCAAGAGATCGACTTTTGGTTCGGGCACCTCTTCTATAGGCTTGGGCGATCGCTCCCGAACCTAACCGACTCAACCGATTTAGCAATCGGTTGAGACATCCTCTGGCGGCAAAGAATCATCTCGGCCTCTTTGCTCTTAATCTCTTGCACAATCTCCGGCAAGATTGGCCCTTCACCTTGAGCAGCAGCCAAGCCGCTTGAGCATCTTTTTGTCTTGCTCGCTGAAGCTTCCTCTTTTTGTGTCTTATCGATATCAACCGGGCACCACTTGGGCTGCGGGAATCGAGGATCCACAAACTTTTGCCTCTTATCTTGAACTTCAGCAACCTCCTCCATGGTTTGATCTGGACCACTCTTGAAGGCTCTTGCTCCTCAATCACAATCGGTTTGTTGACATCACTTATAGGAGTCGCCATCGAACCGATAATGATGGAAGGTGGAGGAGTAGCAACCGGAGCGTGCTTCTCGGCAACTTCAATCTTCTTGGGAACATAAACCGCTGCATAGGCGCCTTCCCTTTTGTTCGAAGTGAGCTCTCGGGATGTAGGCACCTCCTTCTTCTTCTTCGTACCGCTAGAGCTCGATTGTGGACCCAATCGGCTAAAGACGGTAGGCTTAGCCATGTTCGTGGCCTCCTCCTTCCTTCATAGGACCCGAAGGATAGGGAACAAACACTCCCTTCGGTCCCCATTGAGGTGGTGACGCCACTTGTGATAGTGGTGGCCCCCAACGAAGTCATCTTTGGACGCGCAACCTGCGAAGAAGAAGAAACATTTGTAGGAGTCATAGCCACTTGCTTATTTCTCCCTTCATCACGTTTGGGAGGCGTAGACTCTTTTTTTTGTTGGCCGATTCTGAATCGGCTTTTTTCTTCTTGTACTTCGCCAAAAGTCCGTCAAATTCACATAAAGGCTTGATATGCTTCTTGACCTTTGGCTCATTAGTTTTCCAAACTCCAACCTCCGGCTTTTGTGGAACGAATGTCTTTATCGTATGCACACCGTAAGTGAGGGAGCTAGAATTTCGGGACCGGTGGCCCCGCTAAGGTAGTCGGTTCAACTGGCTTAGTTGGCGCTTTTGAGTTTGATCATCTTGGCCGATTGCTTCAATTGGCCTAGCTGGTCTTGTTGCGCGCCCGCACGACCATCTAGCCACGCTTGACGCCGTAATGCTTGCGCCGAGCTAGCCACAATGGTAAGCTTCGTCTTGCCTTCTTCAGTTTGGTTAGCCAACACTTGTCGTCCCCAATTCTTAGGCACATTCGCACGGGCGAGGCTCACCAATGATCACGTTCTTGCCTTTAGTTGTAGCAGCTTGCTCAGACGGATCAAGATGGTAGGAGTCTTGACTTCAAGTGTTTTGGCTTCGGGCTTTTTAGCTTCAACCACATGCATTGGGAAAGGATTCTTATCAAGCTGCATATCGGTAAGACTTAATCGGCCCTCATTAAGAGCCGATTGTACCGCCGACGAAAAACATGACAATCATTAGTGGCATGGGAATACGATTCATGATATTTGCAGAAAGCCCGTTTCTTCAACACATCTGCAGAAGGCATAACATATTTAATCTTAATGTACCCGATTTTCAATAATTCATCGAATATTGGTCACATTTAGATGTATCAAAAGTAAACTTTATTTCCTCATTCCGATTCCTATTAATCGGCTTGAGAGAAGGACAAGTTACTTGTTTATTTTTTTCTCCGCCACCTAATTTCAGCAGCCAACACATCTTTAGTCTCATCATCGGACGAAGAACAATCGTCCACGTGATGCACGTTGGAACGACGAGACTTATAATCATGATCCCGAGAATTGAGATGTGACTCAACAAAGCAATAGCTTTCTCAAGTAAATGAGGCAAAGTAGTAAATTGAATATGCTCAAGCTTATCTCTAATCTTAGAATTCAAACCATTAAAGCATATATCAACTAAGTCACTTTCGAGAAATCATCAAATGAAAGCATCGGTTCTTAATTTCTTTACAACGCCTAATAAACTCAAAGCGTGACTCACTACGACCTTGCCTAACCGATGTCAAATGTGATAATCTAGTTTCCTGAACTCCATCATAAAAGTGAGCATGAAATTTTTCCTCTAATTGAGCCCAAGAACCAATAGTACATGTTGGCAAAGAAGTAAACCATGAAAATGCAAAGTGCCAAGAAGTGATAAAGGGAAATTGCGACACTTCATATAATCAAAAGCACACCCTTCACCTAATCGAGCTAAGTACATGCTAACATGCTCCATGGTAGACTTATTATCATTGCCACTAAACTTTTGAAAATCGGTACCTTCCACCCCGGTGGGTTTCTCATGTAATCAAAGTGTGGAGGGTATGGTTTGTTGTAGGTGCCCCTTGAGGTTTTAAGTTGGACACCAAGACTTTCCCCGCAAAGACTTATTTAAATCTTCCTTAAGCGCATTAAACGCATCGGTCATATCGGCGGGAGGAGGATTTGGAGCAAGAGTCTCATTGCCAAAAACAGGGAATTTGGCTAGGGGATTTCGGTGGGTTAGGCAACACGGTATTGCCCCCGAATTCCTAGCATTTGTTGTTCTATTAATGGTGCGCCGACACGGTCTTGAACCTCGCAAACGTGACAATTTGCTTATTATTAACCGCTTCCTTAGTAGTGGAAGAACCGCTTTATCGGCTTCCGTAGGAGCCGATTGGACCCGATTTTTTCCTTTGTTGCTATAAGCGGTGTACCATGCTTGATTATCATAAAAATTAGAAGGCATGCCAAACTCATATTGTTCATCATCAATTTCCTCTATTCTAAGAGACTTGCCCTCTAACTTATCAAAACGAGCCATAATCATACTAATAGCATTAGTCATAGTAGAATCTACTTCTTTTTATGGCCCTCAAGCATAACAAAGATAATCAGCGTGTTGAGGATAGGAATCATCAAATTTAGGACCCGAGGTTGCATTTACCTCAACCTCGGAGTAGATGAATCGACGGGAAGCTTGACGGTGACGGGCCTGCATAGCTCCACCTTGTCGCCACGACCCACGCACAACTCTCCGTGAACGCACGTTGAGTAGCTTCTATCATCCGTTGCATCTTAGCCTTCAATTCGTCGGGGAAGCTCATCAACGGAAGAGGGGTGGATGACGTTATCGTCATGTATCTCGCTAGTAACAGCACCACCGCTCTTGTTGTTGGCAGGCATGATGTTGGAGTCTTCAAAACTCAATTGACGCCTCGAATTCCCCAGCGGAGTCGCCAAAAAGTATGTTGACGCGAAACTAGGGCTTCACACCAACACGGGGGGAGGGCCTTGACGCCCACGAAGATCGCGATCAACCTTGTAGCAGCGAAAGCACCGCAGCGTGGCAGCCCAAACCGATCTAGGGATCGGTAGGGGCGCTGCGGAGCTCGGTGACGGCTGAGATGACCTAAACGCACCTCCGGGAAGACCCGCCGAGGACGCACGCGCGGGGTGCTCTAGGACCAGCGTGGCCGCTTAGAACGCCGACGAAGAACGCGGAGTTCGCCGCCGAACAGCAGGATAGAGGGGTTGAGAGAAGAAGATGACCTACAAACGGGGACAGAGGTAGATTGGTTGTCGATTGGATGTAGATGGGATCAAATCGCCATGAACCCCTTCATTATATAGGGAGGATGGTCTTATCCTTTTAGGAAGGTGTCCTAGGACGTTTCCAATCACCAAAAATCGCACCAAACAAGTTTGGAAACAAACCGAAGTTGGATACGATTCGGATCAGCCCGAGATCGGGCTGACCGGACGCCGGGTAGGCCGGCCGACGCACGGTGTCCAGCGCCCGGCCGGTTCTAGGAGGTCCGACTTCGCGCGAGCCCGGGCCGACCGACGCTCGACCGACGCCGGGTCAAGTGACCGGACGCCCGTCACGCGCGGCCCGCGTAGAGGTCAGGCAGCGCGACCTGACCGACGCGTGACCGGACGCTGGACCGGGCCGCCGCGCGTCTTGGCCCGGGCCATGAGTCCGTCGCATTCCGTAGAGCCCTTTGATGGATTTTTTACCATGACTTAGCCCACGCATTTTTGGGTGTCAACAACATGCCACTTCAGTTAGTGCAAGCATCGGCTAAACAGTTCACTTCAGTCTTCAGCATCAAAGAGGCCGCAAATCGAGAAGCATCAACACGCCCCCGTGGGGCGGGAGCCTCGTAGGGCACACCGGCGTGGGGCATGGGTACCACGTGGTGCGGGTGCTCGGCCAAGCAAGGGGCTTCGGGCGTGGCGGGGGCTTCGGTGTGGGGCCGGGTGAGAGCTCCGCGCGCCGGGCGGCGCGCCCTCCAGCGGGCGAAGCGACCGGCGGGCTCCGGCGTGTGGTGGTCGCGGCTTCGGATCGGGCGGGTCTCGGCCGCTGGGCGGGCGACGCGTCCTCCTCCGTGGCGGCGGCTGCCCCGCCCGCTCGATCGGAACGGTGCAGGATGGCCTCGATCGAAATAGGTGGGTGGCCTCGCTTGCTTTAAATAGCAGGAAGCAAGACGACGGATGGCCTCGACGCTGGCCTCTCCGTTTCTTCGTTTTCGACAACCGAACATGCATGGTGGGCATCGTTTCGACGCTTGGTTCCACGCATGCAGGAAAGCGAAGAGGCCGCCGGGCGGATGTGCTAGGACGCCAGCGTGGCTATGGTGTTACCAGTTTGTATGGACCAATCAGAGGCCTAAGAATTCCCTAAGGATTGCTATTGGGGAGCTCCTATATAGGAGTTATAGATCTCCTCCTTCAAAGTTATGCTTTGACAAAATCATTTACATTGATTGCTCAAGGTGGGAAAGTAAAAGGATGTTGCAGAGAAAAATTGCAGAGGAGCTGAGACTTGACCGGAAGACCATGGCCATGTTTGAGGAGCAGGACGAGGAGGATGACTTCAATGGAGTGGATCATGGATCTAGGGATGTGATACGACAAGTTTCAATGATGATTGACCAAACCTTGAGGGAAACTAGATTTCTGATGATTTTCATTAATGGGAGTACTGATGAGGTTGACCTAACGGAACTTGGTATTCTCGAATACTATGGAATGATAATATGGACATTTGGAAGAAGGTTCGTGACTATGCATGAGTACTGTGGGACCAAGACACTAACAGAGAATTTAAGATACACAGGCCTCTTCATTTATAACAAATATTATATTTATACAGACTCAGAGATTAATGCACTATTTTATGAAGAGGCTGCCAACACAGTTGCTAGCTACCCATTTATGAGAGACATCAACTTAACAACAGGAGTGGTCATAGATTACTGTCGCTATGGATTTTTCCTGCGCCACAATTCTCGCAACACCTTTGGATTGGATTGGGCAGCTCGTGCTCCCAACTTCTGGATATGCGATGGGATCATTCCACAAGGGGATAGAGCTAGGGAGATTGGCAATGCATTGGATTCAGAAATAAATTTTGCGGGTGATGATTCCCTGCTTGGTAGGGTGTTTGCTAAGATTGCAGAACATTCAGAGTCTTCTCATCTGTTTGTTGAAGATGAAGATGATGGAAATGTTGATAAATATAAAAAGAGGCCTTACCGTTGGATTTATGTCACCTCAGAGAATAAAATACTTAATGATAACATGCAAACTATTCTGGCAACAACATCGTCAATCTTCCTATCATTTGACAAGACTCTGAGTGCACCAAGGTTACCAAATGACTTGTTTCAACAGTGCAACAAACTTGGTGTTCTAGTTCTCTCCAATTGTGCCTTCAATTTTGTATCACCTCCTTTCCTCCACTGCAATACATTAAGATTTCTTGGGCTGGCCAACTGCACACATCAGAATACAAGTGAGCTTAAAGGAGGAGACTGTAGCACCAAGTGGACATTTTTGCATAGCCTGTGGGTGCTTGACCTGCGTTACACAGAATGGGGTGAGATTTTATCTGACAAAAAGGTAAGTCTTATGGTTAATCTCACAGAACTGAATATAGAAGGAGTTATATGCTGGCAATTTTATGGTCAATTATTAAAGGAAAGGCTACCTATTCAAAGACTTCGAATAATCAAACCTACACATGTACATCAGGAAGTGACATCTGTGGACATCAACAACTCATTTGTGGATAAGAAACAACTGGAAATATTTGATTTGTCTGGTAACAGTGGCATGAAAAGCCTGCCGGGAAGCTTATCAGAGGCAAGCAAACTTCAAGTACTTGTTCTAGATGGTTGTGATGGGCTCGAAATTGTTGTCCTGGCCAACTCCACGCTAAGATCATTCAGTTTTGATGGCTATGGACCAGCATCCAATTGGACATCAACCAGCAAGCTACCTCCAATGAGTTCTCGTCCAGAGTCTCCATCTGCTGCAAATAAGAAGGATGCCAAAACCACCAAAATATCTCTAGAAGGCTCCACATTGTTAGTGGATCTGTTCTTGCGTGGGCTTCCAAACCTAGAGGACCTAGACCTTTCAGGATGTTCCATCAAGGTACTTGACTTTGGAGCTATGGTGGTGGATGTCCCGAGGCTCAAGCGACTCTTCCTGCTAGGCTGTGAGAACCTTCATACAATAAAATGGGGATCAGATGAGCAACGACCGAAGTTGCTGGAGTTGATCTGCATAGACACACGCCCTAGAGTTGGACGTGCTCGTCCATTGTCCCTTTGCGCCCAACAGAAATCCTTCCAGCTGCAAGTGCACGCAATCTTTGTGGATGCTAGGCTTGCTCGGTCCCTTAGTGTTCCCATATATAGAACACATTCTTATCCTGGTTATTTCAACATCCGCATCACCTCTTCAGCTACATGCATGGAGACTATTCAACCTGAAGCAACAACAAACAAGGAGAAGGTGACTGGGTCCATTGATCATCAACGACACTATGACATAGCTGCTAGAGACTTGTATAGTGACGTCTTTACTAAGGTTGGTGATGGCCCAGCCCCGATGCAGGCCTTCCCGCAAGGCCCAACGGGACAATTGGATTGCCATGTCGAGATTGGTGCTGGAAGTCGTAGCATGCAGAGTGAGGTGGAGGCAGATCCTGATGGTTATAATTTGGCTTAATTGATGAAATGGCATACCGAATCCCTGCATGTTCATGATGTCTCAACGTGCAACAATAATATGCCTATGGAATCCTCGAACTCCCTCAGGTGGTGCCACATCGAGAGGTGCCCCAACTTGCACGCCATCTTTCCTCTAGGTTCAGTGGATTATCGGGGTAAGCTGGAGACCATCTGGGCATCAGATCTCCTGATGGCTCATTGTGTATGGAGCAGAGGTGTCATCGACCCTTATCACTTCAGAGGCCTACGAGACTTGCACCTGCGCTACTGTCCAAGCCTCCAGTATGGGCTTGCAATGGGTAACCGCCCCTCCTTCCCTAGCCTGGAGACCCTCCACATCATCCACTGCGGCAACCTCATGCACATCTTCGTAGCGGGTGACGAGAAGTACCAGCACACAAGTGTCGAATTCCCGAAGCTGACCACCATCCACCTGCACGACCTCCCGGCGTTGCGGCAGATATGCGAGGCCGCCGCGATGCTGGCACCTGCACTGGAGACCATCAAGATCAGGGGATGCTGGAGCCTATGTCGGCTGCCAGCCTTGAAGGGCCGCAAGGCAGGCATGAGGAGGCTGATCGTGGAGATGGAGAAAGACGTATGGGACGCGCTGGAGTGGGACGGGGTGGATGCTGGCCACCACCCTTCCCTGTACGAGGTGCCGGTGCACTCGCGCTACTACAAGAGGCGCATGCTCAGAACCACCGTTCTCAGGTAACAATAATAAGTACATACATCCCTACGAGCTACATCTGTTGTTATAGCTAGCTAGCTAGCCCTATTAACAATAAGGCAGATTATATACTTGCACTTAATTGATTTGATTTGCTTCTCGATCACTCACTCAGCTGCCTCCAGGTGATGGAAACTCATTATGAAGTATGCATCTGCTGCTGCTGCTATGCCGGTCGTCTCTGTGGATCGATGGGTGCTTCCTGCCTGTTGATGAGAGTGTGTTTGTTGTGTGGAAGGCCAATGAAGGTATGGGGCTTCAGGTTAGCTCCTGCCTTTGATGACCAGCCCACTGGGCCAGCTGCCCCTGTTTGCAATTGCAATTGGAATTCTCTGTGTGTTTGGTTTGGTTTTGAAATAATAAAGACGGACAGGCGCCTGATGCCTACATGCGCAGCATGCCGGTGTTTCGTGCAGGCCTAGCCGTGAGGCAGCCGCCTGCCTGGCTGTCTGGATGTGTGTGTGTGTTTCAGCTTGCTGAATGATGAGTGTGTTTGTGTGTGTCTGCCACCTCAGTCCAGCCCGGTTGAGAGGGATCAGACCACAGACTAGATGCTTGTAATAAGAGGCACATCATCCGCACCTGTCTTGTGCGATTTGATAGCTGCGCTCATTGAGATTGCTTTGCTTGCTATATGTATATGTATCCATCTACATATGTATTGTATCTTATGATGAAACCAAGCGGCTACATTCATGCTGGTCGTTTGAGAAGTGAGACTGATGTATTGTATTATTTAAGCTACAATAATCTATGATCAAGTTTGTGGTGTGAGATTGGTTTATGTGCTCTCTGCTTGTGGTTCTACTCTGTTGGAGTGAAACTGTGTGCATCAATACAGATGGTGATTAAGCTGGTTGCTTTTCATTACAACTAACTTGTACTAGTTGTCTGGCCTCATTGCCAGCTGCCCGCAGTTGCTGCATGCTAAAAGAACAGCAACCACAGTTGCATGGTCCATCTAGCTTGACATCACTTCACCAACAAAGAGCTTCAGTGGTATACAGTTGCTTAGAATAGACGAGGGTGATAAGGTCCGAGATACAGATGTTTTTATGTATAAACAAAAACATTGTAATTATTCCACTAATCCACTCACCAACAATCACTTAGATTCGCACCACACATACTGAAGTTCCATGAATGGATGTCCATAGAACTCTTATACCACTTGTTCACAGCAGGTCAAGCTGGACAGAAACAGAGACGCATAGACCATTCTTCAGAACAACATATTTCTATGGATAGAGATTTGATGAATGCTTGTCAAAAAAGATTTGATGAATAAAAACAAAACCTGTAACCTCGACAGCAGAAAGCACTTCATAATAGTTTCACTTTGATAAGTATTCCAGCTTGTTTATGTCAAACGCACATCCTAAATAAGGTAATATAACCGACCTGAACATTTTATTTTTTGCACTGACCTTACAATGCTGCAAATCAAAGAGGGAGGATCCGCATTGTTAAATTTTGTGTCAAAAACATATTCTGCTAGCACTTGCAGCTTGAAACCATGCATGACAATTGACAACTACAAGCTATGGCTTTTCAAACATGGAACCAAATAGTGTGATTTTCAGACTGCAACTGTTGCATCTTCAGAAACAGCCATGCTGATCCACACGGAAAAAAAATCCTAGAAACAAGTTGAAAGCCTCATTTTTTAAGTGCGTTCATCCTGTCCCTCAGGTAATACAGCTTAGCTCTCCTGACTTTCTTCCTGTCCAAGATCTTGATCTCTTTGATGTTTGGTGAGTAACTGAACAAACAGGAGAAAGTTGCATCAAGAAAATAGTCCAAGCAAATAGATGATAGCTAATTAGAAGAAGGGCATATGGCCATTTCAAACAATGAAAGATAACAGCAGCAGGTCTCCATAAAACCCATAAAATTTGGTGAAATCTCAAGTAATCTAATTCTAGTATACCACTGAAGCATAACTGGATAATGTGTTTATGAAACTATAATCTCCACTGCGTACTAGGATGCTTGCTAACAGGGCACAAGCAGTTATGTCACAATGCCCAATCTGCCTATACTGTTTGGTACATCATCAATAACTTGCTTCAGGGTCGTAAGCATATGTGTCAGCATGGTTCTGAATATAGTATCCATGGATTAACAACAAGCAGAAGGACAAAACCTGATTTCCTGAGCACAGTTTTCCCAGTTTTGCAAACATCCAATTACATTTATCATGCAGAAACCACACATATCACACATATATCTAAAGTTTAGCTGGCCGTAATTTATCCACGTACATTGTAAAGCTATGCTCAAACAGAGGACAAGAACTCCATGTCTGCCATTGTAATGGACAGGAAGAAATGGCCCACTAGATAGTACAAACATGATGTTTAATGGTTGTCGAACAATTATCAGGTATCAATGAACAAAAAGTTAATCCTGGCAGCACAAGGATATTAAAGAATCTATATAACAAGTACTTCAACCTCAGCATGATATGTTCCAAAACAAAGCAGGATAAAAGCATCCTAAAAATTAGAGTATAGAGGGATAAATGTTTGGATTGACTTACAGTGGAAACACAGACTCGACTCCAACACCAGACACTAATCTACGCAATCTGAAGGTTGTGTTGATCCCAGCGTTGCGCCTTCCTATCACAATCCCTTTAAATGTCGACTCGCGCCGTTTGTTCTCAAGAACTTGCTGTTCATGGATCCACAGGAAGGATCAGTACCAGAAACATATCCGAACAGAGTTCAAGCAGGAAAATGAAAAAAATGATATTTACCAATCTCATCTGAATCATACATCCAGGCTGTACATCAGGAATCTCCCTCTCCGAGCGGACCTTTTCGACTGCCTCTTTGTTCAGGATCTGCATAGTCAAACAAGCAGTTTTATTGTTCATGTAGTGATTTATACTGTCACTGGATGTAACAACTAACAACATAGTTCAAGTATGTAACACTCACTCAGATTATACATACATTCATAATGTGCCTGGCGGTCTTGTCAGGCCTCTTAAACTTGATGCGCGGGGGTGCTCAACCGCAGGAGCGGTGGAATCGTCCGAATCAGAAGCAACCTCCGCAGCATTCCCCACCGTCGACAAACCCCTCGTGGCAACGAGAACTTTTGCGCAGAGACCTAAACCGGAGACGGCGGCGGCAGGAATGACCCGGCTCTGCACACGTACGGAATGATCCACCCGGGTCCGACGAGCGAACCCGTAAGGTTGAATGAGGTGCTTCACGGCCGAGGATGGCTGCGCCGCCTACGGAGCAGCGGCAAGCTCCAGGAGCCTCGCCGCCGCTCCACGGTTTCCGGCTCGGCAGACATTCCGGACCAAAGATTGCATCATGAGGCCCGTGCCCTACGAAGAATTTGCTCAGAACACCATGGGCGAATCGAATTTTTGCGGAAAATCGGAGTTATATGCATGTCGTTGGGCAGGGGCGGATCCAGTAGATAGCTTTAGGTTAGGGTTTCGGTGCTCAGATTCGCACAGCATGAAGGGGAGGGGAGGGAAGGGAAGGCGTGGGAGTACCTTGTGGGTGCTCGTTGCCGGCGAAGAAGAGACCAACAAAAGCCTCAGCACCTGGCTTAGGGCGGCGGCGGCGGCGGAGGGATACAGCGGACGGAAGGAGTTTTTGGGCGATGGAAGGGGAATGCAGCGACGGGCGGCCCATTTGGGGTTGTGGGCGCAGGGCGAGAGCGCACCCACACGGGCTTTCTTCTGGGCCGTCCTTATTTTTCACACATTGTTTTTTGGAAAATACATTTTTATTTTTATTATTACTCTTCCTTTTTTATTTATTTTTTATTCTTCGTGATTTAAATTTCTAATTCCAGCGTCTCTAAATCGAAATGCAATGTAACATGAGGTAAAATAAATATTTCTAAAAAAACTTTGTCTAGTGCTAATTCTTCGTGATTTCTAGTTAGGTCATTTCTTCATGATTTCTAGTTAGCTATCGAATTATAAAATTATGATCATATTAGTTCTTTCAACAAAGCATGCAGAAAAAGGATAAATTAGCTATCGAATTAATGAACAAACATTATTTAATAAGCACTAGGCAGTAGAAGAGTGCACACGGCGCGCACTACCACCGGCAGGCATTGTCCGGCGACGACGAAGCACCAAGCCTTCACACGGTGCTCACGGCCTCCATGAACTCCTCAGGAGACAGGCACACCTCCAAGGCCATGCTGCCTCCACCAGTGCACAGTCACCTTCGCATCCAACTTGTTCCCAGGTCCCAGCGCCGCTCCGGACAACCAACGGCCGGCCCCATCCAAAGTCATTGCCATACACGTCAAACCGTGGCGAGCTCCCAGTCAAGGTATGCGCACGGTTCCTGGAGGGTTTAGCATACTGCAGGTTGGGATTCTGGGCCCAACACTCAAGATTGTTCCTCACCTTTCGCCACGTCGAACGACGTCACAACACGATTTAGGAGCCACGCTGCCCAGCCTAGCCCTTTGTCTAAGGACGTCGCTGACGGTGGATTTTGCAACATCGAGTGCCACAGCGTTGCCCATGTACTATTGTGGTATACTCTTCACCCGACCGCGGCATCCAATGGCACGCTTGTACCTGGTTGTACGTGGTCTCCAGGTGTGGTGCGAGCCCCCGGGCTCGGCACACAGCTCGCCAAAGGTGATCGAGCAGGGACTGCAGGGAGGAGATGGTGGCCGCCGCAGTTCCCGCCATCTCGGCATTTGCCTTCGTCTTGAGCCTCTTTATGCTATCCGCAGAGAAGTGGAAGAAACATTCCTGCACCGGCGTGTACTCGGGTCGTCCGACGATGTCCTCCAGCTTGCCGAAGGGTACAGGTGGACCGGCACAGGGCGGGTGTCGAGGAACCATCTGTCCAAAGACACACTAGTACAATAAATATTGCGGTGGCGTTTTTTTTTCGATTAACGGTGGCGGTTTTGCAACCGCCATCGAGCTAAGGTCACGTAAATCGAACATTAATGGTGGCGGTTGATAAATCAAAAAAAACCAAAATCCGGATCCAACCCTAACGGGCCCGGATCTAGGCCCGCTAGGGGTTTTGCCGATCTCGCCGCACGACCGCGTCGCCGCCGGGCCATATCCGCCGCCCACGCCGCCGCCGGGGACGGATCCGCCCGCTTGGCCCCCCTCCGCGCCGGCGCCGCCGCCGGCTGGATCCGCCCATGACCGACCCTCCTCCGCGACCTCGCCGGGCCGCTAGCGCGAGCTCTAGCTTCGCGGCCGCGCCGGCCGCACCAGCTCCGCCCCAAGACGCGGCCGATCACGCTGAGCGCCGCCTCCGCCCGGTCACGCGCGGCGCCGCTCCTCCGCGAGTGGGGAGTGGGGGGAGAGGGAGGGAATGGTACGGGTGAGAAAGGAGTCGAGGAGGGGTGGCCGATAAATGGAGTGGAGGGACGTGTGTGAGTGAGTTAGGGTTAGGATTCATTTATATACTCGGGTGCAAGAACGGGCCGAGATGGGCTTTTAGAAATTAGCGTGGGCTCGGCCTTTTTAACCGTGGCGGGTCTTTTATGAAAACCGCCACGGTTAATAGGCTATTTTTCGTGGCGTGCTTTTTTATGAAAACCGCCACGGTTAATAGATTTTGCGTGGCGGTTATTATAACCGCCACGGTTAAAAAAAATAACCGTCACGGTTAATCGAGACATTAACCGCCACGGTTAATAAAAAGGAAAGGTCTTGTAAAAGATTTATTGTAGTAGTGACATGCGGTGGTGTGGACAGCTTGTACCCTTCACCTCCACGGCTGCTGCGCCGGTTTATCTCCGACCATGTGTTGAAGAAAAGCCAGAATGCAATCCCATCGGCGATGCCATGGTTGAGCGATATGGCAATGAAGATGCCATCTGCGAGCTCGCGGTGACTTGAGCGGCCAGCACTGGGGGAGGGAGCTCACGACAGCTTCCACTCAGCAGCCCGTTCAGCGGGAAGAACTGTTGATGATCAAATTTGACATCGCGAGTATCTTTGAGCCTCACATATTTGAGGAGCTGCTACTAATAATCAGTGGCGGAGCTCGCCAATTTTGACGACTAGGGCCACTATAAGAACATATACATCACCTGTGGCATATGTCCAAATACCATTTAGGACCGATGGCCAACAAACCATATAATGAGCTCATAAGTACACAAGTTGAAATCTAAATCCCATACTTCATTTTACAACATAATTAATGGAATACATGAAAATGGTTAAAAAAAATATCTAAATATTGATGGTTTGGTTTGGTTCGCCCTTGTAGGTCATTTCTTCAATAGCAGCATGTGAACGTTATTTCTAGATGGAGAAGATGAGCTCGACATTAAATATAACTTAGATTTGAGAATGAGGAAATATTGGTCCTTAACCGGACTCTCCTATTACTAATTTGCAATCAGCAAGTAACCACAGTTAGCAGGTACTCCTCTCATCTTGTGCTGCCTGCCGCTGGCCGGTTTCTGATGGGTGGGGTGATGCCTGCTCACGTGCCCCTGCTCAATGCCCAGTCCCACATGGGCCACGCCTGCTCGCTGCTTCAATCTTAGCTCAGTCAAGCTTCTACTTTTTTTTTTTTTTTTTTTTTGAGAATGACACTACTGCCTTCTCTCCTCTCGTTGCTATGTGAACTAGTGGCCCAACAACGCATAGAGACAGTCTAAAAAACTACATATACTAAAGGGGATTTTGGGCCACGCCTAGTGCCATGGCCCTAGTGGCCATAGGCCCAAATCCGCCCCTGCTAATAATAAACATGATTAGAGGCTGCTGCATGAAGCATACAAGGGTTTCATGGGCCTATTCTTGCATATATCTTCAGAGATTTTGGGTGATCCTGTCCTGAGCCTGCAAGACAAGGAGAATTAATAATGGCCACGATTAGTAATAAAAAAAAGGATTACATGCCTTTGTGCAATCGAAGACATGCCAGCAGATCAGGGGATTAAGATTGTCCGACAGATACTATATTTGGAAAAGGTTGCGCTAATTAAAGAGGAGCTGGGAGTCCGAGAAGGCTTTTAGGATGCATACATACTATATTTGGCATAGAAAGATATTCACGTAGTTGCCTGATCGTGAACAGGAAGGACTCCGACTCTGTTTCTTGTTCCATAAAGAATTTGTACACGGAAAGACCAGCCGCCCTATAAATATGTATGAAGGGTGATGGCCGATTGACAACACACAATCGCACAAATCAATCTACTATATTATTTTGCATCTGCTATTTTCTCTCAGCTCTAGTTTTTCTTCGTTGTCGTCTACTTCGTTGCGACAGCGAGCACAAGGTCCTAGGGGCGGTCAGGCTGATCGACCTAGGGCAGCCCATCGCCGCCACTCTCCCTGACGGGGTCCCTCCCGGGAGTGTGGGGTGTCGGGTTCCAAGAGCTCTCGCCGGCGTGTCCTGCGTATCGCGCTCCCGACGAGACTCCCCTTGCGACGTGACTTGCGCATCACGTTCGTCGCTGGGGCACACGTGACGTGTTGGTGTGCGAACACACTTTTTGGCGACTCCGCTGGGGAAGGAGCATCACGGTACATCTACGCCACTGACCATGCCTGAAACCTTACCAAAGCCTTCAGAAGTCAGCAAAGACAATATCATCAAACCTAGCTTCGATGAATTGTCTGACGAGCATCGCCAAGCTTATGAATTATACAAGAAGAAGCGTGATGAGGAAGATATGGACAGATTTCTCGCCAACTTCAAAAAAAGATCGTGATGGCAAGATCAAAGCAGTTGGTGATATCACGTTCCCATCTCTACCAGGCAAAGAAAAGGTACAAAATCCTGTAAGTAGCGCTTTTACTCCTGAGCAGCTAGCTGAATTACAGTTTTGTGTTGCACAGAATAATACTCTTCTTAATGAATCTATGTTAAGTATGATGAAAGCTAAGGATAATACGCCACAGTCTTCTGGTAGTCAAGGTAGTGCATCTACTGATGCACTGAATCCTAGCCCAACAGCACCTATTAATTCATCAGAATTGTCACAACAACCACAATATGGCATGCCGTTGAATTTCTTTTCTGGACAACAAGCTAAACCTGGAGGTGGACTAATGGCAATGCCTTCATATCCTAATCCTATTGTTAGCATACCACCTTTAGGAGTTTCGGCGCCAGGTAAGACCATGCCACAATTTTCTACACCGCCGATGCCTATTTTTAATACACAGAACACCTCGGTAAATCCTACTATGCCAGCACCACTCAGAACGCTCCCAGCCAATTTAGAAGATGTTATGGCTGGAATACGAGAAGACATGCATAGGATGTTTGTTGAGTCCTTCGGAATTGAGCCGAAGATTAGAGGACGTACCTATCAAAAACCATACCCATCCTCTTTTGATGCCATTGCTTATCCTCAAGGTTATAAGGTTCCTGAATTTGTTAAATTTAATGGTGCGGATAGTAGAACCACATGGGAGCATGTTAGTCAATATCTTGCTCAACTAGGTGAAGCTGGTTCTATAGAGGGACTGAAAGTTCGTTTATTTCCTTTATCTTTAACCGGTACTGCCTTTTCATGGTTTTCTGCTTTGTCTCCTGGTTCTATAATTACATGGTCGCAGCTAGAACAAAAATTTCACGATCATTTTTACAGTGGCGATAATGAACTTAAGTTATCACATCTTACATCGGTTAGGCATAAGCATGATGAATCGGTTTCAGATTATGTTAAAAGATTCAGAAATGTTAGAAACCGGTGCTATAGCCTTGTGATAGGAGAAAGAGACTTGGCTGATCTTGTGTTTAATGGTTTAAGAAGTCACATTAAAGAAAAATTAGAAGGTAGTGAGTTCTTAACTGTTAACCAAGTTTTGCAGCGAGCTTTGGCTGTAGAGAGCCGAAGCAAAGATGTTAAAGATAGTTATAAGACTAAAACTGATCGTCCTCGCATGCATGTTATTGATTATACTTCTAGTTCGGATGATGAAGTTGATGTCTATGCTGCTGAATTTGTTTGGCCCTCAAAGGGAAAACCATATGCTTGTAGTGCTCTTAAGCCGATTCGCAAGAATCGGGAAGAAGAGATGAAGTTTACTTTTGATATTGCTAAATGTGATAAGATTTTTGATGCTCTGCTGAAAGACAATTGCATTAAAATTTCACATACTTTACCGCCGTTTGAAGAGCTGAAACGGCGAGCTTATTGCAAGTATCATAATTCTTTTTCCCATGCTACTAACGATTGTAATGTTTTTCGGCGACAGATCCAATCGGCTATAAATGATGGACGATTGAGTTTTGCTGAAATGCAAGTTGACAAGGTTCCCTTCCCCATGAACACATTAAATTTGGAGGGCAAAAAAATATTACTTCGACCTGAACAAGCTGAAGCTGCTGAAGGGAAGTCAAATATTGTTATCGGTGAACCTAGAGGTACAAACGCCGATGATGACAAGGTCTTGGGAAGAAAGGTTGTGCGTGAGAAGGCCCCCAATGGCAAGGAGACATTGAAAATCACTATGAAGGTTTCTGTACCTAGGAGGCAAGTGCAACAAGGGAGAAATGCAAAATTCATCAAGCCCAAAAGTCCAGAGGTTGGCAAGTGGAAGGTGAATGAAGCAAAGGTACAGCAGAAAAGGGTCAAGCCAACATTTGATATGCTGCTGTCCAAATATGCTAAACAAGCGGCCGGTTCTAGCTCTAATCGGCCATCACATTTGAAGCGTCCAAGGTCGCCTCCACGCCATCATTTTCAGGAACAACATGGTCCATATGGACCATGGGCTCCTGCACCATGGATGGCGCCACCTCCTTATGTGCCATATTATGGGAGAGATTACTATGGACGATGGGAGCAGCCCCCAATGGCTCCATATGCTTTTCATCCTGGGTGGGCAGCACCTAGAAGACCTGTATTTGAGAGACTAACTCACTCTACAAAAGGCCGTTTGGACAGTGGTACTAATCGGCCGTTACAGATTCCTCCAAAGAAGAACATCATGAAACAAGAATGGCGTGCTAAGTCACCAAGTGCTGCAATTTCAGAATCAGCAAGCAAGCAAGAAGTGAGGTCTATGGGTACTGATATTATCAGAATTGGTACTAAAGATGTGGAGATCAAAGACCTGGGTAAAGGGCCGATTATCATTGGTAATTTGGCAAAATCTACTGGTGTTTTGACTGCTGTACAGTCAGGTTCAGCAGCTAATGATCATGAAGCTAGTACCAGTGGCACCAAGAAAATTGATCCTAAATATACCCAGCCGATATGGTGTCCTCCCGGCTTGTCCAAGACTAAGAAGAGAAGGTTGCAGCGCATGAGAAATCAGCAAAAGGAGGAGGAAAAGAGGGAGAAGTATAGGGATGATTTTTTTCAATTTAATTCGGCCTGTCATCAATCCGAAACAAATATGGAAGCCTAAGGTTGATAAAAAAACAGAAGCACCTCCACCTGTTCCAGCAGCTGGTACTCCAATTCAAGAAGTGTCTAAGGCCGTTCCAACCCCACCCATGTCACCTGCAACATCTCCTTCATCACAGACATCGTTATTTAGCTTGGGAGATGAAGAGGAGTTGGTGGATTTTGAGCCATAACCCAACAGGGAAGGTATGGATATGAACATGGTTTATTATTTACCTGCTGAGTTTCGTGCAATTGGTGAAGAAGGGGAGGTCGCCCAGCTGAATTTTGGCCCCCCAAGAATGTCATATTTGAGAAGCCTAAAGAACTGGTGAAACACTTGAAGCCGTTGTACATCAAGGGACATATTAATGGATCACCGGTTGCTAGGATGCTTGTTGATGGCGGAGCGGTGGTCAACCTTATGCCATATTCAGTTTTCAAGAAATTGGGGCTGCAAGATGAAGATACGAAGAAAACTAATATGGTGCTCAATGGCTTTGGAGGCAAAGAACAGACAGAGACCAAAGGAGTTATTTATGTGGAGCTCACGGTTGGAAGCAAGTCCTTGCTCACTGCATTTTTTGTCGCTGAGGTGCGAGGTGATTACAATGTGATTTTAGGCCGTGATTGGATACATGCTAATGAGTGTGTGCCATCTACCATGCACCAACTTCTGATACAATGGGTTGAAGATGAGGTGGAAATAATTTATGCAGATACATCGGCTTGTCTTGCTCTAGCTGATGCTATGGTGGATTGGCAACATCCTGAAACTTCTTGTTTGACAGGACGTACTGATCTTCCGGAATTTGATTTCCTTAGTGCAACAAAAAATGGTTTTGTGCCTGTCATGTTAAAGCCGATTGGTGGAGATCGGCTCAAAAATATGTTTTGAATAGATGGATCCTAATTCAGATTGGCTGCAAAAGCGACTTAAAAATTATCGGTCTCAAGAGAACGGTATGCATGAGTCCATAGAAGAGCCTGAAAATGTGGACAAATTGGGACAAGGTTTTACATCAGCTGATCCTTTAGAGGAGGTAGATATTGGTGATGGATCAGTTCCTAGACCAACTTTTATAAACAAAAATCTGAAGGCCGATTACAAGTTGAAGCTAATCGAGCTATTAAAAGAATATGTTGATGTCTTTGCTTGGGAATACCATGAGATGCCTGGCTTGAACCGAGAGTTAGTGGAGCATCAGTTGCCCATTAAGAGGGGTTTTAGACCTTTCAAACAGCCACCTAGAAATTTTAATCCCAAGATGTATGACCGGATCAAGCAGGAGATCAATCGGTTGCTTAAAGCTGATTTTATTAGACCTTGCAGGTATGCTGATTGGATTTCTAATATTGTGCCTGTAGAGAAGAAAGGATCCGGCAAATTGAGGGTGTGCATTGACTTCAGAGACTTAAATAGAGCTACACCCAAAGATGAGTATCCTATGCCTATAGCCGATATGCTTATTAATGAAGCCTCTGGGCATAAGGTCATCAGCTTTCTCGATGGTAATGCGGGGTACAACCAGATTTTTATGGCCGAAGAGGACATATCCAAAACAGCTTTTCGCTGCCCCGGTTTTCTTGGTTTATTTGAGTGGGTGGTAATGACCTTTGGCTTGAAGAATGCTGGTGCTACATATCAACGGGCTATGAATTTAATCTTCCATGATTTGCTTGGAGTCATCTTAGAGGTTTATATCGATGATATTGTTGTCAAATCGGATGCCATTGAACCACACTTGGCCGATTTGCGTTTAGCTTTTGATAGAATGAGAAAGTATAATCTGAAGATGAACCCTTTGAAGTGTGCTTTTGGTGTATCAGCTGGAAAATTTCTAGGCTTCATTATTCATGAACATGGCATAGAGATAGATCCTGCAAAATTGAAATCATCCAAAAAAATTCAGATTCCTGAATGCAAGAGAGATGTGCAAAAATTCCTTGGCAAGGTCAATTATTTGAGGAGATTCATAGTTAACTTGTCGGGAAAGTTGATGCTTTTACACCTATTCTTCAGTTGAAGAGCGATGCTGATTTCACTTGGGGGTCAAAACAGCAAGAGGCATTTGAAAAGATCAAGCATTATTTGATTACTCCACTGGTATTGAGGGCGCCCAAACATGGACAACCATTTAGGATATATATTGCAGCGGAAGATGGAGTAATTGGTGCTGTTTTGACACAAGAAACCGAAGGAAAGGAGCATTGTATTGCATATTTGAGCAGGCGTTTATTAGATGCTGAAACAAGGTACACTTTTATTGAAAAATTATGCATTTCGCTATATTTCGCTTGCACAAAGTTGAGACATTATTTATTATCTAGTGCCTGCACAGTAGCGTGTCAAACTGATGTCATTAAATATATGTTGCATAGACCAATTCTTAGTGGTAGGATTGGTAAATGGGCTTATTCTTTAATTGAATATGATTTGGCTTATGAACCTTTGAAAGATGTGAAAGGCCAAATTGTTGCTGATTTTATTGTCGAGCATCAGATTGGTAATAGGCATACTACTGATCTGGACCTTGTTTCGTAGCACCATGGAGATTATATTTTGATGGTTCAGTTTGTAGCAAGGGCCAAGGTGTTGGTGTTGTTTATATTTCTCCATATGGTGCTGTTTTTGAAGCCTCATGCCGCTTAGAATTCTCTTGCACAAATAACCAAGCCGAATATGAAGCTCTCCTATTCGGGCTAGAATTATTGATTGCTGTAGGTGCTACACATATTGAGGCTTTTGGTGATTCGTTATTAGTAGTGCAGCAAGTATCCAAGGTTTGTCAATGTTTTAACGAATCACTTAATGTTTATCTTGATACGTGTCTAGATATTATTGCTACTTTGGATTCTTTTAGTATTGCTCATATATCTAGCCATGAAAATTTCAGAGCAAACGGGTTGGCACAGCAAGCATCCGGCTACCACGTTCATCACGGCGTGTTTTACATCTCTCAAGAGCCGATGTCTTGTGTTTCTAGCATAGGCGAGGGCGAACCGCAGCTCATTGATTCGGCCACTAATTTTAAAAAGGATGCAGGTGAAGACAAAGATTGGAGGAAGCCCATTGTTGATTACTTGCAAGATCCCAGCAAGAGGGTGGATAGGACGGTTCGGCGGATGGCTTTCAAGTATATATTGATTGACACTGATCTTTATCGCCGGACTGTTGATGGCATTCTTTTGAAGTGCTTGGATGAGGACCAAGCGAGAGTTGCTATGGGAGAGGTACATGAAGGCATATGTGGTACACATCAGTCGGCACACAAGATGAAGTGGTTGCTACGGCGTGCTGGTTTCTATTGGCCGACGATGATTAATGATTGCTTCAGGTATTACAAAGGGTGTAAAGCTTGTCAAAAGTTTGGTAATATTCAGTTAGCTCCCGCTTCTATGTTGCATCCTATTATCAAGCCATGGCCATTCAGAGGTTGGGGATTGGACTTTATTGGACAGATTCATCCTCCATCATCTAAGGGGCATCGGTTTGTGCTAGTTGCTACTGATTATTTTACCAAGTGGTCAGAAGCTGTACCTCTAAAAAATATGATACATGTGGAGGTAATCCAATTCATAACTGAGCATATTATCCATAGATTTGGTATTCCTCAAACGTTAACTTCGGATCAAGGGTCTTCTTTCATATCTTCTCAAGTCCGAGATTTTGCTGGATTATACAAGATAAAGTTGTTGAATTCCTCCCCATATTATGCCCAAGCTAATGGACAAGCAGAGTCTACAAATAAAATTTTAATCAAGCTCATCAAAAAGAAGATTGAAGAAAATCCTAGAAGATGGCATGAGGTGCTGTCCGAAGCACTTTGGGCGCATAGGATCTCAAGGCACGGTGCAACTAAAGTAACTCCATATGAGCTTGTATATGGACAAGAGGCTATTTTGCCTGTGGAAGTAAATCTGGACGCCTTGAGATTAGCCAAGCAAAATGATTTATCGGCGGTAGATTTTCATAATTTAATGATGGACAACATTGACGAGGTCGCCGATAAAAGATTAGAAGCATTGAGGGCTATTGAGAGAGACAAGCTACGGGTAGCAAGAGCATACAACAAGAAAGTTAAATTAAAAAGCTTTCAAGTTGGTGATCTAGTATGGAAGGTAGTTTTACCAATTGGCTCAAAGGATAACAAGTTTGGGAAGTGGTCTCCAGGTTGGGAAGGTCCTTTCAAGATTGTGAGAGTAGTTCCTGGAAATTCATATTTGGTGGAGTCATTACAAGGTACTTTGCTGCCCCGTGCTCTCAATGGTAAATATTTGAAGAAGTTTCATCCAAGCATGTGGCAAGAAGCTTAAACATGCATGGCCGATACACGGTTATCGCCCTTAGAACAAATATAAACATGGCCGATGGTTGTGTTGACATCGCCCTTAGTCCTGACAGAAAGAAATATATTTTTGGCATGCAAGCTTTGCCAAAAAACAGGGGGCATGTGTTGATGATCAAATTTGACATCGCGAGTATCTTTGAGCCTCACATATTTGCGGAGCTGCTACTAATAATAAACATGATTAGAGGCTGCTGCATGAAGCATACAAGGGTTTCATGGGCCTATTCTTGCATATATCTTCAGCGGTAAACAAAGTTTCTGTCTCAGGTGTTCAGAGATTTTGGGTGATCCTGTCCTGAGCCTGCAAGACAAGGAGAATTAATAATGGCCACGATTAGTAATAAAAAAAAGGATTACATGCCTTTGTGCAATCGAAGACATGCCAGCAGATCAGGGGATTAAGATTGTCCGACAGATACTATATTTGGAAAAGGTTGCGCTAATTAAAGAGGAGCTGGGAGTCCGAGAAGGCTTTTAGGATGCATACATACTATATTTGGCATAGAAAGATATTCACGTAGTTGCCTGATCGTGAACAGGAAGGACTCCGACTCTGTTTCTTGTTCCATAAAGAATTTGTACACGGAAAGACCAGCCGCCCTATGAATATGTATGAAGGGTGATGGCCGATTGACAACACACAATCGCACAAATCAATCTACTATATTATTTTGCATCTGCTATTTTCTCTCAGCTCTAGTTTTTCTTCGTTGTCGTCTACTTCGTTGCGACAGCGAGCACAAGGTCCTAGGGGCGGTCAGGCTGATCGACCTAGGGCAGCCATCGCCGCCACTCTCTCGACAGGGTCCCTCCCGGGAGTGTGGGGTGTCGGGTTCCAAGAGCTCTCGCCCGGCGTGTCCTGCGCGTCGCGCTCCCCGACGAGACTCCCCTTGCGGCGTGACTTGCGCATCACGTTCGTCGCTGGGGCACACGTGACGTGTTGGTGTGCGAACAAGAACCACATGACTGACGGGATGCACACTGGGGTGGTTATGTGGCTCACGGTGACCTCAGGAGCCACGGCATGAATGAACTCGGCGCCTTCACCGTTGCAGCAGAGAGAGATGCACCTCCTGTCTCGGGCTTGGGCAGGAGGATCCCCTTCTGGATGTGGTCAAGTGAATAATCTCTGGCTCTGATGGCACCATGTTCGGTGAGCTTCCTGACTCTGGCTGGACCAAACGCCTAGACATGATTTGGACACTGCCGGTGGAGCCTTCCACTTTTGTCATTATTTTTGCCAGTTGCCGCTCCAGGCTGCTGAGTAGACAGCTTATAATCTGAAACGCCGACTTGTGTGCCCAACAGAATGCTGCCTTACTGCGCTGGTAGTGGTACGCAAAGCATGGCCTGATACATACTTTTCTGAAAATGGAAGCAATCACCATTGTTAGTTTGGTTCTGTCCCAAGGAGAAGATTCCAAAGACATAATGTGTTATTTTTTTCGACTACACATTGGCAGAAAAATTCCAACATATTTGATGTCCCAAATTTCCGATGAAAAAACATATGTGGGTCTTTCTCAGTCAGTCCATCCCCATCCTTTTCCATGAAGGTCTAACAGAGCAGTGTCACTATTTATTTTTTTTTGAGGTCAACTATGGGGGAGATCTAAACGATCTCCACCTGCTTTTCATTTCACATATTCCGACAAAGCCGGTGGGTGAAAGGGTGCAAGGCACCAATTACATATAATGTTACATCAAGAGAGGGGGAGAGAGAGATTACAACATGACAACACAATAGCAACACAATACAACAACAAGGGTAATCCTAAACTAAGCCGAAAGTCGCCAATCGAATTTCGATTTGCGCCACCGCCAAACAGCATACTCGCCAGTTTCACCATGGTCCTTGTGCCCTGCACCACTCCTCGTAGCTACGCCGCTCCACTGCCGCTCTCCCTCTTAGGAACGGAAATAGAGAGACTAGCAGTGAAATGGGGACTAAAAGTGGTGACGAACCCGAAGACCCAAGATCGCCGGACACGACGACCTCCCTTCAAGCTGATAGAGACATCCTCCAGCACATCCGGGCCCACGTACCACCATCCAACGCCGTCCATAGGGAGGAATCCTTGGAGGGGAATGGCGGCAGCGGTGGAAACTCGACCCGGCATTTGATATTCTGGCACCATCAAGGAGAGCGCCGACGGAGCAGAGACGCCAGAGGTGGACACTCATCAGAACCTCGGCGACGACCAACAACCGGGGCTAGTCTCACCCATACACATCAGGAAAGGAGAGAGGTAGGAGGGAAGTGGAGAGAATAGGAAGAGCTCAAAGTGGCGGCAGGGACAGCCAAAAAACGATGCCTTCAACAAGGGACATGACATCCGCAGATGCCACCGTCGTTGGCCGGGCGAGAGTGGGATTCACCCAAAAGACGCAGCTCCGACGAGCGGTAGCAATAGTAGAATCTTCGACAACGCCTCCAAGGAGGGGCATGACGCCGAATGCGCCATCGTCGTCGGACCGGATCAAAGCCGGATAAGGCTTTTCGCCCATTCTCGACCAACTTTGGTCCGCCCGATTTGGCCAGCCACCACCGCTAGTCGTGACGGGATATACATCTGGCGAGTTCCATGACGCGTTGTCCCAAGGGACAGAGCCTCGACGACGCCTCCAAGGAGGTAGACGATGCATCCTGCGCCATCGCCGCCAGCCCGGACAGGGTTTTCACCCGGCTGTGCATTCACAGGAACTATAGCTCGCTACCGGGCATCCGTCACACTGCTTTGGGATCGAGATGGGGAAGGAGAGGGGACCTGCAGGTCGTGGCGGAAGAGGGCGCCCGAGATCCGCCGTGGGCGCTGCCCGTCTGGTCCTGAAGAGAGGCGACAACGCCGGTGATAACGGCGAGCACGGGGCGTCATGCAAGAGGGCGACTCCGGCGGCCTCCCTCCGTCGCCACGGCGTGTGCGCCAGATTCCGCGGCGCGGCTAGAGCCATCGCCACGGCGCGCCGCGCCGCACATCCTCACTCGCTTCGTTCGGGCCGTGGGGAGTGGAGGGGGCGTTTCCGCGGAGCACGGCGCGGCTCCACCGATCCCGCACGCGGCGCCCGGATGATTTAGTTGAGGACGAGGTCGGCGCGGTACTCGAGGACGCGGATGAGCGGTGCCGTGGTCGAGCTCACCGTGGGGCCACACGCCGGGCACGACGCGCCGCGCCGCCGCCCTCCATCACCGCCTCCCCTGCGAGCCCGGGCGCCGCTCGACCGCGGGCGGCGATCGACGCCCCGAGGTCGCCGCGCGGCCGCCGCGCGGCGGCGCCCATCCCGTCCCTCGAGGAGACCGCCTGACAAGGGCGGAACCCGGCGAAGCCCCGCCATGACCGCTGCTGCGATCCCCAAGGCGGGATGACCGCCTAGTCGCCCCGAATCCGTGGTGGGGCCGTTGGATCCGCCGCCGACCCGAGCCACCGGCCGGTGGCGCCCCAACCATGGGCAGGCCATGGCCGGCGAGGACCCACCGGGGTCGGCGATCAGGGGCGGGGGCGGCGAATCCCGGCCTCGAAGATAGGGATCCGCCATGAACCGCCATCCTACTCACCTCCGGCGCCCAGAAAACCGGAGCTCGATGGGAGACGGGAGAAGGAGTAGGGGGAGGCGGGCGGTCGCCGCTGCTGCTGCGAGGGGGTGGCTTTGTTGGCGACCCCCCCCGGCCGGGCCGCCGCCGGCTGCGCCGGAGGTCGGCGGCGGCGGCAGCCGGGAACCGTCACTATTTTTTATTAATTTAGGTTATGAGCTACTGTAGTTTTGCATAATATAATGGAAATAAAGATTCAATACCAAGAAACTATACAAACACAGTAATCAACGGATTACATGAAAAGGACAAAGAAAAATAAACAGTCATTGTGGGATAGGCTAAAGCTAGAGGCCAGAAAAAAGCTGCTAACAACAGCCCCCGTGTCCGAAAAAAACTACCTGCATAGTTGAGCAGCAGCTTCAACCACACACACTGGTCATAGGCTAGGAAGAAGAGGGGTGAGAACAGAGCACACACGGCCAAGTGCAGCAACTGAATTGTCTTCTCTGTGTTCCATTCCGTAGAGTATATACATCTAGGAGTAGTAGCTGAATAACTACAAGGTAAACTAGCACTACTACAGAATTGAAGATCAGTGTCGGTTCAAAACCCCCATTATTGTCGGATTTTGAACCGGTACAACCAAATCGGCGAGTGATGGGGGCTGGCATCGGTGTCGGTTCTTTGAAACCGACAGTGATGCGAAACTAATAGTGATGTGGTTTTTAGGAAATCCCAAAAATAGGATGCAAAAGTAGGAAAAATGTTTTTTTTAATTCGAGGAGGTCCCCATCGGTCAGGACAATATGCAGTAAAAAATGATATCAGAATTTGATTGCATGCGAATCCGATCCGATTTCATCCCTAGCTAGCAGCAGACAAGATACCCCATCCGCGCAGCAGAGTCAAAGTCTAAGGCGGTGTTTGGAGGGAGGGACAAATTTTTAGTCCAGGTTACATCGGATGTTTGGATGCACATTAGAAGAACTAAATATGAGCTAACTATAAAACTAATTGCAAGACAAAACGGATTCACGAGGCGAATCTATTAAGCCTAATTAATCTATAATTAGCACATATTTACTCTAACACTTACATGGGCAAATCGTGGACTATTAGGGTTTAATGGATTCGTCTCGAGAAGTCGTCTCCATTTATATAATGAGTTTTATAATTAGTCTATATTTAATATTCTTAGTATCTAAACATCCGATTTTAGTGGCTGTCATCAAACACCCCTAAGTGGAATGTTGGCGTCTGCATCATGTTTTTTTATACCTCTTATGCAATACATATTGAAGTATCTGTTTATACACGCACACGCACACCACCTAACACACACCCCACTCACACACTATACGCATACAAACAGTCCTGCAACTATACTCGAGCTGAAGACTGCGTCTTTTCTAGAGATCACCGAATAATCCGTAGATGACGGGCACGTCATAGTCCCAATGTGACTCCACGCCGTGAGAGTCCGGAGATTTATTTTGAGAATCTACTGTTCGGTGGGAAAATCGCGGCCGAGTGCACTCGAACCCACGATCGGTGGCGTCCTCACCCGGAGCGCTCACCAGCTGAGCTACGGCTGCAAATAGTGGTAGCCTTTAGCTGGCCTTATCATCTGGTTCGCTCTTATCCTGACACTATGTGCGAATAGTCTGTCTCTCCGTAAAACACGTCGTTACTTTCTGCTTTATTCGGTGATGTTGACACACGTCTCCCTCCATCTGTCCTCTCCGACAGGGCATCGCAGAGTACTGTATTACAGCAGTGCTTCCTCCGTTCAAAAAATAACTTTTTAACTTTCAGACATTATATTTGGCTGTTTATTTTATTCAAAATTTTATGTAAACTATAAAATAAATAAATAAATAAATATTAAAAGATCTCAAATTATAAAATAAGTCATAGCGAAATATATGATATTTATAAAAAAGTTTGAATAAGATAGATGGTCAAATAAGATATCTGAAAGTAAAGACATCTGAAAGTAAAAAACGACGCAGCACATAGCCATGACTCATGAGCCCCCATGACGCAAGATACAAAGGAATGAAATCGCGGCGCCGGAGTCAAGTGCAAGTCGCCGAAGAGCTGGCTGTATCAGATGGTACTGCTCCATACGACAACTTGGCTCATGCTAGCTGTGTAGCCTGCAGTCACCGGTGAGGTCTCCTTCAACAAGAACACATCAGTTATCTCATAATTGTTGGGACACGACCGGCGAAGACCGGCGGAGGTTTGCAAAGGAGGAGGCCAGTGTGGCGGAGATATCTCCGACAGGGACGTGCTCCTGATATTTCCGATCACCTCTTTCGTAGTTTTGTGCAGGTAATCAGGTCAAGCCGTTCTTCCGGGTCTCCGCGAGGTCCGGAGGCATCCGGATGCCCATCCTGAGTGGGGCGAAGCGGAGGTTATGGGGCGCGGCGCGAAGGTGAGCGAAGACCACCTCCGCGGGGATCGTCGACAAGGAACTGAGCGTCGAGCTGCGACGTCTTCGCCCCGGAGGGTTCGCCCAAGTCTCCGCCGGGGGCCAGGAGCGCCAGCAGCACTCACGAGTGGGCCAAGCACTATGGTGGTTCATGGCAGGGGAATATTCCCAGGTGGTTGAGGGTGCACGGGTAGAATGACCGGCATGCCCCGAGACCGCCGCATCGGAGATAGGATATTCCCGAGGCGGGTAGAAGGGCGTTTGTGTAACTTGACCTCCGGGTCCGATTGTAACTATAAATAAAGGACTCCGTCCTCTGTTTTGGGGTGGGTGAATGAAAATTATTATCATTTAGTGCATCAGCTGAAGTTTCACTCAACACTCTCTAGGAACTTAGTTTCTTTCCACATTTGATCCTCCTTCCGTGGCAACGCACGAGGAGGTGTCTTACCCGTTGGAATACTAAGTTTCAACATTGGCGCCACCGTGGGGCCGGAATCAAACCATGGCACCACAGAAGAGAAAAACCACCGCCAGGGCGGCCGTCTCCGCGCCTTCCCAGCCAAGATGCAACGCCAGGAGCACTTATGCCACCACGGCCGACGGGCCTGCAGTGGAGGAGGAACCGGTCTCCGGTGATGCCCCCGCGCGGGAGGTGGCGGCCGAATCGCCACGGAGACCGCGGGCTCAAACTCAGCCCATCCCGACGCCGCCGCCGCCCTAAAACCCGAACCGGGAGCCGCAGCAGCCTTCAGCGACTCTTGAGAGATCGCGCAGAAAGAAAGAGAGAGAGCAGCAAGGGCATTGGAGGATGCCCAAAGGGCCCAACAGCGGTCGGTGCAGGCAGCGGAGGTTCGGCAGCCAGATTGCCCAACTCCGCAAGCCGAGATTCTGAGCATGCAAGATGCAGCCCCTCCGCACAAGTCGCCCCTTCTGCCATTCCGGTCCTTGATGACCATGTTCCCCTGAACATTCCCATATCACAGGGACCTCCGCCCATCCCTCCGACACATCATCCCCCTGTTGAGCGGAGGTCATACGATGCCCGGTCACCGCTGTCAGAAGGAATACAGAGAGCACCGTGGCCGGCGAAGTACAAGCCCATTCAGTTGCCAAGGTTCAATGGTAGAACAGATCCTCACCAATTCATCATGAGCTATGAAACGGCAGTTGCTTCAGCAGGTGGCGATGATGCTGTCCTCACGAGGTCTTTCATCATCGCCGCCGAGGGAGATGCGCTGGCATGGTACTCTATGCTAAGACCCAAAGCCTGAGTCTATTCCTGGGAGAACCTCCGAGACAAGATTTTGGCCAACTTCAAGGGTCATGTGGTGCAGTCCCTCACTTTGATGGGTCTGTTCCAGTGCAGACAGGCTCCAGGCGAAGCTCTCAAGGAATACTTCCAGAGATTCTTGCAGCTTAAGGCCAGAGCACCGGATGTACCAGACCAAGTTGCTATTGATGCTGCCGTAAGGGGGCTCAGGATGGGGGCCTTTCGCTGGAGAACTGGCCTGAAAGAAGCCCGCGGACATGCAGGAGTTGTGCGAACAGTTCGAGCTATGGGCGAGGTCAGATGATGACTATAGGATAAGGTTGGAAGAACAGAGCCAAGACAAATCGCAGCCCAAGGGAAATCGGAGGTCCGGCCAGCAGAACCCTCCAAAAAGCAAAGCCAGAATCACTTGGTATTGACGGTGAATCAATCGGCGGAGACCAAGAAAGAGACTGCCCCTCCTGGAGCAAGGCCACCCCACACGCAAAGGCCCCCTTTGAACAAGGGAAAGGAAGGAGATTGGACCAGAAAGCCAAGGAAGCAGTTTTGTGCTGTGCATGGTGAAGAGAAAGGCCACTACACAAGAGACTGCCCAATCATCAAGAAAGAAAAGCAGAAGGCCATGGGCGCGGAGACAAGTGCGCAGCAGCCTGCGCCTCCGCAGCAGGGCCGAGAGATAAACAGCACCTTCGCAGTGCCGAGGTTGGAACCTCCGCCCGGTCAACCAATGCACCAGCAGTACTGCCCAGTTTACTCTTCCCTGAACTCATGCCAAGTGCACCTTTCCACTATAGCCAGTTCCTACTACCCGAGCTTTTTACCAGCTTGGAGACCGCCACCTCCGGCTCAGCCTCAGACACCCAACTATTCCTCAGACTCAAGTACATCCTACCATGCTCCGAAACAGCACCTCACCTACATAGAAACTGGCCAGCAAACAAACAGGCAGGCCGCCACAGCCATGCAAAACCACACCTCATTCATGCAGCCAACGCAAGGACCTCCGCCTCCCCCACCACCACCAAAGCCCGAACCAAACACTGAAAACCAGTACAATCCCCACACCCCATTACCAACCATCGGAATGATTTTACCGATTGCCGGAGGTTCCTCCCTTCAGATGGAGACCAAAAGGCAGAAAAGAGACCACTTTCGCATGGTCAACAACATCGCAGTGCAACCTTCGGTAAAGTTCGGTGAATGGTCGAAGATACCTATTACATTCTCAGAAGAAGACCTCAAGCTGGAAAGTTTTCCACACGTGGATGCACTAGTAATCAAAGCAAACATAGCCACCGCGGTGAACAATCTCGATTGATAGCGTAAGCTCCGACATCATCTTCGCAAACGTCTTCGACCAAATGAAATTCAGCAGGAACCAGCTTCAGCCATCTGAGTCTCCACTCATAGGCTTCGGCGGCAGACAAGTTCAGGCTCTGGGAAAAATTACCCTTCCAGTCTCCTTCGGGCAACTAGAGAATGCAAGAACGCAGTACATTACCTTCGACGTTGTGGATATTTACTCACCGCATAACGCAATCTTGGCGTAAGATTCACAAACAAGTTTGCGGCAGACCATACACATGGGCTATCTTTGCATGAAGATACCGCTCCTTGCACGGCACCATCACGGTACATGGCGGCGAGAAAGAGTCCGGGAATATTGAGAGAGACTTGTACAAGGCCTACAGAATGTAAACATCGCCCAAGCCAAAAACACAGATCCTGAACCGCCGGACATGATCGAGGGGGAAACAAGCGTTAGAGGACAGGAAAAAAGACCAAAAAGGTCAAGATAGACGAAGACCTTGGCCGCGAAGTAACAATCAGTGCAAACCTCTCAGAGGAAGAAGAGTCGGAGCTTGTCGAGCTCCTCATCAAAAACAAAGACATCTTCGCCTGGTCAGCGGAGGACCTGAAAGGGGTCGATAGAGAAACTATAGAGCATATCCTAGACATCAATCCAACCATGAAACCCAAAAAGCAAAAGCAACGCAAGATGTCAGAGGACAGAGTACTTGCAGCACAAGCGGAGGTTCAGTGTCTGCTCGATGCCAGAGTCATCAGAGAAGTTAAGTATCCGGATTGGTTAGCAAATGTTGTTCTGGTCCCAAAAAAGACTCCGGGCAAGATGAGAATGTGCATCGATTTCACGGACCTGAACAAAGCAACCAAGAAAGACAACTTTCCACTACCTAGAATCGACACTTCTGTGGACGAGGCAGCGGGTTGTCGGAGGTTTTCTCTCCTGGACTGTTACTCAGGATACCACCAGATATGGTTGAGAAGGGAAGATGAGGAAAAAACCAGCTTCACCACACCATTTGGAACCTATTGTTTTGTCAGAATGCCTGAGGGGTTGAAGAATGCAGGAGCAACCTTCGCAAGGATGACAAGCAAAGTCCTAGTCGGACAATTGCTGAAAAACATGATAGCTTATGTTGACGACTTGATAGTCATGAGTAGAAGGGAGCAGGATCACATAAAGGACCTGCAAGAGACCTTCGCAAACTTAAGAAGATCCGGACTCAAATTGAACCCTGAGAAGTGCGTATTCGGTGTAACCAAGGCGAAGGTGCTCGGTTACATTGTAAGTTAAGAAGGAGTCAAAGCAAATCCAGAGAAAACCAAGGCAATCGAGATATGGAAGAACCTTCGACAAAAAGGGAAGTGCAAAAGCTTACGGGCGGATTGCAGCTACGAACAGATTTATTTCAAAGTCGGCGAAAGAATCCTACCATTCTTCAAAGCCCTCCGAGGAGGGACACAGATCCATTGGGGCCAAGAGCGCGGCGGAGGCTTTTTCCCGGCTAAAGAAGTATTTGGAAAGCCAATTGTGCGTGGCGGTCCCCATCAAGGAGAAACCAATGTTGCTATATGTAGCGACCTCCGATCATCTTTGTGAGCGCGGTTCTAGTCCAAGAAAAGACAGAGGGCGTCTCCTAGTTCAACAGCCATTATATTATGTATCGGAGGCCTTATCAGGGGCGAAGACTAATTACTCGGAGATTGAGAAGATTGCATATGCGGTGCTCACGGGCGTCCGGGAAACTCAAACATTACTTCCGGGAGCACGAGATTATTGTACCAACAACTCAACCCTTGGGTGAGGTACTAAGAAACAAGGAGGCCTCGGGGAAGAATCGGTAAATGGGCAGCGGAGCTTTCCCAGTTTGAGATTTCTTACATTCACAGATCTGCAATCAAATCACAAGTGCTAGCGGACTTTGTGGCAGAATGGACTCCGCCCGCATCTCTCGACGAAAAGACCTGATGATCGTAATTGTGGACGGTGTATACGGACGGAGCTTGGGGGGCGATTCGGTCTTTGGAGCCTCCGCCGTAATCATCTCACCATCGGGGGTTAGATCCAACTTCGCGGTGCGCCTAGAATGTCAGTCAACAAACAACACGATAGAGTATGAGGGACTCATACTTGGATTAACCAAAGCGAAGGCCTTCGGGGCCAAGATAGTCGAAGTCGAAACGGACTCTATGCTAGTGGCGGGGCAAGTGGAAAAAAAGAGTGCATGGCCGAGAACCTGAGCTAGTGAATTACCTCGCGGTGGTCAGGTCACTGGAAAAGAGATTTCGCGGATTCACAGTCAAATTCATTCCAAGAGATCAAAACAATGACGAGATACACTAGCTAAGGCAGCAAGCAAATAACCTCCGCATGCTAGAAAACACCTTCTTTTACGTGTCATATAAGCCCGACAACAGATTCAATGACAAAGGCTTTCGAAGCAAGTAATGTTAGTGGAGGGCGAAGACCGGAGACAAGCCATAATTGACAATCTTAACAATCTCAGCTATCCGGAGGACGATGCAGAAGAAGCAAGAACTAGAGCCCGAGCCAGGAACTATACTCTGGTGGGCAGAGATCTGTATAAGAAAGGGGTAGTGCAACCAATGCTGAAGTGCATATCTCAAGCCGAGGGCCGAACTCTCCTCCAAGAAATACATTCAGGAATGTGTGGCTCACACATTGGCCCAAGGGCATTATCAGCGAAGGCCATCAGACAAGGGTTCTACTGGCCAACTCACTTAAAAGACGCTCAAGACGTAGTTAAGACCTGAAGCTTGCCGAACTTCGCTCCAAGGCAGAAGGGGCCAGGAAATGAAACACAGCTGATACCTCCGACTTGGCCCATGCAAAGATGGGGCATCGACCTAGTAGGTCCACTTCCAACATCCCAGGGCGGAAACAGGTTCGCGGTGGTAGCGGTTGAGTACTTCACAAGATGGATCGAGGCCAAACCACTAGCAAAGATAACATCGAAGCAATAAAAAAATTCTCTTGGCAAAACTTATTATGCGATTTGGTGTACCCAAAATGATCACAGTGAGACAACGGAAAGCGTTTGACTCGGACAACTTCAAGCAATTTTGTGAGCAAATGGGCACTCAAATTGCCTTCGCCTCGATTTACCACCCGAGAATCAAATGGGGCGGGTTGAAAGAGCAAACGGGATAATATTCTCCGCCATATCAAAAACCTTGTTCAACCTCCGGAAAGGCAAATGGGTAGACGAGCTGCCCAAAGTTGTGTGGTCACATAACACAACGGCTTCAAGGGCAACAGGCTTCACACCTTTCAAACTCATGTATGGAGAAGAGGCAATGCTGCCGGAAGAAATCAAGCATGGCAGTCTCCGGGTAACGAAGCTGCTATTGGCCGAAGACCAAGAGTACGCCAAAGAAAAATTAGAAGAATCGAGACTAGAGGCAGTCGAAAACATTCAAAAGTACCAAGAACAGACTAAGAAATGGAGAGATACCAAAGTGAGGCCGAAGGATATAAAAGACGGAGATCTAGTCCTTCGAAGGAAACCACACGCTAAAACAGTTGGAAAGTTGCAATCGAAATGGGACGGACCATTCATTGCAAGAGCAGCAATTAGGCCGGGGCGTTTCGCTTGGTGGATCAGAGGGAAACACCTCCGTCCACACATGGAATGTGGACAATCTTCGCAAATTCTACATGTAAAATCACGTCTCGCAAAATATAAGCGGAGGTCGATCATAGCTAGATTGCTTTTATTTTCAGTCCTTTTACATTGCCAAAAGGACCTGCACTCTTTTCCTCACAGGGAACTCCTCGCGGAGGTGAGGTTTTTAATGAGGCGAGTCCATGTAATATCCTCTGAATTATAAAGAGGAAAATATTCCCGAAAAACAAAAAGGCAAAGAGTCGAAAGTGACTAGCAACGAAGTCACGGAATTCGACAACAAAACATAAAACGATAGAGGACCTCCTAAAGGAAGAGTGCGGAGACTCTACCTTTAGGGACGACCTCCAAGCCAAATTAGGCTGTTTCAACCTCAAAAAGACCTGCGCCAAGGCGACGGGCATTGAGGAACAATAGGCAGACAAGCCGTAAAGCAAAACTGAAAAAGACCTGGCAATCCACAGGCATCAGTTAACAAACTTTCGCCAAACAAGGCAAGTTTTACAACATCTCCGCATGAAGGAGCATCCTAGTTCAAGTACTTGACATTGTAGAGTAAAAAGAAACCTTCGCTCCTAGAAGTGCACCATTGGCACACTAACAGCGAACAATGCAAGTACATGATATTGTGCTCGTCGAAACTGCAAACATTCTTGCCCAGAGGCCAGCGTGCTCCCAACAGCAGCCCGCAAGCTCCACAGAAGAAAATTGGCGCATGGCTAGGCAACAGCCTCACTGCGCACGATCATCATCCTGCATGCCTGCAACATCGTCACGCTCCGCAGGACCTTCAACTTGTTACGTGAGTAGAAGGCGAAGACATAAAATCTTCGACACCGGAAAAAACAACTCCGGAGATGTACTTGCAGTGACAGCAGCGGAACTGGTGAAAAAATTCAACGTCGAAACCTCCGCTTAATAAGCGAAGGTTGACAGACAAGGGTTAATTGCCCCACGATTGTCCGACTCAAAACTGCCAGCTCCTGAGATGCAAGTTCCTCGAGGCGCAAATGTTCAAATTACGTTACGAATATTTACGCGGTTTCAGAAATTAAGCATTACGAACACCACCGCTGTTTTCGGGCATGATTCCATTACCAAGTAAATAACAAATGCAAGGGGGGAGATGTGTTTTTATAACCTCTCTTCTTACCAACCAAACCTAACAAAGGACAATGATAGTAAATACGAACGAAGCCCAGGGTGCTATAAAAGGAGCCCAACCCCTAGGTCAAAAAACAGGCTAAGAAATTCTAAACTAAGCACAAGCGAATAAGAGAGAATGGAAGCCGAAGTAAATCTCCGCTTAGCAATTTGGTTCTTACAAGAGACCGAGTAGAGAATCGTAAAAAGTTGATAACTTGGATATGTTGGGGGAGACCACGTAAAGATTCGTAACATCCCCGAAAAACATAATAACCAATGAGGCATCCTCAAGCATGATCCACGCCGGAGACCCGTGCCAAACAGTAGCAAAATCTCCGATTCACGCTGGAGCTACGCGATCTTCGACCGGACCGTGTGTGACGGAACAAAGAAGAGAGTAATAGCTAAGCATAAAGCGAAGGTACTATTATGTACGACAAAAGATGGAACAAAACTTGTATCATTTATTCAAAAAATAAAAACAAAGTTTACAATTCAGGAGGGAGGAGATCCCTCCCAAGCTACGGAATGAGTAAACGCCATTCGCTCGTCTCCTAAGTCGGCTAGTATATCTTCGTACATATCTCCGACGCGAAGGTTGTCAAAGGCAGCCCTCCAATAGGACCAATAATCACCGTCAATATAAACTCCATCGCGGTAGAAAGTAAGAGGCAACACATCCTGCGCAGGTTCTTCATCGAAGACCTGCGCAGGTAGTTTCAATATAACAAGAAAATTAGTTCATTATACCATCTTAAAATTTACAAGGGGGGAGCATTTTAAGCTCAAGTCCAAAATCAAAATCCTAAGCTGTAGAGCCCTAGCGCCTAAACCTCTTCGCGATCTTCCTCCGCCGCGGGTGGGACTGGCGCAAAATCTCCAACCTTCGCGGAACCTCCATGGCAAGCAGCCCCGGATCCGCCCCGCCTCCCCAACACGCGAAGGGTCGAAGCTTTTACCGAAGCCTGTAAGGGTTAAAACGCCAAGACAAACGTTATATTATGTCAAATAGTACAAAGAAAGAGGTCGAAGTTATAACACAAAAAACCAAAAGGAGCAAACCTGAAGCTGCTCCCGCGCAAGTTTTGCGGCCTCCGTCTGACCATGACGAACCCAGAAATTCTTCAAAAAACTGGCCACGAAACGACCAAGACTCTTTGAGACCTCCACAAAATTCGAAGGTTCGTGGCGCTCCTTAACCCGGACACTTTCCACGTGTTCGCAACCCTCGAACGGAGAATTTGCGCCACGCCGGTGGTCGCGACACGAGCTCGAAGTCGGAGATACCCTTATGACGTAGGGAAGCTTAGCAAAATTTGAGGACATCCAGGAAACAACACTGGAGGGGGACCGGTCCTCGGGAAGTCTGGTTGTGGAGGCGCCAAACTGGGCCAAGGCGGACGAATAAACCTCCGCGCGCATGTGACAAAGAACTCCGAGCCCTTCAAAGGCGCTTGTGAAGGGAACGTGTTCGCCCTGAGGAGTGCAAGCTTGCCTTCGCCTCTTCAAGCTCACCCTCCAGCCTCTTGATCTCAAACTCGCTACTCTTCACTTGGTCGCCGAGCAACCTCCGCCTCGGAGTGCCGCCGCGCTCTTCGCCAAGGAGTCGCCGGACTCTTCCTTCTCATGCTTCCGGGCCAAGGCTTTCTCCTCAAGCTCTTTCAAAAGCTCATCGCGTGCCGCAAGTTCGCGTACACGCGATTCCGAGAGAATCCAGACCAAGAGACATCTGGAGAAAAATAAGGGTTAGCGAAGGCTATAAAAAAGAACAATACAAGCAATCAAACTCAAGATAGACGCAAATCGTGAAGTTTACAAACCACTACGCTTTGGTCGTAGGCCTTGTTGAAGACTTCTTGGAGATCACCACCTTCAAAATATCGAACAACTTCATCTATCAAAGTAGGAACAAATATAAAAAGAAAAGCATTGACAAAACACTAAACAACGAGAATAAAAGGTACCTTCTTCGCCATAAGCAAAGCAAAGGGCGAAGGAACAGCCTTCTCCCCGGAAACCAATGGGTCCACATCTCCGCTGGGCGCGAGAAAAGAAAACGGGAGATCAATCAAGGAAAAAACAAGTAGACACATTATAAAACAACAATGAAACTCAGTATAGACATTCCTACCTGTACAAGTGTGCAGAGAACCCAACACCTCCGCGGCTTCTGCAGCGGTGCGGTCCTGTTCTTCCACAGCGACCGCACCCTTTCCCCTATCATCCGCACCGGCCACTTCAGTGAGGGCCGGGGGATCAGCATCAGCTTCGGCGTCATCACGCTCAGGCGAGGCGCCATCATCGCGAACTTCAGTCTCCGCCCGGCCGGAGAGACCTCCCCTCGAGAATCGATGAGGAGGAGGCGCGGCGCTGCTTTCGCCGGAGCTGGGAAGCACATCCAAAACCCCAGCGATGACTTTCTCCTCGGACCCTAATTCACCTAGGCCCGGGCATGCCGAAAGTCTCCGGCGGTTGCGTTATCTACGGGCGCCGGCGGTGATGGCGGAGGAAGATCATCAGCCACAGGATTTTTTCTTCAACGGTCGACGGGCCGGAGATTTCCGAGGGGCCGGGACTTTCGAAATAAGTTTCTTTTTCAACTCTTCCTGGGCAGTCCTCTTTGCAAAGAATCGGAGACAGCACGAGCCGTGGCCACGTCGGAGCTGACCCTCACTTTCTTTGACTCAACGCGAGTCGACGGCCCACCCTTCCTCTTCTTAGGCTGCGACGACTCCTCGGCAGCCTTCGCGGCTTTCTCGGCGGCCTTGTTCTCCGCCTCAGCCACAGCGGCAAGAACCTTGCCCGAAACCTTGGGGGACCATAGCGGATCCCCATTTCTTCAAAGACTCTGTTCAGGGCGCGCATCGTGCCGGCCCTGCGGACCTCCCGTGCAAGGTACTCCTTTTGGGAAATCATCCTAAGGGTACCCTGTGCCTTCATCTCCATGGTCGCAATGAAGTCTTCGACGGAGACACCTTCGGGCAGACGAATTCCAAGTCGGGGATGAGGGATCAGAGTACTCTCCCCAAAGATAGGAAGGTTAACCCTCTCAATCCTGATTGGAGGGCGAACCTTCGACAGGGGCGAGTAGTCCATGGCGTACATCTCTCCACCAGTCACGCCTAGAGGAGTAACGGCACGCCATAAGGAAGGCTTCGCGCGCACGCAACTTGCGAAGGCGTCAACTCCGACGTAAACCGCCTTCGTCTCAACCGACGGGCACAAGGTCGGAAGCAAAAGGCGTGTCGGCTGACCTCCTTCCCGTTAACTTTCTTTGGTGGTGGTGCTGGACTTGATGTAAAACCAATGCTCCATCCGCCCAAATGGGTCCCATTTGTTTTTCTCGAGCGAAGGAGATCTCCGCTTTCTCATCGCCTTGGAAACGCTTCGGAGCAAAAGTGCAAATTCCATATTGGCACTTCTTCTCTAAACCATCAGCCATCTTTCGAACCTTCGGCTGCTTATGCAATTCGTAAAACTCACAGAACGTAGAAAGCTCCGGAGTAGCGTCGTAAGACTCACAAGCCCAGCCCAGAACTTGGATAGAGCCAAGGGCATGGGGCGTTAGCTAGTGAACCCGAGCCTTGAATGCCTCCAAAACTTGGCGAACAAATGGCGGATAAGGGGCTCGGAAGCCGCAATAGAAGAAGTCCTTGAACACGATGCCCCAACCTTTCTAGTCTTGGCCTCTGTTTCACCCTTGGGAACCTTGGCGTAACCATCTTCGATCCACCCATTGTGAACGAGCTCGTCGAGCATCGCTTGAGTCATCTTAGATCTCCCGAACTCGTAGGTGATGTCACCCATGTTGAAATCTTCGGCACTAATAAGGTCTTCGACCGAAGCTTCAATGTTAGACAAGGACTCCTCGAGATCTTGAGCTTTGGCAGAATCAAGCATGCAGTCTTCAAAGTAGTCGGAAAATTGAAAGGAACGCACCGGAAGAAGCTCCGCGTACGGGCCGAAGATATCGGCGAGGGTAAAAGCCCCTAATGCTAAACGACCAGTAACCCTCGATCATGCAATGAGCGCGAAGACTATAGCAAAGCGGAAGGAAGCAAGGAAAGAAATGAGCGCAATGGAAAGCGAAGGCTCGGAAAGCTACCGCCGAAAGCGATGGCGGGTAATCCTCACAAACCCCCCCCCCTTTATATAGTGCGACTCGCGACCCTTCGCATTCCAAACCCAACGGACACGACCAACGGGCGCTAACTGGTCGAATCAGCCTCAAGTGGGCGCCCGTCCGTCCCGTTATGGAACGGAAAAACCTCCGCAGCAATACCGCACGGAGCAAGCCAAAACATGCCCGGGGGGGGAGCGCCCATAACCTCCGCTCGCGATAAGTGCGCCGGGCGATAGTTGAGGCCGAGGGGCACGTTTGTCTTGTCCCCTTGACCTCAAGGGGGAAGGGGGACACGACCGCTAAGACCGGGCGGAGGTTTGCAAAGGAGGAGGCCGGTGTGGTGGAGATATCTCCGACAGAACGTGTTCCTCGATATTTCTCGATCACCTCTTTCGTAGTTTTGTGCAGGTAATCAGGTCAAGCCGTTCTTCCGGGTCTCCGCGAGGTCCGGAGGCATCCGGATGCCCATCCCGAGGGGCGAAGCGAGGTTATGGGCGCGGCGAAGGTGAGCGAAGACCACCTCCGGGGATCGCCGACAAGGAACCGAAAGCGCCGAGCTGCGACGTCTTCGCCCCGAGGGTTCGCGCCAAGTCTCGCCGGGGCGGGAGGAGCGCCCAAAGAAGACTCACGGTGGGCCAAGCACTATGGCGGTTCATGGCAGGGGAATATTCCCGGTGGTTGAGGGTGCACGGGTAGAATGACCGGCATGCCCCGAGACCGCCAGACCGAGATAGGATATTCCCGGCAGGTAGAAGGGCGTTTGTGTAACTCGACCTCCGGTCCGATTGTAACTATAAATAAAGGACTCCGTCCTCTGTTTTGGGGTGGGTGAATGAAAATTATTATCATTTAGTGCATCAGCTGAAGTTTCACTAACACTCTCTAGGAACTTAGTTTCTTTCCACATTTGATCCTCCTTCCTTGGCAACGCACGAGAGGAGGTGTCTTACCTGTTGGAATACTAAGTTTCAACAATAACAATTCACATCGTCACTTCGTTTACGTAGAAGAGACAGAACATGAGGAGAGAGAGCGCACTATCTCTTCTTTAAGAGCTGCTCCCTCGGTCCCTCAAAAAGTCGTTATGGAATTTCGTGCTAGCCAAAATTTCTCAATTTTAACTAGATTTATAGAAAATACGTGCAATATTTTTATCTTCAAATAAGTTTATTATGAAAGTATATTCAATGACCTACCTAATGATACTAATTATGTACGATAAATATTAATATTTTGTTAAATATATTTGGTTAAAATTAAAAATTGTTGACTTTTGAAAAGCGAGAATGACTCTTTTTTTAGAGACGGAGCGAGTAGCTCGTAGAGAAAAAAAGTGGACTGATGAGAGAGATTGTGGGCCTTAAAAATACTTTGAGCAATATGATATGAGACAAACCACTAGAGATACTATTCTCTAGTATAAATTGAACGAGCTTAGCAAAGAACAGACCGAGGCTGAGCGCCAAGAACAGACCGAGGCTGAATGTTTTTTCATATGTAATTGTTTCAATGTGGATGTAATCGAGAGAGAACAGAATGAATTGAACTTCGTTTTCTATTGAATGATCCCAGAATTTATACACGGTGAACAGGCGCCATGGGAGCGAAGACGTCCGTTTGGGAATCGCATACCCGCGACGCCGAACGGTTCCTCCCGGCGATGTCGGTAACAGGATAGAGATCGTTACAGGAGATGTTTACATGGATCGTTGGATTAGATCTAAGGCTAAGATTATGACAAGTCACTAATCTGTGGGATGAGATCCCTCTAATCCTATTGGTCCATCCTGTGAGACACGGATTGCATCTTAACACTCCCCCTGATCGCATCCGCCGTGAGATCAATCAATACCTCCAGGACCTCCAAAAACCTTGTAGGAAAAATATGAGGTGATAATATTGTTGATATGTCATTAAACTCCTTAAAACCCCTGTGGGAAAAATAAGGAGAAATGATATGACATATTTTAGATTATTGTCCATTGTAAACTTATATGGAAAAACCTTTTATAGGAAAAAAATCCATAATTTAGTTTAGAACAATATTATGGTCTTTGGGCCATAATTAATATATCTTCCCCAAAACCACGTTGGAAAATATGAGGAAGAAAATGTCTTTGATATTCCCTTTAAAAACCTCTTATGAGGAAAATAGAAAATATGACACGTTAAATTTGATATTGCCTCATTAAAAACCTTATTATGAGAAAATTTATAAAAAAACTCGTAATAGGAAAAAGAGTACAATATTTAACACAAATGATTAATTTCAGAGAGTATCTCCCCTGAAACTTGCAAGTCTTTAAGTCTTCGCATACCAATACCATGAACAAACTTTTGGAACATGGGACCTGGTAATGACTTAGTGAATAAATCTGCAAGATTATCACAAGACTTTGTTTGCAAAATTTTTATTTCTCCATTCTTTTATAATTCATGAGGAAAAAACAATTTAGGAGAAATATGCTTAGTTATATTGCTTTTAATATAACCAGTTTCTATTTGTGTAATACAAGCGTAATTATCTTCGTAGATAATTGTAGGTGATTCAATGGAACCAATTCCACTAGATTGTTGTATGTGATTAATCACTCTACTAAGCCATACACATTCACGTGATGCTTCATATAATGCAACAATTTCAAAGATGATTAGCGGAGGTTGTAACAAGAGTACATTTTAGAAGACTTCCATGATATAGTTTGTTCCTCCATATAAAAATACAAAGCCTGTGGGATAGGCCATTATAGGGATCGATAAATAGTTGGATCTTGGTTTCTTTGGAAAAATAATCCAAGATCTTTGGTGCCATTGAGATATCTTAAGATATTTTTTAGCTCCCCGCCCAATGTCGTTTGGTTGGAGCAAAGCACTATATCTAGCCAAAGAAATTTTATCGCGAATGCAATATCGGTCGGGTTTGATTTGCTAGATATATAAGTGCTCCAATAACACCGGAGATATGGAACCTCGGGTCCCGTAATTTTCGTCATCGCCCGCTGGTCTAAATGGATCTCTCTCCATTTCTAGAGATCGAACAATCATGGGAGTTGTAGATGGATGTGATTTATCCATATTAAATTTCTCTAATGTTTTCTCGGGATATAGCGCATTGATGCACTAAAATTCCTAAGTGAAGGTGCTCGATTTGTAAACCCAAGCAAAATTTAGTTTGACCTAAATCCTTCATCTCAAATTCCGTCTTTTAAGAGATTGCGTGCTTCATTGATATCATGTGGGTTGTCAATGATATTTAAATCATCCACATATACATATATAATGCGTAATCCAGCTTTTGGGATTTCTTTTATGAAGACACATGGGCAATCATTATTATTGGTGTATCCCTTTTGTAATAGGAATTCACTCGCCGATTGTACCACATTCGTCCCCGACCGCTTTTAAGTCATATAGTGACTTATTATGTTTTACACAATATGTGGCGCGACTTGCTTTAGGATTCGAATTGGGATTCCATCGGGAACCTTCATGTAAATATCCCAATCAAGTGACCCATATAAATATCTCGGGTCACTACATCCATCAACCGCATAGATAGATGATTTTGAACCGCCAATGCTATTAAATATCGGAAGGTTATTCCACTCATAACCGGAGAGTATGTTTCATTGAAATCAATGCCGGTCTCTGCGTGAACCCTTGTGCTACAAGTCTCGCTTTGTATCTCACCACTTCGTTATTTTCATTCCTTTTACGAACTAAAACCCATTTAAATCCCACGGGGAAGATTTTTGAAGGTGTAGGTATTATTGATGAGAATACCTTTCTTTTTGTGAGCGAGGCTAATTTCGCTTGAATTGCTTCTTTCCATTTGTTCCATCCGAGCGCTTTTTGCACTCGCCATGGTCTTGGGATCCGGATCACTATGGATGATTTCGCAATTGTTTCGCAAAGTATATGTCGACAATTGTAGTCTTTTCGGTCATATGATTCTCCGTAATCAATATAGTTTATGGAAATTTCTTGTACCCCCTTGTGACGGTTCGTTATTTCCCAATACGGTAGCGCCGGGGTGTTCCGATATCCCAACATCGATATTGAGTGCATCGTTGATGTGGGACGAATTTTGTATATTCACTTGGTGTTTCACAACTTGTTGTTGAGTACCATTTCTTGATTTTGAATTTTTGTTGTTCTTTCTCCTTTGGCGTTTAGGAGCCACATCCCGATTAGGGGCCTTACTTCTCCCCTCTTACCTTGAACCGGTTCCTGAGGTGGGAGCTGAATAGTTTTGTTTGGTACCTCTATTCTTTCAGGCACATTTCTAGCCGGATGGTAGGATTTAGTAACACCTTTATAATCGCAGAAATGCGTCGTGTGTTATTTGCAATATTTTGCAAATTTATTATTTTCTGGACGTGGAGTTCGATTCTTGTGTACGTGGATCATGAGTGGAGATGTCTTGGGCATCCCAATTTATTTCCCCGGCATTCTTTTTGGTACTTGTAATCTCCCCTAATGCCGGAAATGATCTTCATTGAAGATACAACAACAGATCGGGCGTAAATGAGTCCCCCGTAAGGGGCTCCTGTGTATTTAATGATTGACGGAGATTGATACCCAATATAGATCCCTAATTTCCTATGTGGACCCATAGATGTACGCTTAGGCGGTGAGATCGGGTACGTATACAAGAACCGAATTTTCGTAGATGGGAAATACTTGGTGGATTTCCACGCACTAGTTGTAGTGGGGAAGCAAAGTATGATATGCGGTTTGGTCGCAATTGTAGTAAGTCTCGCAGCGTGTAAGATCGCATGACCCCAACGTAGTTGGTAGGTTACAATTCTCGCAATAGTGGTCTTGCTATTAGTTTTACTCTTTTGATAAGAGCTTTCGCTAAACCATTTTGATCTGTGGACATATGGAACCGAGTGCTGAAGTTGAATTCCTAGAGCCATACAATAGTCATTGAAAACTTTTGAGGAAAATTCAGCAACATTGTCCATTCTAATAGATTTTATTTGATATTCAGGATGATTTGCTCTAAGTCTAATAACTTGTGCTATTAGTTTGGCAAATGCATGGTTGCGTGTGGATAATAAGCACACATGTGTCCATCGCGTGGATGCATCTATTAGAACCATAAAATATTTGAATGGTCCGGATGATGGAGTAATAGGACCACAAATATCGCCTTTGAATTCTTTCAAGGAATTTAAGTGGTTCATTTTGATCTTAAGATAAGATGGTCTTAAAATTAATTTTCAAAGTAGCACATGCGGTGCATGTAAAATCGTAAGTTTCGGGAATTTAGAATTAGCTAAGTTATGACCATGGGAATTGTTTATAATTTTTCGCATCATCCCTATGCCGGGGTAGCCAAGGCGATTGTGCCAAGTCTGGAATGCATTGACATTCTCAAAAAATTATTTTATAGGCAACATGTGGTACGGGTTTGATGTATGTATAATATATTCCGGATGGTAAAGAGGAAATTTTTTTCAAGAATTTGTTTGCCATATCTCGGTATCTTTGATTAAGAGAAGAAATTTCTCTTTATGTTCTTCATGTGTTTCTACGTGAAGTCCATTTTTTCGAATATCTCTATAGCTAAGTAAGGTACGAGTAGAATCGGGATATAATAATGCATCCTCGATTGTAATGAAAGTACCCATGGAAGTGTGATAGTGGCGCGAGCCGTAGCCTACTATCGTTGCATCGCGTCCGCGATTGTTAGAACATTTCCTTGCCTTTTAGTTAAGAGTTTGGAAATATTTAGTTTCCCTAAGTATAGAATTAGTGGTGCCGCTGTCCACTAGGCACATTTCCTCCTCCATTGGATTCAATCCGTAGAAGTCTATATATATATATAAAAAGAATTTATTAAAAATTTTGAGAATGATATATATATAATTATACATACTTTATTGAATATCAATTGTGCTTGTTACATACGTGCTATATATATGATATAGCAAAGCAAGCCACAAATATTTTACAAGGCTGCTATATTTAGCAATAATTTACAACACACATTATTTGGACATAAATATATTTGGACATGAGTACTTATGACTAAGTACTATAGGAGTCTAATTAAGATCTCCAAACATGTCGGTGGAAGCAAATTCCAGGAGCATCTTGTCGGTGTCCATTAAGTCTTCCGTAGGTGGTAGTCTTGTGGTTGCTTGGTCCAATGGGGACACTCTTGGAGCAACTAGCATCCGCCATGTTGATGTCATTTGGGAAGTTGAAGGCGCCTTCCATTTGAACGCCATTTCGAAGTTGAATTGGGTTTCATACTTTTGTCCTTGATTTGGGCGGTTATGGCAAACAGACTTTAAATACAAGTCAACCAAGTGGCGGGGGGGTACGACATTTCTTGGTGATGTGGCTGTAACAACCACACTTTTGGCAAAAGTTTGATTTGTCAAAATCCTTTTTGGGAATGTCCTTACCCTTGGTAGAATTATGCGATATATGCTCTCTTTTGCGCTTGTTGTCGCCTTTTCCTTTACCTTTACCTTTGAATTTCCTGAATGGTATTCTGTTGGCACCATCCTTCTTGTTTGTGTTCTGAGTGTTTGTATGTACTTCAGGTAATGGGGCAGCACCCAAAGGGCGTTTATTTGAATTCCAAACAAGGATCTCATTATGCTGTTCGGCCTGAAGTAAAGTATTATTTAACTCAGAATAAACTTGGAAATTTCTCTCACGGTATTGTTGGTGAAGGATTCTGTCTGCAGGCCTCATAGTAGACAAAGTCTTCTCTATTTTGTCTGCATCAGTAGGTTCTTTTTCACAAAATTTGAGTTTAGAACAAAGCTTGTGAATTGCATGATTGTATTCCTCGATGGACTTAGTCCCGTAGGACGGAGATGGTTCCATTCATGCAAAGCTTCAGGCAAGACAATTGCCTTCTGCTGTTCATAGCGTTGTTGGAGAGCGTTCCATAAGACACATGGATCTTCTTCCATCAAATATTCAGACTTGAGGTCTGGATGTATATGAGCCCTTATAATGTATATGTAACGCCCCGGCTAGAATCTCCACCGGGGGCTACCCTCAACACATAAACACTGGGACTAAATCAATTAACCACCACTACTTAACTATTACGATCGCGAATCGCTATGCAAAAAGATTACGCGTTGGTAAACGAAAAATGAGTACTTATGATGATTGTGCTACTCCCAGTCCCCATGCAAGCCATGATGGTTTAGCACCTAAAAAACCAAATAAACACGAGTAAAACACTCGGCAAGTACATTCGAACGGAAGAACAATTAACTCTTGAGAATTCATGAACAATTAATGAAACTCCAAATCTGAATAGTAGTTTCCTCCCTCAAACGGACAAGACCTGAATACTCCTTAGCATTTACCGCAAAAGCCGGAGCAAGTGGGGCCAACACTTACTCACAGAACCTGAATATAAGAACCGATTGCACCGGGATAAACCGCACCGTAATTGAATGTAAACGAAAAACTTGAAACTTGAATTTCATGAACTAGGATCTTGAACATGAACCAGAAATATATAACACTTGAACATTGAGAGCAAAGAAAAACTCCAACAATAGGCGTGAAGCCCAAACAAAAATTCGCCATGCACTTGCCTTAATTTCGATGAGACCAAAGCACCACACGTTTGGTACTTGTAGCTTCCAACCCTTCTCTTTCTCGTTTACTACACGTAATACATGATGCATTGCTTAACATGATGGAGTGGATAGTATGATGCATGATGAAAGGCATACAAGTGCATAAAGTAACTTAAACAACTTATGAGAGTTGAGTACAACTTTCCTTATGGTACTACTAGGGTTCGGTTTCATAAAGTATTCTAATCACTTGAACAACAACTCCATCACATGGTTACCAAGAAAGCAACACATACACATGGAGTTTATATGTGGGTATTCTATTTACTAACCATCTTGCATAACCAACACACTCACCAATCATTTTATCACTAAGAGATCATATATGTATTATTCAAAAGATCAACTAGAATAAAATAGATACACGAAAGTTTCATGATCATTGGATATTTATTTTAACCTACAAAAATCATGGAATAAGCATTTCTTAATTAAAAGAGGTAATTTTAACTCATGCCAAAACTATCCATTTTCCAGGTTTCATATTTTTTTCCTACATAGACATCATCATAAGGAAGATACCCAATAAATTTTCATGAATTTTGCATGCACCAATAATTAGTTATGAATTTCACAAATTCAGCATATATCTTGAAAAGGAAAAAGAGAAACTACACTGTAGAGCACTATTCACCTGACTCACGACTTGTGCAGTTAGGCCCCTGGAAAAGCTTCTCTTCTCACGCTGAGTCCCTGGTCGCGAATCAATAACAGAGAACGCCGGAGAAGGCTCGGTTCCGCCTAGGAAGGTGCTCGTAGGCGTCGATGGAAATCCAGGAGACTCCTGGGGCTTGTGCGCACCCGTTGGTGGCCGTAGCTTGCCCTACGATGGCCCAAGGAACTCCGGCCACGTGAGCATCTCGCTCAGCTCATGGCGACATTGCTGCTGCTCCTGCGGTTCGATGGACGGCGGCAGCAAGAGAAGGGGTGGCCGGTCTGCTGCATTCTACTGACAACAGGACTACAGCAGGCTCGGCCAGCCGCGCCAGCCTTGGCCCGGCCATGGCTGCTACAGTGAGCCCGGCGTCCAGCCATGGCAGCCGCTGCTGCTACTCGCCCTGCTGCTTGGCACAGGAAGGAAGCGAGAGAGATGGCCAGCAGCTGGTGCTTCAATTGCTCGGCAAGGAAGAAAGGGGGGAGGCAGGGCGGCTGCAGCTGAGAGGAGAAGGAAGGAGGGCGCTGGCTTGGAGGAGGAAGGGAAGAAGGGGCGCCGGTGCTGCTCTTTTGCCCTGTTCGCTTATTTATCAGCCAGCCAGCCAGCCAACAACACTTTCTCTCACAAAGATCACCGGCAACAGCCATTGTACTTTCTCTCACAAAGATAAGGCCAGTCCCAAATAGCCAGCCGAACAGACTAATCTCCACTTCATTCAATTAAGGTGCAACACGTAGGGAGGGGAGGTGGCATCGACGTTCCTGGAAGCAGATGGAAGACGGCGGCGAGAGCAGGCAGGCAAGCGAACAGCTCGGTGGCAGCTATAGCTTCCTCTGCACTGCTTCTTCCTTCCTTCTTCATCAAATATCTCCCAAATCCATATTATAACTTGACAAACTCCCAACATAAAAGTTGTTCAAAATTATATGTTTTACAAATCTGCTTTTTGAGCATCACCAAATTCTCAATATTCTTGAAAGTAGATTTTCGAATTAGAAAATGAATTTACGGTTAAAGTATAATTATTTTGCAAATTGGTATTTAATTAGTAACCAACCAAACATCACAATCAGAAGTACCATTTCAACATACAAATATTATACCAATTTATAAAAGAAAAAGTTCGGTCAAGTTTTATTCATGAAAATTGATTTATTAAATGTTTAACAAATTCACATATATCAATTCACCAAAATCCTAATTATTAACATAGATAGCATTTCACGAAAAATGAATGAAACATGACATATGCAACATGAACATGCTTAAATCGAAACATGAAATGTTCTTATGCCTTAATACTTGATAAATATGTAAGATAATACATTATCGAGTTTTATCATTTTCAGTAACATCTGGGATGTTACAGTATAAGGCACTATACTTAGTTTTGTCGTCAGGTGCGGGACGTGCTTTCTTGTGGTGGAACAATTACATGATAAAAACCCCGTAAAGAGAGGCTGACTTTAAGGTCCATTGCCCACGTTGGAAAATTATGTCCATCAAGAGCAAGTTGCTCGAATTCTTTTGTCTTTTATCTTGTCAAGTTTTGACATTGTGCCTACATTTGTATAAATGTATATAAGGTAAGGCACGTTATGTGTTGTGAAATATATGTAAAAATATATTTAAGTAGGTAACTCAAATATGAACCGTATGGTTTGCACATTAAATTTAAATAAAAAAATGATATATTTAATGGGAATCTTAAATATTGGATAAAACACTTTATAGGTAATGATTATGTGATGACATAATTTATGGACCTTATAAAGTGAATTTAATTTGCACATGCAAATAAAATTTAAATATCCATATTTAAAACATACGTGAAGTGATTGTGACATATGTTTAAGGATTTCACTTTGCATAAGAAAGTTGTGTCATATTGCAAGAATATTAAGAATGTAAATAACTGTAATAAAATGGAACGGGAACCAAAGCTATATGATTTGTACTATACACAAATATTCTGAACATTGATCAAATCCCTATCACAACATTACAATGAACAGTGATCAAATCCCTAACACAAGCAGCGCTAGTTACATGATAAAAATCCCGAAGGATTTGAAGTAATTGGCTGCTAACTATAGTCACAATCACAAGTTAGAATATAGTAATAAACAACACGCACATGGGGAGGCAGCTTTTATTTGGCCAGTGTCGACATTGTGCTGTACGACCCGTGACCATGAGGCAGAGAGCGGATAAATAAAATAAAATAGAATGGGGATAAGATTCAGAGCTTATCCATCCACGGAGCGTTGCCGTGCTCTGCCGCTTCCGCCATTGCTGCCTCCGCCCTTCCCTCCAGTCTAGGAGAGTAGCCCCCTCGCCGGAGGGACCAGCCTCGCCATTGAGCGGTTGGGGAGGACGCCATTGAGAGCCTCGGAAGGTCGCAGTCCAGGAGCCCGGACGGATGCCGGGCTGTAGTCCGCCAAGCGGCAGCGGTGGTCCGGCGACGAACGCCGGGCGCCTCGCATCGATGGAGGCGTTGTGGAGCAAGGTCCGCCGAGTTGCCGCCGGAAAGTCGCTGGAGCCGCGGTGGAGCCGAATCCATTGGCGGGTGCGCCTGCTGGAAAAAGTGTACGCGCGGGCCGCCCATTGGTCCGCCGCGGGGAGAAGGACCTCGGGTCGGCGACGGCAAGCGGAGTCGGAGGCGCGACCGTAGGCGAACAGCGGTTGCCGGTGAAGTTGGAGGCGCGACCGGTGCCGTGGTGCCGGAGCAGCTCGACGTGGAAGCTTTTGCGCTGTGCGGGCGGCGCGTTGCCGGCGCCTCGGGCGATGGCGATGACGGCCGTGGCGCCCACGGCGGGCGGCGGAAGATGCGGCGTAAGCTGGCGCGAGACTCCGCTAGGCGAAGCGGGGCGTTGATGAGGTGGAGCGCGGCGGGTGAGCGGAACACCGAGGAGGATTGCGATCATTATCGACGGTGAGTTGTCGGAGTTCATCGTACCTTTCCGACGGGAGTCGCGCTCTCTCGAGAGCAGTGTCGATAACGTGTTTCAATGTGGATGTAATCGAGAGAACAGAATGAATCAAACTTCGTTTTACCTGAATGATCCCAGAATTTATACACGGTGAACAGGCGCCATGGGAGCGAAAAACGTCCCGCTCGAATCGCGCACCGCGACGCCGAATAAATGGTCCTCCCGGCAATGTCGGTAATGGGATAGAGATCGTTACAGGGGAGATGTTTACATGGATCGTTGCATTAGATCTAAGGCTAAGATTATGACAAGTCACTAATCTGTGGGATGAGATCCTTCTAATCCTATTGGTCCATCCTGTGAGACACGGATTGCATCTTAACAGTAATATCATACATTCAGACTGCCCATCGCAGCCGAGCAAAGAACAGACCGAGGCTGAGCGCTAAGAACAGCTGCTCGCCTGAAGCAAAATCGACTCGATCTTCATCATCTCAAAAGGATTTGCTTCCAAAATTTGCACAGAATAAATTCACCTAGCTACAACCATATTCCCAAAAATTCATTGCCTGAGATTAACTCAAACTCCAGGAATTTCAGATCGTAGCCATGAGCGGAAAAGAGAAGCGCAGTCAACCAAAAGCATGAAAATTCATAGCAAAATCAAGACATCATGAGACGAAACCCAGAATGCATGAGGAGGTAGGGATTAGGGCCTCCTCTTCCCAACACAAAATCTCAGAATCTTTACACAAAATTCAGAATTTTGTGGACCTCCCAAACCCTAACCTAGAGAAGAGTAAATGCAGTTCAAGTGCTGAGAAGGCAAAGGGGCTGTCATCTCTTATTTATAGGGTCTATTACACATTCCTCTTTTGCCCCTAGGTCTAATTAGAGCTAAATCACATAACTAGGGGCGATATGGTCTGACTCGGGATAATCTTTGATCCGACCGGATGCCGCGTCTTTTCACGGTAGTAGCCACGTGCAGCCCTTCCGCCTTGGAATCTCCGCCCGGTTTTTGAGGCCCAAACCCGCGAAACCGTCGCCGATGGTTTTGAAGCCCAAACCACCAAACCAGGCCGCGAGTAGCCTACACCATACGCATCCCCCACACTTCAACACATGTCACCGCCGTCCTCGACTGCACGGCCGCCAAGTCTTCCAGAGCCTCCCGCTCGGCTTGCATGTCCGCCGTTGAAAGGTCCTAATGGCTAGAGGGGGGGGGGGTGAATACCCTATTAAAAATTCTACAAACAACACTAAGCAAGGCGGTTAGTAAATAAGAGGCGTAGCAAATAAGCAAATGCTTCAAACTAATTACGCAAGCCTCCTAGCAATTCTAGCAATTCTAATATCTCTAATCACAAGCAAAGGCTAGGTTGCTAAGTTACTCCTAGGTGAACAAGATACACTAACTAATTATATCACTAGGAGCTAACAAAGATAAGTTAACTAAACAAGCTACTCAAGCTAATCAACCTAGCAAGATATACTATCAAAGTAATGCGAAGGAATGCTAGAATACAATACCACCGGTGTAGTGTCGTGGTTGTAGCCAATCACCATGATCACCAAGAAATCTCCAACGAGCAAGAACAAGTGACACGATGATTTTTTCACCGAGGTTCACGTGCTTGCCGGCACGCTAGTCCCCGTTGTGGCGATGCACTCACTTGACGGTTGCTAAGCTTAATGGCACGGTGCCAAATCCCCGGTGGGAGCTCAAGCACACCGATCACAAGAGAGGATCAAACAAGCCACGAGCAATCCACTAGTGACGCCTTTCGCGAACCTCCCGCGGGGTAAGGCTCAACCCCTCACAATCACCACCGGTGTGGCCTCGAACAAGCTCCAATCGAGCTCAACACCGCCTCTTGCTCCAAGCAAGTTAGAGTGATGCACTTCTATCTCTCTCAATCTCACCAAGAATCCGAATTAGTGATGAGGAGATGAGTGGAGAGGAGTCTCAAATGCTCACAAGCAAGTTAGAGTGTTCAAATGTGCAAGAGGAAGCTCAAAGAACCGCCATCCAAGTATATATAGAGCTCCCCTCGAAATAGAGCCGTTGCTCTAAAAATTTGCCTTCGCGGGTGTACGGACGCACCCACCGGAACCACCACCGGGTCCGGTGCGTGCTTCCGGTCACAAACGACGAGCGCTGGGCCCACGGCGGACTCCTTCCTCCTTCGCGGCGTCCGGTGGTCGCTACGGTGCTCGCGGCCCGATGGAAAATCCGAGCCAAGCCGATTTACACACGTCATTGGATCCTACCACGGACCCGACCACCGAGCCACCGGGTGTGCGTGCGTCGTCGCGGTGTCCGTGGTCCGGTCCCGCTTCCGGTGCTCTTTTCCGGCTTGTTCTTCATTTTGTTGTTGCCCTTTGCTTCAACCTTGCTTCGCCTCTTGCCATAAGTTGCCAACACGTTCAAGATGATCATGTTATCATGCATGTTAGCTCGTCGATAAGTTAGGCAAGATCGAAGTTAGTGCTCTCTTTGTCCTAAATGCAATATGCAAGTCAATTGGACCTAGAAGCACTTCACCAAAGGATTGTCACGGCATCCCCTCTTGATAGTCGGCTATCTATCCTATAATGTGATCACACGCTCTATCGTGTCTTGATCACCGAAAGGAAAACCCTATCAAGTATACCTTTGCCTTGATCTCGGGTTCCTCTCAAGCCGATCTTCAAGCTTGACGATCCATCATGTCCACCATCATCGTCCATGTTCATGATCATCATGCTCCTTGTCATCCATCTAATCCTATCTCGTAGACCACACTTAGAGCAAAGGATTAGTACCACAAGTGTGTCATCAATTTCCAAAACCAAACATGAGATTTCAATCTCCCTTTTTTGGTAATTGATGACAACCAAATTCACAAAGATATGAAATAAAATTCAATTGAACTTGAATTGCTTGTCCATAGCATTTTTATCATGAATCATAGTTTGGACAAACATTTTCAAGGTTCGGTTTGGTAGTAGTAGCTCCCCTACATATGTGCTTCCATGTGTTTGGATCAATTTGGCACATATGTATGAATAGAAATTTTGGGAGAGATACTAATACCAAAAAGAGATGCTAAGGTTCAAGAATTCGGACCTTTGAAGCGTGATACCAATCGGAGTCCTTAGCATCTATGTAACTAGACAATCATCAAAACTCAACATACCCCGTGAGATCAACATTATAGGCATAAATGTGAGCTTTGTCTAGATACATCCTATGCATGCTAGTTGGTCAAAACATCAATCAATTTTCAAAAACTAGCATACACCAAGCAATCATGTATATTGAATTTAGATTGCACAATGCAACATTTCATCATGATCATGCACATACAAATGCACAAATAGTCTATGAGCTTGCTCCCCTATTTGTGTGATCCTTATCAACGTCTTTGTGACTTATTTCTCCCCTTTGTCAACAATCACCAAAAAGGTGTAAATGAGAGAAATCAAGTCAATCAAAGTATCAAATGTGGTCTCATCTAGATCACTTGCCTTTTCATGTATTCAAGTTTGAACCAAGGACAAGCTTTTTCACACCTCATATGCATAAGGGTTATCTTGCACCATGTTAGAATACACATCAATAGCTCATTTTCTAGAGTTGACACTAGGATTGCAAGCCCACAAACATGTCATATGCCACCACTAGGTCATAAAACCATTCAAAGCAATAGTGGTGCCACACATACATTGAAAACACTTTATTTTCCATGAATGAGCCTATTAAATTGCATGATGCCTAGATGTGCTAACAAGTCCTTAGCATAATATGAATGCCATGACAAACAACTTTTACCTTGCTTGTTGTCGAAGGAGAGACATGTCATATAAGTGGAGTGCATCAACTCAAGTTGGAGAAGTCAATAATGTTCAATTCTCCCTTTAGCATGCAAAACCTTTTCTCATCAAGTGGCTTGGTGAAAATGTCGGCTAGTTGATCTTCGGTGCCAATGCCCATGATACAAATGTCACCCTTTTGTTGATGATCTCTAATGAAGTGATGTCTTATGTCAATGTGCTTTTATTCTTGGATGTTGAACCGGATTTTGGATCATCTTCCTTGCACTTTCATTGTCACAAAACAATGGAACCTTGTCAAATTTGAAACCAAAATCCCTTTAAGGTTGACCTCATCCATAGCAATTGAGTGCAACAACTTCCCGCACTAATGTATTCGCTTTCGGCGGTTGAAAGAGCAACACTATTTTGCTTCTTTGAAGACCATGATATTAATGACCTCCCAAGGAATTGACATGTGCCCATAATCGAATCCGAATATCCAATTAAATCAAACTTGGATCCCTTTGGATACCATAGTCCAACATCTTGTGTGCCCTTCAAGTACCTCAAAATTCTCTTTGTTGCCTTGAGGTGACTCTCTCTTGGATCAGATTGATATCTAGCACACATGCCCACACTAAATGCTATATCCGGTCTTGATGCGGTTGCATAAAGCAAGCTTCCAATCATGGACCTATACTTCTTTTGCTCAACCATGTTGCCACTAGGGTCAAGGTCTAGACCATTGGTTCGACTTCAGTATTTTGGTGCATGAGCCAACCTGTGCACTTCACACCAAATTGGTCACCTAATGTTCGAGAGGCCTCCCTATCATTGATGGAGGAGCATCCGAGCTCGGAGTCAAACGGAGTCGTTGGCACACCTCTCTCCTTAAGCCTTTCTACCCTCACTTCTCTCTTCACCATCACCCATACCCACCACCACATTTGGCGCCCATCAATGATCGGGTAAGGAACCCAAGGGTCCATCCATAAACCCATAGCGCCCAACATACATCAAAATGACATCATGATCATGGACGTCATTGATGTGACTCCACTAGCCATAACCCCCTACTAGAGACCAACCTAGGCATCGGGATGTGACGGTCGACGTGACCTTAGGTTGGCCAATGCAGTCCACGATGCCAAAACACACATGTGGCATGCCTTGAGCCGGTCTCCCACATAGGGAGGTGCCCGAGTTACGTCCATCGTATAAAAATCTCTAAAAATGAACATTTGAGTTACGCTAGTGTTTTTCCACCAGCGTAACACCCGCACTTGATGTTTTCTTTTTTTGATGTGTCTCGTGTCGTGCAAAAGCCGCGTGTGGGGGTGATCGGTCAACCACCCAACGAAGGATATCAACGTTTGGACCCGCCACGTTGATCACCTTCGCATCAAGAACACATTTGGAAAATTTGAGCCTGAATGGCCATAATTAAGAGGCACATCGGCCGACCACCTAAATGAAGGATCACAATGTTTGGACCCCGCCACGTTGATCACCTTCGCATCAAGAACACATTGTGAAAATTTGAGCCCGAACGCCACAAAAGGTTGGTCGGCCGACCAATCAATTTTCAAGAATTGGAAAACCGCCAAAGGCGGGATTGATCTATCGATGAGAAGAAGAGCACCACGGTGGCCGATTTGTCGATAGCTCCAAAAGTGGCATCGGCCGATGCCACCTTGGACCCCTGGGCCCACCTGTCGGCATCCGTAACACTTCCCCACGGGTTTGCAATTCTCATCCCCTCATTTTTCTATTCATTTTAGATTATATCTATTCGTTTTATCCTTTTTTTTTTAATTTATAAATATAAAACTAGAAGAAGCACCTGAAAAATAAAACTTTGAAGAAGTAACATTTTCATGACATCTTGAAGATAAAATCTGTCATAAAGTTTATTTCTTGTGCAAACTTATGTTTGTGGGAAAAAAATACATTATTAGGGAAAAGTCATATTGACTAAGATGTTGTGACTTGTGATATAGTTCGAGCTTATGCATCAACCTCTTTTACTCAAGGTACTTGGAGATTTGTCTTGATAAAAACATAAAACCATAGTGTCACACACTCCTCAATGATGAAAATACCAACCAAAGCCATATGCATTACTCATACATGTTCAGCGCCCCATATACGCTACTTGCGGTTGTATTGAGTTTTGGCAAATCTAGTGACCCTTGTTGAGGATTATATCATGCTCCCAAGATCAAGATCACGTACACTCCACATCTATATGCTACTTCTACACTAGAAGTACGCACTACATCCCTTTTTCCAGTTCCACCATCAAAATGCTCTATGCTTTAAGTTGTGATCTCTCTAGATATATAGATGGTGAAAAGAGACATTAGCTATGCAAAAGTAAAAAAAAAAAAAAAAAAAAAAGAGAGGAAATAATGGACACAAGTCCGAGGGGGTGAGTAGAACCCACCTCTCCAAAAAAAAAAAAAAAAAAGTTGGACACATGAAGGTCCAAGTATGTATATTTATGATAGCCATGTCTCAATAATAATAATAATAATAAGGTAGAGAGAGATCACATCCAATGAAGGAGCAAAACAAAGTTATCCATATTTTCCACACACATGCACATTCTTGATCTAAGGGCATGATACTTTTCTCTTAGGATCCTAGTTTTGACTTTACAATATATGCAATGCAAGTATGCAATCATGTTTATCCCTACCTCAGCTCCACATAGACCTTTGTAGTAGGATGAAACAAAAAGGCACTTTCATGTTATGCCGTGGTGAGGATCTATACACTATTGAGTGACTTGAGAGTACCCAATCGAGGAGTATAAGTGATCTATGTGATTTTTTTTTTTTAACTTATTTAAAAAAAAAAAAACTCCAAGAACTAAGATGTGAATGCGGAAGATGACTTGCTTTGAACTATTCCATTTCCCAACTTCTCAAGGATTTATGATAGACACAACCACATATCCCACTCACATAGGAATTGCTTAGAAATAATCTTATGGTAGTTCAATATCTCATAAGTGTTATGTCCATGTTTACTTCAACCTCCCTCCTTTGCTTGAGGACAAGCAAAGATGTAATGTGGGGATCTTGTTGACGTAGAAATATCCTGTTTTTTACGATCAAACCGTCAACAAAGTACTCCTTTTGGAAGCTAACATACATATAAACAATGATTTCTTATGCAAATAACCTAGTTCCACATGTAGATGTCATTCTTTGTATACGGATGTGAAACTAGTGGAACTCGGGTCGAAATGACACATTTGGTCACCATCCGGTCAACACCCCAAGTATGGCCATTGGACAATTTGACACCACCATCATGATCTCCATGTCCTATGAAGCTTCCACACAAAATTTGAAGTCATTTGGCCACAAGACCTACATCGGCCGATGCATGACCATTTCATCCCGAGACATCGACATGTGAGGACACCTTCTAGAAGAGTTGGAGAAGGCCAAGGCCCAATGGACCAAAGCATCGGCCGACCATGATACTTTGGCCCAAACTCTTCCAATGCGACCTGCCACATCACTAATCCGTGGGGGAACAAGAGAAGGCACCGATTGGTCCGTCAATACGTCCCATGGATCGTGTTGGTACAAAATGAACGCCACGGCAAGTTCGGACTCAAGACACGGCCCGACGGTGGGGCCAATGTTCCCAAAGACGGTGGGTGGCCCACAGGTCATGGACCATGGTCGGCCGACCATGGCCCATTTGGCCAAGGACGCCCTCCCACGCCCATCACATTGTCCACATGCTGAAATTACCTCACACGTTGATCTTAAGGCGGTTGCATGGCGGTTTGATCCAACGGAGGGCAATAGAGGTCACGTGGATCGATGACATGGTATTTGAGTAGCCCCCTACTCCACCTTGGGGCTATAAATACCCCCACCCTTCACTTCCAAGACATGACCACAAGGAGAACTCCACTCCAATGTAGTAGGCGAAGCCCTGCTCTTTTGTGTAGTAGTAGAGTGAGAGAGGGAAGTCTTCTCGGAGGAAGCCCCCGGTGCATCGGGGAATCTCCTCCGAGGTGTACCTCTGGGTGTACTTCTTCTAGTGAGTAATACATCTGAGTTCTTTTATACTTTGCATATACGGTTTAGTATAGTAGCTATTCACTCGTTCTTCATTGGTACATTGCTTTGCTTTAGTAGAGTGTTCTAGCCTAGCTAAGTATGGGGTTAGAATAGTAAGAGTTAGCGTAGACGTGGTGTCTAGGCTATACCTTACCGGTGTATGCCTCTTGCCGCACGGATGGATTGTGATAGCCGATAAGGTAGTGACAGCCCTCTCGGTCTCTCGTATAGATCACCACGTGTTTAGGCAAGTTCTTAAAAAGGTAAGGCTCGATGAAAATAGTAGTTTGGTAGTGGTGACTTTATTCACCGTGATTATCACCTACGCCTCCAAGTGTCGAGGGCTGATAAAGCCACGTTTAGCTACCTAGCCTATCCGGATATCATAGCTATATAAAACCTCTCAACTCAACTACCAAATACACACCTTGTGTCATCATAGGGACGAGTCTTGATTCTTTGTTAGTTCACTTCACGTTCCTCGTGGAAATCGATACCGGAATACTCGGTGAAAAGTTACACCGGCGACCGCGGCGCTTGCGGTTTACCGTTGCCATACTTAGGTGTATCGGTCCTTTAGTGGTAACACTAAAGAACTGTCAACATTGACCCAAAGATAATGTCATCAACATATATTTGCAACACAAACAAGTCATTCCCAATCTTCTTGGTGAAGAGAGTGGTGTCCACCTTGCCCATCTTGAACCCTTTAGAGAGGAGAAAATCTCTCAACCTCTCATACCATGCTCTTGGTGCTTGTTTCAATCCATACAAAGCTTTCTTCAACTTATAGACATGGTTGGGATACTTCTCATCTTCAAAGCCCGGTGGTTGTTCAACATAGACCAACTCATTGATGAAGCCATTTAAGAATGCACTCTTCACATCCATTTGATAGAGCTAGATGTCATGTGCACATGCATAGGCAAGCAAGATTCTAATTGCTTCAAGTCTAGCAACCGGTGCATAGGTCTCTCCAAAGTCAAGACCCTCTACTTGAGTGTACCCTTGAGCTACTAGCCTTGCCTTGTTTCTAACCATAATTCCATCTTCATCTTGCTTGTTCTTGAAGACCCACTTGGTTTCAATCACATTGTAGTCCTTTGGCCTTTCCACCAATTCCCAAACATCATTCCTCTCGAAGTTGTTCAATTCTTCATGCATGGCATTGATCCAATCTTCCTTCTTTAGTGTCTTCTCAACATTCTTCGGTTCTTCTTGAGACACAAAGGCATGGTGTGCACAAAAAGATGCCAATCTTCCTCTAGTGCATACTCCACTATTGATGTCACCCATGATTTGATTAATTGGATGATCTCTTGCAATGTTGGTAGGTTGCATCACTTGCACTTGATGACTAGGATGAGTTGATGGACTAGCTTGTTGATCTTGATCTTGATCTTCATCTTGAGTACCACTAGTACTTGCTTCATTTGCCTCATTTGCTTCAATCTCAACCGTAGTGGTAGGCAATGGAGTGTCATCATCATCATCGACTTGCCTAGGCCGAATATCACCAATATCCATGTTCCTCATTGCATTCTCCAAGTTGGAACCACTTACATCATCATGATTTTCAACGTCACTTTGAGAGCCTTGGGTTTCATCAAATTCAACATCATGAACCTCTTCAAGCTTGCCACTACCCAAGTTCCAAACTCTATATGCTTTGCTTGTGGTTGAATATCCAACTAGGAACCCTTCATCACACTTCTTGTCAAACTTGCCCAATCTTATGCCTTTCTTGAGTATGTAACATTTGCATCCAAAGACTCTAAAGTAACCAATGTTGGGCTTCCTTCCATTTAGTAACTCATATGGTGTCTTGCCAAGCATCCCATGGCAATAGAGACGGTTGCTACAATAGCAAGCCGTGTTGATTGCTTCGGCCCAAAAGGAATGGCTCACATTGTATTCACTAAGCATTGATCTTGCCATTTCAATCAAGGTTCTATTCTTCTCTCAACTACACCATTGGATTGAGGAGTGTAGGTTGGTGAGAATTGATGTCCAATTCCAAGCTCATCACACAACTCTTCAATTCTTGTGTTCTTGAATTCACTCTCATTGTCACTCCTAATCTTCTTGATGGATGTCTCAAATTCATTTTGAACCCTCTTGACAAATGTCTTGAAAAGCTCAAATACATCATTCTTGTCATGCAAAAAGAACACCCATGTATATCTTGTGTAGTCATCAACTATGACAAAACCATACTTGTTGCCACCAATGCTTGTGTATGTTGTTGGCCCAAACAAATCCATGTGTAGTAACTCAAAAGCTTTGCTTGTACTCATTGTGCTCTTGGTTGGATGTGCATTGCCATGTTGCTTGCCGGCTTGACATGCTCCACAAGGTTTGTCCTTCTCAAACTTTACATCGCCCAAGCCTCTAACCAAGTCATGCTTCATCAACTTGTTTAATTGCTTCATTCCAACATGACCAAGCCTTCTATGCCACAACCACCCTTTGCTAGCCTTTGATAGTAAACATGTTGTCAACTTAGCTTCTTTGGACTTGAAATCAACAAGGTAGAGATCACCATATCTAAATCCTTGAAGATCATATTTGCACCATCACCACTAACCACTTCAACTTCTTGGCTTGTGAATATACATTTGTAGCCATGATCACAAAGTTGAGAAACCGACAAGAGGTTGTAATCAAGGTTGTCAACTAGCAAAACTTTGGATAAGCTCTTCTCTTGAGTAATTGCAATCTTGCCAAGACCCAAAACATTTCCTTTCTTGTCATTGCCAAATGTGATAGACTCATACTCATCAATGCCCTTGATGCTAATTTTCTTGAACATATGAGAATCCTCGGTCATGTGTTGAGTGCACCCACTATCCATTATCCAATGCTCTCCTCCGGCACGATAGTTGACCTACAAAAAGAGATCAATTCTTCTTAGGTACCCAAACTTGCTTGGGTCCTTCAAGGTTAGTCACCAAGGCCTTTGGTACCCAAATGGCTTTCTTCTTTGAGCCCATCCATGGTGTACCAATGAACCTAGCACGAACACCATTGTCCTTCACAAGCATATATGAATGATCAAGCTTAATGGAAGAGACATTGGTTTTCTTGTTCATGCACTTGTGCTCTAAGTGACCAACTTGCTTGCAACTTTTGCAATAGCTACCATTGTTCCTCACAAAGCTTGTTTTGTGATTAACAAGGGCGGCCTTGCCTTTCTTGGGGATATAGCCTAAGCCCTCCTTGTAGAGTGAGGCTCTTTGGCTACCCAAGCACATAAGCAAGCGGTCCTCACCACCATAAGCCTTAGCCAAGGTGTGATTGAGCTCCTTTACTTCCCTCTTTAAACATGCATTCTCATGAATAAGCATTGGGTTGCATGTAACTTCACTAGAGATGGATGTGCTAGTGAAAGAGCTAGTGGAGGCTACACATGGAGGAGATTCATCATCATGAATATCACACATGATGCTAGCATTGCATGTACTAACATCTTCCACAACTTGGCACAACTTGTGCTCTTCTAGTAGAGAGGAGTGAGCTTTCTCTAACTTAGAATGAGATTTCTCAAGCTTCTTATGGTCTACCTTTAGACTCTCATAAGATGCCCGAAGCTCCTCAAGTTCTTGCTTAAGGCTCTTTGATTCCTTATGCAAGCCCTTGACCTCCTTCCTACTTTGCTTGTACATGTCAATGCAATCATCAAGCATAATTTTCAACTCCTCCCTAGTGTGAGTTGGCTCCTCATCATCACTATCACTATCACTATCAACATCATCATCTTTAGTGATAGATTGTACCTTAGTGGCCTTAGCCATGAAGCACGATGAGGGAGTGTCGAAGAGGGAGATCTTGTCATGTATGGCAAGGTGAGCTTGTCCCTTCTTCTTCTTCTTGTCTTCTTCTTCTTCATCACTTGAAGAGGATGAGCCATCACTATCCCACATAGCCACATGTGACTCATTCTTCTTCTTGGGCTTCTTCTCCTTCTCATTCTTGGCATCATTCTTCTTCCTTGCTTTCTTGATGCCCTTCTCATCATCACTCTCATATGGGCATTCGGCAATCAAGTGACAATCATCATGACACCGAAAGCACTTCATGTTGCCTTCATTCTTGCCATCCTTGGTCTTCTTGGATGACTTCTTCTTGTTCTTCTTGTTGATGTATGTCTTCTTCACATATTTGCCCAATCTTCTCACAAAGAGGGTCATTTGCTCATCAACTTCACTTTCACTTGTTGAGGTGCCATCCTCATCTTCACTTGATTCTTCCTTCTTCTTCTTGCCCTTTGATGAAGAACTAGCTTTGAGTGCCAAGTGTTGGTGTAGCCCGAAAGCGAGGCTACCCCCGGGTAGGACGAATCACTTAACTAGACTAAACTCAATACACGAAGGTGTATGTTAATCGGGAACACTCCTTTCATTGATTTCCTGTCCTTCTTACAAGGCCCCCTTGGGGGTCATTTTATAGTCCGTAGACTATTATAATTCCGATTTTACCCTCCTACCAACCCTAGGTTCCAGCTCCTTCCGCCCGGCGGGGGTAGAAAGGTATTTTCCGCCCCCGTGATCTGTCCATTCCCGTGGGGCCGCCCTGCACGGCAACATCAGCACCTGCAAGACAAGGTAAGAAAGCTTTCGACCTCAAGCCCCTCCGACCACGTGGCCGAAAGCGTCCGCTTTCGACCACATGAACGAATCGGGGATTCGCCACGGGCCCGAGATCGCGCCCGTTGTTTGACACCTTTATCGACCTCGCCCGAACGCCCCCGTACACCCGCCCGGTTTGTCGCCGATACTTGCCCGAACGTAAGCACTTTCGCCCGTCGCACTCTTTCGCACGGTGTGACTGGGACGAAAGCTTTCACCTTCGGCTTCTTCACCCGAACACCAACGTTTTAGCTTGCCGCAGTCTTCCTCATGGTGGTGGCAAGACGAAGGTCCTGACATCCGACAACATTGGCCGGGTGCCAGCGCTTTCGCACAATGTAGCCTCCTACAAAAGTTGGGGCCGGCGAATGGCTCGACATTCGGCCTCCCGGGCGAATGTGACCGCCTCTCCAGCGTGAACCCGACTCGCTCGTGCGTGCGAAAGCCTTGGCATCCGGCGTTTCGAGGCGAATGTCCCGGCATTCGCCCTCGAGTCATTTCGCCTTCGCTGAGGCCCTTGAGGCCGACCGCGGGGTGGGCAAACTTGCCGCTCCCCCAACAGTAGCCCCTCGAGACCGGAGGCAAGGGGCCTTTCACCCTTCCTTTGGTTTCGACCGATCGCCAACAAGAAACCCCCCTCGTCGAAAGCTTTGATCGATTGATTTTTTTGGTAGGCGAAACAGCGGCTCCTGACCGCGAGCCCCGAGGCGATTGATGGGGCTGCGCCTCGGGCGAGCCGAGGTCCCCTATATATGGAGCGGCCTCGGAACGGCGATCCCCCATGCTCACTTGCTCTCTGCCCCGACTTTGGAGCGCACTTGGGCTTTTCGGCTATCGAGCTTTGAGGTTTTTGGCATTCGGAGTTTGGAGGTTTTCGGCGCCGAAGGCCTTTCTCGATTCCGTTGCTTCGAGTAAGTTCTCTTCCTCTAACTTTCCATTCATTTGTGATGGGCGCCTCTTTTATTTTAGGGTTTCGTCGTTTCCTATTTTTTATCCTAGGTTTTGTTGATTCGGTAGAATGTCGGGTCCGGGCTGCCGGGATCCGGTTCTTCGTCCGAAAAGGTTCCGGATCCACCGGTAGCTCTCGAGTGCAGTTTGCCGCCCCGTAATCAACGCGAGGCCTCTCCAAAGCATCAATCCGCATCTCTACTCTAGCTTTCGGATGATAGCGATTCGGAGTCTACAAGTCTGTCGGTCCTCAAGGTGCGGAAAAGGCCGAATCTGATGTGGACATTACCGGTTCACCGGTTGGTGGTCGAATTTGATAGAGACCTAAAAGCGGACCTCTTACTGAACCCGAGAAATCCTTTGAAGCCCCGGTTGGTTCTAACGGCGAAAGCTATTCCTACGCCGAAGGTTCCGGGGAGAATCGGGGCCTCGTCTCGCCGTGAAATTTATTGGCTCGGAACCTCTCGAAGTTTCGGAGGATGTGTTGAATGACTATGTGCGGAAGGGTTTCATGGACCGACGCACAAGGCGGTTTTGCCGAACTCCGATGGGGAAAAGGTGCGAATCCTAGGGCGGGAAGCAGTTGTCTTCAAGGATTGCCTGGCTGGGTTTCGATACGCCTGCGAAGACTTTCATCGGGCCTGTTCTTGAGCGTTTCGGGCTTCGTTTCACCATCTAACGCCGAATGCGTTTACCCGCCGAGGAGCTTTTCGTATGGGCTATGAAGATGATGGGAGCCCCCACGTGCGTGGAGACCCGTGCAATTCTATGCCTTGCATAAGAATAGAAGAAAGTTCGAGATGTGAGGAGAGGGAAGAGCATTGTTTTTTGTTTGGCGGCTATACGTTTATCCCGAAGGCCAACATTCGTATTGCTCCCACCTTACGCAACAAGTGGACCGGATGGACTCGGTTCTGGTTCTATGCGCGAGTCAGCGCCCGGAATGAGCAAGAAGCGTCCACATCCGCCCGCCATTAAACAGCGCCCCCGAGAGCCGAATGGTACCGGCGAGTGCCAAATGCTATGCCTATGCCTTTGAAGGTGTCGATGGGGATGCCGGCCACCTTGGCGTTTCTCGGGACTTTGGCCCGCAAAGTACCCGTGACTTGGTTGAGGTGGATCGCCATGGGGTTCGCGGCCGAGCTCAAGGGTGAAGTTCGACATACCGAATCCAACCTATAACTCTACGAGACCAATGTCGTTCGGGCCACCATTCCTTCTCGTTTTCATTCAAAAAAGGCATTTTTGGAGCATGTGGTGGACGAAACTGACGCTATCCTTGGATCCGTGGCGAAGCGGGAATATGACTCGGCTTGCGAGATCCTAGGGGATAATGCTTTTCGAATCAACTGAGCTTTCGACGCCATGGAGGTTCCTTACCCCCATCGACTGTCTCCGGAGGAAGCTAAGGCGGAGAGAGCAAAGACGAAAGGCCTACCGCGGGAAAGCCGTTGTTCGAGATTCGCCCCTCTTGAACGAGTCAAGAAACAGAAGACATCTCACCATCGGGTGCCAAAAGAACCGAAATATGTTTAGGTAGGTCGAGAATTGGCTAAAGTTCCGGGCTTGCGTAGCCGAAAGGTCACGTTCGGCCGCACTCGCTTTTTGGGATAGTTACTTCGCGCCGGTACACTACACTATCTTTATAGGGCATTCGAATATCACTTTCGTCATTTTACTAATTTTGCTAATGTTTTACATTCGCATTGTTTTCTAGGTCCTCTCCAGCGATTCGGAGGACATGGCGGCAAAGGTGTCAAGGACCCCCTCGCCACTCGAATGATGCCGGAGACACCATGTCTTCCGGCCCGCTTTTGCCCCTCAATCAAGCGGACGCGAAGGCGCTCCGGCGTCGAATCTTTTCTTGGCGCTTGAAGAAGAGGCGAAGACTACTCCGGCTCGGCGGCATTTTGCTCCCTTGGGCTCGTCTCCCAAGGCGCTCGGGTAAGTCTCGGTTTTCCGGGGAATTTATGAAGACATCCAGCATTTTCAAGGAGGCGTTATTTGGATTCGGCTCACTCTCCCTCGGAAGTCATTCAAGTGATTTCAAGGAGACTATAGTGTACTCCGGGATTAGTTCTTCCGCTTCCGAGGAGATGAGTCAGGAGACGGGAGAAGATTTACAAGCTTGCGTGTTGTCTAGGAACGATTCGGATGCCCGATTGGTGGCGGGGGTAGATCCGCGAAAGGCTCGCCGCTTCTCCCATCGGCGAAGAAGGGTGAAATTCGCTACCGAATGTTCAACCTCCTGCGGCTCTCCCAAAGCGAAGGGAGTCGAAGACGGATCCCAGCGGCTCTTTGGCTTTGAATTTTTATGCGTCGGGGTAAGTTTTTGATTCGGCTTTTATGATTTCGAATGTTTAGGCTTCCGGTTATTTGATAACGATTTGATGCTCTTTCTTTCGGTCGATGCTTGTTGCCCGGACCTTGGAGAAACAATTCAAGGTCAAGGTAGTATGGGTTCTCGATGCGAGAAGGCAAGGTGAAAATTGGCGAAGGACTTAAAGTAGGGGCCAAGGATTTGAAGACGAAATGAGAGCGGGCCGAAGGCCGAGAAGACATCGTGACTGGCTCAAGGTCTCGACACGGAGGAGCGCGGCCCAGAAGAAGAAGCTGGCCGATCGCTTTCGTCCGCTCTTGAGAGTGAGACAAAAGTTGGGATCTCGGCGCTTCGGCGCCTCGGCGACGGTCATGAAAGAACCGTTGTGTGCGCGAGGGGCTCGGTGAAGGAGATGCTCACCTGGCTCGTGCAAGAAATTAGGGGTCTAAATGACCGGGTGGAGACGGACGAGGGCTATGCCTCTCTCGAGACTCTCCGGGCTTTCGGCACCGCTTTGCACGAGCTGGGTTGCCCGACTGCTCTCGAGCCCGTGGAGCGAATGAGGATCCGGCCGTTTTCTTGGCGTACTCGCCCAGCTCTTTCATGGTGGCAAATTTTACCAAGAACTCTGCGGCTAAAAGGGTGGGAGGGATCTCGCCATGTACCGCGCGGCGAATCTCGTGCCGTGGTAAGTTTGGGCTTAAAAGTTGTTTATTTATTTTGTTATTATTTTTTATTTTTAGTGGGATTTGTCTGTTTGCCTCGTAATCTGCTAATGATTATGCTTGTGCAACTTCGCGCGGGGCCACGAGGATAAGGCGGGGTCGGACGGAGGTCGCGCCTTCATTGCGGGCGGGACGGTAGGAACTCCGGGCGAATGTGGGGAACCCTCCTCCGGAACTCCTCAACTCCACCTCCCCGGCGGGACTGAAGATGGCCAGCATCCGGCCCGGGGATAGGGTAGAGTAGATGCTTTTTATTCGTAGTTTCTTCGGATTCGGCTGAAACGGCCCTTTTGTAATGATACAATGGTTGAGAATTTTTCTTGAAGCGCTTGGCGGGGTTCCGATGAGGGGACTTAGGCATATTGGAAGATTCATTTCCTTTACGAGTTGAAAGCAACGGTTTTGGCGTTAGCGGGGCTTCTTGGCTTAGGCTGTGGAGATTCGTCTGATGGGACGGATGACTTTACTTCTCGTCGAGAGGCTTATTCATCGTGGGCATCGTATGCTTGACTTTTTGGAGCACTTTTCGTTCCCTCGTTAGAGCGAGAAACTTAGTTCGCGGCGTTTTGCTTGGCCGAAAAGTAGAGATAAAGGGAGGAACCTATTGAGCTTTCGACTCCTAGATATAGGTATTGATACGTTAGGGATCTTTGGTTGAATAAGTCATGTAAGTAATACTTTCGATTAAGAATGATTTCGTTTTCTCGGAAGAGTTATCTTTTACAAGAAACCCCCTCCCCCTTTTGCGAGGAAACGAAAGTCATCTTGTATTTGTCGAATGTTATTTAGGTCTTTCACTCTCATTAGTACATTTGTGGCGCTGTACATGTAGAGTTGGCCTACCACGAGGCCGAATGCTATCTATTTGGACATTCGGCCATCTTGAGCCTCTGACTTTCTCTGTTCTCCTTGGTAATCAGCATGTGTGGTAGTGCTTGACATTGTTACGTGGCGGGGGCTTGGGCGAGTGTGTGATCTTTTGGCATTCGTGGTGGCCTTCTTATACACTCGGCGGTCGGCCTTGCGCATGCCATGCGGCGAGGGATGGACTCGCGCAATGGAGAATCTGCCTCGGGTTTTATCGGCATTCGGCGGCCCAGTTTCCGATGTTCGAAGGACCAGCTCTTGCGATGCCCGGATATTGTCGATTAGCGAGGCGATCCTGCTAGGCTTTGAGTTGGTCGGCAGGCTGCACACGCGCCTCTTTCGAGTCTTGGCGGGGGGACTCCCACATGGTGAGGGCTGTCGCCAGTGGGCTAGTTTCAACTCTCCCCTTCTCTTTGGCGAATCTTTTATACGCCTTCGACTCCTCTCAATCCTAAATGGCGAAGCCATGGGAGGCGTGTAATCCCCTATTTTTGGCTCTTATTCTTGGTGTCTACTTGAGAAGATTGTTGTTGCCTATGCGACTTGTTCTTTCCCCGAGATATGTGACCCTCGGGGGTCTTTTTTATTGTGGCCTTGGGTGTCCTTTCCTGAATCTTTGGCCTTTATTGTTCTTGATTTGCCTGAAACATGCAATGGGTGACTACGGACGCTCGACTTTCCTTGATTGAGCATACCTACTTCTTGTCCTTTTTCGGACTTTGGTGTATTAATCCCACTGTGTGCATCTTTACTAGACTACTTGCATTGGTGGCGAACCTAACTTTTTTACAAGTTTCGGTTGGCTTAGGCGTTTTGCCATTTGCTTCTTTTGGGATCGTCCCTTTTTGACTTGCTCCCAACCTTCGGTCCTTTCTGACCTTGGTCTTTCGGCTTCTCAAGCCTTTGTTTGCTGATCTTTTCAGCATATACATCCTTTCCGGATACGTGATATGCCGAATGTAGCAAGAGTGATGAAGGCACTTCTTGCTTTCGGCTCTTTTCTTCGATGTTCTTATGCTTGGGGAAAATGGAACCTTTATAGGGGCTCCACGGTCGAATGTTTTAAGGTTGCCTCATTAAAAAAACCTCACACCCCCGAAAGGGCTTCCCGATGAGGAAAAAGAGCGCAACCCTATTGTAGCTTCCTGTGTTAATTATTACAAACCATGGAAAAAAGAAAAGCAAATTACAACTCCCGGGACCGGGGCATTCGTCGTCACGCATAGAATCTGCGCGGAGATTATCCGCGTTCCATGTGTGGTTGGATTAAATAAGCCTTCTTCCGTCCGTGGCGAAAGACCCCGGGCTTTTACCATCTTTGGCGACGACGAAGGCCCGTACCATTGGGATTTGAGCTTTGCCTTGCTTGTCGGCGTGTCGGACGATGCGAGATCGCCCGGGGTAGATGTTCTTTCGAAGGACCTTCTTGTCCCTCCGGCTTTGCGTTTCCTTGTGGTAGTTGTCGAGGTTCTTTGCGGCCCGCAACTTTCGAAATTCGGATGTATCGGCATCTACAAACCTTTGAATTTCAGTTACATCAGCTATTTGCGTCGCGGGAAATGAGCCTAGCTTGAGCTCTTCGGGTGTTATGGCCTCCTCCGCCGTAGAGTAGGCGAAGCGGGGTGGGTTGGTTGAGGACCGTGAGATGTTGTGGCCCCTGCACCTTGATCATCTCAGCGGCCATTTCCCTTTGCTTGCATCGAGAGACTCTTGGAGACGGGTGAGAAGATTAAGCCATTGGCCTTTCAACCGCTCCGTTGCTTTTGCGGATAATAGACCGATCGCGAAAGTCACTTTGATCGAGAGCTCCTCACAAAAGTTCCGAAACTCGGTTGAGTCAAAGCGCTTAGTTGTCCACGTTATGTAGGATGGGACTCAAACGACGCACTATCTATTGCCAAACTAAACCGATCAAGGTGGCCGAGGTGATTCGGGCCAGCGCCTTGCTTCTATCCATTTGGTGAAATACTCAAGTGCTACGGCGGCCGAATCTTCGTTCCTCGGTGCCGTTGGCAATGGCCAAACTATGTCTACGCCCCAACGTTGAAGCGGCCAGGTTGGCACTATCGACAGTTGGGTTGGATGGCGTTACGATTCTTGGCAAACATCCGGCAACTCTCGCATGTCTTTACCACCGTTTCACATCTTGAGCTGTTTGTAGGCCAATAAAATCCTTGCCTCATTGCCCTGTGTGCAATTTCGTGAGGTCCCCTATGAGCTCCACACATCCCTCCATGTATCTCTTCTAGGAGCTTTCGTCCTTCTTCTGTGCTGATGCACTTGAGCTTCGGAGCTACTATACCATCTTTGTATAATTCACCTCTTATGATTGAATAGTGCTTTGTTCGTGACTCCATACGTTCTTTGCTCATGCTTGGATTCGGGCTCATAGGTGCACGCTAAGAATGCGAATATGGGGCTTCTCCAATCGTGGCTTGTGATAACATGAATGCTCTTTGGCACTCCTTCTTCATCTCGATTGCTTTAAGCGAGAGTTCTGGAAAAATACATCCGGAGGGGGTTGGGATCCCTAATCTTCTTTGCTTTCGCCAACTCAAATGCTTCTCTGTTTTCACTATGTGGTATGTACTTTATTGAGAACCCCCAAAGTGCTTCTCCATTGATCTTACCTTTGTAGATATCGATAAGAACTGGTTCCCTTGTGTGTACTCCTTTTCACAATGTCCACTTGACCACCGCGAGTGCGTGCGAATGATGCATCTTTAACTCCCATAGCCCTTAGTTTTGAGTGCTAGCCGCACGACTTCGCCGTACTCGGCTATATTGTTGGTGCTTGTGAAGCGCAACTGGTGCGTATCGATTGGCGGTCCTGTTGAGGTGTCGAATTCCGAAACCCCAGCCCCCTTATCGCACCAGGCTCCATCACAAAATGCCGTCCGGGTAGGTTCGTCAAAACCCTTTGGACCCGCATTCGGCGGCGGTGTCCAATACGCTATGAAGTCAGCTATCGCCTGTGACTTTATTGCTGATCCGTGTTCGTAATCAATCACGGTCGTTGAGCTCGGCTGCCACTTTCAACTCTTGACGACCCATTTGTTTTCGAACAGGGCCTCTAGTGGCTGAGGCGAGATAACCCGGATCTTATGTGCACGAAAGTAATGTCTTAGCTTTCGGCTAGCCATCGGGGACCGTGTAAGCTATCTTCTCTAGCTCGAGTAGTTAAGCTTTGCCGCCGAGAGGGCCTCGGATACGTAATAGATGGGAAACCGTTTAAGCTTGTTTTCATGTTCTTTCTCTTCGACCGGGACTGCACTCTTTGGAGATCGGAGATGCCAAGTACAATAGTAAAACCGCTTTTGGGGACGGTTTTAAATCATGGTTGTCGGGTTGGTGAGATAGTCTTTTAGGTCTTGGAAAGCCTTTTGCTGCTTTCGGGACCCCATTCGAACTTCAGTGCTATTCTTGAGTACCCTGAAGAATGGCAATCCCTTTTCGCCTAATCTCGATATGAACTCGCTGAGAGAGCCAACCGCCGGTAAGTCGGCTGAACCTTCTTTCGGCCGTGCGGGGGCTTCATGTTGACAATGGCCGAGATCTTGTGCGGATTTGCCTCTATACCCCTCGGTGAAACCGGGCATCCCAACATCTTGCCTTTAGTGATCCCAAAGATACATTTCTCGGATTTAGCTTAAGCCCGCTTCGTCGTAGGTTCGCGAAAGTTTCTTTTAGGGTGATATGAGATTCTTTCCGCGCTTATTACTACTATATCATCCACATATGTTACCGGGTTCTTCTTTTTCTTTTGCTCTCACGAACACTTCATCCGACATCCGGAGAAAGGTAGATCCGGCATTCGCGACCCTTCGGGCATTCGTTTGAAACAATAGGTTCCCACGGGTGATGAAGCTTGTCTTCTCTTCGTCTTCGGGTTCGGATGGATCCGGTGATATCGGAAAAAAGCAATCGAGTAGGCTCATTCTTTCACAACCCGAGGCCAAGTCGATCAAGGTATCTAATGCAGGGAGAGGGTGCGGGTCTTTCGGACATGCCTTGTTTAGATCGGTGAAGTCTACACACATTCGCCACTTTTTGATGTTGGGATCGGATGTCTTTTTCCGGACCATTACCACATTCGCCGACCCATTACGGGTATTGGGCCAGGTCTTATGACTTTTGCATCGAGAGAGTCTCGAACCTCGGTGCTGGCTGGCGGTGCCTTCGCTCTTCGGATAACTTTCTCAACCTCTCTGTTTCTTAGGTTTCGAGTTGGTATGACACTCGGATTATCCGAGGCGGGTTTCGCTTACTCCTTTTTTAGGTCCTCTCACGACCATGCAAATACATCGGAGTTGAGTCAAGAAATGCGGATAAGCCGAGCCGCTTCCTGCGGTTCTAGCTCGGATCCTATTATGATCTCTCTTTTCGGGACTGTTGTGGATATCGGAACCCTTCGGGTGGATTCGGTGATTCCACTTTCGGCTCTTTGTCGGTCTTTGGGTTGTGTTCGAATCTTCTTCTTCGTCTTCATCTCTTTCGGTCTCCGTTACCTCATTGATCATCTTTGTAGCGGTATTGGCTTTGCATCTATTCTTCGGGCTGCCTCTTGGTCGCCCCAAATGGTGACAACGCCGAATGGGGATGGTATTTTCATTTTGGGAAACTTTGCTTAATCACCGCCTCGAACTTCTTGCCGATGACCCCCCGCCGAATATTCTCGTGTACGGGTAGTCTATGTTGACTATGTCGAATATGATTATTTCGGTTCGGCACAACCCAACCTCGTAGAAAGTCACTGCAATGTCTTTCTTTGCCTATCGCATCTATCCTCTTCCGCCGAATCCGAACAAGGAGTTACCACCGGCCGTGGCTGTCGACGGTCCATATCCATGGTTTGGAAAGCTTTGATGAACAGAATATCATTTGAACCGCCATTGTCTATCGGGATGTTGTGAAGTGTGAACTTGTCGACATTATTTGTTGCCACGAATGCATCCGTATGTGGGTAATCTCTTGAAAGTCGGTTCGTCAAATGTGATCGGTACCATCGACCAAGCTGGCCTGTTCAAGGGCATCCTTGGCATTATCGTGTGTACTCTTCTCACATAATCTCTTCGGCTCTTTTGTTTTCATGCTCAAGGTTGGATCCGCCTGTGATTGCGTAGATGTGACCACGAGATGGGAGAACTGAGTTTACTAGCCTGTTTTCTGACTTGTTTGGGCTTCATTTGCACATTCTGGCGTGATTGATCCAAGTTTCTGGGGAAGATCTTTGCCATTGAAGGTGGTTGAACTTGTGGGGCATAACCGGGTAGTTCAAGAGTACGGGTTATGGTGGGCCGGAAGCATCGGAGCTGATGCGTTAGCGGAGGTGGTGGTGGTAGCTGGACATTTTGATAACCGAAATAGGCATTCGGGTGTGTGCTTTCTTTGTTTCTCTCATGTTATATACATGTTTTGGAGCTTGGCCGCTCTGCGTACTTTCGTCTTTTGGATTTCTGATCTTTGGCCATCGTCCATACTTGCAATCTAAATTTGAAATGACCCATGTTTTCGCCGCAAATGAAGCAAATATGGTACTTTCGGACCATCTCGACCTCTTCCGCGTCCTCTCGCCCCTAGAGCTTCGGCCACCTTGATTGGGTGATTTGTTTTAGAGGTTGAAGTGTCACCCGAGAATGGCTCTTGATTGGGTTCGGCCGTATGTGCCGAATCCTCTTGGACATTATTATTGAGGGGCGAGGAGTCTTGCCACCCCTCGACCATTGTTGTTTGGGTGTGGCGATTCTTTGCTTTTCGTTCTTTCTTCTTTGCCTTTCTTCTTTTTAGGCCTTCTTCGGACTTGGCGAACTTCTTGATTTGGTCATATAACTTCGGTCGGGTTTTTCGGCTCTTCTCGTCTAGAAGGGCAGCGCATTGGCCGATAGCCATGCCCTCAATTGCCGCTGCAATTACTACTTCATCCGGAGACATTAGGCGTCGAGCACGGAGCTGCACAATCTTCTCCAAGTATTGAGTCAACGACTCTCCATCCTCTGCTTGAGCTTTAGGAAGTCGGGTTCCCTTTTTTCAAAGCGGAATCCCTCGAAAGTGATGATGTTGTTCTCTTAGGCTGCTTCCGGCTTCTTATGGAGAGCGGATGAAGTGCTATGTACCATTCATGTGCGATGTCCTCTACGCCATTATGAGAGATTTTGCCAAGGTAATCGAATCCCCCTGCAGAGAATGTACTACGGCTTCATAGCTTGCGATGAACTTTCTTGGATCCGATTTCCCATTGAATGACGGTAGCCTAGGCTTGTAACCCACCGGCCATGGGGCTGAGCTGTAGTTCGGACGAAAGTGGGGAAGTCGAGTCGACCTCCCTCCCGCAATGAAAGTGGTTCTTGCTCCCCCTTGGGATGTTCCTGTGTTTCTCTCCATTTGCAATATCTCCCGTGTGATTCTCTTTCTCAATTTCGGTGAGCCTCAAGCTGCTCCCTGGCCCGAATCCTCTCTTCGCGGCTGCTGCATCGCCTCTCATCATTGCCTCTTTCCGAGCCCTTAGTTCCCTAAGCTCGGCTTGTCTAAGGCTCAACTCTTCAATCGACTGGCCCGCTCTTCTTGTTCATTACCTAGTGCGGCGGCGATCCTCTGCGCGATTGTCGTCGGCGTTGTCTTCATCTTCGGGGTCGGGGCCTCCTGCTCCGGAAGTCCTGGCCCGGTCGAGCCCCCGGACGTGGCGGCGTCTTCCGCGCACCTTGGCGCTGGGCGGCGGTGTGACCTCCTTTGGAGGATCCGAAGATGGATCCGTCGGAGGAGGTCCAGCCGAGCCGTTACCGCCGCCCTTAGGCCTCCGCGTGTTGGAGCCATGGGTTTTCGCACAACGGTGGGCGCCAATGTTGGTGTAGCCCCGGCGAGCTACCCCGGTGGGGCCGAATCACTTAACTAGACTAAACTCAATACACGAAGGTGTATGTTAGTCGGGAACACTCCTTTCGTTGATTTCCTGTCCTTCTTACAAGGCCCCCTTGGGGGTCATTTTATAGTCTGTAGACTATTACAATTCCGATTTTACCCTCCTACCAACCCTAGGTTCCAGCTCCTTCCGCCGGCGACAAGGGGTAGAAAGGTATTTTCGACCTGTGATCCCGTCCATTCCCGATGGGGGCCGCCACACCTGCGGCAACATCGTACACAAGACAAGGTAAGAAAGCTTTCGACCTCAAGCCCCTCCGACCACGTGGCCGAAAGCGTCCCCTTTCGACCACATGAACCGAATCGGGGGATTCGCCACGGGCTGAGCTGCGCCCGTTGTTTTGGCACCTTATCGGACCTCGCGCGAGCGTCACCGCACCGCCCCGGTTGTCGCCGATGCTTGCGCGAACGTAAGCACTTTTCGCCCGTCGCACTCTTCCGCGCGGTGTGACTGGATGAAAGCTTTCACCTTCGGCTTCTTCACCCGAACACCAGCGTTTTTAGCTTGCCGCAGTCTTCCTCATGGTGGTGGCAAGGCGAAGGTCTGACATCCGACAACATTGGCGGGTGCCGTACCGCTTCGCACAATGTAGCCTCCTACGAAGTTGGGCTGGCGAATGGCTCGACATTCGGCCTCCCAGGCCGAATGTGACCGCCTTCTCCCGCTGTGAACCCGACTCTGCCCGTACGTGCCGAAAGCCTTGGCATCCAGGCACTTTCGAGGTCGAATGTCACGGCATTCGCCCTCAAGTCGTTTTCCGCCTTCGCTTGAGACCCTTGAGGCCGACCGCAGGGGGGTGGGCAAACTTGCCGCTCCCCCCAACACCAAGCCCTTCTTGTCATCTTTCTTGTCCTCCTCTTTGGCCTTCTTGTTTGCCTTGTTGATGAGTTCTTGCTTCTTCTTGTCATCTCTATATGAGTCATCGGTCATCACCTCATCAAGCAATTGGTTGGGAGTCAAATCCTTCAAATTTGTCCTCACTAGCACGGTGATGAACATCCCAAACCTCTCCTAAGCAAACATCTCAAGAACTTCATGTTGAAGGTCTTGTCCTTGATCTCTTCTCCTAGAGCATTGAGATCATTCACCAACACTTGCATGCGGTGAAACATCTCGGAACACTTGTCATCTTCCTCCATCTTGAAGATATTGAATTGCTCAAGCTTTATGTATGCCTTTGCTTGCTTGACGCCTTGGTGCCCTCATAGCACTCTTCTAGCTTCTTCCAAATGTCATGAGCTATGGTGAGTGACTTGACTTGCTCAAACACTCGATCATTGAATGCCTCATGAAATGCACTCACGGCCACATCATTTGCATATAGTTTCTTCTCTTCAACCGGAGTTGGTGCATCTTCCTTTGCTACCTCAAACTTCTTCTCGGTCACACGACCCACACTTCTCTATTGATTGACTTGAGGTGTGCGGTCATCTTCACCTTCCAATAGGCGAAGTTGGTGCCATCGAAAGGTGGCGCCTTCTTGGTGTTGTTGACATGAAAACTCAACGCCATTTTGTCACCGTTGGATGTTAAGCCACTCAAATACGGTGCCTCGGCTCCGATACCACTTGAAAGGTCCTAATGGCTAGAGGGGGGGTGAATAGCCTATTAAAAATTCTACAAACAACACTAAGCAAGGCGGTTAGTAAATAAGACGGCGTAGCAAATAAGCAAATGCTTCAAACTAATTACGCAAGCCTCCTAGCAATTCTAGCAATTCTAATATCTCTAATCACAAGCAAAGGCTAGGTTGCTAAGTTACTCCTAGGTGAACAAGATACACTAACTAATTATATCACTAGGAGCTAACAAAGATAAGTTAACTAAACAAGATACTCAAGCTAATCAACCTAGCAAGATATACTATCAAAGTAATGCGAAGGAATGCTAGAATACAATACCACCGGTGTAGTGTCGTGGTTGTAGCCAATCACCGTGATCACCAAGAAATCTCCGAGCAAGAACAAGTGACACGATGATTTTTTCACCGAGGTTCACGTGCTTGCCAAAGACGCTAGTCCCCGTTGTGGCGATGCACTCACTTGACGGTTGCTAAGTTTTTAATGGCACGGTGCCAAATCCCGGTGGGAGCTCAAGCACACCGATCACAAGAGAGGATCAAACAAGCCACGAGCAATCCACTAGTGACGCCTTTCGCGAACCTCCCGCGGGGTAAGGCTCAACCCCTCACAATCACCACCGGTGTGGCCTCGAACAAGCTCCAATCGAGCTCAACACCGCCTCTTGCTCCAAGCCGCTAGGGAACCGGGTAAATTCCCAAGAAAACAAGAATCCCGCGGCTTCTCCAAGGATGAAGTGCTTCTAAATGCAACCGATGCAAGCAATGCACTTCTATCTCTCTCAATCTCACCAAGAATCCGAATTAGTGATGAGGAGATGAGTGGAGAGGAGTCTCAAATGCTCACAAGCAAGTTAGAGTGTTCAAATGTGCAAGAGGAAGCTCAAAGAACTGGCCATCCAAGTATATATAGAGCTCCCCTCGAAATAGAGCCGTTGCTCTAAAAAATTTGCCTTCTGCGGGTGCACCGGACGCACCCACCGGAACCACCGGCGGGTCCGGTGCAGGGTCCGGTGCGTGCTTCCGGTCACAAACGACAAGCGCTGGGCCCACGGCAGACTCCTTCCTTCGTGCATCCGGTGGCTGCTACCGGTGCCTGCGTCCGGTGGAAAATCTGAGCCAAGCCGATTTACACACGTACTGGATCCTACCACCGGACCCGACCACCGGAGCCACCGGTGTGTGCGTCCGGTGCGGTGTCCAGGGTCCGGTCCTGCTTCCGGTGCTCTTTTCCAGCTTGTTCTTCATTTTGTTGTTGCCCTTTGCTTCAACCTTGCTTCGCCTCTTGCCATAAGTTGCCAACACGTTCAAGATGATCACGTTATCATGCATGTTAGCTCGTCGATAAGTTAGGCAAGATCGAAGTTAGTGCTCTCTTTGTCCTAAATGCAATATGCAAGTCAATTAGACCTAGAAGCACTTCACCAAAGGATTGTCACGGCATCCCCTCTTGATAGTCGGCTATCTATCCTATAATGTGATCACACGCTCTATCGTGTCTTGATCACCGAAAGGAAAACGCTATCAAGTATACCTTTGCCTTGATCTCCCGGGTTCCTCTCAGGCCGATCTTCTAGCTTGACGATCCATCATGTCCATCATCATCGTCCATGTTCATGATCATCATGCTCCTTGTCATCCATCTAATCCTATCTCATAGACCACACTTAGAGCAAAGGATTAGTACCACAAGTGTGTCATCAATTTCCAAAACCAAACATGAGATTTCAGCCGTCTTGACCCGGTCAACACCTTCACTCCTCCGTGTTCTTGCACTTATCGATGTCCCAAGTGTCAGCCACGCGGCTAGCCACTCGGCGCTCCGGTCCCTCGGTCTAAGCCTTACGCCCGCCTTTTTCACCACTCCCGGTCCGTCGGCACGCACGCCCCTCCTTGACCTTCACCTCGCCGTCGACCACCGCCTCCGAGCTCCACATCTCTACACCACAAGCCAAGAAACACGTTGCCCGACACATCTCGTGTGCCAGGTTAGAGTAAATAAGATAGAATGAAAATGCCAGAATGTTGACAATCACTCATCACTAAAACCGAACATCATGGTACTTATCAACCATGTGTATGTGCGAATAGTCGGTCTCTCCGTAAAACACGCTCGTTACTTTCTGCTTTATTCGGTGTTCTTGACACAGCGCGTCTCCCTCCATCCGTCCTCTCCGACAGGCCATCGCACTGTATTACAGCAGTACAGTACAGCAGAGAGCCATGATCCATGAGTCCCCATGACGCAAGATACCAATGGAATGAAATCGTGGAGCCGGAGTCAAGTGCAAGTCGCCGAAGAGCTGGCTGTATCAGATGGTAATACTCCATACGACACTTGGCTCACGCTAGCTGTGTAGCCTGCAGTCACTCTGGTCAGGTCTCCTCCAACAAGAACACATCAGGTATCCACCTCGTTCGGCTGGGAGAATAATCTAGCTGGGCTGGAGCTGCTGCTGAACTAGCCAGCCAACCAGCTCAGCCAGCACCCACCCCCGCCTCTCAGCCGGTCCTAGTCGTTCCCCGGCCAATTCAAACGTGTTAAGCCAATTCAAAAAAAAGGCGCCAACAGCCAACAGTTTATAAAAAATGGCGCCCAGCCTGAACCAATGTTTGTTCCACAGACCACACATTAATCCAACAGGATTCCAATAGCAGTTTGTTCTTAACCAAATATCATTCCTTACATCCAACAGTTCCATACAACACATATAAATAACAGTTAGCCATAATTGGTCCTTACAATACATACAAATTTCAGTTCCATACAACAGTTCCATATACACTAATAGTGGTCCATTTCCAGTCCATGTGCAGCTACTAACAGTCCCTTACAAACTAATGCCGGCCACTACAATCCGATAACAAATACCAGTCCAATCACCAGTCCTTACAACAAAAGAATCCACCATACTACTACTCTACTTAAGGTCTAATGCCTAGGGTTATCAAATTAGGCATATATGCAACATATACAAAACTTGTGCACTTCATGAAGCCACAAACCAAACTGCACACATAAGTGCAATCTGCACCTGCAAATACACCCTCCGCCCTCGTCCAACGCCTGCAACCAGCAGCAAGTTTCATACAAACTTGAAACTACACAAAGGTTATCTAGAAGTTGGTCTACACTTTGTCAATTTTTCAGAAGTCCAGATTTAAATTAGATCTGGAAAGTGCTAACATGCAACTCAAACTACATTTGCCACAACATCTATAGTCATCATCATCGACCAAGTAAATTAGCCTACTACATTGCAGCTCAATGTACATACCTTACAAAAGAGCGGTCGTACCACTTCGTCCATCCCCTACAAGCAGCACCAAATGTCATATAATAGGAAACAATAATCCATCAATCTTCATTTCAAGTACTTAGCAAGCAGCAAGACATCACCTTTCCTCCATCATAACGCCCAAACACCACAAGAGACCAACTCTTTCAGTTCATCCATTCGAGTTCCAGCATTCAACTTCACCCATTCCGACACATCGTGCATACAACCTTTTCCATGCTTTCGCACCCACAAATAATTGTCCAATGCAAAGCATGATATGATCATTCATGATTGCTTTTCCCTACTATAGAATGGTACCCCCCCCCCCCCAGAATATGCCACCGCTCCTTGAGAACGCCAAACCTACGTTCAATGATATTTCGCAGCTTTGAGTGAATGTAGTTAAATTTCTCATAACGATCCAATGTGCTTGTGTCTACTCCGTTGAAGTCGTCCTTATGGTACGAACCCGGATGGTGTAACGACTAACTTAACCCCTGGATTTGTAGAAGGAAATGGGAACTTGCCTTTGCACAACTTATGGCCGGCGCGTTTTGACCAAAGCTTGTAGCGCTGGATTGGTGGAGAGCAGGATGAAGTAGACGAAGCTGCCGGTGTGGGCAGCGTTGGGAGGCGGATGCAGCGAGGTCGGAGACGGATCCATGGAGCTGGGAGGTGGATCCAGCCGAGCTAACAGTCCGGCGGTCGGCGCGGGCAGCGATTCCGGCGACGTCGTCGGAGATTTCGGCTGAAATTGCAAGAAGAAGGGAGGGGGGATGAGGGGAGAGGGGAGAGGGGGGAGATCCGGCGGGAGGAAGAACGGCAACGTGGGAGTCAGATGTACCATGCTTTCCGGCGTGGGGCGTCGATGGCGGCGGTTCTCGGGAGGGATGTCGAGGTCACGGTCGTCGTGGACTTTGGTAGGAGTGTGGGGGCGCGGAAGGCGGGCACGGCGCAGGGCGGGCGCTCGGGGACCGCCGCCGAGGCGGGAAGGCGATTTAATGAGCTGCGGGGAGCACTAAACCTAGTCACGCTACGCGAAAAAGGAATGGATGGGGGGGAGGGAGCGGCAACAGGTGGGTGGCGTAGCTTGTAGGATGTAGCCGTTCGGCTAGGGAAGCGGGCGGGCCTTGCACGCTTAAGCGGTTAGGCTGATCAGCCCGGCCAAAACCAGCCCGGCCCATCCGGCCGAGCGAGGTGCTCATTGCAGTTCATATCGTCACTTTATTTACGTAGAAGAGACGGAACATGAGGAGAGAGAGCGCACTATCTCTTCTTTATGAGCTACTCCCTCCGTAACTGAAAAAATGTCGCTATCAAAATCGTCTTCGTCAAACTTTCTCAATTTTGACTAGGTTTGTAAAAAATGCGTGCAACATTATTTCTAGCTCCAAATAAGTTCATTATGAAAGTATATTCAATGATCTACCTAATGATACTAATTATGTATCATAAATATTAATATTTTGTTAAATATACTTAGTCAAAGTTAAAAGTTGTTAACTTTTTTGAAAGCGGGAATGACTCTTTTTAGGGAGAGAGAGCGAGTAGCTTATCGAGAAAAAGTGGACTGATGAGAGAGATTGTGGGCCTTAAAAATACTTTGAGCACTATGCTAGGGCAGCTGCAATGTACATCCGGCATAGCGGTTAGAAAGATGGGCCCAAGAGCAGGTGGTAGTAGTAATCCATTCACCTGCACAATGTATATCCGGGTGTAAGGTGGACTCCACAATAAAAAAAATCACCATCCAACTGCGGAGGACTGCGGCCGTTGCCTGGCATGTGAGCGCGGTTCTCGGGAGGAAAGAGACACGGTGAGAGAAACAAACTTTTTATTCTCTCCTACCGGGCAGTAGCACTGCTACCGGCAACAACTACTACCACCTTCCACTGCTATCTCCACAGTATATCTTGCCAGTTGCAACCTCTTACCACCTGTCGAAGATATGCGCTCGACAGTCCACCGAGGGGCTACCCATGATGGTAGATTGGTCGGTGAGGTGCACGAGACCGAGATCTAGATGGTTAACAGAGACGCAAGACACATGATGTATCTAGGTTCGGGCCGTCGGCATGATGTAAAACCCTACGTCCTGTGCTCTAGGTTCGGGCCGTCGGCAATGATGTAAAACCCTACGTCCTGTGCTCTGCTTTCTATATTGTCTATCGTATACAATGAGGTGAAAAATGAGGGAGGTCCCTGCCCGCCTTATATAGTCGGGGGGGTAGGGTTACAGATAGAATCTACGAGGTATAGAAGGATACGATCTGTTACATATTTTCCGGGATCGGAGTTTATCCTAGCGGATCGCCGTCTTTAGGATATCCTCCGGATGTCGTGCGGTGTGCGATGTCTGCTGCCTTGATCCACACTCCATCATGTCGTGCGCCGAGCCGCCCCTGAGGTCGTGGCCCAAGTAGTGCGCCGCGGGTACCTGGGGGGAATTCCCTCACAGCTAGTCCCCGAGCTCCTTGTAGTGCGTGCAAGGTGCACGAGGTCGGCATACTGAGGAACCGAGAGGTCGGTGAAGCGTATATAGAGATCGGTGAAATCGTCCTCTGAGGTCCTCGAGCTACCGGAGAGGTCATCGCGTGGCAGGGCCTGACGCCCGAGCTCCATGAGAGATCGGTAGGCGTAACCACGAGGTCGGTGGACCGGCGGCGTCGGCGTGTAATGCCATGGCCGAGCTCGAACGACGTCGAGCTTCGAGCACGACGTGCTAGAAGCATGTAAGGTGCTCTTGTATAAAAAATTTTGAAGTTCTTCAGTCTTTCCTCAAGTGTGCCCACTTCGACGCAAAAGAAACTTTGCGGACGTGCAACCTGGAGGACCTTGATCGCAGAGTAGAAAGCGATACACTCACCGCAAGGTGAAGTGTATACACTTAGTCCCCAAGCACGGTAGTAGGTGATGGAGTCACGTGATGCCGGGGTCTAAGTCATCTCATAGTCATGGCGAGGTCGGCGAGCTGCAGATCGATCTCCGAGCCTTTGTTGAGGGGCGGGTGTGCCCACTTAGTCCCCGAGCCCGGCAAGAGGTGGCGGAGTCACGTAGTGCCAGGGTCCAAGTTTGCGTCGAAACCTGTAAAAATGTCCTGCTGGAGATGCGCAACGGAGTCCCCGAGCACGAGGATGGGCGAGGTCATTGCAGTTTCTAGCTGTCGAGTCCCCAAACGTGGGGCGGGTCGCACTTGACTCGCTATCCAGGTCCCCCAAGCGTAGAGCGGGGGTAGTTTTGTAATTTGTTGTTTTGTGACTCGGTCGACATGCACGCTGGGCGCGATCGCCGGGCGTGGACCGAGGTTAGACTCCGTCCGTCGTGTGGGCCTTGGCCGGAAAGCGGTCGCGACCTACTTAAGTGGAGCGGAACTTTCGAAGTGTAGCGGCGTGGTTCCTGAAATGACCATGGGTATAAAGGTTGCGGCCGCGGGCGGTTCCGGCCGCATTGCATCCGCCGCTTTTGCCTTCCTTGCATACAGATCCGAATCCTCGTGCTTCCCACTCTTGAGCGCTTCTTTCCCGAACTCTCCGGAACCCTAGAGTCAAACCATCCGTCTATAATCGAGATGGCGCCCAAGAGCAAGACGAAGGTGTCGAAGGCGCCGAAGAAGGCGGAGGCGAACAAGACAAGCTGGTGCAGATGCGGAGGGCTAGGGTTAGGTTGTTGAAATTAGCTAGCCAGACATTCAGACTTTAGTGTTGTTCACTCTCCCCAATGTGCCTAGCAGTAGCTGGCGTACCCTAGAACGCCGTTTTTACGGGACAATTTTTGAACACTGGAACGGACAGACGGAGTAATATAGTATGCTACACTAAAGATTCACTTTCACTTTTGGTGAAGTTTAGCAATTTAGTAAAATAATTATAAAGTTTGTGCCCACAATTCGGTTATAAGTAGTAATTAAAATAACAAATTTTCAATTCAATGATTAAGTTTGAAACTTGCATTAAGTAACAAATAAGTACTAATTAGTAGCCCCAACCTCGCATAATTCTCACCGGATGTGCATGAAAAAATCCCATAATAATTGTGGCATGGGAATTGTGGAAGATGTGTAACGACAAAAGTTTTTCAGAGGCGACAACCAAGTCTGAATGTTTGGCTAGCTAATTTCAAAAATCAATGTCACCTGCAATCTATTTGTTTTAAGGGCGACTTGAGTAGCAGTCTAGGCCTCCTCTCAGGTTGTTTTGCAAAAAGTCCTCGTACTTTATTGAAATCAACCCGCAATCTAGACCTTTTAAATGGGCTGGCCTGCCTCCCGCTCGGGCCTGTATATCGCCGAACCTAGGCCTTACTAGGTTGAATTCGGCCCAACGACGTTTTCTATTTTCTTACGAATTTATTATTTATCTAAAATGGTTGAAATTTTGTAAAGAACATAATGAAATAAATAAAAAAAGGCCGACCCAGTGCCAAGAGGCTTCCCACTCGAGTGGGGTCTGGGGAAGGATTTTAACGGGCAAGCCTTGCCCCCAAGCAGAAATTCTGCGGAGAGACCGCTCGAACCGCGACCGACTGGCGAATTCGGCGAGCAACGCTCTACCAACTACACAAGGCCGGCCTTCAACATAATGAAATAAATAAAAATCACAAAAATGCCAAACCAAGTTTGTTGAACTTCACAAAACTAGCATTACACTGTAAACACATAACATCACATGTTTTAGTGTAATTTTTCTCTAGAGTTTTTTATAAACAATTAATAGAGTTAGTTTCGTTATTTAAGTTGATTTAATTTTTTAGGTAGCTTACCCATACCACGCATAAAATAAAATGATTAAGTGATTTTACCGGCTTTACAATCCTAAAAAGATATATATGTATATATCAATTATAGTAATATAGCGCAAAAAAAGCATAGTCAACGAACCCTGGTGCAACAAATTCACCGAACCTAACCAGGTGCGCATAGCTCAGTTTATAAATTTAAATAATTGAAATAATACTTACTCTGCTGCATCTTTGTTACGTGCTCCCATTCTTGAATAATTTGGTCAATCAGAGTTCAATAATAGAAACTGCTGTTAAATCTATTACAGTAAAATGGTCTTATACTGGCCGGCGGGTGCCTTTTCTAGTCCGAAGAAGAAAAGAAGAGAAGAAGCAGCAAGCAAGCCTGGGCTGGAGACCCACGCATGGGCTGGCCCCTGTCAGGCCCAATCCCACCCTTCCAAGCCTGGCCCACGACCACGAGCAGACGAAAGCAACCAAAACTCTCAGTTTCACACAGGCACACAGCCGCCACGTCACCGACGCCACGGCAGTGTGCGTCGCTCCTGCTCGCCGCCGTCGCCCGCCACAGCTCGCCGCAGTGCGCCAGCATTACACAATTCGAATAAAGCTGCATAATAATCGGAGAAGATTCACCAAAGCTCTGGAGACGCATGTTTGAGAGGCTTCGGAACATGTGCCTTGACAAGTGAAAATTTGCATGCGGTGTTTTTCAATTTTTTAGGAATAGTTATGCTAGTCAAGGTTGCTGCTGCGCCTCCTGGCACAATCCTGGGCTCATCTTGAACCAGTCTCAAATTGAAAATTTGCATGTGGCAAATCTGAATCAAAAGAAAATTGCACTATCAAATTAAAATCCATCACAGCATAAGCATCCGAATTATTGTTTAAAGAAGTAGCTAGTAATATATAGTTAGCGCAAACAAGGCCCAAAGTAACTACATAATGGTGAATAACTGAACCACTAGCAATTATTGCTGGTAGCTTTTCTGTGCATTGAGAAGAATCTAACAGCTAAATTGCACTTTTGTGCCCACAAAAAGCCAGGAAAGAGGCCAAAAGCAACTACTTGATTGATGCTGAATAACGCCACTAGCAATTGTTGGTATCGTTTGTGTGTGTTGATAAAAACCAACACCACATATCTACTAGCAAAGGCCAGTAAAGAGGTTAAAGCAACTGCATGACAGTGGATAAAGCAACCATTAGCAATTGCTGGTAGCTTTTGTGTTCACTAGAAAAAACAAGCGCCGAAAGTGCTCTTTAATGTAGTGCGACTTCTGCACCCAAAGGCCTAATAAGGCCGCCTCCAACGGAACAGGTCATCTAAGCTCAAAGGTAGGTGACATCAGATGCACACCAACGTGCGTGGAGGAGAGCGTGTGGAAAAAATACAAACGCTAGCGTTGGATGAAGCGTCTACCTATCTTTTTTTTTTTAACCGGGCACTTGCCCGTTCTGCCTTTAAGAGAAGTGAGAATGTTTTTTACATCCCAGCGTACTCCCATAACAAGATGCCGGGAGCCCGCTAGGCGAAACACACAAACGAAGGCACCGGCTTAAACGGTGACGCTTAGAGAGGTGCGCTAAATCGAAACCAATGAGCGACTAGCGACTAAAACAGAGGCGGTCCTTTGCCTCCCCCAGTGGGGCGGCCCGCGGCGAGGGCGACGCATGGGAAAGAGGACCCGCACCGCCTCGTGCTTGTGATGCGGGGACAGAACCACCGAAGTGGCCGAGGAGCCTCGTCGCAATCGCCGTGTCCGGGGTTCCCGAGCTCGCACCATCCGCCGCCCCTCCCACTTGTTGAGCGGGACGCGACGAGCCCGCCCTCTCGGGTGTGGATCTCGGAAGGCGGACTTCGGCCGCTAGGCGTTCACTACGCCTTGGGATCCAGGTCTTCGGAACCCGCGTGGCACAGAGGTGAGGCGGGACGCGATCGGGCCGGGTCCTCCAATGGCGGCTTGAAAGAGTCGACAAAGGCGGTGATGGCGGCACAGATGGTGCATGGCGCTTGCAGCGCGGTGAGACGTCGCCGGCTGGGTCACAAAGGAGGGCGCCATGACTCCCACGGACGGCAAGGGCGCACCGGCTTCCCCCGCGTCTCCGCGAGCTCCGTGGCCACCAGGTAGCTCCACCGGTCCATCTCGGCCGCGCCCCCGAGCTCCCACGGGCCGCGGAGAAGCGACCTCCGCCCGGTCTGCGGCCAACTCCGGCCCGCCGAGTGGATGGGGCGCCGATCTGCGGCACCTCGGTGGCGGCCGTGAAAGTGCCACGAACTCCATGGCCACAAGATTGGCCCACCAATCCGCGCGCGGAGGGGTCGGAGGGGTAGGGGCGTGGCGGCGCGACGCCCTCCACACGGCGAACTCGGCGAGCACCCGCCGCCCACCCGACCCACGCCCACACCGGCCCGCTCCGGCTGGGCACCATCTCCGCCGTTCGTTGCGCACCTCCGAAGATGCGACATCCGGGATCACGCCGCCCAAACCCCTCCAAAGCGATGACGAAGTAGCTCGCCCAAGGCGGAGGCCCACGAAGCCACCCGCCAGTGGCCCACCCCAAAGACAAAGAATAGCGTAAGGCGACGGTGCTGCCCGTGCCCCGGCTGCGGCGGAGGCTCCACCCGTGGCGTGGCGGGGCGGAGGGTGCCGAACACCGAGGTCGCTGCGTCACGCCCGCGGGAGGGCCTTGGGGCGATCCCGTCGAGGACGTGCACGCCCCACGCCCGCGAGGGCTTGCGGCGCGCCGCCCCGACCACCGGCGCCCCGTGAGCCGGGCGCCGCACTATGCCCCTCGCAGCCGCGCAGGTAGCAAAGACGACGATGGAAAGGTGCGAGCGCACGGACATGCTCATTGAGAGGCGCTGAAGCAACGCCCGACGAACTCGGGGCCGGGAGCGGACGCGCCGCGGGCGGTGCGGGCGACGACGCTGGCAAGACGGCGTCGCACCTCCGGCCTCAGACGAGCGTGAAGCCATCTCGCATCCATGGGTGCGCCCCTGGAACGTGCACGAGGCGCCGCAGCTAGGCGAAGGATGGCGAGGGAGCCGCCGCGCCCGAACGACGCACGCACGCGGCCGATGAGCGGCGAGGAGGCGGGGGTCCTCCAACCCGGGCATGCCGGCGTTGACGCCGAGGACGTGGAACGACGAGCGCATCGGGCGAGCACCCCGCCACCACGTGCCCTATGGCGCCGGCACAACCCACGGCGCTGCGGCCAGGCCCCCGCGACGGCCGACTCGATGTTGCCGCCAGAGCCCACGTCCCAAGGGTCGACCACAGGGGGCATGGAATTGGCGCCGGCTTGGTGCCTCCGGGCCCACCCGCCCGCCCTCGTCGTCGGGCCGAAAAACCGCGCCGCACCACCGCGACCCTCCGGGAGGCGGGGGGGACAAAGTGGGCGCACCGGGAGAGGCCCTTCCGGCCTCGAGGGGGCCCGAGCCCGGCGGCGACGAATCCCCAGCGGCGCTAAGCGACGCGAACGGCCGGGCTCCATCGCGCGAGGGACATCGTCGTAGCGGCGTCGCCACCCAAGGCAGCAGAGAGCACGCAGCGCCGCCAAAAGCCGTCTCGGCGGCCGCAGCAGGGGGCCTTGGCGGCGGGGCGTCGTGCCGCCGCGGCGGGCGCCGGCGTACCGCGGCGCGCGATGCGGGCGGTAACATCGATGGCGGAGGTGGGCTGGGTCTCGGCACCGCCGGGGGGCCTCGGCCGCAGAACCGGCGGCCGCGGCCGTCGCGGCCACGCCGACGTCCCCCGCCCCGGAGATCCAGATCGGTGGGCGGGCCTTGCGGCGGCCGCGGCGCCGCCATCAAAGTGCCCGGGCGCCCGTGGACAGAAGGTGGAGGGGGGGGAGGCGGGAAGAAGAAGATTGGGAGAGGGGCACCGGCGCGGGGGCGGCGGGGCGGAGCCGGAGGCCACAACGGTCGGGAGCGCGGGGTCGGGCCTTCGCTTTTAGAGCAACTCCAAAGAAGGCCCCTACTTGAGCCCCAATAGCTAAATATGGGGTCTCGGGCCAAAAATCAACTCCAACAGAGCCCCTACCCGGACCCGAAATTTATTGACCCAACAGATTTCACCCTCAAGCCCGCATTTTGTTGGGTCCGGACCGAGCCCCGAAAAACTCTCGCGAACGAGAGCCGCGCGGCGCTTTGCCGGCTCCCTCTTCCTCGCCGTCGAGATGTCGCGTGGCTTCCTCGGCGACGCTCCGCCCCCGCCGCGCGAGCCCGCCCGACCCGCCCGGTGAGCTCCGCCCGACCCCGCCGTGCAGCTCCACCCCGCCTCTCCCGCCGCGCGAGCTCCGCTCACCCATGGGCCAACGCGCGAGCCGTCCCGCCTCGCCGCGCGGCTGCGCCCGCCGGCCGACCCGCAAGCGAAGCTCCCGCCCGGCCCGCCGCCGGCGAGTGCGGCCACCACCCGCCTCGCAGCGCCCGCCTCCGGTGAACGGGGCCACACCCGCCCCGCCCGTCTCCACCGACGAGCCCCGAGCACACCGTCGGATCTACGTGTGAACAGATGGGGAAGATGGCTTATCTCAATGACAAGCGGGTCCCTCCCGTCATAGTCTATTAATATGGATTTGGGGGTCTTCATTTAGGTGTTCTGTTGTTGAGTAGAATAAATTTGTTGGGCCAACAAAAAGTAGGGAGAGCACCCAAATCCAAAGTAGGGGGTCTGATTTTGGGGCTCTTCTTTGGAGTTGCTCTTAGCGTCTACCTATCTCGCACGAATTCACGCGAGGCCTCTCTCTCCTGATAGCCAATGAGAGAAAAGAAGGACCGTGAAAAAACTTCTTTGTCGGTGTAAGGACCCGCCTTTCAAAAAAATAAATCGTGGTTAAATAAACAATAAGTTTCTCCTAATTACATCTGGCTGGATAACTGATACAGATTGACATAAAAATTCAGGCCAATTTAGCTTCACAATTTACCACACGCACACACCATTCTTTACATTAAGATGGCTACAGTTTCACCCTTGGTACTAGTTTTGTAGCCATGCTCTTCTAGAAGGAGATCAGCCAATCCAATGACAGCACCTAGGCAATCACACTGTTTAAGTCTTGAGGAGTCAAAAAAAAAAAAAACACCCACACACAGGGATGGGAGAGAGTAGTGGTATAAGCACTCAGTAGAAGTGAAGGGAGTGACAGCCTCTCCTCCCATCGAAGTTGTAAACCAGTTCTCACTCCCTCCACTCAAGGTTGAGACTTATCAAGAAATACCTCTGTACAATCTATTCTTGAGAAATTCATCAACCATGCACATCATGGCCACCTGAGTAATCAGGGAGACCGACATGGGTTGAGAGAGAGGAGCTGGCTAGGGTGGAAGTCAAGGGAAAAGGCTATATCGAGAAGAACCTTGAAAGCTGTCAAGATCTGCATGGTGTGGTGGAGTGAGTGTTGAGGGAACTTAAGTCTAGAGCTCAACTTCATCGGGATTAAGGTGAGTTTCACACACACACGCACAGCCTAGAAAAAATTTATCTTCCTCTAACCAGAGCACGAAACACCTACCAAGGCCCAAGGGGGTAGATCTCTTGACTGTACTAGCTCAACAAAATAAAGATACACTGACTAGCAGTATGTTTTAGCCAAAAAAAATTGTGCTAGCCTATTTCAAGAACAACTAGTATTCTTTTGTTAGTAGCAAAATATACTGTTGAACATGAACTAGAATATATTAACATGAGAATTTCCACATCTAGCACCAACTCAGGCCATAGCTTTTAGATGCAGAATAGGTAACTGAGAAGGAAGGTACAGATGCAGGAGCACTCACTGTCAAGTTGGAGAGGTTGTTGCCGGCATCTGAGTCACCGCACAGTTACTAGGTGAAGCACGCATGGAGTTTCTTGGCCTTGCCTTGGCATCACGGCCGCCAAGCACGGCACCGTGGTGGAGCAGGCCGACGCCGGCTCCCAACCTGCAGTCCTGCGCACAGAAGGGGAAATCGAAGGGGGGAGATGGTTAGATAGCAGTTGGAGTCCATGGGATCCGGATCTGGAGTAGTATTCAGGAAAGAATCCCAGCCATGGTCGTCGATTTTGAGGTAGCTAGCTGGAAACGCCATGAGAAATTTAGATATACTAGAACATTAGGCGCCCTTCGAGCGCCCTGTCTTATCGTTTAGACTACTTTAGCTATTTAGCCATAGTTATATGGCCATGACTTTATTGCTTCATATAATGGAACTGAATACAATTCTCTTTTACATAAAACAGTAAAATCCATGTAGAGTCTAAAACAACTTAAGCAAGCATCATACATTTTGGTAGACCTTTGTATTCTTAAACGCAAGTGAAGACTTATCACACAACAATTTGCTTAAAGTTGGCATATATCCGCAGATGTTAGACAAGAAACCGCGAAAGTGAAGCTATATATACATGTAGCATATACAATATAATGAACTAAAGGCCTAAATCCAGCTTCCTGCAGTATGGTGATGGCATCCTCCCGGGGCCCTGGCAGCCTTGCCATGCCATTGAGCATCCGCAATACCACATCATTGCTGCTAGGAGCCTAGGAAGTAGCACGTTCCCTCCCTAAATAGAAAGGTTAATATATCAGCCAGGATTTGTATATCTTATAAAAGCGATTTGGGACACAAGAAAACATCTCGCCTTCCACGCTTCTTTGACTCCTTATTTTTTTGGTAAAGTAATAAGTTTTCTGAAACAAAGCGCAAAATTAATTAGTTATGGTCTAGCTCAAGCACTTTAGACTCGAGAGCAATTCCATAGAGAAAACAAATGTCGAGTACACTGTGTTGTTTTTTTTCCCAAATGAGTTAAAAAAATCACAAAAGAGCAAGAAGTGCAAGTCAGTGTGGTTGCCTAAGTGTTAACTCTTAAGCATACAAAATCATGCACAATGAACCTGGGCATGACAAAAGAATTTGACGTTCTATACCCTTGAAGCTATTCACCTTATGAATACTGTGTACTTATCTATTCAACTCAAAAAGGAACTGAGCCTTCAGTACACTAACATAATCTTCAGTCATATAAGGGCAATGTGCAGCCACATGGCAAAGTGGTAAGGGCTTGTGGAAATCATTGGGCAATGTGCACCTACATGGCAAAGGGCAAACTTACTAGCGGTGGCCTTAGAATAAAACAGAACAAATGTAGGCAAATGGTATAAGAGCACAAAAGAATGGCAGATATATCATATCAATAGTCTAAGATGTTTTTAGAACCTCCATGAGGCACCACTAAATATACTATCGCCATAAACACAACTAACTGCTCACCTGTAGTGTAGTCACCATGGTCTGTCTGCTATCCTTACTATCACTATCCTGAGTAAACAATATAAGGTCAGAACCAAACATGTCATCTCGTTAAATAATTTCATAGCAACGCTTTACCAGAAAGGAAATTTTTTAGGGAGTATATTAGAAGGGGCTTGGGGTAAAATCAACTAAACCATGTTCCTTTGATTCACATTTGTGCATTTCTGCATGAAAGGAGAAGTGATCCCGCTAGGTGATGTGTAGCCCTGCATGTTTTGGCTCTTCAGAACCATGCTTGCAAGTATTGCGTGCAAGGAAAATATGAACGAACAAAAGTTATCAGTGTTGTTCAGGCTGCCGTAATATTGGATCGAAGGAAAAAATGCATAGATTCTCGTAAACTATAAGAATAACAAATGAAGAAGAACAGCATTCCGTCGACGCATCTTATTGACCTCCTCCATGCTCCAACTTAGCTGTCGATGAGATGGCTGGAACAACGGCGTCCTAGACGGCGCCTGCATCTTCTCCAGCACCTCCGGCAGGAGAGAGTCGGAGTCCCGACGTGGCGACGCAGCACGTCCTCCACGTGCCCGTACCCCCACTGCCTCCATGCGGGCCGGCGAGTTCCACCGTCCACGTCGCAGAGGCTGGCGAGCTTCGCCAGATGTGCGCACCAGGGACCTCACGCTTCTCCCTATTCTCGAGCGACGGCGGCGCCGAGAGATGCTTGAGGCCAGCAACGGATTGGAGAAGAGAATGTGGGGAGGTAGGTTGGGGGCGTTGATGCTGGATCCGCTGCCATCGAGACCGGAGCCAGCCAGATCCGCTCGGAGGGGTGTGTGGCCGTTGCGGCGGCCGTGGAGAGAAGAGAGAGAAAGTAGAGAGACGAATGAGGAAGGGTTGGGTTCGGGCTGGCAGGACGGGAGACTGGGCTCTGGGCTGTGGGCTGTGTGCGAGTGTTTGGGGGTGGCTGGTGAAGGTGAAAAAAAAGACAGGGACGCGTGTCGAGCCACGAAGAGGCCACCAAGGCTCCAATTGCTGGCGGAGCAGGAAAGGGGAGGGACTTTTAATAACCCGATAACCCGTTATTCGAGCGCCTCTCACAATATAACCCGCATCGTGGCGCTTTGAAAATATGACGTAATGTGCTGCGAATTATTTTGAAATCTAGTCTTTTTTGACGGTGCCGTGTAGTCGGAGACGGAGAACGGGGCGGTCTTCTTTGTTCGCGGAATCTCGCCGGTGAAGGACGGACCAATAAAGTGTCGTCAAGCGGAGCACGTGAGTAGTAAGCGCGGCGATGGCGGCGGCCGGGCGGCGTGTGGTCGTCGGCAGCCTTGTCGTTCGTCCATCCATTTCGCCAGTTCATGTCGGTGGTAGCCGAGGACCATGACGAGCGGGGACGAGTAGCCCATCCGGGTCGAGGAACTTGGCGATGCGCGACGTGCTTGGCGGCTCCACCGCTCACCCATCTTCTCCTCCTTGAGCCGCTGCGCGTCGCCTGTCTCGGCGACCTTCTCCCGGTGGTCCCGCTCCACGCACTCGCCATGGCGGCTTCGCTCCGGCCGCATGTTGCGCATCTTGGCCTCGAACTCCTCCCACACCTCGCGCCGCATCTCATGCTCCATCTCCGGCCGCCCGCTCGCACGCGCTTCGGCCGCCACACCGCCTCACGCCGATCGCCGCCCACGCGCTGCCCGCCGTCGGCTCGTGGGCACTTTCGGCGAGCCCGCAAGCGCCTGTCCCTCCGCCCCGCCATCTCCACCGCGAGCCCTTCTTGATCCCGGCCGGAGGTAGTTCTTCCGGTGCTCGAGGCACGACTTGGCGTCGCGGTCGAGGGCCACGTTCATGCGCCCGCGACACCAAGTGCCACTCCCGCGGGCCGCATCTTGCCGGACGTCACGCGCGACAAGACGGCGTCTTCCTTAGGCCGCCATCATTGTCGCTCCTTCATCCGCACACCGCACGGGAACGCCGAGCACCCGCCCCGTTCTCCGTCTCGTTCTCCGTCTCCGACTACACCGCACCGTAAAAAAAACTAGATTTCAAAATAATTCGCACCACATGTGTCATATTTCCAAAGGCTTACGATTGCGGGTTGTAGAGGCGCCGAATAATGAGTCATATATCTAAATTTCTCAAACGCCATGGTTGCAGGAAGGGGAAAAGAAGCAGGTGGGAGATGTGTGAGTGCGTTGCTGTTGGAGAAAGGGAAGGGGATACAGAGTGCGTGTACTTGACCTTTGACCTGGCATACCGGCGTTTTAGGTATTGAGCAAAGCTGAGATTGAGAGTAATGAAATATCTTGACTATAGAACGAGGCACACGGCTACATAGGCAAGTAACAAAACAAAATGCATCTCTCTTTTGCCCTTCCAATTCAACCTTCTATTTATTAAATCTTAGGTGATTTTTATTATTAATTACGCGTTCTCATGTATACATCTCGCAATGGCCCATTAAACAAATGCAATGATTCCTTGCAATCTTATGGACAATATAATTTTAGCCTAGCTTATATCATGTTAACTCACATGAGAAGCACGAGCAAGGAAAAATAAATCCTACAAATTATCATAATAATTAGAAAATTTTAGCCTTACATGTAGCAAACTCTAACCGTTATTGTTAATAAAAACTATGTAATATATTATATTTTATAAGAAAAGTATGAACATATGCCATTTAAAAAAATGACTCCTAATTTTACATCTAGATTATCGGGAACATTTGAGCACGGGCGTCCGGCCGTTTCCTGTCTTCCGGACACAGGGCGTCATGGGCCTAAACGTGGACAACCAGGTCCATCAAGAGACATTCCCGTTCCGTTACGGACATTGCTGCTTTTGGTTGGAGGAAAACGGATCGGCCATTCCTCATTCTACTTGCCACAGTTCGTGGAGGAAGGCGATGCGGCGTCGGCCGGAGCCGGCAGCAGGGGTCGCCGGCGTCGACTTCGTCCGGCCGCCGGGTTCGATGCTTCCGCCAACACGCGCTGGCAGCAGGGGTCGTCGGCATCGACTTATTCCGGCCGCCAGGTTCGACGCTTCCGCCACCACGCGCTCGCCGCCGACGTCGGTGTGTGCGCCACCACGCGCTCGTCGCCGACGTCGCTGCGTGGACTTCCTGCCCGTCGCCCTGGACGTCCGCTCGCCTCCGTCGTGCCATGTCGGCGGCCAATTTTGCGGTGCTCAAGGTGTCGCTGCTCGCAGCGCAATACACAAGGACGCCGGTGCGCGGTTCATTGTCATCGATCGGGTTAGCGCTTATTCGTACTAGCAACTAGCGTGAATTAGCGTATTGGGCGCCTGAACTGCATGAAAGGCTAGCTGTTGTTGAAACAATGTCTGTTGTCGGCACTCCCTGGGTCCTCTTAATTTGCTTGTATCGACCAGCCTTTTTGGCAAGAGCATATGCATCAGTACCATCCGGTAGCAAACAAGGATCGTTGGCATGGATAATATAGTCTATGTTGTACTCATTGAATAACTTGTTCATGAATTCTTCAGTTATTGCATAAGGTGCATCTGGAATAATATCATCTACCCATTTCACAGCTCGGACCATTATCAATGAGTACTACCAGCAAAAAACATCAGAAACTTGTTTCAACAACATATAGGAATCGGGGGTAACAGAATTGATACAGCTTGATATAACTGGCAAGATCATATACTTTTTTGTTAGAAAGTACATGTTTCTGTTGTGTCCTACATAAGAGAATTGCAGTGTGCCTGCTAATTAACTGTTACATATTTACAGTTCTGGAGGTTACTTGTTTTTGTCAGTTAAGGAGCATGCAACAGTTACTAAGTTTTGTTGATCATCCTTTCTTGTGCATAATTTATAAAACTTATTTTGCATTCTTGTTTTTGAAGTGAACCATGGTGAGAACGAGGTCAGATACTAAGGGGCTGCCCACCAGTGGTGGCAGCACTTCGAAAAAACCTTTGATGAAGAATCATCTGGTGCGAGCAGTTCGAGGATGATGTTGATGGACATACTTGGTGTGAGTTATGTATACAGATGTTTTTGATAAATCACAAAACAACATTTTTAATTAACCATGTTTCAAATACTTCAAGTGGTATGCTGAAGTTCTATTTGTTTCAGGCCCTCCCATTATTTGTTTCAGCATTGAAATAATATGTTTCAACTAGTACATTTATATTGTCTCCGTTACATTAGCTGAAATTCTTATTTGCTACTTTTCTGCAAATTGAGATGATGATGATGATTTATGCACCATTGCTCTAGGTAGTAATGCTATTGTGCTCAATTTTGTAAAATGCCAGAGTTGGTGAGGGCAAAGGTCCAAATTGTTGTGCAGTTTTCTCTTGTCGTCTTCCTGCTCCCCTTCGTTAGCCTTTTTCTCTCCATCGTGTACACCTACTCACCGCCCGACGTGCTCGCCTGGGCGGCATGGTTGCCGCGGATGCTGACCCCAATTTCGTTCATTAAAAACCCGACGACGCTGCCTTTTTTTTGTGTATGTGTTGCGGCGCCTCCGGTCCTCCATTTCGACCATGGATGTTTCATATGTTCTTTTAGGATGTAACTTTACTTGAACTCTGATGTTTCATATGCGGATTCTCCCATTGTTTGTTTTCAGTTTTTGAAATTATATGTTTCAAGTAATTTTCATCTTAGTTGCTTCATTTTTTTTCTCAAGCACTTTCTTATGAATTCTATAAGCTTTTAGTCAACCATGTTGCACTGGCATTAGTGCTCTGTTTCAAATATTTGAAATGGTATGTTTTCAGCGTTCAAATATTTTATGTTTCAACTTCTCCCATTATTTGTTTGAACTTTGAAAAAAATATGTTTCAAATAGTACATTTAGAGTTTGGTGGTGCGTGCCCTCCCATTGCATCCTTTAGAGTTTGGATCACCCGGACAAATGTTTCACTACTCTCATCTGGAAGCAGCAAGACATCCCAAGAGGAAATTGAGGACATTGAGGTGTTGAAAATAAAATAAACTTTTTTTTTTTTTTTCAATTCGGTAATCAAAAAAATAAGATGTGCATCCTTCTGACTACAACAGTAGTCATGTGGTAGTAAATTCTATTCTTCAACAGAGTACATCTATGTATTTCAGTGAGAATCAGCTAGCTAACGCTAGAGTTCCACCGTCTGGTTGCCCAACTGGCTGAGCATGATGGCCATATTCGTCCCTTGAGTCATTGTCTCCATAGCCTTCTCATATGGGCATTTCTTGAAGAAGCCAACCTTGCCTGCTTTTTTCACTTTTCTCATGTTGTTTTTGAACTTTTCTTGGCATTTCACACTCATCATACCTAGCATAGAGTATTAAATCAAAACATTAATCAAGAGACGTATCAACTGAGGATCTACGGGGTAAAAAACCGGCTGAGTTAGGTCTGGGGATACCAATACAACAATACCACCATATCCTCGTGCTCATCTTTTATATATCTTTTCATGGATGGTAAATGCAAACTTTCATGGTTCGAATCACTGAAATGAATTGTTTTCAAATGGAGTAGTGTATGAAGAAGAAAAGGGTGTTGTGAGCTCACGGGCGATAGTTTCTCTTTGGGATGTGCTTGCCTGCTTCAGATGAGAGTAGTGAAACATTTGTGCGGGTGATCCAAACTCTAAAGGATGCAATGGGAGGGCACGCACCACCAAACTCTAAATGTACTATTTGAAACATATTTTTTAAGTCTTTGAAACAAATAATGGGAGAAGTTTAAAACATAAAATATTTGAAGCGCCTAAAACATACCATTTCAAATATTTGAAACAGAGCACTAATGCCAGTGCAACATGGTTGACTAAAAGCTTATAGAATTCATAAGAAAGTGCTTGAGAAAAAAATGAAGCAATTAAGATGAAAATTACTTGAAACATATAATTTCAAAAACTGAAACAAACAATGGGAGAATCGAGACATATAATTTTCAAAGATGAAACATATCATCACAAGTATTTAAAAAGCGAGCAATCGAAACATATCATCCCAAGTATTTGAAACAGAGCACTATTTGATTACGATCTTTAAATGAAAAACATCTCACCCATGAGTAGCGGCAAGTACTTGGTACCAAACAGAGGCGGTACATGGTTCATTCAAACTACTTAGGGTCCACAAAATACGACTCCAGTGCACATTTACAAGAACATCACATGGTTTATGTCCCTATTTTTTCATGTAATTTATTATGAAAACTTTGACTCTTCTTTGTACTTACACAATATATGCAAATGTTCTTTAGAAAAATAAATATAGGTTACAAACTTTGGCAAGTAATTTTATAGCATTATATGTTAATAGAATGGTACATTTTTTTTGAACATAATAGAATGGTACCTAAATGTTCATTTTTTAAATTACATCTCAAAAAATCACTTTAATATGTTTTTCATTGTGTGAAAAATATTAACAGTTTAATTTTGAATTATATTGATGGCCAAAACTCAAACAAATTTGGCAAAGAGACAGACAAAATGGTCGTATTGATATATATATTTTTTAGATTTTGTGATTGACACTGACCAACCATTTGAGTTTAGTGCGTGCAAGTTGTTCCCAACCCAACAACTATCTAACTTCTCAAAAAAAAAAAAAAACCAACAACAAATCTCAAAAAAAAAAAAAAAAAAAAAAAAGAATCTGTCCAAACACGTAACCACACAACAAGAATCTACAGTACTGATGAAGAGGACGTATGCCCATAGCCGTGCTCATAACCACATCGACGTCTGCGCCTGCCGCCGTGCTCGTAACCACATCGACGTCTGCGCCTGCCGACGGCTAGCAGCCGGCCAGCCCACGCTCTCCAACAGTCGGCACTCTCAGTCTCAGCTCCACAAGGCACAAGGCGGTAGCAGCAGCAAGCGCTCGATCGGCGGCGGCGGCCAGAGAAAATAACGAGGGAGAGAGAGAGAATGAAACAATACACAACTGCTCCCACTTGCTTTGCTGGCTAAGCGTACAGCGGCAAGCCGCAGCGGCCAGCAGGCCAAGTAGCAGTCTGGGGGCGGCGTTGCGAACAGTTGAGCGGAGTTTGTTAGCTAGCGCTTCGCAGGTGGTCAAATGGGCTTGGGCCAGCAGCCGCGGGGCGTCCGGACGCGGGCGCCGTCCGGACGTCCGGGCGCTATCGTGCCCGCTAAATTATACACCTTTTCCATTATGAAGTATACAAAATAACTACTAAATCTATATCTAAATTACCTGCATTTTTTCTTATGAAGATAATTCAAAGATCCCTAAGTTTGCATTCAATTACCCACATATGTCATATACAAAAAGTAATAAAAAGTAAAACTTTTGATTTATATCTAAATTGTCCACCTTCGTGGTTATAAAAACAAATAAAAATATCTATATATCTACATGCAAAGACAAATATAAGTTATTATGACAAATAAATTATTTACCATTGTTATTTAAATCATTTCACTATATATTAAGTAAAATATATCATGACACTAATGGTAATCTAATTTATAAAATACAACAATTAAATTATTTCATATAATAATTTCAACATTTTAATTGTTGTTGCGATGCAATTGTACCGACTATTTGTCTCAATATAGTAGATAAAAATTTAGCCTAAAATCTACACTTCTTCAAATAATATAAAATATATATGTCATGGTAATACATTACCATCAGGTCAACACCGATCCAAAAATACTAGTATCTATCGTGAGACATGCAACCAATAAACATGACTCAACTCATAGAAATGTTAAACCGCTACAAAGTGGTCTAAAGTTTTAGTCATTAACCTGCGAACTAAAGCTTAGAACATTAGATCCAAATAGTTTCTTATATATATGGTCTACAAGCAAACACCATCGGTGCTTGAACAACATATCGACGCACAACAATATCACTTTCGCGGACCTTCAAAAAAGCGGAAACTAAAATGATGATGCCAAGATCAACAAGGTAATCTACCAATGCTCCTTTCTTCTAGTGAAAACTTTTCATTACTAGGTAATCTACCAATGCTCCTCCTTTCTTCTACATGAAAATTTTTCATTACTACTACTTTGATTAATATAGCAATCTCATAATCGTCACATTACACATCTATTGATCATACATAGCACAAAACTACAATCGTAAAAAACATGAGGCCAACCTAAGAAGTCATCTATATCAACAAGATGATTTTGAAAGAATTGGCACAACCTCCGATCGAGGATGGAAACATAATCATGTTACCGAGTCCTTTACAATAGCGCAATAAATACAAATAATTTGATATGTATGGTGATTTGTCAAGGAGGTCGAGCAATGACTAAGTTATCTCGTTGATAGCTATTTGTGAGCAAAACATCACAAACCAGCGAATGACAAACCAAACATCTAAGCTAAAATGTTAATATTGTTGTCCACACAATTCAATTTCTAAAGGGGACATCCAACATGTCCGTATGCTGCGCGAGTCAGCCATACTAGGAAAAAAAGGGAAAATAAGACACCAAGCATTAGAATCAAACTAATGCTAGATCATTAGTTGTGCCAACGGCGATCCCTCTCGAACATGCCAATGTCAACTCTATACATGTGTAACTCGAACTCAAATAAAAGTTAGTTATACAAAGAAAAATTTATTAGTGAATATATATATTAAAGCAGGGGTTTTCTATTGCTTATCTAAAGTTAACCAGTTCGGGAGCACGGGTTGATGGACTAGTGTATAAATTAATGTGTATTCTCTTATTTTTGCTAAATACCAATATATTAAAAATATATATTATAATTACAGGAAGCAAGCTTAATGTTGAAGGACATCGTGTATATAGACCGATCCGTAATGACATTTCAAGGGACGGACAAGTCATATAGATAATACATGGATTTTTTTATAAACAAAATGATTTTAAAAACACTTGCATCAAAAACTATTTTCTAAATTAAACTGGATGGACCACGATGATTATGATGGATAATGGCTAATAGTTGAATACTCGGCGTAGAGAGAGCTCATGGAATGTAATGATGAATTAGGGTGGGTTGTGCTCTCTCTCTACATACGACAATGAATATATAAGGCTCACCCCTCTCACTCATTATATGTGCCTTATGAAACCGTGTCTATCATGAATTCGTTTGAGATGGGCCGAGTTTGGTACTCATGAAAGTTATTATATACTCCCTATAGTAAGTTAGGAGAGGGTTGGGTAATGAAATCCCCAATCAAGTGTTGATGAAGTACATCTAGGAGCATATATATGTGCGTAAATGTGGATGTATATAATATATGTAAGTGGAGAAAGTCCGATATCTTGACCATCGGTCATACCTAAAAAGTGTGATGAAAAATTGGTCGGGGTAATCATGGGTAAAGTGATACAAACCTGCATGAGGTCAAACCGTGAATTCACATCACGCCTCTTGGATGGAGACTATGGGAGCCTATAGGAGGCTCTGTCTCACTTATGAGTGAAAATAGATTTCTTAACATATTTTGGAAAATATGCATCTTTTTTGATTAATGATCTATGAATGAGAATGGATATAACAAATTGTTAGGCTTGCATTTCATTGATTTATTATATGCTTTCTAAGTACATTGTACTCATTCTTGCTAGTAACCCTCCCGTTTAGGATGAAAAGAGATAACTTGTGATGTGATACGATGTACCAAGCGGACAATCTACGAAATAACAGGACAAATACAATATAGGTATAATTTCTATTATAACATGTTATTATAATTGTTTTAGGTAATGTTTATTAATTGCCTTTTTGTTAAATGTAACAAATTTTGTAAAGTCTTAACTATTGTTCTTTTGTAACACTTTGATTAGGGTCATTATTCGAGAAGACATCGCTTGTCGGGTAATAATCCTTAAGCCAACATTTTACCTTGATAGTGGCCCATATGAAGCATGGTTGAGATGAGTGCTATGAGTTAAATCACGGGAAAGTAGACTGTTTTTTATTTCCTATGGACGTGGATTTGCCACATACTCCTTTGAGCTAGTATCTGTCTCTTGTTGTTGGACACATCCTAAGCAGTACTAAAAGCATCTTCCTCCCTTGAAAAAAAAGCTTCTTCCTCCCAGATACAAAATATATTCAGAATTCCTCAACATCTAGAAGTAGCCTTCCGACCCGAAGTCAACCACATGAACACTTCTCCAGCTCAAAAAACCTCGATTACAGACATCGGAGAGCTCGGGCATAAGAGAGCAATAATGGCGGCGATGCTTGTCGACGCTTATACAGGGGTGTTGAACACCATCCTGTTCAAGCTCTCCAAGCTCTTTGGAGGATGAGTACCCCAAGATCAAAGGCGTCGCGGCGCCAATCAAATCACCTTCCTGAGACGAGTTGAGCAGCATGAAGCCTATGCTAGAGATGCTTGCAGATGTACAGGAACTTGATCCTCTAACGAAGGAATGGCGGGACAACATGCGTGAGCTAGCCTACGACATTGAAGACTATATCGATTCTTTCATGGTCCGTGTCAACCAGGACCGTGATGAAATACCAACGGGCTTCAAGGGCTTCTTCCGTAAATTGAAGAAGTTGAAGGCTTGCCATGAGATTGCTGATGAGATCGAACAACTCAAGACATGTGCAACAGAGGCAAGTAATATTGTTCATCTGTCATCCAACTCTATCACTTCTGGTATTGACGCTCGCCTGCTAGCTCTCAACAAGGAGAAGAATAAACTTGTGGGAATTGATCAAGCTTTGGAGCATATAATTGATTGGTCAATCAGTAAAAGAGATGATAAAATTCTCTTGGAAAATCTCATGGCGGAGTGGACAGCTCTGGAGCATGGAATTTATTGGTCAATCGGTGATAAGTCGTTGGCAGTTCTGGACTCTGTAGGTCTTGGTGAGATTACTAGTCTTGCCACACAAGTCTACTATAAACTTGAAGATAAATTTCAGTGCTCAGCTTTTGTGTCAGCATCTCAAAATCTTTGTACAGAAACTATTTTAAGATGCATTCTTTTTCAACTTGCGGGGATCGTCGATAACACATCAGACAATGAAGTACTCATTGTCAGGATAAGACACTGCCTCATAGACAAAAGGTAAACCTTGAAATCGGCACATACTCCTACTAGTTTGTTCTTTTTTTTTTTTTTTTTTGAACTTGTTTGTTCTTCTTTTTTTATTGTTATAAGCACGGTATAGATTGTAATACGGATTTTAACATACATGAACCGAAGGCTCAAAAATATATAGAGACCGTAATATAGTGCACAAAATATTTCTTATTTTTGTTCACTAGCAAAATATGCCTGTGCATTGCAACAGGAAGCACTTCTTGTTTGGTAATTTTGTATACCTCTTTGAAAACATCACTTCAAATTAAATAGATAATTTACCACCTATTATTAAAATAAATAATTGCCTGTTTAGTGAGCAGTGAATTTAATTAGTTTAGCAAAATTGCCGGTCTTTTTTGCAACATGACGTACATCTTTCATGGTCACAAGATAATTTATTGCTTAGAAATTTAACTATTACATCATTCATTTCAGTTAGTCATGTAGTTTTACTCTATAAACACGTGCTACTTGTGTTTTTATTTTTTATTTTATATATAGCGACCTTGTGGCCTTGCATGCCTACATAGCTAGTGATATTGGCTTGAATCAAATAAACAAATTCTTGTCGGCGTCTTTAAAATTAATGGTTGTTGCTTATAATTAAATAAATTACCATATTTTTTAATTTAAATACATAACTGCCGGTTTACAAAAGTTGGGTAGTGAATTTGAATAGTTTAGCACAGATATATATAATTTAAATACATAAGCGCCGGTCCCACAAAATACCCCCCCAAGCGGCGTAAGCGGCCGGCCCGCCGGTCTGCTCCTCTGCTTCGCGCTCACAGCGAGCAAGCAGCGGCGTGCGATCTTTGAGGTTTAATCGCCCGGCCACAGGGGAGTCGGCGACGCCGATGTCACGAGGCCTCGAGGGGCGAGTGCACCGGCCGGTGGGGATGCTGTCGAGAGGTGATCGCCGCATTGGAAGCTGCCGGGGCGCCGTTTGGTCTTTGGAAACACGATCTCTCTCCGCCCGGCGTTAGAAAAATAGGGGCAAACTCAATCTTCAATCTGAAAAAGACAGAGGTAGAATCACGAAGTTAATTAGAAAAATGGGGGCAAAATCAGCATAAAGGTATGGATACAAAAGACGCATATAAAGACATATATAGATGTGACACAAAAAGGGCAAAAGCAGGTTTTCAATTGATATGGTTAATAACGTGCACTAGAGCAATAAGAAAATTTGTGTGCATAGAGATGGTTACGGTCATATATTTTTATTTCAATTTAGTACTAATTGCTCTTGTAATAAGCTTTAAAAGTACAAATGTATAAACCGTTAAAATTATACATGATAGGTACTTTGTTGTAGTTGATGATGTACCACGGATGCGAGAAATATGGAAAGCTATCAAAGCGTGCTTTGTTCGACATTAATAGATGTGGTAGCGCGAATTGTCATAACAACACGTAATGCTGCCGGTTGGATCATGTTGTACATCGATGGTGGTTATCTTTATCGTTTGCAACCTCTCGGCCTTGATGACTCAAAGGTTGTTTTTCAAAGCGAGCATTTGGTTACGAGGACTTACCGTATCCTCATCCGGAAAGAGTTTAGGATGGGAGATATTAAGAAAGCTGTGGTGGCCTTCCGCCATTGGCTATTATTATCATGTCTAGCTTGTTAGCCGATCGGCATGAAGAAGATGAATGGAGCGAGGGTGCTATCTATCATTTAATTGTACGCAAATAATGCGGATGTTAAGAGAATGTTGACAAAGATATTATCTCTCTGTTATTTTGACCTTCCTCGCCATTTAAGAACATGTTTGTTGTACTTAAGCATATTTCCAAAAGATGATGAGATCAACAAGCAACGCACGGTAAATAGATGGATCGCCGAGGGATTCATTCATGAAGAGCAAGGGCACGATAAATATGAAGTTGGTGAGTGTTATTTTAATTATCTCATAAATAGAAGCTTCATCGAACCGATTCTTTGTAAAAGTATGGCGGGCAAAGGTCCATGAGTCCATGGCATCATTCTTGACTTCATCACATGCAAGGCTTACGAAGAGAATTTCTTCACTTCATTCCGTGCTGCAGAGCATGGACCCGTTTAAAAAGTCTGAGGGGCAAGGGTTCGTAGGCTTTATGTGGATAATCGCAATAAAAATGAGGTCGCGGGTTGGATGAGGCCTAATTTCCGTTCATATTCGATCGCCTACTACATATGGAAAGCTCACGGGAACTTCTTCATTGGCCTTCCCAGCCCTTCGTGTGTTGGACTTGGATGATGACCGAAAAATTGTCGACAAAACAAATCTGGCGGGGAGTTTGAAAAACATCAAATAGAAAATATTATTGAAAACCGTTACATCGAGGTACTTTTCGTCTTGGTTCCCCTAATATTTGTTGCATCTCACGGGAGGAATAGGAGAGCTGCAGTATTTGGAAACACTTTGGACATAAAAGGTACGATAATTGTAGATATGCCACCAACTATTACAAGGCTTCACGGTTGTCTGTCTATATGTTTCTTGCTATGTTAGATTTTCGGTGGAGTGATTGGAAATATGCGAGCACTGGAAGAGCTAGGCAGTATGGTATCGGGAACTACGAACAAGGAAAGAAGGTCGCAAGAAATCGGTCGACTAACCAAGCCGAGGAAATTGAAAGTAAAATGGGATTCGGATTGGTGGGATTCGGATAATTGGGCTTTTCTGAAGCCTGGGAAGAGCCTTCAAAGGTATTTTAGGGAGGAAGAGGGCCTTGAGTTATGTGCAAACTTTAATGTCTTCATGTAATCTTCATCATCTATATATCAACAACGTTAGTGTTGTGCCAGCTTGTTGACACCTGTTATAGCATAATATTAATAGTCAACTAAATATGAAATAAGGGCGTAAAATGAATATCAACATAGACTAGGGGTTTTATTAACATAATTCCACGAGCTTTGGTGATTTATATATTTTAGGGACTAAACAGGGAAAAGCCTAGAGTTTGCAAGACATATGAAGCATAAATATGTTACAAACATATTCAAGACAGCACCATTGCAAAGAGCTCGTCGAGACGATCAAAACGGATATATTATTTGCTATATTTGGAGCTCGAATAAGAAGATATTAATATTACAAGTAATGGAAGATTCTAGAATATGGCCTGCGGGATTAATTGGGCCTAAATCAGAATTTGGCCATGAAGACATATTTATATTATAATGAGATATGGCGAAAGGATTAGTACCACATTGCTTGCTGAAGCTGAAGGGACATAAGAAGACCCTATATATAGACCCCTAGGCCTATGGAATTATTATTATTATTTTTAATTAATTCTATTCTCATTCTAATCATTAGTCCTTCAGTTGTAGAGGTGTCCCAATGTAAGGATAACCTCTCTCTGGGATTAGTGAATTTGAAGTAGATTAGAAGAAGATTAGCTATGTAATTAGAATTAGATTAGACATATAATTAGAAGTAGATTAGATCTAACTTAGATCTAATCAAGAGTAAAGGAGAGTTGAACTATACTTTGGTTCTGGAGATGTCTACAGAGTTTGGTATGTTTCATATCTTATCTTTGGATGACTTGTGATTTATATATTTATCTTCTCTATTACTTTATGCTTTTCATATATGGTTAAGTATAGTTGTTATATCATTGCATGGGATCTTCGCTCGCATCGAGTGCTCTAGTTATAGACATAATTAGAGTAGTAATTGATAGTGTAGACATGGTGTCTAGACTAGAGGTTACCTGAGATTGCACCCAACCCCACGGATTGTTTGTGGTAGCCCCAGGTGGTGACAGCCCTGATGGCCGATGTATTCCACCACGTTCGGGTTGGTGATTGTAGGACCTTGCCAAACCTTCCTAGCCCCCTTCTCATCCCTTTCCGTGGCTAGTGCTTTGGTGTCCCGAAGTGTTATGGTATGATTGCTATCATAGAACCTAAGTAATAAAGAAGTGCATAGGAACCTTAATCTCTCCCTTTGACCTCTTGATTAGTTTAGTTATTCTTTGACATCTTAGGTAGTTTATTATTTTATGCCTAGATATTTACTTAACCTTTAACATTTACCCCCTCACTTTAGTCTAGTGGTTTGCTAAGTTAGTAGATGCATGATTGTGACTTATTAGATTCTCTAGCCAAAAGCTTTCCTTTGGATACGATACTCTAGAATACTCATCCTAGGGAAAAGCTACAATGGTAGGTGTTACGTGCGCTGCGAGAATCTTTCATATTCTTTTAGCACTTAACAAATGCCAACAAGCTTTTTTGGCGCCGTTCTTGGGGGAAGCAATTGGCCTAAAGATTCTAATGATGATCATGATGTTCGCTAATTTAGTGTATCACTAGCTTTAGTAGGATTATCCTTGTTACGTTGAATTGTGGAATAGACGGGACAAAAGATGTCGCTTGCGATCTTCCCGACAAGATTCCACAAGATAAGAAAGATTGAAGAACCCGTGGTACACGATCATTCAAGATTCAATAACATTGGAACCCTGCCATCTCAAAGGTATGTATTTAAATATTCTAACCATGTATAGATTGAAGAAGTCGCCGTCACAAGAATTCAATACACATATCTCAAGTGACGCATACATAGAAGCTGCACAACGTGGTAAGTATGATTAAAAGGTGAGAAAGTCTTGCTCATTGACTATAAATTAATTGAGTAGTTATCATTTAATTTGTTGCATTGCATTGCATGTTTACTTTATTAATTCATGCATTCACTCCGCTTTTTAGATTCTCGTTTTCTCATAGTAGATCCACTTTGCATGTTTAGTTCATTGACTCCATTCATGTTTGCATCTAAAAAGAAAAAAAATTCTCACCATGATCATGCTCTTTCATCTTTATTTGGATAAATCTCTATAGTGCTTTCATGCTACCTTTATCTTCTATAGTATGCTTTAGTTTGGGACTACTCTATTGACGAATAGGGTATTTTCCAAAGGCTTTTAAATTAAGCGTGGTGCTTAGGTTAAGTAGCCTTCCTTAATTGAATTAGACATGGAGTCTAGTTTGGTTATTGAACTAAGAATTGCTTGCGTAGACATTGGTTATTGTGTTGGACTAACCCTCGCAAAAAACTCTCAAATCTAATTCGGGTAAGTCAAGAGATGAACTCCAATCGGAGATAAAAGCAAGGCATATGATGAACCTTGTGCAAAAGACACGGCTCATTCATCATTAATGGAAGAATTGTAAGTATCAAATATCATTCACTCTCTCTTTTGCTACAAGTTACCTCTGCCTTGATCCACATGCTAGAGTGCGATCATATAAATAAAGTTTGACATGAGAAATAAAATCTGTGCTAAGAATAATCAAAGAACCATCTTTTTGCTAGCATAGATGAAATCTTATGAACTTTTGGATAACAACCCCTGCTTCAACCATGTTGTATATTCCCTCGGGTATGTGTCCACTAATATTTTTTGCGGGGAAAGGAGGCGTGCTATGTCCATTCAATGAAGAAGAGTTTCATACAACGCGATCTAGAAACATAATTACTCAAAAGAAGTGGATGGACAAACCAACAAGCCACAAGAAACATCAAAGACATGTAAGTGAATATAAATCACATTTGTATCCAACTTTTGTCTTATGTTCTAAAAAAAAAAATTTGAGCACATGAAGGCTCATGCTAAAGAAAACAACAACAACATGTTCCTAGGACAAGTTTCCTTGGGTATTTTTGGTCACTAAACTTACAGGAACAAAGGATGAACAACGTCTAAGGACATGGTGATTGCAACACATAAATTGGGATGATTCAAAGCATTCACACTTAAAGTGTTGAGTGACGGGAAGGCTCAAGCATGGGGAGGAAGGTCGACTCCTTTAAAGATCATTCGACATTACTCTTCCTCTACTCAAGCTCCCATCACTCGACATGCTAGTTTGCAATCCCTCTACTCACAATTACTTTATCTCTCTAAAGTTTGAATGGTTACAAATGTCTTACATCAAAGTCAAACTTAAGATATCATAAAATTTCCAACTAGAGAAAGTAATAGTGAGCATATAAAATATCCAATCAAAACTTCTTCGGCATAAAAGCAACTTTAAGCTCTATGATAATTCTACCCTTGTTTACAATTACTTGTATTCATTCGGGTATATGTTGTCAACTAATATTGCAGGAATAAAATCATGAGAGGAGCAAAAAAGGTCCAAGTGCAATTTAAAGAACAAGAAAGAAAGGGCGATGCAACAAAGGAGACAAGTGTGAAACAAGATACACAAGAGGCCATAGAAGAAAAGGACCACCACAAAGTGTTATATTTGTCACACTCAATAATAAGGTAACATCTTAAGGTAAGTTGTCATTACTTAAGCTTTATCTAAAGTATGTCTTGTTCATAAATAAAGAATAAAACATGTTAGAGTAACAACCTTGCATGATCCAACTTCTTTAGCTCAACATGTTTTGTTTCTTTAGTTGTTTCTACCACCACTCTCTTGATCTCATAGTCCTAATCTTGTAAGCCAAAATATTGCTTGCCTTGTTTTGGAAGAAAATAATCATAGTCATGCTTTTGATGTTTAGATAAGAAAACTCTTGCAAGAATCAACGAGTATGATTTGATCTCGTTGAATGTTTTAATCACAAACAATCATGCTCAATCTTCTGATCTTGTCACCCAAGTTAGGTTTAAGAAAATTGTATAATAAATCAACTCTATCTTGTTTGATGTGCTTATGGATAGTGAAGAATGAATGAAGTTTTTGGTTCTGTTGGTGTTTTCCCACCAACAGAGCCCATGCACTTGATCTCTACCATGATTTTTGCAAGCGGGACACACTTTGAGCAAAATGGTGGAGCAGCCTACCAGTCTCTCGAGAGATCAACAAGTGAATGTCCTACAAGCATACACACTAAACAAGAAGTCGCTTACAGCTTCACTCCAACTCATAAGACCAGCTAAGAACATGGGTGATGTCGTCTTTTACCATCTCAAGGAGCACAACCTTCAAGATCAGATAATACACTCAAGGAAACAACAAGGTAAGAAGTTTCGATTTCGGAGGACTTAAAACACTGAACCCTTGCCGAAAAAGGTAAGATCGGTAGTTATCCATATTTATTTCCTTGCATTACATAATCATTTTCCTTTAGCATATTTATATTTCTAGCCTTGCATTAGAAAAGAAAAATAAATTTTTGTTTGTTGCATAGACATGGAAAACTTTAAGTCCCATGTGAGTAATTTTGTGGTGTGTAACAACCCACAAGGATATTTCTTGTGGTAGCATAAAAATAAAATAAATATGCATGCATCATCATTCTTTATTTTTTTGCATAGAAAATCCAAAAATATTTATCCGCTTTGAAAGATTTCCAGACAGACAAAAGCAATGTGGCTAACTCCTAACGCTTAATCAAGTTCCACTAGTTTTGTTGTCTATTTGAGTTCAAGCAGGATCCCAAGGAAGAGAGAAATGACACATATGGTGTCAAAGCATTAAAAGAAGATCAATCAACCACCATCACTATCTACCTCTACTTCCAACTATCAAGAACATCGAAGACTATGTCAACATCCGGCTTGGGGAGTGCAACCCCCATGTATCCAGATAAGTATCTCTCTATTTTATTTAATATTAGCTAGATTTGTTTGCTTTATTAGAAAAGAAATAAAAAAAGATGCATAACTAAGAAAATCAAATAAAAAGAGTCTATTTAGTCTTTATTAAGATTTTATATTAGAGTGTGAGAATAAAATAAACTCTGAAGATAATCTCTAGTCATGGAGATGATGAATAGTTGCTCTCGTTGTTATACTTTTCTAGTACCTAGCTTTCAAGCTTAATTTCTCTTGAGCTCCATTTGCAAAATTACTTTGATTTGAGATTTACTCTAAACACGAAACCTCGTGGGTAGCAAATGCTTGCTCTGAAGTCTAGGTAATTGACGGATATGATATATGAGAGTCTGAGTTACTATTATCTTACTCCTAGTGACACTAGATTTACGAGATTTATATTTTGAAAATTGAAAATGCACATGATAAGTTCTGTGTGACAAGAGTGTGAACCTCCTACCACAGCCATATATACATGTTATTTAGAATAGGAAAACCTTTTAAAAAAAAAAAAATATATATAGGCTGCTTGCTTTTGCATTAAGTTTGTTCAATCTTTGTCGACCCTTAGAAACTTGTCATCTTTGATCATGTACACTCCACTCATTTCATTCCACTCTATATCTACTCCATATACACCTACTATATATATAAACTCATCCACTCATTCATTGCTAGTCAATATCTTACAAAAGCTCCAAAATAGTTATACCTCTCAAAAAGTTATTGCAAAAAGAGATCTGGGTTGTATCATAAAAAAAAAGAAAAAAAAAGAAAAAAAAAGGAGATGAAAAATGGACAAAAGTCCTACGGGCGAGTAGAGCCTACCTCCCTAATAGAGATGAAAAATGGACAAGTGTTCGAGGGCTTAGTAGAGCCCACATCTCTAAATAAAGATGAATAATGGACAAGTGTCCGAGGGTCGATAGAACCCACATCTTTATAAGAGAGGAAATAACAGACAAAAGTCTAGGGCCGCAGAGCCCACCTTAAAAAAAAAAAGAAGATACAACCCAGGTTCTCTAAAAAGTTTCAAAATAAAAAGAGAGAAGATTTCTAAAAGGAGCAAAAAAGTAAGATTCCCTATCTATTCTACTCACTTCACTACATACTCTACTACATTCCATATCATACATATTCTATCCACCATACACATGCACCACTTGATCAATATGACTTGTATCTTTGGATCCATTGCTTGAATTTACAATATATGCTTAGTAAGTAAAATTTTTTTTTCTCCTACCTATAAGCTCCACATAATTAAGCTTTAGATATATAGGGTGAGAGAGAAGAAGGCATAGTATATTATTGCCTTAGTCAAAAATATTATTACTATAAGAGAGAAGGGCAATCACTACCTATTTGCCTAAGGAAGGATCCACAAATGAGAGATTAGAGAGAGTCATACTGAGGAACTTTGAGTTTTATTTGAAAATCAGCAAAAACTCCAGAAGGACAGTTGATCAAAAGAGTTTGAGATTTAGTGCTTGACTTGATTGTTCTATCTTTCAATTACCCAAGATTAAAGAAAAAGATATAAACCCCGAAAGGTAAGAGGTAATATGAGTAAGTTGATGTTTTGAAAAAGTATTCCTATCTGGAGAGAAATTTTGTTTGAAAGCATGTGTACTCTTAAGGTGTGAAAGCGTTGTAGCAACTCCTGATCCATTGCTAAGTTTGGCTTTACTAGGGACTAGCAAAGGGTAAGCTTGGGAGAATTTGTTGACACCTGTTATAGCATAATATTAATAGTCAACTAAATATGAAATAAGGGCGTAAAATGAATATCAACATAGACTAGGGGTTTTATTAACATAATTCCACGAGCTTTGGTGATTTATATATTTTCGGGGACTAAAACAGGAAAAGCCTAGAGTTTGCAAGACATATGAAGCATAAACATGTTACAAACATATTCCAAGACAGCACCATTGCAAAGAGCTCGTCGAGACGATGAAAACGGATATATTATTTGCTATATTTGGAGCTCAGAATAAGAAGATATTAATATTACAAGTAATGGAAGATTCTAGAATATGGCTGCGGGATTAATTGGGCCTAAATCAGAATTTGGCCCATGAAGACATATTTATATTATAATGAGATATGGCGAAAGGATTAGTACCACATTGCTTGCTTTGAAAGTTTGAAGGGACATAAGAAGACCCCTATATATAGACCCCTAGGCCTATGGAATTATTATTATTATTTTTAATTAATTCTATTCTCATTCTAATCATTAGTCCTTCGGTTGTAGAGGTGTCCCAATGTAAGGATAACCTCTCTCTGGGATTAGTGAATTTGAAGTAGATTAGAAGAAGATTAGCTATGTAATTAGAATTAGATTAGACATATAATTAGAAGTAGATTCGATCTAACTTAGATCTAATCAAGAGTAAAGGAGAGTTGAACTATACTTTGGTTCCGGAGATGTGTCTACAGAGTTTGGTATGTTTCATATCTTATCTTTGGATGACTTGTGATTTATATATTTATCTTCTCTATTACTTTATGCTTTTCATATATGGTTAAGTATAGTTGTTATATCATTGCATGGGATCTTCGCCGCGATCGAAAGTGCTCTAGTTATAGACATAATTAGAGTAGTAATTGATAGTGTAGACATGGTGTCTAGACTAGAGGTTACCTGAGATTGCACCCAACCCCACGGAGTTGTTTGTGGTAGCCCTGTGTGGTGACGGCCGATGGTCGATGTATTCCACCACGTTCGGGTTGGTGATTGTAGGACCTTGCCAAACCTTCTCATCCCTTTCCGTGGCTAGTGCTTTGGTGTCCCGAAGTGTTATGGTATGATTGCTATCATAGAACCTAAGTAATAAAGAAGTGCATAGGAACCTTAATCTCTCCCTTTGACCTCTTGATTAGTTTAGTTATTCTTTGACATCTTAGGTAGTTTATTATTTTATGCCTAGATATTTACTTAACCTTTAACATTTACCCCCTCACTTTAGTCTAGTGGTTTGCTAAGTTAGTAGATGCATGATTGTGACTTATTAGATTCTCTAGCCAAAGCTTCCCCTGTGGATACGATACTCTAGAATACTCATCCTAGGGAAAAGCTACAATGGTAGGTGTTACGGCGCTTGCAGAATCCTTCATATTTTTTTAGCACTTAACAAATGCCAACACAGCTCCTTACCCACTATCACTTGAATCTTGCTGCCCTCCTACTTTCTCAGAGCCCTCGGGAAGCTCCGCATCACATCTTGTTTCGATCAGAAGCTTCCAAATTGGATCAGCTCGCTTGGTAATCTCGTGGAATTAAAACTCTATATCTACTATATCAGCCGGAAGATGTTGAGATACTTGGACCAATACCTAGCTTGGTTTTTCTCAAACTAAGAACATTTTACGGCAGCAATGGAAGAATAATCGCCCCTCGGCTATAAAGGATTCAGATGTACGAAAATATTTTGCCCTCGGGTTATGATGTCTTGTGGGACCGCACTAGAATTTGAAGCGGGATCAATGCGAGCTTGAACACCTCAAGCTTAGGTTCCGTTTTGCATAAGGTGGAGTGCCCGAATGGTGCTTCGATTTCGGCATCCAAAGACCTCTCCACCGTCAACATGGTTGAGGTCCACATCTATGGCTACCTGGCCGATCACAAAGAATATGATCCGAGGCAGATATGGAAGATAGCAACGTCAGATGTGTTGCAAGCCTCATCAAAGCTTCCGTCCGGGGCACTTCCCAACCGGCCCCGCTTGCGGTTCGAATTAGCAAGAAATTATGGGCGTCTCGAACCTTTCCATGGGCTTATCGTCGTAAGTCACCCGTCGAAATGCTAGAACTTATTCTTCCATTATCTCAGTTGTGATCAACCCTATATCTTTCTTCTATCGCAGAGAAAAAAATTATCTGTTGTTTATTCAAATAAATCCATTTTCTTCACTTCCTTGTTAGGATTTTGCTTACAATCTTCATTTGCTATTTGAAGCGCTTTGAATGAAAATAGTGGCGTATCGGTCGAAAGTCTTGTTCAAGAAATGATAATGTCGAGGGCGGAGAACTATAGTCGTAATTTATATTGGTAAACATGGGGCTTAATTACTAGTAAGTTCTCCTCCTCCAAACGCTGTGCATGTTCCATGTAATTATGTTTCGCAATAGTCCTCATCATCTTCTACTCTTTTGACGAAAAGTCATCACCATATTTATTTTCCTTTTTTGGAGTATCAAACAAAATGAGATAGTGAGGAGGAAGAAGAGGGAATGGTAGGTTTTTCTAGCCATTAGAAGTCAGGCCGGTTGCACAATTGAGAAGCCCCACACCTCATTATGTGCTTATTGAGTTCAATCTATGATGGGAGCAGCAACTGCTAGTTTTCTATATCCTCCGTTCCAAGTTATAATTCACTTTGGCCTTTTCCTAAGTCAAAGTCCTCTAACTTTGATTAAGTTTATAGAAATATATTAACATTTACAATATTAAATGAATGCACTATCAAGACAAGTTTTCATGGTGGATCTAATGAAACTAATTTGATATCCTAGATGTTGATGCATTTTTTATAAACTTTTTAGAGTTAAATAAGTTTGATTTAGGATACAACCAAAGTGAATAATTTGGAATGGAGGGAGTAGCACTTAGTATAGGAAGGGTCATCTTAGGCAGCTCGAAAACCATTGTCTCAGATATGCTAGCCGCTGTGTAACTAGACGCCATCAAACATAGAACTTGACCGAGCAAGGGAGATCTGCGCCATTCTAAAACATCAACTTCCCCTTCTTTCAAGCCATCCTCGCGATCTGGAGATCGTCCGCTTCCCATTGCTCCTATAATCATTAACTATATACATGGCCAACCCTACAGGCCAGGCTTTTCCAAACATCCAAATCTTAGCAATTTCTGCAATCCGCGGCATTAGGGAACGAGCATAGGACCGATACTTCTCCATTCCAAATTATAAGTCATTCCAAGATTCTTAGAGGCTCAAAGCATCTCAAATTTAATTAAAATTGTAAAAAAAAAATTGTAGAGATTTGTGACATCAAGTTACTTGGCTGCAAGACATGCCACTGAATGCAAATAGCTGTAATGCCATCATCATTCTTTCTTTTCACTCTTGGTGAAGAACGTAGCAACATGCACCACTTCCAGTTCCCACAAATAATATGGATACTCAGATCCAATAGTAAGGAAGTGCCTATGTGGTTGTTGTCCATTGGTATGACATATGCCCCCAAAGCCAATCAAACTGTAGAAGTGCTCAAGTGCAAGGGTTCAAAACCACCAGGGTCCCATTGCACCAAGAAATCCTCCTTGAGAAAGAAAACAGTGGACCACCCTCATAATCCTCGGATGAACTGTGAATAGCAAACCTCCAAGTTTCTGTTAGGCTTACCTGTGCTGTAGCATGCGGTGCAGGGTGCCATGGTTTCTTGTTATCATCTGCTGCTTTTCTTGTAGTAGCACAAAGGATTGGTAGGTAATCTAAGCACTTTTCAATTTTGTAATGATCAGAATAAGCACACAAGTCAGCCGCCTGACCCCAACCAAAACTCCATTTGCTGGTTACCAGATCCCATGGCACTTGCTGTCCTCAATTGCTGAGTGTAATCATGTGCCTAGCTTTTCTCAATGAATACCTTCCCATCATGTCAAGGAAGATCTGATGGTTAGATTTGAAATTTCCTTTACTCGGTCCACTGAATGAAGATACAGTTCCACTGAATGAACTGAATGTATAAACTTGACTTGAGATACTGTACTGAATTCTAAAATTCTCAAAATATAACTGTAGCCTTGCCATCCCTGCTGGATCAAAACTGGGTGGTAGCCTAGAGACATTAGTAATAAAATAGCTCAAACACTTTTCTCACTGTCATCCAACTCCCACAATAAGAAATGGCCGTGCATCAGGTACACAGAGTGCATACCTTTTTTGATTTGTCAAACTGTCCCTTTCTTCATACTTGCTCATGAATAAAACAAGAGGATCTCCGCTTGCTTCACCCTTCCCATGACTAAGAGTATGCAACAAGCCACATGATCTAAAATTGATAAGTGACACAGCAACATTGCAGCTTAGGTGAAGATTCATGCCTGTGCCATGTAGGAGTATATTCTGTTTGTTGTTTCCCTCTTCTAGTTTCACTTCCCAGGCCCTCATTTGTACTGATTGCCCATCAGTATCCCTATGTGGTTTCAGCTCTAACTGATGATGCTCAGCATTGACAATGATAGACTGAGATAGCCATTGTTGTAATAGAAACTTGCACCATTTCTACAGATAAAGTGCAGTGCTACTGGCTTCCTGGCAGCACGTCAAACACCAATGTATATAACTGAAAATTGGATGGCACAATAGGCAATTCAACATAGCAGATGCTGAACATAAGGTCCAGCAAAAATTTTGGTATGCTTTGCTTTAGATATAGTGCGAACAATGGATAGACACATGGTAACAGTAGCAGATTAGTACCACTGGATGCCATTCTTAGAAGCACAGGTGGTGGCATAGATGGTTGCCACTGCGCCCACATAGTGTAACCTCTACACCATGGCGACACCTCAGGCAGGAATCCACTGACCAATTGCATTTTCCCAAACCATGAACTAGAACCCTCTCTGCATAGCAGCCATGGAGGTTTAGGTTGCCTGCATCCTTGTCCATTCCTCATGTCGTCACTGTCCTGCAGGATTTTGTCACCTTCAATTACAGCATCATGGCACAGCTTGCCATGGTCTGCAGCCTTGTGGCAAGGACCCTTACATGCAACCTGCAAACTATAAGTGCCAAGATAGCTCTCATTGGAAATGTAGGACTCATATATACCCCTTGTTGATGCCAAATGATGAGTCAGTCAGTTAGTCATGGTTGCAGCCATAGTGTCCATGATGGGGATGGTGAGCACGACCAGTGTAGGGGCAGGGACAGCTGTTGATGCTGCCGAGTATATATGGAATACAAGCAGCCTGTTACAGGCTTAGTGTGGAACACCTGGTGGACGAGGAGCTCTGTGATGCTGAACTGGGAGCCATGGATCGCTTCTTGCCTTCTTGGTGTGGAGTGGAGGCTGGGGAAGAGGTGGGCGAGGCCGAGAGAGGTGACGGCGAGGGCAACGACGAGGAATAAGAAGTCGAGCGCGGCGAGCGGCGTGTGTTGCGCGCAGGTGAAGAATAAGAGGAAGGCGAGGCGGAGGCGAAGGAGCGGAGGGTGGCGAGGACGGGGCCGTCGTGGATGGAGTTGTGGCGGACGCCGGAACGAAGTCACCCGTGTTGGGACCCAACGTCGAAGTCCAACAGTTGTTGTGCTTAGCCGGCGGGTGTTCTGGCGTGGCGATGTTGACGGCAAGGGTGGCTTCCATGAGCGACGTGGGGTTGGCGATTGGCGAAGGTGCCAGAGGAGCTGAGGATGATGTCCCCGCCCGACCGGAGCTTGCGGTGGTGGAGTTGGCGACCTCATGCTCGCAGTCCTCGGAGTTGGTAGTGGGGATGGCGATTTCATACATCCATTGTATCTAGGAATAAGGTAGTTTATGTACTTGCTCTTATTAATTGATTTGCTTCTCGATCACTCACTCTGACTAGGTGATGGGAACTCATTCTCAAGTTTGCCGCTGCTCTGTGACTGTGGATTGTTGGTGCGGATGGATATGATGCTGCTTGCCGCCTGTTGATCAGTTTGTTTGTTGTGTGAAAGGCCAAGGTATGGGGCTTCAGCCTTCAGGTTAGCTCCTGCCTTTGATGACCGGCTGCCCCGGCAATTCTCAATGTGTATTTGGTTTGGTTTTGAAATAAACAAGACGGCCAGGCGCCTAGTTGGTGCCTGATACTGGCCTGCACGCCGGTGTTGTGTGCAGACCCAGCCGTGAGGCAGGCAGCCAAATACTGGGCTGTCTGTGTGTGCGTGTGCTTCGGCTTGCCAAATGATGAGTGTGTTTGTGTACGTGTGTCTGTTACCTCAGCCCAACTCGTTAAGAGGGATCAGAGCAGATGCTTGTAATAAGAGGCACATCATATCATCCAAGCGGATGTCCTGTCTTGTGCGATTTGATGGCTGCGCTCATGGGATTGCCTATATATGTATCCATCTACAGGTGTATTGTATCTTTTGATAAAACCAAGCGGCTGCATTCATGTTGGTCGTGTGTATGCATAACCGGCCGTATTGTATTGGTGAACCATTAATTATCCCACAAAAATTTATACGATCAACTTTGTGGTGTGAGATTGATTTTTGTGCTCTCTGCTTGTGGCTCTACTCTGTTGAAGTGGAACATTGAGCATCAACACTGGTGGTGATTAAGCTGGTTGCCTTCCATTACAACTAACTTGTACTACTAGTTGTCTGTCCTCATTGCCAGCTGCCTGTAGCGGCAGCATGGTAAAAGAACAGCAACCATAGTTGAACGGTGCACCTTGATATCACTTCACCAAACAAAGAGCTTCATATGCCCTCTCTTTCAACTCCATAGCCTAAAATCAACAAGGATTATATATGGCCTGCCTGACATACAGATGGTTTCTTATGTAAAAACAAAACATTGTAATTTTTCCAGTCACCGAAAATCACTTGGATTCGCACCACACACATACTGATCGAGCCATAAAAGAAATTTGCACCACTCACATGGGCAAAAAATCCTAGAAACAAGTTGAAACCAAGCATGGTTACTACAAGCTGTGGCTTTTCAAACATAGAACCAAACAATGCGATTCTCAGACTACAACAGTTGCATCCTCAGAAACCATGCTGACCGCACAAGCAAAAAAAATCATTTGAAAGCCTCATTTTTAATTAAGTGCGTTCATCCTGTCCCTCAGGTAATACAGTTTAGGTCTCCTGACTTTTTCTTCCTGTCCAAGATCTTGATTTCTTTGATGTTTGGCGAGAAACTGAACATAAAGGAGAATGTCACATCAAAAAAATAGCCCAATCAAATAGTAGATAGCTAATTAGGACTTGGGAGAAACGCATGTGGCCATTCAAACAATGAAAGACAACAGCGGCAGGTTTCCATTCAATCAAACTAAAAATATTAAAAGGTGAATGCTGAACAAAGCACAAAGATCCTGATAACAAAAAAAAGTTGTTTCAATGAATTTGTTCCCGTGGCAAATGTAGAATATGCTACGAAATTTGGAACAATTGAGGTTTGAACATAACAGAGTGACGTGTTTATATGAAACTGCTATAAAGTAAACTCCACTCGTACGGCATGGGCACATGGCTGGAGCTTCTGAGAAATAAAGCCCAGCAGTGTGTATATATATGATCATCAACCTCTTTAAACAAATTAAAGGAGAAAGAAAAAGAAATGCACGCACAAGCAGGGGAGAGAATGAAACACCCTCCCAGGCTCCCAGCAGAGAATATGGAGGTAGCCAGCAGCAGCAAGTGATTGATTCTATGATCCTCTGCTTGTGGCTGAACTACTTGTAAACCATGCATGGATGTTGCCTGTTGCTACTCATCACTCATGTACGTATAGGTGAATATCCAATGCATGCAATTATGCAAGGAATAGTTATATGCACATGTTGCTGCTTACTGTTGTACCGGATTGTTTTGTGATTGCCAGTCGTTGTTTGCATCCCCCTGCCAGATGATACCTACTTATGTATAGGTGAACATCCAATGAATGAACGACCAGAGCCAACCAACCAACCTGGTGGTCGTGGAGCTCTTAATTTTTCCTGAAACTAGAGCTGTACATGTCGAGCAGGAGCGGCTGGGAGCTTTGACGACTAGCCAGTAGGCTGGTCAGCAGAGCAGGGTATGCTCTGTTTTGGATGCAAGCAGGGTATGCTCTGTTATTACTGAAGCAGAACGATCACAACAGGCTACACGCTAGCTCTCCCCTCCCCGTCGCCGATTCCCCTGCCTCGCTGACTGCCAAGGCGGCGAACACGGCAAGGAGCCAAGGAGGCGATGCGTTGCTGTAGGCCTGTAGCAGCAGAGTGGCGCCGATACCCTGCCACGGCCGGGAAACCTAGCTATCCTCATTTTGATTCAGTCCAAGAGAATGTGATACACTGACGAGGTCTCCAGCAAAGAAATTACTGTCCGGCCCACAACAAAAAAAAAAAATATTTCAGTTCCCATAGCCAATTTACATAAGTGAAGTTTCCTACAGCAAAATTTATCATTCTTGTACTACTTCGAAATGGCATGCACATGGTAATAGATTAATATAATTATTATATTTCTGTTTTTTTAAAAAAATATTATGAAAATAAGATAAAAAGAGAACATTCAAGGGGCTAAGTGTTTTACCCTTGTTTTGAAGTTTAAATGGTGTTTTTTGCTCTTGTATTTTTAACTTTATGATTTTACCCCCGCGATTTCAAAACGAAGTCCTTAACGGTGTTAGCTTTTGGACTAAAGGACAACTTTGCCCATACATTTTAACCTTTGTTTTATTTTGATTTTGTATTTTACCCCTATTTTCAAACCAGCGATTTTGCAATTTTGATACGTAATTATGCAATGCAATCAGATAATGTTGTTGCTGGGTCAAGATCTTTACTACTGTGGTAGTGTGGTATCATCCTATTTGAAGGATCATGTTGACAAGTGCATCCAATTTTATATGAGTTTCACAAAGTGTGGCATCATCCTTCAATTCACCTCCCCCTCTCAGTCCTGTTCAATTTTTATTTATTGTCTCTGTGTTGACTGCCATGTTCCTAGGACAGTTGAGCTCTTTTACCTGCGAAATAGTTAAATATCAAATGAAATTCTTGAGAAAATAGGTATTCACATCTAGCAGTATCACCTCTAATCTTTTTAATGTTGCAGGTACTGCTTCCTGAAGGATCAAAAATCCACAGCCTTTTGTTTCTTTTCCGATGGAGGTAATCTCATCTTGCTTATCTAATATTGACTGAAAATTAATATAATTTAGAAGAAGGTCCGTAATCTCGTAAATTAGCATAGTTATTTTTTTATGTTAATTAGTATAGTTATTATGGTAACTCAATGTGCCCATGGGCTACTTGATGTACACGGAATGGTTTCATTTTTTTAGAAGAAACAAATTACTTCTTTTATGCAGGTCACCTCCAAGAAAAACATACTGGCAGTGGTTTTGGGCATTTTTGCAGCGTCATGATGCAAAGGCCCGACTGGCGGGTCGAGCAATCGATGTTGTTGTTTGTATATTTTTGCTAAGAATCAGATGCAGCATTAATAATATACTTAGATTTTGCTTATAATTGCTTTAATTTATTTTGTTCCCATTCTCTTTTTCAGCAAATTAGTTAGAAATATGGTAAGAATTTTGCTGTGTGTGTCACAAAGGCCGAAAAAAAATTCATTTGCTAAAAACAAAATCTGTGATTATGATGTTTGCCACAGATGCAGACGGGTTATTCGTATGTTGCTGGAAGGGCGACCGTGGAGCTAAAGAAGAAAAATTAGTAGCACGGCACGGTGTTCCGTTCCAGGTACGTCTCTTACTAATATATCTGATCTGAAGCCTTTTATTTATTTTAAATACGGCGCATTCTATCTGTTCTGATCCTTGGAACATTCTGTCGACCCGTTAACTCTTTTTCTTCTTTTGGTTATGAGTGCCTGCCTCGGTTATGTTTGCTACAAATCCAATCCGATCCTCATGCTGACCAACCCATTAACTGTTTTGTCAGTGCTTGTCTATATTGCTTGCTGGATCATTCAGTTTTACTTTACATGATCTTTCCATCAGAAATTCGTCGTAGGCTTGTTGACATATCCACACTGTATGAGGCATTTTGCACATTGAAAGCAGAATGAATCTATGACCTTTTGTCTTGTCTCTCCCATGCAACACAAAGGCAGACTCGATGCGTGCTTTGTAACAGACTCGACGAAGATGGGGCTCATCTGTTTTTCAAGGGCAAGTATATGAAAAAGGTTTGGGAGCTTCTAAATCTAAACAGCGAGAGGGTTGCGCTGGCCGGAAAAATCTCTGCCATTGAGATAACTGAAGCAATTATGTCTATGAAGGATGACAAGAAATCGCTCTGTTGTATAGCCCTCTGGTGGTGTTGGTTTGAAAGAAACAGAACCCGAGAGGGAGAGCATAGGCGGGATCCGGCTACTCTTGCACATGGAATCCAAGCTACTGCTACAGAATGGTGCCAACATGCCCCTGCGCCAACTGCGAGAAACATTGGTGGACGGCAGAAATGGGAAAGACCACCTGGTGACATTGTGAAGGCAAATTGCGATGCTGCATTTGATCCGGCAACAGGCAATGGCGGTTGGGGCTGTGTGCTGCGAGATGCCTCGGGCGACGTGATCAGCACCCACAGGGGAAGAGTCGAAGCCTTGACGAGCGCAATGCACGGGGAACTTGTTGCCTGCATTCAGGGTGTAGAAGCTGCTATCACAGCGGGTGTCGGGCACATCATGGTCGAAACAGATGCAAGTGAAGTAGTGCAAGCAGTTTACTCTGATGAACATGCACTGAGTGCCATTTTTGCTCTGGTTGAGGAGCTACGGAGTCTTCTATGCTGGAATTTCATTTTTGTGGAAAGTTTAGCACTGTCATCGGTCTTGTAATAAAGCAACCCGTGAGTTGGCTAGTATTGGTAGTACTTGTGACCCGGATGATGAACCAGCTTTTGGTCTCAATACCGGCGCACATTCAGTTTGTAATTGCTGATGATTGAGCCTCTTTTGATTAATGGAAACTCATATTTCCCCTCAAAACACACACACACACACACACAAAGGCTGAACTAGGGTTTTTACCATATATAGTAATATAGTATATAGTATGCTGCACTAAAGATTTCACTTTCACTTTGGTAAAGTTTATTTAGCAATTCGGTATGTAATTGTAAAATTTGTGCCTGCAATTTGGTTACAGCTCTAATAATTAACATAGTAAATCTTAAATCTGGTGATTAAGTTTGAAAATTGCATAAATTACAAATACTAATTAGAGGACTCAACTTCGCATTAATTCTCATCAGACATTCTGAAAAAAAAAAAAGATAAATCTTAAAAATTCTCATAATAATTAATCAAAAACATGTTTTAATTATATACCAAAATTATAAAAATGTGCGGCAACCTCAGTCACGTCTTTTTGCTGGTGGACGAGGGGAACTGGCCTAAACTGTCTAGTTTCCGAAGCTGGCTGCCATCCGCATGCATGACCTATTGGCGCTGCCATATATCTCAATGAAACATCCAAATGATAGTCTTATAGGATTGCTATATACTCCTATGTGATTACTATATTGAAATTACCGCAGTGCGAAATTAATTACTGCCTTTGTTTCTGACTAGCAAATATATCCGTGCGTTGTAAACCGGAGAAAAATCAAATATTTATGAAAAACAATGACCTAAACTGGTACACATTTATTTATATTTGATCTTTTTGATAAAATTTGATTGAATATTTATGTTACAAAGCATAAAAAAAAATATTTAGATGAGAATATACCATAATTTTTTATTTTTTTTATTATTCGTATGTTCCTAGTCGAATATCGAGCTACGTGAATATCTTTGATCTTTGATGTCCCATAAAATATGTAAATATAACTCGCCTTTGTTAGAGCAACTTCAACAGATGAGCTATCCATGTTGCGTAATCTATATTTAGCTATTTTATAAAGAAAACAAGAGCCCAACAGCTATTGTATTTGGCTTTGTAAAATAGCAAGTCATTTATCCCGATTTCTCGCAAGCTAAATATGGCTTGCATGTGCCGCTAGCCATCTAGCCTCGTCGTAATAGAAAGACTGTTGGAGTTTTTGTTTCTTTGCATGATTTTCTATTATATAGGTTGGCTAAATCACGTGTTTAGCCATTTGTTTTTACCAATTTTCTTGGAGTTGCTCTTATAGCTAGATGTCAAATTATACTTGCCCGCTCAGCGGCTGATTTTACAGCAGTTGTCGCTTGCCTTGCCGCCGCAGCCCTTTTTCGCGACTTGACGCCGCCGCCGTCACTTTTTCGCGCGCCACCGCTGGACCTCCCTTCACCCCAGCTCCGCCTTTCGCCAATGCTCGCCGCCCGATGGAGAAAGGGGATATCCAATCTGTGTTGTTGAAGGGTTGTGGTGATTGATTTGATGGTTATAGATATAGATTTGGAGCTCGTTTTCGATTTGATTATAGTAGCTTTAACTATTTTTGTCTCTTTTAGCAGGTTTCGATTCTTTTTTTTGTTTAGAGAGGCACACACATGGAGTCGGTTCGTGAAGGTTTCGAAGCCAGGAAAGGTGCAGACTTTTTGGTTTGGGAAGGATAGCTACGCAAGCAATGGCTGTATCGGTTTCACGTGGGACTCGAACGCTTGGTGGGCGGACAGAAAGAGGGGTGAACAGGCGGACAGAAATTGCGGTGGAAAAAAAAGAGAAAAAAAAAAAGGCAAAAAATTTTCCCTCTTTATAGATAGGTATAGATTAGTTCAGTTTTTTTTTATCTTCTATAATAATTTTTTATTATATAATATGCAGGCACGTCTCAGGTTCGGAGGGAGTTGGGCCAAGGCCCATTATAGGGAGAGAGAACTGAGGAGACTTCCATCAGGATAGGGCCGGCCAAGCCCAGCTGAGAAAGAAGAGTCAGGCTGTATCCACATCAGCAGCAGTGCTCCCTGGTAGTCGACTGTTCCATGGGGCAAGATACGGTGGCAGGATGTCCGTGGTGGCTTGTATGACAAAAGGTCACTATGCATGACGGTTCAAAATAAAATATTTTTCATTGTTGTCTTTTTATTCAAACTGGAGATGTTTCTATGACTACTCTGGTAGTTTTTCATCCTGTTTGTGTTGTGAGGCAGGGTGACTGGGATGGATTCTTCTTCGTTTGTTGCATCATTCAAAATGGATGATGAGGATCTGACATGAGCACACAGTGATATCTAGATTCCATTCTGTTGTTGAATTAGTTCTGTAAGCCTATTTCAGGTATGCTTTTGTACCAAGACATCGATGCTTTAGAGGTAACCTACTGAAATCTAAATATCTGCAACTGGTTTTGACACGCATGATTAGTGACATTTATGCTTTAGAGATAACCTACTAAAAATCTAAATATCTGCAACCCATTATCTGCTCAATTGTGTTATTTAATTGATCTGGTGCTTTGTTGAGATGCCATCTCTTGGTTCTAAACAATACACATTGAAATGAACTTATAACTGATTATTTTGTGTATTTGAGAGAACAGAATACAGGTTCACCTTTTTTTTTACTTATACTACTACTTCAATTCTCTTGAGTTCTGATCTACTTATTTCAGTATTACGTGTATCTATGTGATGCATAGGAATTGTTTGCCATGTTAAATATATGTACATTGTGATTTGCTACAGTAAGCAATCATCTCAAGCATGCATTTCTTACTTTTTGACATGCTAATTTTCTTAATGTATCCTACTTCCCACACATTAGTACATATATCTGGATTTAGAGCTTTGCATATATGAATAAGCCTGGTTGAACTTGTTGTACTTTAGCTGTCCCAAGAATTCTCAATATTCTCTCTGATCATTAACACCTGCTTTCAGGTGATCAAGATAAAATATGATGCTAAAATGAAAAGGACAATGCGACGTCCCCTACCATCTGGTCTCATTAGTCTTGAAACTTGCAGGAACAGCTTTGCTGGCCTGGAAGGTTCTTGCTTTCTCTTTGCATTCATGTATATTTTACTTTCTTTTGAAATTTACTAAGCCGTGAAGTAGATAGAAAGCTGACACTGGAATAACTGAATGAGCGCTGCTTATTGAATACAGATGAAATGAAATTGATGGTGCAGTGCAAGGATTCCATTCCAAGGCATGAGAGTTCCATTTGCATGCGCTCTACAACGATGATGGGTGAGTTCTTCGCCGCAATCACTATGTGTGCATGGTCATTTTGACCCATGTTGCATGATTCAGTATATTGACTGAATATTATTATATTCACAAATCTGAAATGGCAATTACTGAAAGATACATGCTCCTGATGCCAGTGCAAATACTGCCTAAAAGTTGCTTTTGATTTTTAGGATTAGATAGGGTATCTGCATGGTGGTGTAAGCAATTTTATTAACTTGGATGTATGTCCCTAGCCGTTTTGTCAAAATGGTGATAGGCTTAGGCTGATCATTTTTTATTTTATCTGTAGTTTTGAATGGTGCTAGAGAAAATAGTCAAGTGAATTTCTCCAATCGACATTTCCTTGGCCGTTTGTCAAATCTTCTGGTTTGAATCTGAAATTACAATATACCTTTTTTTAATGCCTTCACGAGTGTTGTCTATCACAAAAGCAGTAAAAGGTTTAGGAATGTAAATTAGGCGCCACACATTTACAATGTTGCAATATCAAGTAAGCTGAAACGCTTACTATTTCATGATGCAGCAGCAGCAGCTTCAGGCTGGCTGCAGCATGAGCAGCTACCTTGCCATGCTAGCAAATCCTTGGTTGATCTATTTGCATCCTACCGAAAGAAGTCTATGTTTGGGCAAAAAGAGCACAAGAAGGCACAAAGATGAAATTATTGTGCACCTGGTCAATCAGTACAAGTGCACTGTTGTACATCTGAAGATTAAATTCATGTAATTGACATGAAAAAAAAAAAAAAAGAAATTCACGTGGCACTGCTATCTGTTATCTGAACCCATATGTTGTTATCTTATTTTGTCTAATTTTTTAATAAGATGTGATTTTAGACTATTGGTCATATATAATTTGCGTGAGATAGAAACTATGAAAAAAATCGTATAGTTTTTAAGTGCATTTCTTAAATAAAACCGTTTTTTTAAGTGTATTCCTTAAATAAAACCCGTGGAACGCACGGGCACTATACTAGTGAAAATAATAGGTGGTAGGGAAAGAGGAAAAAAAAGTTCCCCATTTTCTAATTTTCGCAACAAACGTTGCATTCACATATATATATAATAAAAATTTCTCAAGAAAACATACATATGCAATAAAAACGTTGCATTCACCATTTTGTAAGATTTGGTATTATTTTGAAACTAATAAAAACTGTAAAATAACTATAGGGACGCATCCCACGTGGTGCACGTATCCCAAGCATTGTGGATTGATGATTATTAAACAATTATAACGAACATCCCAAACAATCTGCAATCTCGGCCATCGACATCATCACATCAACACCAGTTTGATTTGAAACGGCCAACCGACACCGCATTCACGACGTCCCCGCACTCACCGCCTCCATGAACTCCTCGTCGGCGACGAGCTTTGGCAGCGCCGGCCTTGGGCGACAGGCACACCTCCAGCGCCATGCTGCCACAGCCACCACGCCCCAGCTCGGACACGGTCGCCTTCTCGTCCATCTTGTTGCCGGAGCCGCTGCGGACGCCCACTGGCAGGCCCCAACCGAAGACGTTGCCGTAGACGTTGAACCGTGGTGAGCTCCCGGTGAGGATCGATCGTCGTGGGGTCCTCCTCCCTGCTGGGCGGCAGCGCGTACACGAACCTGGGTCCCGCGGCTTCGACGCGAGGTCGCCCCTCACGCTCGCCTCGTGGAACGCCGCCACGGCGCGTTCATGAGCCACGCCGTATGTCCAGCCCAGCCCGTTGCTCAGCAGCTCGCCGACGGTCGACCTGGCGACGGCGGCGTGCGTCACGGCGTTGCCCATGTACTCTTGCGGTATATACCTTTCACGCGTCCTTTACATCCGACGAGGAGGGTGTACGCCGTCTCCCTGTCCAGCGCGAGCTGCCAAGCGGGACACACTGCTCGCCACTGGTGGGCGAGCAGGGACCGCAACGACGACACGAAGGCCGTCATCGCCGTGCCGGCCATCTCGGTGTTCGCCTTCTCCTTCAGCTTATTCACGCTCTCCGCCGAGAAGCGGGAGAAACACTCCCGCACCGGCAGGTACTCGGGCCGCCGGACGATGTCCTCCAGCTTTGCGGAAGGGCAGAGCGATGGGCACCGCGCTGTTCTCGTGGAACCACCTGTCCAGAGCCGGCCGCGGCGTGGAAAGCTCGGAGCCGTCACCGCAGCCACCATGCATCCGGCGACGGCGTGGTTGACTGACATGGCGACGAAGACGCCGTCGGCGAGCTCGGTGACCTGCGCCGCTAGCACGGGGCGGGCGTCCGTGCCCAGGACACCATTCAACGGGAAGAACGACCACACCAGTGAGCTGGGGATGTAATAACCTGCAGGGGTGTGATAATGTCGCTGACGGTGACCTCCGGCGAAGCCACGGCGTGGACGAACTCGGCGCCTTCACCATTGCAGCGGAGCGAGACGACAGTGGCCTGACCGCTGGTGGTCGCCTCCGTGACGGCGAGGCGGCCGGCCAGCGGATAGAAGCGGCCTAGGGCACGTGCCAAGGACGAAGCGAGGATGTCCACGAATTGTACTCCTCCAGTACGTGGCTTGGGCAGAAGCAGTCCCTTCTGGATGTAGTCTATCGTGATCGTACGGAGATCCCACGGCTTCAAGTGCATCGTCTCCGGCTCCGATGGGCCTGCGAGCTCGTGGGAGGCTCTGTCAGGACGAGTCGCCTGGACACGATCCGGACCCTGCCTGAGCCTTCTTCCATTTCTTTTTGCCAGTCCAGGCAGTCCTAAACGTATTTTGTCGTTGTTTTCTTAAAAATATCGTGGTTTTATTAAATACTTGGTTTTCAAAACCATAATGTGTTTAGATGCAACGATCTTTGTAGTTTTGAGAACCTTGGCATAGCTAAAACTAAAGTATTTTCGAAGTTTTAGAAACTCTATACTAAACCTCTTTTTTTCTAGAAAAGAAGAAGAACGTACTTTCCCAGCGCCGCTTCCTTGGGGCGACTTCGGCGGAGCCGACACCGCCGCCGCCGGGCACCCTCCACCTCCACCGCCCGCCCCTGCCGCGCCTGAGGGGCCGCCGGGGAAGCAGCGGCCCTCCGCGGCGCGGCGGCGAGGCCCCCCGCCGCCCAGCTCTCTCTCCCCCCCCCCCCAACAAACCCCTAACCCTAGCGCCGCCGCCGCGGTGGCTCCGGCCCTTCCGGCCTCGTCTGCGGCCCCGTGGCCGGATCCACATGGTGCTCCGGCCGGCAACTCCCCCCCCCGTCACTCGTTGCTCCCCCTCTCCCTCTTCTTCGGGCGGCCGATCCGTGGGAGGGACGCCGGGCGGCGCTGACCGGGCCGGCCGGGCGACGCTGAGGCCGCAAGTCCCTCGCCGGGGCCGCTGCTGAGCCGTTGGGGTGCCGCCACAAGATCGGGGGCTACTGGAGCGCCATGCGAGCGTGCTTTGTGCTCGGGTGCCGTGGCGGCGTGGGCCATTGTTGGTATAAATTAACGCGACATAGAAAAATCCGCAAGCGCCACGGATACCGACATGTAGCTTTCACCGAGAGTATTCCAAGGTATCGATTTCCACGGGAACGTGAAGTGCACTAATCAAGATAATAAGTTGTCCAAGTATAACTATGGGTTTGTGGGGAGAGAGAGAAAGTTTCTAAGGCTTCTCTAATAGATCTAGGAATCAAAGATACTTCAAGATTTATTTATTATGGGACATCGAGGAACACTAGCCACACAGAAATGGATGAGAAGGGGGCTAGGAAGCTCCAACTATGGTCCTACAAACACCAATCCGAACGTGGTGGAATACGTCGGCCGCCGGTTGTCACCACCAGGGCTACCACAAACTATCCGTGGGATTGGGTGCAATTCAGGTAACCACTAGACTAAGCACCACGCCTAATCTAATAATTACTACTCTAGTGTTATAAAGACTAGAGCACTTGATGCAAGCGGGAATCTAATAAATAAAGTAGAAGTAAATCTTGAATGAAAGTAAATAGAAAGCTTAGAATAAATAAATGAAGAACACGGAGATTAGTTGAAGAGCGAACTAGTAGTGCAAGATTACAATGTTGATGAAGATCCGACAAGTCCGGCTCTTCAACTCTCTCCTCTTCTCTCTCCTTGATCTAGTTACAACTAGATGAACTAGTTGAACTAGATGAACTAGATGAACTAGACAACTAGACAACTAGACAATTAGAGGGATCTCTCTTCTAGTTGAAACCCTAACTTTTGCTCGTGGAATACTAATGAAAGATAATGAGAGAGATAAGCCTTAGGGCCGGTGAGCACGGGTCGCTGCTTATATAGTCCCGAGGTAGAGTAAGGACAAGTAGCTAATCTCCACCATTGGATCAAACCGACCTTGGCAACGGTGTAGATACAACCTCAAAGTCGGTGAGTGAACCGCCATAGGAAGATGAGGTCGACAGGTGGGACCCACCGGCGGTCTAAATAAAATGTGATTGGCGGCCAAAGGGTGGCACATCTCCTCTCGGCCTCTGGTTCCTTCCGTGTATTCTCCGGTACTTTCTAGAATGTTTTAGTTCATTTTTCGGATTGAGTTGTTTCACGGTCAAGTCTTGTCACCATATGTCTTGTATATTCGGAACTTTCTCCATTCTTCTCTGCATTTATCTATTAAGTCCCCTCGAAGTTATACAAATCACCAAAACTCGTGGAATTATGTTAGTAAAGCCCCTAGACTTATGTTGATATTAATTTTATGCCCTTATTTCATGTTTAGTTGACTATTAATATTATGCTATAATAGGTGTCAACAAGCTCCCCTAAGCTTACCCTTTGCTAGTCCCTAGCAAAAAACCAAACTTAGCAATGGATCGGGGAGTTACTACAATACTTTCATGCCTCATAAGTACACATGCTTTCAAACAAGAATTCTTCTCGAATAAAAAAATTAATTATTATTATTATTATTTTTTAACTTAAATCAAGCAATTGAAAGACAGAACAATTAAATCAAGCACTATGTCTCATGCTCTTAGATCAACTATTATCCTCGAGTTTTTGCAATAATTTTTTAAAAAGAAACATAGCTCACTTCTTCCTTACGTGGTACTCTCAAATCACTCAATGAGTATATATATGTGGTATTTTTGGATCCTCACAAAGCATATATATTAAACATCCTACTTCTAATAAAGTCAGTATACGTAGGATTGAAATGTAGCATACTTACTTTGTATGTATACGCAATATCAAATATGGATCCAAGGAAAGACATCATCTTTAGATCAAGATGTGCATGTGTGTGCTAATTCTACTATGCTCTTATTTTTTTTCTTCTCACTTTTTAGAATAAATATTTTTACAAACAAGATCATGGGCTATCTTTATTTTTTCTTTTTAGAGAGGTGGACTGGCGGCCCTAGACTTTTTGTGCGTTATTTCCTCTCTTTTTAAAGATGTGGGTTCTATCGACCCTCGGACACTTGTCCATCATTCATCTTTATTTAGGGAGGTAGGCTCTACTCGCCGTAGGACACTTGTCCATTTTTCATCTCCCTTTTTCTTTTTTCTTAAGGAGGTAGGCTCTACTCGCCCAGTAGGACTTTTGTCCGCTTTTTCATCTCCTTCTCTTCTTTTTTTTTTTATGACATTTATTTTTGCATAGCCCATGCCTTGATGTACAAAAATAATTTATTGAATTTAGAGAGATCAACAACTGGAGCATTTAAATAAATAAAAACAAGTGTACATGATCTTGATCTTTAGACAAGTCTCTCAACTTAGTTCACAAAATTTGACAAAGCTCAACACAAAGTAAATAGCTTTTTATTAGTTTAATATTTTATAATATGGCTCTAATAGGAGATAATTTTATCATAAAGATGAAGTGAAGCTATTAGTTTGATATTTTTGAAATAAATTCTCCAGGACTCTAGTATCACTAGAAACAGAATAAATAGCAACTCAACTTTTCATGTATCATATCCAGTCAATTACCTAGACTTAGATCAAGCATTACCCATAAGTTTTCAATTTTAAAGTAAATCACATGTTACAACAGTTTTTATCTGAAACTTAGGAGAATTCAAGGTTGAAAACTAGGTACTTGAAAAGAATTACAATGAGCAACTATTCATCATTTCCATACTTAAGGTTCATTTTATTTGAGCAAAAAGCAAAACCGGGTGAAAACTCCCTCTACAACATTTATTCTTACTCTCTAATAAAGACTCTCTTTTAAAGACTAGACTCTTATTAAACAAAACAAAAAAGATAAAAACTAATAATATATAGTAAAGAGATACTTATCGTGATAACTGGGCGTGCTCTCCCCAAGCTAGATTGACATGTCGGAATGTTGATGATTGGAAGTTGAGGTAGACAAATGCGATGAGGGTGTCATCCTATCATGTCTTTCTCCCATGAATCCTGCAACACTCAAATAGACAACAAAACTTGTGGAACTGATTAAAGGTTAGGCATTTAAGCATTAGTTGTCTAGAGTGTTCTAATATAATAATCATATAAACTCAATTATATCTAGCTCCTCAACCATGTTGGTGCGTGGCTCAAAGTAAACTTTCAAACGTTGTCCATTTACCTTGAACGTATTACTGTATCATCTTGGATGGTAATGGCTCCATGCGTTGATGTGTCGACAACATTATATGGTCCATCCCACTTACTTCGCAACTTACCATGTCCAAAGAGTTTTACTCTTGAATTGAATAGTAGAACTTTATCTCCGTGCTTGAACTCCTTATGCTTGATTCTCTTATCATGCCATCTTTTTGTTCTCTCTTTGTAGATCTTAGAGTTGTGGTAAGCCTTTTCTCTCCATTCTTCTAGTTTAGATAGTTGCATCGGGACGCTTCTCGCCTTGACTAGGTGGAGATCCATGTTCCATTTCTTGATCGCCCAATGAGACTTGAACTCTAATTCAACGGGCAAATGGCAAGTTTTTCCATATACAAGTTGATAAGGTGACATGCCTATAGGTGTCTTATATGCAGTTCGGTAAGCCCACAAAGGTGCATTAGGAAGCTGGTCCTTCCATGACTTCCCCATTTCATCCACAGGTCTTTTTGCGGAATATTCTTGATTTGTTTGTTAGATGTTTCTGCCTGACCGCTAGTTTGAGGATGGTATGGTGTTGCAACATTATGACGAATCCCATGATCTGCTAAATACTTTCGAAAGACTTTATCAATGAAATGGGATCCTCCATCGCTTATGACCATCCGGGGTGTACCAAAATGAGAAAATATGATTTCATGGAACATTTTTCTTTGCATGTTTTGAATCACTTGTTCGACATGGCATTACTTCTACCCATTTGGATACATAGTCTACGGCCACTAAGATGTATTAGCCGTTTCAGGACTTGGGGAATGGCCCCATATAATCAATCCCCAAACATCAAATAGTTCAATTTGGAGATTGTTTATGAGAGGCATTGCATTTCGTGTATTTATGTTTCCATGCTTTTTGGCATCTGTGGCATCTTCGACAAATTCCTTTGTATACGCATACATCTTTGGCGAGAAAAAGCCACTTTGCCGGATCTTAGCATGTGTCCGGAAATGCTCCATAATGTCCTCCATATGGTGAGGCATGACATCTTTCCATAATTTGAGTAGCCTCAGCCATAGGAACACATCTTCTCAACAACCCATCGGCAAGCAAACTTCGAAAAGATAAGGCTCATCCCATAGGTGATGGCGACTCTCATAGACTAGTTTTCTTTTGTCTTCACCGGGTGGGACATAGCCTGTTACTATAAAGTTCACGATGTTTGCATACCATGGATCGGAGTGTGTTATCATGAGCAAGGTGTCATCCCTTAGATAATCATTGATAGGTAGCTCATATGTCTCCTTGTATGGAATCCTAGACAAGTGATCATCTACCGAATTCTCTACTCCCTTTTTTTATCTCGGATTTCTATGTCAAACTCTTGGAGTAGAAGAATCCATCGAAGTAGCCGAGGCTTAGCATCTTTCTTAGTGAGGAGGTACTTAAGAGCAGCATGGTGCAGTGTAAACTATTACCTTTGCCCCCACTAAATAAGATCTAAACTTGTCTATGGCAAAGACAACGACCAAATGACTCTTTTTCGGTGGTATAATAATTGAGCTGTGCTCTCGACAAGGTTTTGCTAGCATAGGATATGGCATAATGCTTCTTATCCTTGGTTTGGCATAAAGCGGCACCAACCTTAAAAGTCGCTAGCATCACACATGATCTCAAAAGGAAGATTAAAATCAGGAGGTTGAATAATTGGAGCTGAAGTGAGTGCTCTTTTAAGGATTTGAAAAGATTCAAGGCACTCATTACTAAAGATGAAAGGTGCATCTTTAGCTAAGAGACTAGTCGAGGGGTCTAGCGATTTGAGAAAAATCTTTGATAAAGCGCCTATAGAACCCCTGCATGTCCCAAGAAGCTTCGAACTCCTTTCACATTTGTGGGAGGTGGAAGTTGTTCAATAACTTCAATCTTTGCTCTATCCACCTCGATCCCACGTTCGAGACACCTTGTGTCCAAGTACTATTCCTTCTGAACCATAAAATGACATTTTTCCCAATTCGGGACTAAGGAATTTTTCTTCACACCTTTGTAAGACTTTATCTAAATTCTCCAAAGAATCATCAAAAGTTTTTCCATAGGCAAAGTGAAATCGTCCATGAATACTTCCATGATTTGCTCGATCATATCGGAGGAAATAGACATCATGCACCGATTGGAAAGAAATTTGGAGCATTGCATAATCCGAGCGACATTCGTCGGTATCGCGTAAGTTCCATACGGGCATGTAAAAGTGGTCTTACTTTGGTCAGCGAGGGTGGATTGGAATTTGATGATAACCAGAATAACCATCAAGGAAACAATAGAAAGAATGATTTGCAAGCCTTTTCAACATTTCATCAATGAAAGGTAGCGGAAAGTGATCTTTCTTTGTAGCCTTGTTGAGTTTTCGATAATCAATGCACATGCGCCACCTGTGATGGTTCGTTGAGGAATAAGTTCATTCTTCTCATTCCTAACGACCGTCATTCCTCCCTTCTTTGGCACAACTTGGACGGGGGCTAACCCACTCGCTATGTGGCACGGGATAAATAATCCCGGCGTGTAGGAGCTTAAGGACTTCTTTATTAACAACTTCTCGCATAGCTACATTAAGTCTACGTTGTGGTTCCCTAGAAGGTGATGCATCCGGATCAATAGGGATACGATGCGTGCGAGTTTGGGGCTAATCCTATGAGGTCTCCAAGTGAGTAACCTATGGCTTTTTTTATGTCTTTCTAGGACGGTGACAAGTTTATCTGTCTCTTCTTGGGAAAGCTTGTCACTAATAATGGCAGGAGTTTCTCGATTATTATGAAGGAAGACATGTTTTAAGCCGGGGAGGAAGTGGTTTTAATTCTATTGGAGGAGGTGGAGATTGTTCGGTTTCGTCTAGCTCAATGGGTTCTACCAACTCTTCTTCTTCTTCTTCAACGAAGTGTTCAACGTCGAGAAGGATGGTTGGGCCATCTCTTGTAGAGATGCCATTAAGACCTCCTCAATAGGGTCTTGTTCGGCCCGGTTTCCACTATCGTATCAATAGATCGATCAAGAGGAATAGTCATGGTGGAATTCCCAACCTTGAAGTCTAAGTGACCTCGCAATGGTTCTTCTGTAAAGTCTCATGATTGGTCTGCGCCAATCAAGAGATCAACTTCACGAGATGTCATAAATATGAAAATCTAAGCATAACTTCGAGTTGTTGATTCTTACGGGGAATAGCCCTTAAAACTCCATGGCTTTCAAGAATAAATCCACGATGGGCCTTGTAAAAGTTTTTGTGATGGAGTTAAGGACGTGTCGGGATAAAGAATATCAGCTAACTCTTTTGAAATAATGTTTATCCCGACAAAAGGATTGTAGTGGACTTTTCTAGCAGACCCTCTAATTTGGCATAGAAGAATGGTTGAAGGGGAGGTGACTCGAGCAACTTCGGGTGATACCTCCGCTTCGGTTAGCCATTCATAACTCATAATTCTTGAAAGGCTTTTAAGGTGTTCTATGCTAATAGATTCTTCTAGTTGATTATGTGGAGTGGTCTTTACTAGAGGTCTCACTTGGATAGGAAAATTCGAGGTGTTTCCATAATCTTCAAAGATATCTTCCTCGAATTCAAAGGGAAGCTCTAAAGGTGATGGTTCATCATCCTCGATTGGCTTTGTATTCCCTTATTAGGAGGTGTTTCAACAACCAAAATATTAGAAGTGTCAACTTGAGGTTCCAATACGGTTGCATGTTTCTCCTCTATTGGTTCGGGGCTTGGTTCGACTTCTTCTTGAGGGAATTCATCATAGATGCCGGTGTATGGAGTGTTTTCAAGGATTCTCTCAAGAATGGCTTTTCCCTCACTAGCAATTTTATGTGAGAATGAACCTCTGAGCGATGTCTAGATCTGTGAGCAACTTCCTTATTAAGGCCAAAGTAAAAATGATAGTACGAGGACATGGTCCGTAAGGAAAGGTTTGGGTAGGAATTGGTAAGGCTTGTGAATCTAGCCCAGCTGCTCCTAGAGTCTCCTTCTCTTTTTTTGTTTAAATGTGAGCACTTCAAGTCTAAGGTCTGCAATTTTATAAAGTGGGAAGAAAGCACGACAAAATTTTTCTAGAAGTTCATCCCAATTTCCATTTACGCTTCTTACGGAATGAGCATACCACTTTTTTCGCTCTTCCCTTAAGGGAGAACGGAAATAACTTCCATTTAATGGTCTCTTGAGTCATGCCGGGAATACCCCGACAAGAACACAACCGCTTTCGAATTCTTTAAGGTGTGCGTATGGATCTTCATCCGCTAAAACCGGAGAAGGATTGCTCTTGCACTTTGGCTATAAGAGCGGGCGAAGCTCATAGCCATCTGTAAGAATGGGGTGTGATGATGGTGGAGGCTCCAACAAGTTAAGCCCTTTGGAGCAAAAGAATTTATAGATTGGAGTGAAATCCATGTGGAAGGGATAGTGGTAAAAAAAAGAAAAGATAAAATAGACGAACTTGTTTCAAGATTAACACAGCCTACCGTTCCCGACAAGAACGTTTTAAAGCTTGTTGGTATAAATTAACGCACACGAGAAAAATCCCAAAGCGCATGGATACCGATGTAGCTTTCACCGAGAGTATTCCAAGGTATCGATTTCACGGGGAGCGTGAAGTGCACTAATCAAGATAATAAGTTGTCCAAGTATAACTATGGGTTTGTGGGGAGAGAGAAAGTTTCTAAGGCTTCTCTAATAGATCTAGCAATCAAAGATACTTCAAGATTTATTTATTATGGGACATCGTAACACTAGCCACGAGAAAGGGATGAGAAGGGGCTAGGAAGCTCCAACTACGGTCCTACAAACACCAATCCAAGCGTGGTGGAATACGCCGGCCGTCGTGGGCTGTCACCCACAGGGCTACCACAAACTATCCGTGGGATTGGGTGCAATTCGGTAACCACTAGACTAAGCACCACGCCTAATCTAATAATTACTACTCTAGTGTTATAAAGACTAGAGCACTTGATGCAAGCGGGAATCTAATAAATAAAGTAGAAGTAAATACTGAATGAAAGTAAATAGAAAGCTTAGAATAAATAAATGAAGAACCCGGAGATTAGTTGAAGACGAACTAGTAGCTGCAAGATTACAATGTTGATGAAGATCCGGACAAGTCCGGCTCTTCAACTCTCTCCTCTTCTCTCTCCTTGATCTAGTTACAACTAGATGAACTAGTTGAACTAGATGAACTAGATGAACTAGACAACTAGAGGGATCTCTCTTCTAGTTGAAACCCTAACTTTTGCTCTGTGGAATACTAATGAAAGATAATGAGAGAGATAAGCCTTAGGGCTGAGCCTGGGGCTGCTTATATAGTCCTGAGGTAGAGTACCGGACAAGTAGCTAATCTCCACCATTGGATCAAACCGACCTTGGCAACGGTGTAGATACAACCTCAAAGTCGGTAGTGAACCGCCATAGGAAGATGAGGCTGACAGATGGGACCCACCTGGCGGCCGGCCAAAATGTGATCGGCGCCGCCGGTGGGCTATCTCCTCTCGGCCTCTGGTTCCTTTAGGTATTCTCTCGGTACTTTCTAGAATGTTTTAGTTCACTTTTCGGATTGAGTTGCTTCACGGTCAAGTCTTGTCACCATATGTCTTGTATATTACGGAACTTTCTCCATTCTTCTCTCGCATTTATCTATTAAGTCCTTGAAGTTATACAAATCACCAAAACTCGTGGAATTATGTTAGTAAAGCCCCTAGACTTATGTTGATATTAATTTTATGCCCTTATTTCATGTTTAGTTGACTATTAATATTATGCTATAATAGGTGTCAACAGCCTGAGGAGTGAAGACCAGCGGGGAGACCGCTGACGCCTTGTATTTGTCGGAACCAGCGTCGGGCCGCCCGAGCCGCCCGTCTGAGGTCGGGGCGCGGGCGTTGCGTCCGCGAGCGCCCTGGACCTCCGTCGGTCCGCCGGCCGAGGACCAGCGTGGGCGGTTACGCTCTTTCGGCGGTTGCTGTGGCGGCCTTCCTCGGCGCGGATCTGCGTCGTGGTGCGGCACTTCCTGCACCCTCTGTCTTTGCTCACGGGCGGTTCTTTTGTGGAGAGCAAACTACGGCGACGGCGGCATCTTGATGGCGGTTTGGTTGAGGTTATGGTGAAAGCGGGGCGATGTCTCACGGACACCGCTCCCTTGTTGGAGGCGTCCTCTTTCCTCTTCCTCCGTCTTCTTTGGAAGCCGGGCCGGTGGCGTCGCGGTCGGTTTGGAAAATGCCGGGAGAAATCCTAGATGCAGGCGTGTCTTTGGTGCCGACAACGGCGTCACCCTCGGGTGTCGTTCTTCCTCGTTGGGCGTTGACCGTGGTGATTCCATCCATCAATCTGGTGTGGGTGGTCGGGAGAAGTCCTTGCTCGGCCGTGCTGATGTGGTCACTTGGCGGCGGCCTTGGGCGTCGCTTTCCTCTGGAGGCGTTGACATTTGACCACCTTCCCCACCCCAAGCAGCACCTCGCCGTCTTCGGCCTTCGACCCGCAGCGTCGTTGTCGGTCCCATCCCGTGTGGCGGTGGCCTGCGATATGCGTGTGGTGTGGCGGCCCGGCACCCTCTTCTCCGTCGGCGCCCGGCGCTTGCGGTCGCGGCGCCTCCCATCGTCGCGGGTGAGTCGGCGCGTCTCGCGTGGTGTGGTGGCGGCGGCACCCTCCTCTCTCCGTCGGCGTGGCGCTTGCGGTCTTGGCGCCTCCCACCGTCGCGGGCGAAGTCCCGCGGCTCAGCGTGGTGTGGCGGCGGCGGCACACTCCCTCCCTCCGCCGGCGTGGGCGCTTTGCCGGTCTTGGCGCCTCCCACCGTCGCGGGCGAAGTCCGGCGTGGCCGTGTGGTGTGGCGGTGGCGGCACCCTCCTCTCTCCCGCCCGGGCGTGGGCGCTTGCCGGTCTTGGCGCCTCCCACCGTCCGCGGGTGAGTCCGGCGCGGCTCTCAGCGTGGTGTGGCGGCGGCGGCACCCTCCTCTCTCCGTTTAGGGCGTGGGCGCTTGCGGGTGCGCGCCTCCCACCGTCATGGTGGTGAGTCCGAGCACGGCTCAGCGTGGTGTGGCGGCGGCGGTGTCTCCGTCATCCACCTCCCCGAGGCCGTTGGTTTTAGTCGGTTTTCCGGGATTAACCAGGCGGCGAGTTTCCTCCCGTTCCCTAAAAAAACGAGATTTTTTTTTTTTGAAACAGTAGGTGGGGAAGCTTCCCAATTAGCTTTAAAAAAAACCCTCTTTTTTCTAAACCATGATTTTGTACATCCCTTGTTCTTATAAAACTAAAGTTTCTAAAAACTACAGTTTATCAATACGATGCCACCCAAACCGGGCCTAAGCTTTCACTCCTTCAGTTGATGGATGTGTCCACCAACAGAAACAATTAGACTGTTCTCATCACTCTACATACGTGAGGTGAGATTTGAGCGTGAGAGATACTACCTTTTCGACGTTACGTTGCTGCTAGGAGAAATGGAGAATTGCTATAGTCCCATGGAATAAAGCTGTACGAGCATCTCTGGTATCCACGGAAGTCGAACAAAAACAAGAGTTCAATAGCTCCAGCATATATAAACATCGATTCATGGGTTCCATATACAATAATAATAAAAGAATCTGTCTCCGTCCATCTTACACCCAGGCAGACTCTCCCGCGTCTCTCTTACCCGCGACAACCACCCCCCTCTCTCTCTCGCTCCTCACATCGTGTACAGGATTGATTATTTTACAATGTTTGGTTTGACTCGTCTGTGGACTTCGATTTTTGTTCTGCCAATGATGCTTTTTGAAAGCTCCAGTGTTCATAGTTCAGCTGAACGAACTAACTGGACTTTGAGGGACACTCGAGCTACTCAATAAGGTCGACTGGACTCCTACTGTACCCATGTGACACGGCTATACTCCTGTGTCCCTAACTGACCTTCGCCGTTCTAACTGACCTTCGCCGTTGTTGTGTGTGCTACAAATTTGACTCGATTTATGGAAAATACGTGCAACATTTGTATCTCCAAATAAATTTATTAAAAAATTAGATTTAAAGATTTTTTCAATGATACTAATTATGTATCATAAATACTAATAATTTTTAATATATATTTAATTAAAGTTGTTTCTCTAAAAGCGTTAGACATTTAGGAACCGAGAGAATACATAATAGGGCCATGCATGCAGCGATGATTGATCCATCTATAGATCTTGCCTATACCGCTCTAATAACGTCGGTTGGATCCTACCCTGCCCATACCTGCGGCTGGCGGGGGCCTTGTCATGACTCGATCAGCTTGCCGATGTACCATGCCAGTCCTAGGCCCCTATGGCAGGACTGGTTGAGTTGTCATATACTCATATTGACGAAGTTGTTATATATGTTATGAAATTTTACCCCTATACTAGCTATATGGTTTTTAGATTATATTTCCTCTATAAACTGGATCAATTATCTTCTTCTAATAATAATATTAATAGCAAAGCAAAAGTATTGGCCATCCTTTGGGGGGGGGGTATGAGGTGGCAGAGGTGCGCTATTTAGTACTCTTTTTTTATTTTAAATTATAAGGCGTTTCTGCTTTGTTAGATACATATAGCTTTTGCTATATACTTTGATATAGACCATATGTACATACTAAAAGCAATGTATCAAGAAAACCTAAACATCTTATAATTTAGAATGAAGGGAGTATCTACCAGAAAGTTTGTATTAATCAATGTGCTAACATTTATTTTCAGCATCGCACACGCTACTCGTCACATCACGCACGCCCTACTCATCTACTACCTATTTTTTTTTCCACTTGCACAACTTTGTGTTCACCTCTTCTTTTGTTGAGTGCCCTTTAACACGTTTATCATTAAAGATGAAGAGAAAAGTACAACATATGATCCTAATAAGCCTAGACTTACAAAACCTATATGATCCTTGCAAGATAAGTCTCACAAGAATCACAATGAATTTTGTGAACAAATAAGGTGGAGCCCAAAGAGAGACAACTAAGAATGCCACGTACATGCATGTATAACTAGAAAATATAAGAGTGACACTCCTAGTAGAGGCCTCCGTGAAGCCCACCATCTAGAACAAATAATTCAAGGAACTCAGGAATCATGACCTTGTAATTGTAACCAACTAACCATATGGCACTTTAAGACCATTGGGCAAAGGTTCGACCTCATCCCAAGCACGCCTTCTTGCGATTCTTCCATGCCAATATAGACCGAGAGTTAGAACGTGGTGTCGGTGGTATATAGGAAGTTCAGCAGCTCCATCGTCGACAATAAGCATTGGTGTAAACGTGAATCCACGACTAGTGAGCAAATCAATACCATGACCATCCTAGGAGATCCAACACCTTATTTGGGGAACCAACCACGTCAACAGGACAAGACGAAAGGATAGAAACAATGGCAAGACGAAAGGACTCAAGACCTAATTCTAAATATTAAGGCTATCTGAAATTTTTTAAACTCTATCTATTCTGGATCTCTTTTCTCTAAACCGTGGCTTTGCATGCCTCCTTGTTCTAAAACTAAAGTTTCTAGAAACCACAGATTATCAAAACCATACCATCATCCAAACAGGGCCTAAGCTTTCGTGTCTCCTTTAGTTGATGGATGTGTGTCCACAAACACTGTTAGACTGCTCTTATCACTCTGCATATATGAGGTGAGAGACTGCTCTTATCACACTACCTTTTTCGTGTTATGTGTTGCTGCTAAGAGAGTTGCCGGCTCATGGGATAATGTTGTGAGGGCACCTCTGGTGCTAAATCGAACCGTGAAACCTACAAAAGTCGAACAGAAGAAGAGTTCGATAGCTCCAACTAAGCATCGATTGTTTGGGTCCTTTGGACCCAGCCAGGCAGCAAATAAATGTAAAGCAACGCGCTCTAGCTAGCTAGCTAGTTTCACAAATCAAAACTGCTTTTTGGTTCCAAAAACAGTTTATGGCTGGGTCGATGATGAATGCACATACCTTAAGCATATCCATTAATAACTTAGAGTAAGCTCAAATCAAAAAGTGATTGAAAACGACTGTGAAAATAGCCGCCGGTTGCTAGTGGTTATAAAGGAAAATCAGAAGAAGAAAAAAAAAGAGAAGAGGCAAGCAAGCCTGGGCTGGAGACCCACGCATGGGCTGGCCCTTGTCAGGCCCAATCCCATCCTACCCCTTTCAAGCCTGGCCCATGACCACGAGCAGATGAAAGCAACCAAACCCTCTCTGACTCTCATGTCACAGCCATAACGTGTTTCTCAAAAAAATAAAAAAGTCACAGCCGTAGCGTCACCGACACCATGGGCCATGGTAGTGCGCGTCGCTCCTTGCTCGCCGCCGTCGCCGGCCACCGCTCACTGCAGTGCGCCAGTGCCGTCAGAACCGCGCTGCCCAATCTCCGGCACTGCCACATTCCCTTCCACCACCCGCCGTCATCCGGCTGCGTCCACTCCCCCCAGGTCCCGCTGCCTCACCCCGCTCGCTCGCGGCTGACCAGCGAACGACCAATCAGCTGGGAAGCTCGCTCTGGTTGCCTTCTCAAGGTAACTGATCCTCTTGCTGTCCTCCCATCTATTCTTCCAAGGCAGGCAATCATCGAGTACCAATGCGATTCGTGATTTGGATTGCTTTTTGGTCTTTATTAATATGTATTAACCAATCGTCTTAGGTGGCCTAGGGTTGATGCTTGATTTGTGCTTTTATTCGGACCTGTTGCTGTAGGACAACATCTCGATTTTTGTTGTTGTTGAGCAATTAGCCCAGTTATCTTTATTTGCTATTTTCCCCAAATAGGTTATTTGTTTCTTAAAATAGGTTTTGTTAGAGGGGGGATATAGTAAACAGTATCAAGGAAATTAAGCAAGAAGCAACAATTAAGTTGCTGGCTTCCCTTGGGAGCCAGCCGTCCCTGCCTTCTCTCCGTCACGTGAGTTCTAGGGTTCCAACAGCAGCAGCCGCACTCTCGCCGCTACGGCTCCTCGCCGGCGTCGAGAGTACAGACCACGTCCTCCCCTCTTCCATCCCTACATTCTCCGCAGCAACTCCGGTAGGGCATCAAGTCCTATCAATCTGTGTGATCAATTATTTTCTCATTTATCTTGTATATTTTTTCACCGCTACTGCTCCAATTGTCATACTTAGTGGTACAAGGCATATGCATTGGGATAATTATTATATGTACTACTTCGGGCATGCTAGCGGTTAGTTCTTTAAGCTGTGCTGCTATTTGGTGCTATAACTCTATAACCATGATGCTTTGCAAACTACTGTTATTTGGTACAACAGTATGATGATGCTAGAATGTGGGCATTGTATATCGTAACATGTTCGTTTCTTAGTTTAGATGCAGCTCTTTGTGAAGACTCTAACTGGGAAGACCATTACCCTGGAGGCGGAATCATTTGACAAGATCAACACTGTGAAGGCAAAGATCCATGACAAGGAGGGGATTCTCCCTGGACCAACATCGCCTTATCTTTGCTGGGAAGCAACTTGAGGATGGCCGCATGCTTGTTGATTACAACATCCATAAGGAGTCCACCCTGCACCTTACCTTGCGCCTACGTAGAGGCATGCAGATTTTTGTGAGGACCCTTTCTTACAGGATATTTACCCTTGAGGTTGATGCATTTGACAAGATAGAAAGCGTCAAGGCAATGATTCAGGGTGAGGAGGGTATTCCCCCAGACCAGCAGCTGCTCATCTTTACTGACAAGCAGCTTTTGGACTGGCACACACTAGCCGATTATGGCGTTCAGAATGGGGCCACCCTGCATCTTGTCCTTCGGCGACCACGTGCAAGTATGAAGATCTTTGTGCAACTGGGATACACCGACGTGAATATCACCCTCTATGTAGAGTCATCTGATACAATTGCCAACGTCAAAGAAATGGTCCATGATGAGGAAGGCATTCCTCTGGACAAGCAGCGACTTATCTTTCATCGTAAGTGGCTTGAGGATAGGCACACACTTGCCCAATACAATATTCACAATGACTCAACATTGCTTTGTAGCTTGCTGTCTTATAGCTTTTAGATTTTCGTGAAGACCATCGCTGGCAAGTACATTACCCTTGATGGGATGAAGTTGCATCACAGTGTTGCCGATATGAAGGCAAAGATTCACAGTAAGGAGGGTATTCTATCGAGCCAATATCATATCTTCTTTGCCGGCAAGCAGCTTAAGAATCTAAACAAGCGACTGCGCTACTATGGTATCGTCGCAGGTCCACCCTGTACCTTGGGCACAACCCGCGTGGTGGCATGCAGGTCTTGGTGAAGACCCTCACTGGCATGATCCTAATTTTGGATGTTGAGTCCTCAAACACAATTGATAGTGTGAAGGCCAAGATTCAAGATACAGAGGGAATTCCTCCAGAGCAGCAGCGACTCATCTTTGTAGGAAGGAAGCTCGAGGACAGGCGCACGCTGGCTGATTACAACATCCAGGAGGGGTCCACCCTTCACCTTGTCCTCCGCCTGCGTGGTGGTTTCTGATTTGTGAACTTGTGCCGGTGGGACTGGTTTACATGCAGGGATCAATGCAAAGAGTCAGAACAATCACTTTTGAGGTTGGAGTCATTAAGCACCTCATTTTGGCAGGCAAGCAGCTCATTTGGCAGCAAGCAGCTCATTTTGGCAATGTAAATGCAAAGAGTCTGGCCAACAAGCTGCCTCGTTTTGGCAGCAAGCAGCTCAAGGACAGGCTTGCACTAATGGACTACAGTGTCCAGGAGAATTCCGACCCTCCACGGCTCCACCTCAGCCTCCGCCTGCTTGGCGGATTCTGAACTTTTGCTGCTGAGTTGGGCTTTATGTCTTTGGAAATTTGGTTAAATTTGAAATTGTTTGACTTAGGATAAACCTAAAACATCACTTCTTAGGACCAAGGGAGTACATACAAATTTAGGTGTTATTTTACTTTTCATGATGGCTGAAGTTGACAGTTAGATGCAAATAGTGGGGTTACTTTATGATTTTTTTTTTAAATGGCATAGGCATGTAATTCTTTTAGAAAATAGAAGAGATCCAGTAGCTAATATTGATAATGATTATTTAGGTCTACCAAATCAAAGACTAAATGTTTCAGATTAAAGGGATGCATGCGTGCGTGAGTGCGGCTGCTCCTCGGGACTGGCCGGCCACGTGTGGCATAACTAGGCACGACTAGTGACATATATTGGATAGAGAACAAATTGTAATAGCATGGTTTGAAATAGATAGACTGTAGCGGCATACCTCCCTCAGCTAAAGATGGCCATTTGGCCCGTGGCAGCCCGGTCGAGGCACGGCAAAATGGCCCGGTACGGCCCGGCCCGGTCGTTATGCGGGCCCGCGGGCGGCCCGGCCGGTGGCGGACGGGCCATGGGCGCTGCCCGACCCGTGCGCGGTGGCGGTCGGCCCGGTGGCCCGGTTGGCCCGTGATGACGGCCGATGTCGAGCCAGCCCGGTGAACTCCGGGCCTGCTAACTTTTTTTTTTTTTTTTTTTTTGAAAGGCACGCTAACAAGCCCCTGACCCACCACATCCCACCCTATCTCAATCCGCTCCTAGCGAGTCGCCGCATTCCCTCCTCGCGGTGGCGTTCCTCCGCCTCCTCCCTATGTGCGGCGGCGGGGGCGGCGGCAGCAGCTTCGGCGGGCGGCCGGCTGGCGTGGCCTGGCGAGCCCGCGCGGAAGCGGCCTTGCGAGCGGCGGCGTGCAGCGCCCGGCGCATCGGCGGGCCTTGGCGGACCCGGACCCGGCGGCGGCGAACCCGGCAGAATCTGCGGGCGGCTGGGCGGCGGCCCGGCCTGCGGCGGCAAGGCGGCGAAGCGGACGCGGCTCCTGCGGCGGCTGCGGCGGCGGCGGCAGCGGCCGGGGCCCGCCCGCGCCCGTGGCTCGACGGCGGCTTGTGGCCCCGTAAAATGGCCACGGACCGGGCCATGGGCGAGGACGCGGCCCGGGCGCGGTGGAGGCCGCGACCCGGTGGCGAGCGACCCGCAGCGGGCCAGCCCGGCCCGCCCCCGGGGCGGCCGCACCGGCCGCCCGTTGTACATCTATACCCTCAGCGAAAGTCGTAATAGCATCAATCTAATTAACACTTATATTTTAAAAAGGAGAGAGGGTAAAACAAAACAAAAAGCAAAAGGCTGATAGAATCATCACTTCATCAGCACCACGATGCATATCTATATATCTTGTGAGACATAAAGGTGGCAGCTCATATATGCATGCCAAGCTTTGCAGGAAAGAAAAATGAAGCGCGCTTCCGAATGCAACAAAGAAGAAATTAAAAGCAGCGTCCATGCATGTAATAGATGAGATGCTGTAACTAACAATGCAAGCAAGGCATCGTACGTACTCGTGCCTGGCATAATTTGTGAGTGTGCTTTTGCTTTTGTTGCCTTGTTGGATCGGCAACAGCTAGCTGCTACTTCATTCCAATTCCATCGGCTTCTGCTTCCATTGGTGGCATTATTCATGCACTGGCATCTGCCTTCCATTGGTGGCCAGTTCATCTCGATCTCTCCATGTCAATAATTTTAGCCTCACATGTGAGAAGCATAATCAAAGAGAAGAGAACTTTGAACAAATCAACAGTAGAAGTTGCTTGCCACATTATTATTTGTTACCCAAAAAAAAAGGAGGATGGAAGACTTCATGGCATGCCATGCCATTGCCAGCTTGACTTAAGAACTTTGAAAAATAAAATTGTATTCACTTTTCTCTGCAGGGCTGGGGGCTTATATTAGATAGAGAGCAAATTGTAATGACATGGTTCAAAATAGATAAGTTGTAGTGGTATATCTCCCTCAGCTGAAGTTTTGATGACATCAGTCTAATTAACCCTTGTTTTTAAAAGGGAGGGGGTAAAAAAAAAAAAAGCAAAAGGCTTTGCAGGAAAGGCAAAAAAAAGCGGCCTCCAAATGCAACAAAGAAGGAAAGCAGCGTCCATGCCATGCAAGCAAGGGATCATAATCTTGTGCCTGGCATAAGTTGTCAGTGTGCTTTTGCTTTTTGTTGCCTTGTTGGATAGGTAACAGCTGGCTGCTACTTCATTCCAATTCCATCAGCTTGGCCTGCTTCCATTGGTGGCATCTGGCTTCCGCAGGGATATCGATCGACCAACTCAGTCTCCATCATCTTCATCTCCCTCTCCGCTTCCGCAGAAACGAAAGGTGCGGTGTGTACAATATTATCCATTTAATTGTTTTTGCATTCAAATTTTTTTATCCTTTTGTTTTCTTTCATTTAACAAAGAGGAGGACGGCAACACGTACGCCTATTACCCATTTTGATCAGCTGCCACCACCCCCTTATTTGCCTAGCTTGGATTGTGATGCGATGCGAATGCCGATGGACGCCTCCATCATCTCTATCTCCAACGATCCGGAGAAATTAATTAAAGGTGTGTGTACATACACTTTTGGGATTAATTCTTCGTTAGAGTGCGTCGTGCATGCATGCTAATTTGCTTGCTATGCATTTCCGTGTTCTGTGTGCCAACATTATAATTGGTCAATGCATGCTCCCTCCGTGCAGGTTTCTAAATTCTAAGGCGTCACTATCGTTCGTTCTGTATATTGATACCATCAGTTGGCTGGCTGGCGGGCTGGCTTTTTCCATTGCATTATTTGTGGCACGACCAAGCATCTGCGGCTGCAAACTCACTCTCCACCATCTTCATCTCCGATTCAATCCTCTTCCGAAGCAGAAACTAACGGTACGGTATGTATGTGTACGTCATTATCCATGCTGATTTTTCTTCAATTAAGAAACTGATTAGCCTTGTGTGCGCATGATTTGCATTGTTTGCTTGCTTGCCGTCTCGAACTAAAATCAAATCTAGATCGTCGATATGATCGGGGTGCGTATATGTCGTTGGGATTCCGTTATGGAGTCATATGGCCGATTAATAATGCAAGCATCTGTCTAGCAGGACTACCACCTCATCGATCGTTTTTTTAAGAAAAAACACTTCTCCTGTATTTGATTTCAGGCAACAGTGTTGTACCACTAACTAGTACACATAAATCATTACTTTTTGGTTTAGTTTGTCTTTCTGTCATAACATATTAACTTGTGTCCGTGTTGTCTACCTATAGAAATAATTGTAAAATGTTAATTATCATTGTGCTAGCACAAATCAGATTTTGTCTGGCTTGTGGTTAGTTTCGGGCTTAATTTTATTCTCGGTACCGAGAATTCAAGATTGCACCTATAGAAATTGCAGCGAACGAAATCTACAATTTTACTATAAAATATATGCAATAATGGTCGCCTGACAGGAAACTAAAAATCAGCTACCTAAATTTTAGCATGTCCCTTTTTTCCATAGTTATGTAGGGAGAGAACGAAGCAACGTACCCTCCCAGGCTCCCAGCAGAGAATACAGAGCAGCAGCAAGCAAGCTAGGGATCGTATCTGGTCTGTGACTGTGAGTGCGCTTTTGCTTTGTTAGCAATAAGGACGCCCAAAGAGGAGGACGGCAATTAAGCATCTATCTGAGATATCGATCGACCATCCATCACTCTCCATCATCATCTCCTCTACTCTTCTGCAGAAACTAAAGGTACGATGTGCACATTATCCAAGTTTTTTAAAACAAACGAGTCGGTACTGCAACTAATAAACCCTCTCCAATTGTTCGATCTCCCTGCTGCTTCTCGTCAAGCCTTGCATTGGATCCTTCAAATCATTCCAGCGTCCAATCTATCTATATTTCGGGGATCGACCAACTCACTCTCCACCATCTTCATCTCGGATTGATCGATCTTAGTAGAAACTAAAGGTACGTAACCAGTTCCCAGTAATATATACTAGCTACTCCTAGATGGATGTTAGTGTTGTGCGCGTGTGCTTTGCTTTTTCGAAATCACGCGTGTGCGTGTGTTGCTTTAAAGGAAAAAGAGTATACATGGCTTTGCGCGTTAAACGGCGAGCTGTCATGGAACGCGCGAAGCAAACACACTTACATAAATCACCGGCTTAAACGGTGGAGCTTAGAGAGGTGTACTACACGGAAACTAACCACGCGCGACTAATGCGACCTGCACTGCTAATCAGTCCTCGCGGCGAACCATCGAGCCCCGCCGAATTCCTCTTCCTGCGAGCACACCGCGCGGGACGGGTACAATGCATTCATCGAATTCGCCGTGAGACAGGGACATCTTTGCGAATGCCGTGGAACTTGATGGCGGCGGTGGGATCGGTGTATTAGAACCCACCACACCAGGCTCCCACTTGTTCGGGAGAGGACGCGCCGCCTTCCTCTCCGATTTGGATCACGGAAGGGCGTCTTGGCAGCTAGCCGGTCACTGCGTCCACGGGGGTCCAATCGTCGTCGCGGGTCCTAGTAACCCAGAGTCGAGGAGTCCGAATCACGGTCTCCTCCAGCGCAACGTCATGGAGTCGATGAATGCTGTCACCGGGCCGATGTAGGCAGGGCCGCAACGCGGCGCGGGAGTTGCCATTGTTGTGGCAGCCGTCGCGTGCTGAGCAGCCGCGTCCCCATCAACTACCGCCGCACCTCGGCCGCAGGAATAGTCCGTGGGGAGCCTGCTGTCGCGCCATCACCGTCAACCTCCCCGACGCCTCCACGGCGGGGATCGAAGGCTCCTCGGCGGTAGTATCATGGAGTCAAGGAAGGCTGCCACTGAAGCCATTGTTGGCTCGCGAGATCGGTGCGGCAGCGGGTGTGGTCGGTGCGCGCGGTGGGGTGTGGTCGATGTCGGACCCAGCTGGCGTGCGCTCCTCGCCGACCACATTGTGACACCTCGGCAGCCAAAGAGGCAAGCGGGCGTGTGACGAGGGAGGCCACAAGCTCATCAAGCATTGGGTCCCGCCGAGTGGGCGGCTCCGCAAAACACACACGGCACAAGCACGAAAGTGGGTCGGGCGGTGTTGGCATGACTCGCGGTGAAGTTGACCGTCGTTAGGGGCCTGGCGCCACTCGCCAAGCGAAGCATTGTCGACGCCCGATGGGGCGGCCGGAGGATCTATCCGGACGAAGAAAGGGCCGCATGCGGCTGACGCACCGGGGGCTCCCCGGTCATCCACACGGCGGTCGGCGTCGTGGCGATCCGGAGGAGTGGGCATGGGCGTGGCTCCTACGCACGGCCCATGAGGGTATTGGAGAGGGGAGGCGATGTCGAAGCTTGCGGTCCCTCACCCGGTGCCGTGCTAAGCGCGTAAGAGCCAACGGGACGGAGAAGAGCACCGGCGGCGTTGTGATCCCCGGCTAGAACGGTTGAAGCGGAGGCCGGCGGCGGGCGGCACGAGCCGCTAGCGACAAGGGAGAGGTGAGGCATAGCGGCGGCCACCAGCGACTCGGGACGAGGGTGAAGACATCGGCGTCGACAAGGCGGGGCGGGTAACACGCGCCCGGCGGTGGCGAGGCCCCGGTTCACGATGGCTATGCCGACCACGGGATGCGATGCCCGTTGGCGCTGCGAGGGGCGCTTGTGTGCGAGGGGACATGTGCGACCAGCTGCCAACCGAGCCGTAGGAGTGCGGGCACCCTGGCAAGCTGTAGGCGCCATAAGGCGGTCATCGGGAGGGCCGGACAAGGCGGCGACTAGCACATTGACACCCGCTCCTGGCCTCCTAACGATGGGGCGGCGGCGGTGGCGACACCGCCATGGCGGTTGTGGCGAGTCCCGATGGCGTCCGCCGGCGATGCCGACGGCGGTGCCCGAAGGCTCGAGGTCGGGATGGCGCCGTCGAGGGGCTGCTCCAGCGGAGCCACTGGATTACCCGAGGCGGAGAGTGGACAACAAGGCGTGCCGCCGGACGGTGGGGTCTCGGCTCGACGACCTCAACCTCGTCTGCCCGAGCAATTAGATAACTTGTCCTCCCAACACATTTCCTTGGATCTTCCGGCGGAGGGGAAGTAGGGTGCCGCATAAGAGGAAAGGCCCTGTTGTAGCCGTTGGAGACAACCTCCAGAGTGGCCATGGACGGGGGAGCGTCTAGCTGCGAGCCATAGCTCGGCCCGGGAGGGCGGTTGACATGGGCGGAGCAGCGGCGTCCCTAGGGCCACATGGGAGGACAGGGGACCTGGCGGCGAAGGTAACGACGGCTGTCCCCGAGGGACAGCGGCCGCATGGTGGGCCCAGCCGGAGAAGTAGGCGATGGGGGTGTTGGGGTGGTGGCGGATGCATCCCAGCGCACTGCCCCGGCACGGCAGCGGCGGCCACCGGCGGCGACTTGGGTGGAGACGACGACGGCGGCGCGAGGGAGATGCGACGAGAGGGGGCGCGTCCCCGCACGGCCTCCGTGGGGGTTGTTGGTATTTATTAAGTGCAAAAAGAAAATAAAGGGTTCCGCAAGCACCACAATATAATATATATACCATTGTAGCTTTTACCGGGAGTATTCAGTATCGTTATTTATATTTTCCACAGGGAAGCAAGGGTAAAGACTATGATAAATCAAAATCATGTATCTATTAACTTAATATATCAACTAAACTAAAGTGAGGGGGTAAATAATGTATATGATATGAATGATAATTAATAGCACTTAACCAGGAGAATATTATAATATAGAATAGATAGCTAGATCGAGAGGACAACGGGAGAGATCTAGGTTCCTGAATACTTCTCTAGTACTTTGGTTCTTGAGTAACTAAGGCATGAAAAGGTATAGCGATCATAAAAGAACACTTCGGGACATCAGAACACTAGCCGCGGAATGCAAATTATGTTGCACATATACGTGCTTCTAGAGTTTCGACAAGAACCGGCGCTCTTTCTTTTGGCTAGATGATGTACCAGATTGGCTAGCTTCATTAGCGACCCGGTGATTGTACTCTGTTTTGAGTTAATACAAACTCTGAGGTCATTCCCAAAAAAAAAAAAAAAAAAACACTAGCCGCGGAAAGGGATGAGAAGGGGGCTAGGAAGCTCCGACTACGGTCCTACACTACCAATCCGAACGTGGTGGAATACGCCGGCCATTAGGGCTGTCACCACCTAGGGCTACCACAACTATTCGTGGGACTGGGTGCAATCTAAGGTAACCTCTAGTCTAGACACCATGTCCACACTATTAATTACTACTCTAATCATCATGAATAACCGAGCACTCAATACGGCGAAGATCCCATGCAATTATATAACAACTATATTCTAATCAATAACATGAAAGGCATAAAAGTACTAGAAAAGATAGATCTAATTATGGCATAAAGTCTAATAGAGTTGAGATACAAAGATATACGAGAAACGGAAGAAGACTTCTCGTAACCGAACACAGTTCCGCTCTCCCTAACTCTCTACTAGATCTATTCTATTACATTGTATTTGTCTAATCTAATCCTCCCAGGCGTCGTGCCTCCATCGATGAAATTGATGTATGAGATGATCGAGGTTATTGAAACCGGGGGCACGAGGGGGCTTGCTTATATAGTCGGGAGGAGGTACGGTGTTGGATTTAGATACAACTCGTACTCCACCGTCGCCCTCGGATCAAACCGACATTAAACGAGCGGATTAGATTGCGTCTTAGAGGCGGTTTAGGAATACTGCAGAAGGGGGCTGACGTGGCGGAGGGGAGGCCGGCCGGCCTAAATAACAGCCGGCCGGCCCGAGTGAGGCCCACTCCGGGTCCCGCGGCGGCGTCGTGGCTTCTCGGACCTTACGGACTCCTAATTCTTGGGTGTTAAGTCTTGATCACGTCGGGATTAGTCAGGAGCCTTCTAGAGTCTTTCTCGGAGTTGGATTGCATTACGTCGCGTAGTCGCACGGCTCGCGAATTCTGGCTTTTTCTGTTTAGTCCCCGCAATTCACAACTTTACCAAAACGGGTGGAAATATGTTAGTGACACCCGATTCTAGGTTGTTATTATGATTTATACCCCTTTCTCATGTTTATTTGATTAATAAATTTATACGATAACAAGTGTCAACAGGGGTCTTAGCGACCATGGTGGCAGCGGAGAGTGCCAACGACTGCGGGGTGCCCTCCCCGTCGTCGTGCATCCTTGCCTCAATCCCCACGGCACGGGGCCCATCGGCCACCGGCCCGGCCTTGAAGGCCCGGACGGCTGCTGGACGCACTGATGATGAGGGGCCCACCAGCCGGGTCGCCGCCCGGCGTCTGCGGCGTCAACGGGGAGGCCGAGCCGCATCCGTTGGATCGGTGGGTGGTGGCGCCCGGCGGATCGGGGAGCACGCCGCCGTTGATGCGGATGCCGCGGCTCCACCCCGAGATCCACCGAGGCCGCCGTGGAGGGCGGCGGGGCAGGTGGCTCGGCGCCGCGGGAGACCGCCACGGTAGATGGCGCGCCACCACAAAGAAGCAAGTCCCCACGGGCGGAGCGGCGCCTGGGAAGCCGCACGACGCGGCGGCACTAGCGGGCATGTCGCGGACGCCACGCGGAGCGGGTTCCGACCTAGGAAGGGAGGGGGAAGAGGTGGAGGGTGAGGCGGGAGATGGGGGCGCCGGCATCGGGCCGCCCCGGCGGCCTCGGCGGCGGCGGCGGCGGCGCGGCGGTGCCGTAGTTAGGGGTTTCATGGGTGGAGAGCCGTTGGAGGTGCAGGACCGGCTTCTTCGTTAATTATTGGATACTAGGTAAATGCCCGTGCGTTGCAACGGGAATACATAGTACCATGATAACATATTTATGAGTGTGTTATATTGTTACCTCAAAAGATATTGCAATCGTGATGTTTAGATGATCAATATTCCATAATTCTTCATGTCATATCCGATGCAAAGTCAAATAAAATATTAGTAATTGCCTCATGTCATATCTTATTGTGAATTTTAAATTGGAATGCACATATGACCTTGCAACCAATAATTAAGTTCCAACTTCTCAGTTAAAATCAATATTGCAAGGATCACTATTTGGAAAACAGTGAAAAAACTAAGCTCTACAATTAGATTTAAGCATGAGAAGCTCAGTAAATCCACATTAAGTATTTTCCAATGACACTAATTAAACATTGTCCAGCACTAATTTCACCCCCTTCTCATTTCGAGGCATGTGTTGTCATTTACATAGGACACGCACCGGCAACTTTGGCAGGCAGAGGCCATAGCTCATTAGTCTCTTCCAACGGTGAGCCCAACACCGCCACCCATGCAAGGAGGCAAATGGGGCGGTGTGTATGTCGCTGTTGTACACACTCATAACCGCCATAGGACCTTTTAAGAAACCCACCGGTATTGCTTGGCAAGTAGTTGCCCTAAATCTCCATTTACTCGGTCTCTGCATTGATCTCTGGAAACATGGTGCCAAAACTCATGAGTCTGATGACAGTTAACATATTAATTAAGGAAATGAAAGATTAGTTTGGAGTTGAGAAGTGAAACACAGCTAACTATAGAAGCAAATTACTAAGCAGCATATTGCCATCTTTGTTGCACTGTTCATTTGTTCCTCTTTTCTGGTTTCAAATCCATGGCACTTCTTTTTGCTGAAAACAGAGACAGACTGAGGCAGCAGCCTATAGGCAGACTCAAACAAAGATACATCTGTCATTTCTCATATTAAAAGTTAAATTGACACATAAATCTTAGGCCACATTGCCACAATAATGAAAAGCTAAGCAAGATGTGATACAATAGGCCACCAAACAACAAACACTAAGCCGACTGATCCTATTGGAAATCAAGCTCATGATGATCCAAAGTCAAGCAAGACACAAAAGTCCATCAGGCTTGGTAATATAGTTCTTGTAAACTAATATTGTCAAGTATAAGAACTTTATAATTTTTTTTGAATTTTCACCGGGGGGGCGCTCCCCACCTGAATTATATTCAAGTGCCCTAAAATGGCTGATAACCTCGTTTTTGAGGAAAACGAGGCCAAACCTATCCCGATTAATTGTGGGAAACGGACTAAAACCGCACAAACGGCCTACGAGGCGAGGCAAAGGTGTGGCTAGACCACAAAAGAGACAACAACAACAAGCTCTCCGGCATTGGAGGGAGAGGTGACTAACCACGATTACAACAAAGAAAGAGAGAACAAAGCCCAAGCGAGAAACTCTAGACGAGGCCGCAAGACGCCCACCGAGCAGCCGATCCGTGCCTCCGCCGAGTAGCATACTCGCCGCTTTCACCAACGCCCGAGAGCCCTCCACCACTCCTCGTAGCTACGCCTACTCCACGGGGGGTGGAAAGGGGACTAAGAGTGACGGCAGGCCGGCAAGCGGCGGATTAGCGGACACTGGCGACCTCCCATCGAACCCGGTGGCGACATCCTCCAAGACATCAGGGCCCACGTACCACCACCCAACGCCGGCCACGGGGGGAGGAATCCGTAGGGGGATGGAGGCAGCGGTGGAAACACCACCCGGCATTTGATATTCCCGACACCACCGGGGAGACCGGTCGACGGGGCGTAGGCGCCAACGGAGGGCACTCGGCGACGCCGGCGACGCCAAGCAACCGAGGCCAAGAGGGGCGACAACAACACGGGGAGAGAGCACACGGGAGAAACAAAAGACCACGGCACGAGCCGGACTCTACTCATCCACGGTGGCGCCCTCAAGAGGGTCACGCGGCGAAGACGTCGCCGCCAATCGGCTCTAGAGAACTAGAGCTAGCCTTTCGCCGGGAGGAGATCGACAACACATCGGGTCGTAGAGTTGGGAGGAATCAACGCCCCCAAGGAGGTGAACGCGATACCTGGCGCCGTCGCCAATCGCAAGGACCGGAGCCATGCACGGCTTTCGCGGGGTTCCCAAACTCATGAGCCAAAGTTCGCCGATTTAGAGGCCAAAAGGACGGACCTTGCCGGCGTCGGGAGGACGCCGTGGAGCCGGAGGACGAGAGGCGGAGAACGCGTCGCCGCCCGCCGGCAAGCCGCGGCTGCGCACGATGCTCGGCCTTGCGAGACGAGGCCACGCCCAGCGCCGCCCGGCTTGCCGCTGCCAAACCGCATGCCCGCGCAACATCTTGACGCGCCACCGTCGGGCCGGCTCGCTGGCGATGCACACCCGCGTCGCCCAAGCGGATGTCGATGGTGGGCCGGGCGAGCTGCGTACATGGCGGGGCGCCGGTAGCAGCGGCCGCCCGAGCACAGATCCGGTCGGGGGACCGGGTCAAGCTCGGCGACGCTGCGGCCATGCTCGATGCCGTGACGAAGGGGAAGAGGAGTTAGGGCCGCCCGTCCGGCGGTCGAACAAAGCCCGCTTCGACGTGAACCGACAGCGAGGTCAACCCAACCTCCAGCCACGGGGAGGTTGAGGAGGAAGGGGCGCCGGATCCGGTGGTGGAAGGTGCGGATCCGGGCCTAGGGAGCGGGCGCCTAGTCCTCCGCCTCGAGGTCGCCGGAGAACGCCGAGGGGACGAGCACCGATCGCCCGCCGGCGCTTCCCAAGACGGGGTGAGCCCGTTTCCCGCGCCGAAGATGCCTCGCCGCCCCGCCGTCTGGGGACCTGCGCGGGCTTCCCGGCGGTGCCCGGCGCGGCGAGGGGTGGGAGTGGTGGAGTTTGGGCGGCGGCCGGCGAGGGCGCTTTCACCGAAGCGCGCCCGAAGCGTGGGCGACGCGGGCGTCCGTTTGCTTTTCTACTCTTGCCAAGAACTTTATAATTCACATAAAGTATCTATATGATTTTAAATTGGCAGGTGTGCATCTAATAGCACGTGGTTCTCACTCTCTATGAATGCATCCCTGCCAAAGGTAGCATCAGACTGCATAAACCCAACATATTTAGTTAGTAGGAACAATTAGTGAAAAGGCATCAGGATTAAAATAGCTAAGCCTATCACTGATCGTTGAGCTTTTCATAGGACTCGATTAGGGTGCCTAGTTTCTTCTTAACATAAAGGCATAAAGCCACATAGTTCCAAGTTTGATCCTTTAAAAAAAAAAAAAAACTATAGAACAAAATGATTACATATAGAACTGCATGTGCGATGCATCAAAAAGAGATGTTCAGGATATAGTGTCATTATATCAGCAGTTCAGTACCAAAGCCACAATGATATTGAGCTATAAGTGAGCATCCACAAAAATAGCAATGCTCGGTGTTTTTGACACTGATATTGAATTATATGAACTATCAGTTACAAATTCCAAAGCAAATACAAATTTGAGCTTTCCTATCTGTTTGGAGAGACATGCAGTGTAGCCAGATCTAGGCATGTGTTCACTGCATTCCAGTCACTCACATGCCTTGTATTATCAACAAACATAGGCATACGAAACCCTAATACAAGTAGTGTAATCACTGACATGCCTTGTATTATCAGCAAACATTGGCATATGAAAACCTAATACAAGTAGCGTAATAATGCAACTGGACCCATGTTTAAATTGAGATGAATAAAAGCATGCACCAAGTATTAAGGCTTAAGTACTTCATCCAACAAAGTTCAAACCTTCTAGGGCCTTGTTATGTGAGCATATCAGTTGCTATTTTAGACACATATTGCTCCCAATCAAGAGGCGCCACTTGATTTGGCATAAATGAGTATCTAAAGGCCAAAGAAAAAATATAATTAATGAATAATTCAGAGGTTAGAAAGTTTGAATAACTTACAATTTGAAATGGAGCGAGTACTGTTCTACACGTGCGCAGAACTAAATAGACTTCACTGCTAACTGACTCTCCACTTCTCCAGCAATTTTCAGACCTTAACAAGCCTGCAGGTTCAGGATCTTGTTTTGAACCTGCATTTTGAAAGTCTGAACCGTCATTGACAGTCTGAGTTCAGAATAGCGTCCGGGTTGTATCCATTTATTATTAATGCAATAATGTGCAGCTTTCTTTCACGTTGGAGAAAAGAAGCCGTGATATTAAGTGCAGTAGTACTACTACAGTATTAAATAACAGAGTTTATCAAACTTTATATTGATTGAAATAAAAAGTTTCAATCTAAAATCTTTCACTGTCATTATTTCTCTCGAAGCAATTTTGTATCAATGACGTATATAGCACATTTTACATGTATATAGCAGTCGATTAGAATTTACCTGACTTGTCAATTTCTTGGGACTGTAGAAGTGTGGAGCTGTGTTACTGTCAGTCAATGGGAATTCACTGGATCGGATAAATCAGGTGCAGTCGACATTGTCGCCAATCGCCATCAGTCAGTCGGATTCCGATCCATCTTCAGCCTCGCCACCGTCGTCGTCTGTGGTCTCCTCGCGCCCGACCTCCGGTGCCCGGCTCCGGCATCCTCTCTTCTCCACCTTCCGGACCAACCAAACCAACCCATGACTCATCCACCGCCCAAGCCTTAGCTCATCTGTATCCGGTGGCAAGGAACGGGTGCGCGCGCGCTTGATTCGCCGCATCTGATCATCACGGCCGCGACCCGCGCCTTCCGTCACCTCCCGCCACCGCCACACGGCCACGATGACGCATGCTCGGCCACCGCTTCCCGCGCTGCGCGGTCTGCTGCAGTTGCGGAGGAGCAGCATCTTCGCCCGCTTCGCCTGGACAGGCGGGGGCGGCGCCATCTAGGGAGGGAGGCGATTTTCTCGGAGATGTGGGAGCGGTTGTGCTATAGGCGAGCACGGTCGTCGGTCGACTGTAAGCGAGGAGATTAGTGGGGGCGGGAGATTAGCGAGTGGGGGCGGGCATTGGAGCTTGGAGGGACCGTGGCTAATCGTGAGGTGCTGATCTCTTGTGTGCGTGGGCGCGTGGGGAGCCTGGGAGAGCGCCGTGGCGACGCGATTAGACGCCGGGTGAAGCAGACGATGACATCCGGGGTTTTTAGTAGTATAAGATAAGATACAACTAACAGTCTAACACCAGAGGACCGCCTTGCATTGCCTGCTTTCCGTCTCATCTCGAAACAAAATAAAATCAATGGAAGATCGCATCGATGCTGCGTGCAAGTCTCGAAAAAATACTAATGTTGTGTGCACGCCTGCCTACATACAGGGAATCGATCGAATGCACTGCACGTTGGGGATTGGAGAGCAAGGTCGTCTTTGATGGTCAAACATGCTAGCTGATTGATCGACTCATGCTCATCATGGGTTAAAGTATACGATAATCTGTCTCTTCGTGGATTCCCCTGCTGATATAATTTGTTCCTCTTCTACAGTAGCAGAGGAGTTTCATCATGGCACAACTGAAGGTACCGCTACTCTCTAACTCTCATGTTTTATGCATATTTTCCTAGCAGTTTGGTTTCTTCACCAAATTCCTTATATAAATGTTGAACGGATCGGTCTTAACTAGCTATCCCCACGTTCCAGGGAATCAAGGCAACAGACGTTGTTGGTGCCAGAGAGGAAATATTGAAAATTATTCAGGGAACCTCAAGAACAACATAATCTACTTTGATGGGTGGCGTGGATTTGGAGCTACCGCGGTTCTTAGATCCATAGCACAAGCACTTCCATCTATGAAATCTCCTCCTCCAAAATTGTGCTTTGACAAAATCATTTACATTGATTGCTCAAGGTGGGAAAGTAAAAGGTCAATGCAGAGAAAAATTGCAGAGGAGCTGAGACTTGACTGGAAGACCATGGCCATGTTTGAGAAACAGGATGAGGAGGATGACTTCAATGGAGTGGAACATGGATCTAGGGATGTGTTACGAGAAGCTACAGCAATGATTACACAATCCCTGATGGGAATTAGATTTATGATGATTTTCATCAATGGGAGTACTGATGAGATTGACCTAAGGGAACTTGGTATTATTGAATACTTTGGAATGATAATATGGACATTTGGAAGGAGGTTCGTGACTATGTATGAGTACAGTGGGACCCATAGCATTGAGAGACTAACAGAGAATTTAAGACACACCGGCCTCTTCACTGGTACCTATGAACTACCCACCAGTCTATCAAATTCACAGCTTAATGCAGTGTTTCTTGAAGAGGCTGCCAACATAGTTGCTAGCTATCCATTTATGAGGGACATCAACTTAACAATGATCATAGATTGTTGTCGCTATGAGTTTTTCATGCGCCGCAATTCTGGCAACACCCTTAAATTGGATTGGGCAGCACATGCTCCCAACTTCTGGATATGCGATGGGATCATTCCAGAAGGGGATAGAGCTAGGGAGATCAGCAACGCATTGGATTCAGAAATAAATTTTGCCGGTGATGATTCTCTGCTTGTTGAGGCGTTTGATAAGATGGCAGAACACTCGGAGTCTTCTCATCTGCTCGTTGAAGGTGAAGACGATGGCAACGTTGATAAATATAAAAAGAGGCCTTACCGTTGGATTTATGTCACCTCAAAGAATAAGGTACTTGAAGACAACATGCAAACTATACTGGCAACCGCATCGTCAATCTTCCTATCATTTGACAAGACTAGTAGTGCACCAAAGTTACCAAATGCTTTGTTTAAACAATGCAGCAAACTTGGTGTTCTAATTCTCTTCAATTGTGCCTTCAATTTTGTATCCCCTCCTTTTGTCTGTTGTAATACATTAAGATTCCTTGGGCTGGACAACTGCACACATCAAAATAGTACAAGTGAACTTGAAGGAGGGGAATGCATCACCAAGTGGACATCATTTCTACATAGCCTATGGGTGCTTGACATGCGTTACACGAACTGGGGTGAGGTCTTATCTGAGGAAAACATAGCTCTTATGGCTAATCTCATAGAACTAAACATACAAGGAGTTAACAGGAGCTGGCAGTATATGGGTCAATTATTACAGAGAGGGCTACCTTATCTGCAAAGACTTCGGATAATCAATCCTACACATCGGGAAGAGACATCCATGGACACTGACAACTCATTTGTGGATAAGAGGCAGCTAGAAATACTTGATTTGTCTGGTAACCGTGACATGAAAAGCTTGCCTGGAAGCTTATCAGAGGCAAGCAAACTTCAAGTACTTGTTCTAGATGGTTGTGCTGGGCTTGAGAATGTTGTGCTCGCCAACTCCTCACTAAGATCATTTAGTTTTGATGGTTATGGACCAACATCCCATTGGACATCTACTGGCAAGCTACCTCCAATGAGTTCTCGTCCAGAGCATCATCCATCTATTGTAGATCAGAAGGATGTCAGAGCCAACAAGATATCTCTAGAAGGTTGCACATTGTTACAAGATGTGTTCTTGCGTGGGCTTCCCAACCTGGAGGAGCTAGACCTTTCAGGATGTGTGATTAAGATACTTGACTTTGGAGCTATGGTGGTGGATGTCCCGAGGCTCAAGAGGCTCTTCCTGCTGGGCTGTGAGAACCTTCGTGCAATAAAATGGGGCTCATATGAGCAACGACCGAAGCTGCTGGAGTTGATCTACATAGACACACGGCCTAGAGTTGGATGTGCTCGGCCATTGTCCCTTTGCGCCCAACAGAAACCCTTCAAGCTGCAGGTGCACGCAATCTTTGCGGATGCTAGGCTTGCTCGGTCCCTTTGTGTTGCCATAACTAGTACCTCTTCCTATGCCTGTTATTTCAACATCAGCATCACCTCTTCAGCTACATGCATGGAGACTATTCAACCTGAAGCAACAACAAACAAGAAGAAGGTGACTGGGTCTATTGATCATTCACAACTCTGTGACATAGCTGCTAGAAACATGTATCGTGATGTCTTTACCAAGGTTGGTAATGGCCCAACTCCGATACAGGCCTTCCCGCAGGGCCCAATAGAACAATTGGATTGCCATATCGAGATTGGTGATGGAAGTCATAGCATACAGAGTGAGGTGGAGGCAGATATTGGTGCTAATTTGGCTTCATTGATGAGACAGCATACTCAATCCCTGCATGTGCATGATGTCTCGACCTATAGCAATGCTATGCACAAACAATGGAATTATCTTAGGTGGTGCCGGGTCGAGAGGTGCCCCAACTTGCACGCCGTCTTTCCTCCGAGGGCAGTGGATTGTTTGGGTAAGCTGGAGACCATCTGGGCATCAGATCTCCTGATGGCTCGCTGTGTATGGAGTAGAGGTGTCATGGACCCTGATCACTTCAAAAGCATACAACACTTGCACCTACGTTGTTGTCCAAGCCTCCAGTTCGGACTGGCGATGGGCATGCGCCCCTGCTTCCCTAGCTTGGAGACCCTCCACATCATCCACTGCGGTGAACTTAGGCACATCTTCGTACCTGGTAGTGAGATGTTCCAGCACACAAGCGTCGAGTTCCCGAAGCTGTCCACTATCCACCTACACGACCTCTCGGCGCTGCAGGAGATATGCGAGGCTGCCAAGATGTTGGCGCCTGCCCTGGAGACCATCAAGATCAGGGGATGTTGGAGCCTGCGCCGGCTGCCGGCCTTGAAGGGCCGCGAGCCAGGCATGAGGAGGCCGATCGTGGAGATGATGGAGAAAGACGTGTGGGATGCGCTGGAGTGGGATGGGGTGGACGTTGGCCACCACCCTTCCTTGTATGAGGCGCCGGTGCACTCGCGCTACTACAAGAGGTGCATGCTCAGGACCACCGTTCTCAGGTAATATTTCTCTATTAAGTATTACATACATTCATATGCGTACATACGTACATCTCGTTGTTGCTAGCTAGCTCAATTCATAATAAGGCAGCTTATGTACTTGCTCTTAGTAATTGATTTGCTTCTCGATCACTCCCTCTGCCCAGGTGATGGAAACTCATGGACAGTTCTGCTCATGGATGGATGTTGCCTACCTGTTTGTTGTGTGAAAGGCCAATGAAGGTACGAGGCTTCAGGTTAGCTCCTGCCTTTGATGACCAGCCGTCTGGCCGAGTTGGCCAGCTGTCCCTGTTTGCAATTGTAATTCCCGGTGTGTTTGGTTTGGTTTTGAAATAACAAAGACAGCCAGACGCCGGGTGGGTGCCTGATGCCTGCATGCCGGTGGTGCGTGCAGCCACCTGCTTGGCTCTCTGATTGTGTGTGTGTTTCAGCTTTGCCGAAAGATGAGTTTGTTTGTGTGTCTGCTACCTCAGACCTGCACATTTGTGAGGGGGATCAGACCAGATGCTTGTAATAACAGGCGCGTCGATTTGATGGCTGCGCTCATGGGATCGCTTTGCTTGCTTATATATGTATGTATGTATCCATCTACATATGTATTGTATCTTTTGATGAAACCAAGCGGCTGTGTATTCATGCTGATCGTGTGCGATCCTTGTGCTCGCACATATGCATATGCCTTGTGTATTGGTGAACCATTAATCAAACTACATTAATCTATGATTGATTTGTGGTGTGGGATTGGTTTATATATGCTCTCTGCTTGTGGCTCTACTCTGTTGAGGCATCAACACAGCTAGTTGCCTTGCATTCCAACCAATTTTTTGTTGTCTGTCAACTGTCATCATTCCCAACTGCCTGTTGTGGCTGTCTATATATCACTGAGGACTATTTTGGATACACTTGTTTCCTATGAGGATTGGAGGGGATAATTTCCATGTCGATCCCTTCCAATCCCCATACCATCCAAAGGTGCCCTGAAGCTCTTACATCAAGGTAGAGCATGCTCCTCTTTTTGAACTTCATAGCCCAAAATCAACGAGCTCATTCTCTTTTTCTCCAAGATGTGGTACCGGAAAAACTGGGCCAACCTGAATCCTTCAGACAAAATGAATGAGCCATAGAAATTCCACCAAATTTCAATTCCATGGGTGCCAATAGAGCTTATGCCACCTGCCCGCACCATATGAAACATAATGAGACAGCTTGTTTTATAAACATATTCAGAAATGCCTAGACCGTTCTTCAGAGTTCAGAATAATAGATTTCTCCAAACAAACTATAAACGGTTCGATATCAAACCAGTTATCTCAACAGCATGAATCATCACATGATAGTTTCACTTTGATAAGTAAAGGAGGATTCCAGTTTGTTTATGTCAAAGACACATCCTAAATAAGGATGGGAAAGTAATATAATAGGCCTGAACACATTATTTTTTGCACCATGGTTACAGTGCTACAAATCAAAGAGGGAAAGAAGATCTGCATTGTTAAGTTGTGTCAGAAACATATTCTGCTAACACTTGCAGCTCAAAACTAACCATCACAACTACAAGCTATGGCTCTCCAAAGATCAAATCAGAAAAATGTAATTCTCAGACTGCAACTGTTGCATCTTCAGAAACCATGCTGATCCACTGAGCAAAACCTAGAAACAAGAAGTGGACAGCCTCATTTTTTAAGTGCATTCATCCTGTCCCTCAGGTAGTACAGCTTAGCTCTCCTGACTTTCTTCCTGTCCAAGATCTTGATTTCTTTGATGTTTGGCGAGTAACTGAACAATAAGGGGAAAGTCGCATCATGAAAATAGTCCAAGCAATTAGTTGAAAGCTAATTAGAAGAAACACATGTGGCCATTCAAAAATGAAAGATAACAGCGGCAGGTTTCAATTCAAACCATAAAACAAAAGTGGTCAATCTAGTACAGTATCATAATACATATGTAACGATATCTTTTGTTCTGGTACTTTGAGTGAAGTAGGAATGGAGAGTTTGTTGGTTTGAAACCTGTTCTTGTAAGATGATAACGCCATTAAACTCTGTTAGGCTTTATATAAAAGCAGGACCAAGATCTTTTGGTTTAAAAATGCTAGCCAGCACTAAGTATTAGAAGTTGAATGCTGAACAAAGCACAAAGATCCTTACAATTAAAAAACAGAGGAAAAAAAACATATAAACTAGCACTTATAGCATTCTTTCAATGTATTTGTTTCCATGGCAAATGCAGAGCCAAGAAAGAATATGCTACAAATTCATAACAATTGAGGTATGAGCATAACTGGATAACGTGTTTCTGAAACTATAATCTCCACCTGTACTAACTTGCTTCAGGGTCATCCTTATGATTTTCCTTTTACTTTCTTTGTTTCATGAGTTTCACACTCAGTTCTGTACTTTTATTTTCAAATATTAATAAATTCCAATAGGAGGCAACCACTCCTGTTTCATTTTTTAAAAAGAAAGAAACCTTGCTTCAGGGTCATTAGCTATGTGCCATACCATGGTTCATAGTATTCTTGGATTTATTACAACAAAAGGACTAAACCTGACTACCTGAGAACGGTTTTCCCAGTTTTGCAAAGATCCAGCTACATTTCTCATGCAGAAATCACACATCTATCTATAGTTTAACTGGCCTTGATCTGTCAGAGTATATTGTAAGGCTATGCAGAAACAGAGGACCAGAACTCCATGTCTGTCATCGTAACAGACAGGAAGAAATGGCCCACTAGATAGTAGAAACATGAAGTTTAGTGGTTGTTGAACTATTATCAGGTATCGAAATTAACAAGAAGTTAATTCTAGCAGGACAAGAAGATTAAAGAAGTTCTATATAAGTACTTAAACCTAGGCATGATATGTTCCAAAACAAAGCAGCATAAAAGCATCCAACACCAGATACTAATCTACACAATCTGAAGGTTGTATTGATCCCAGCATTGCGCCTTCCTATCACAATCCCTTTAAATGTCGATTCGCGCCTTTTGTTCTCAGGAACTTGCTGTTCTTGGATTCACAAGAAGGATCAGTATCAGAAACATATATCTGAACTGTGCTAAAGCAGGAACATGAAGAAATGGTATTACCAATCTCATCTGAATCATACATCCAGGCTGCACATCAGGAATCTCTCTCTCCGAGCCGACCTTTTCGACTGCCTCTTTGTTCAGGATCTGCATAGTTCAAACAAGCAGTTTTATTGTTCCTGCAGTGATTTTGATGCTATCACTGGATGTATGTAACACTCACTCAGATTATACATACATTCATAATGTGCCTGGCGGTCTTGTCAGGCCTCTTGAACTTGATGCGCGAGGGGTGCTCAACAGCAGGAGCGGTGGAATCATCGAATCAGAAGCAACCTCCGCAGCATTCCCCACCGATCGGGCGAGCGAACCCGTAAGGCTGCCTGAGTTGCTTGACGGCCGAGGATGGCTGCGGCCGCCCCCGGATGAGCCCCGGCAAGGTCCAGGAGCCTCGCCGCCGGTCCACAGCTTCCGGCTCGGCAGACATTCGGGACCAAAGGCCCGTGCCCTGCGAAGAAATTTGCTCAGTAAAACACGGGCGAATCGAATCCAAGTATAAAGTTGGGAGGCTTGTGAAATCAAAGAGCTAAATAGCCCCGATTAGGGTTTCGATGCTCAGCTTCCCACAACATGATGGCAAGGGAAGGGAAGAGAAGGGGTGGTAGTACCTGGTGGGTGTTCGTCGCCGGCGAAGAAGAGACCACCGAAATCCTCAGCACCTGGCGGCGGTGCAGCGGACGGAAGGGGAAATGCAGCGACGTCCGGCCCAATCCGGGGTTGTTGGGCGCAGCGACGGGCCTTCTTGTGGGCCGTTTTTTCTTTCCACAAATTTCTTTGGAGATTTCTTTTTTTATTATTTCTCTCCCTTTCAATTTTTTTATTCTTCTTTTTCTTTTAAAAAAAAAAAGATTCTTGGTTTCATATCCATCCTCTTCTTGGGACACCGTGAATGGCTAGTCCCAGCGTCTCTAAATCGAAACGCCATGTAACATTTTGTACTTCTTTCTGTAAATGGTATGAATCAGCAAACCAAGCTTACAAACATGAGCTACAAGACCAATGTACCAATAACTCTGAATGTTTACATTGTGTTTAGAGTGTGATTTCTGGAATGTGCTATATATTAAAAAAAAAGGATCGTGGTCGGTGAATGCAATGAAGGGTTTTAGGCTTGTAGCGATTTGCACCCAAAAAAATATATTTCCCAATTTCACCTACAAATTCGTTTGTCATATTGTGGCATACTATTCAAAGTATTCCAATGATGACGATGGCAATCTATCGCGATCGTGTGTTTTTTTTTTTTTTTTTTTTTTTTTTTTTTTTTTTTTTGTGGGGATGAGGACTGTTTGAGTATTATTTTCTGTTGATCTGCAAATTTCATCGATCAGAGATAGGGGACAATAAATTTTGTTATCAACGAGCACCAGACTGCTAGTGTTAGCCATGACCATGGTTTATGTCAACTCAGTGGAATTAGTTAGTTTCCACTTGTGCATTCCAGTCTTGCACACCCTTCAATTTCCTGCCACGAATATGTCAGAGTCATCATTTCCCTGATTGTGTCACAGCCAGATTAAGTTACTCATATTACTGAATTGAGCATACCTTGGGGTGATCATTTTCCTGCTCATTTGGTATGTTTGGTGAACAATATAATCAGCATATGCCTCCAGAGCAGCAGCGGCTCATCTTTGCAGGAAAGCAGCTTGAGGACAGGCGCACGCTGGCCCACCCTTCTTCTTGTCCTTCGCCTGCGTGGTTAAATGTGGAGATTTATTAAGACACACTTAATCTTGTCCTCCACCGTCATGGTGGTTTCTGATTGCTGAACTATTTCTGGTGGGCTGGTTTGCATGCAGGGTTAAATTGATGCAAACTTTGTTGATACACTCACTGGCAGGACAATCACTTTTGAGGTTGGAGTCATTATTTGACAATGTGAAGGCAAAGTGTTAGGGCAACCAGTGCCAGCACAAACATCACCAAACTCCGGTATCTTCTTAACATCATACACGCCCACAAGAATACGGACCTGTCCCGTTGCCCTCAGGTGTACCATATCCACCTTCTGTGTAGCTCCAATAATGGTCCCAACTGCCCACAAAGGAAGAAAAGAACGAAGAACTCTGGGCACCATAATGACTGTCAGTCTGTCACGCATACCTGCTCCAAGTACTTGATGGGTTGTACATCATCCACATATTCTGCAAAAACGATTGTGCCTTCCTTGTTCTTTGTCTTGATTGTGTATATTGCTATCATGCGATCAAGTTTTACTTTGCTAGGAAAAGGGACAACATAAGATTTTGTCCCGACTTGCTGCACCTCCCAATCCCAACGAACAGGGATGATCCTTGCTAGTTCAGCCTGCAGCAGCTAAGTAGAAACAACTCCCTCTTCAACTGTGATGAGTGCTGTCGTTGATGACTGAAAGGTCTCCACCACTCGATTATTCCTTGTAGTCTGAATGTGGAAGAATCCCATCCCATCCTCAGCAGCGCCGCATAGAGTGACTGATGGTTTGGGTCCTCGCAGCAATGGGCATTGGTTAGTGAAGTGTTCCTCTGTGCAAATCGAACACTCCCTCTTCCCCGTGCGCTTCGTCTTCTTGCCATGATCCTGGTCCTCCGCCTTGCCCCGGCTGGCATCACAGCACGACCGCCCCCTCCTCTCCGGGAATCCACCCACGCCGCTTTTGCCCGGGCTCCGCTTGCCAGCGTCCCGGCGCGACCCTTGGCCGGCCATGGGATCGCCCGCCTGGCCACCCGGCTTCCCGTTTCAGGGGCGGGTCCGCTGCGACCACCACCCTCGGCGGCGGGGAAGGGGGCGGGGCGCCGGGAGCAGCCTGCGGGGAAGGGTCTCCACGGCCCCGCGTCGCAACCACGGCCACGCTCCACGCGGCCAAGGTTCCGGCGTCGTCGTAGCCTCGCCCGCGACCCGTCGGCGATCGGGGGGAGGGCCCCGTGACCGTGGCGCCACGGTTTCCTCCGCTGCTCACATCTCCTCCGGCCATGAGCACATCCTGGTAGGATCTCGGTGTGGCGGTGGTGGTTAGCGGCCTCGATGCGGCGGTGGCGAAAACTTCGATGCGGTGGCGGCGGTGTCGGTAGAATAGGCCGAACCAAGCGCCCGAAGTCGCCCGTTGGTGCGGACGGGGGGGGGCACCGGACTGATCGAGAGGGGGCGCCTCTAGGCCGGTTGGAACCGGTCTACACACCTTTAGTCGAGCGGACTGGTTCAGTCGAACCACGATGCGGGGCGTGATTTGAATTTTTGAAACCCGGCGAATCGGATCGCATCCTTCGATACGCGGTGACGCTGCATCGCCGGCCCCAAGTAGTCGCCAATGGCGGTCGCCCGGCGTGATTTCGAGGTGGTGGGATCGGGCCCGCAAAGTCTGCAAGGGCAATTTGATTCGGCGACATTGGGTCGGGCAGAGCGGCCGCGAGGACGGACGAAGGCGGCGGCCCCGTTGCGCGCGCGGTGCCGACGAGGATGATGCGGTCTTGTGATGATCAGCGGCAAAGCATCAACGTCACCAAGATCCTCGCATTCGAATCGGAATCGAGTTCTTGACCCCAGAACTTGCCCCCGATGGCGGTGAAGAGTGACGAGCCGGTGATGGCAGGACGATTAGGCGTAAAACGATCCTTCGCCGTGATACGACGAAGAGCAAATTTCATTGCCGACGCGAGAGAGACAGGTGCCATCCCCATCACCGGGAGAATGACCGGAAGGCGGCTTTCACCCGGCGGCGCAGTGCCACAGAGGGTGTGGGCGGCACCGGCGGCGAGCCGGTGGCGGTGGCGAGCAGGCTAGGTCGATGGCGAGGACAGGGTACTGAACTTAGGTCGGTGGCTCCAGAGGGTGATGGTGTCCCCCATCCGTGCTAGTTAGCTCCTCCTGAATCCCCATCCTCTTTACATCGAATTACTACATTATTATCAGCAGGCCGGCTGATTAATACATGTATGTATGTAATGTTAATAAGTTGTATACATGTGCGCGCGTGTGCATGCAGGTACACGATGGGGATGAGATTGACTGAGGTCGGCTGATTATCATGGGTACACGCCTTCCGCCCTGATTTTTTTTCTGGCCTCTTCTACAGCACGTGGGTGGATCGGAGGAGTTTCAGCGTCATGAAAGAAGTGGTACTGCTCTAGTTACTGCATACACACACAATTGCTAGCTGGTTTGTCTTGCCAATAAAATCTGTCTGCAGGGGCTTCGGGCCCTCCAGTTTCCTAAAAAAAGTTTGTCTTGCCAATTCTTCATATAATATGCAGAGGAAAAAGTTTGTTCTGAAAAAGAAAAAGAAAAAAAAAAAGAAAACAAACGGGGCTGGGGCCATGCCTGCCAAGCTTTGGAAGAAGAAGGGAAAAAAAAAAAGAAAAAAGATATGCAGAGGAGAGAACGAAGCAAAGAATACAGATCCGCTAGGCAGAGCAGGAAGCAAGCAAAGGATCGTATCTGTTCTGTGGCTGTGAGTGCCCTTTTGCTTTAATCACTATTGTTGCCTAGCTACTAGCAATAAGGAAGGACGGCAACACGCCTATTACCCATTTTGACCAGCTGCCACCACCCCTTGTTTGCCTAGCTTGGATGATAATCTGCGATGACGCCTCTCCACCATCTCCATCTCCAAGGATCCGGAGAAATTAATTAAAGGTGTGTGTACATACACGTTTGGGATTAATTCTTCGTTAGTGTGTGTCGTGTGCTTTGCTTGCAATGCATTTCCGTGTTCTGTGTACCAACATTATAATTGGTCAATGCATTCTCCCTCCCTCCGTGCAGGTTTCTAAGGCGTCACTAAAGTTCGTTATGCATATTGATTCCATTGGCTGGCTGGCTTCTTCCATTGCATTATTTGTGCCACGGCCAAGCATCTGTCGGTCCAACTATCTGCGGCTGCAAACTCACTCTCCATCTTCATCTCCAATAAAGGTACGGTATGTATCCATGCTTGCCATCTCGAAATAAAATCAAATCTAGATCGTCGATATATATGATTGGGGCACGTACATGTTGGTGGGATTCCGATTAATAATGCAAGCATCTATCTAGCAGGACTACCACCTTATCAATCGTTTTTTTTTTAAACACTTCTCCTGAATTTGATTTCAACCAGTCTTGTACCACTAACTAGTACGCATAAATCATTACTTTTTGGTTTAATATTTGTCTTTCTTTCATAAGTCATAACATATTAATTTTTGTCCTTGACTACCTATATAAGTCAGGAATGAAATCATCTTTAACAATACTCAAAATTCTTCAAAGAAATTAGTCTCGTCTCTTTCAGGATCAAAGCAGGTTTAACAAACCAGTTTGAACAATGGATACAGTCTTTGTAATTGACCCCAGGACTCTCCTGCTTTTCTTTCTTTCGTTCTTTTTATGTCCCCTAATTAGGATCTCCTAGAACCTCACACCCTTTTCTTTGTGTTGTTTTTTTCTTTCTTTGGTTCTGTATTTTGTTTCTATCAATAAAATGCCTGCAGGGGCTTTGGCCCCTTCAGTTTCATAAAAAAATATAGAAATAATTGTAAAGATGTTAATTATCATTGTGCCAGCACAAATCAGGTTTTGTCTGGCTTGTGGTTTCGGGCTTAATTTTATTCTCCGTACCAAGAATTCCAGATTGCACCTATATAAATTGCAGCGAACGAAATCTACAATTTTACTGTAAAATATATGCAATAATGGTCGCCTGACAGGACGGGCTAGCAATAAGGACGGGCAAAGAGGAGGACGGCAATTAAGCATCTATCTGAGATATCGATCGACTAACTCACTCTCCATCATCATCTCTTTTTTTTTCCGAAAGCGTACCCATTGGCACGTACTTCATTAAGAGAAAATAGAGTTGTACACGTCGCACACTTTTTGCCAAAACAATTGGCCTAAGCGCCATCGAAAACACACGTACAAGAATCACCGGCTAGAACGGTGGAGCGTTCTGTTGTACTTGGAACTTAAACTAATCTTGCGACGAGTTGGAGGCGTAGCGTCCGCAGTTAGAGCTCCATGTCGGAATCTCCCCGGTGGCGGCACAGCCCCGGGCCGCATTAAGGGAAGATCTCGGCATATACGCTTACGCTTGCCGGATGAAGCGGCTTCACGATGGCTGCTCGAAGCTTAAGTTGTAGCTCGGGGGGCGCGCGCCTCGGCCGGGCGACCCTCAAGCTTGTTTAGCACCTCCAACAGCGTCGTCCGCTCCCGTGCGCCGTGGGGGGGGTCGTGCCGGTTGCTTCGCACGGAGGCGAGCACGTCGAGCTTTCCAATCTTCGACGGGGACCTTAGGCGATCGTCGGTTGGGCGGGCCGCTAAGGACAGGCTCGTCGAGCGGTAGGGAGATCGACGCGATGAAGTCTGGATGGAGCGGCGGTAGGCGCGGCGTGCTCGAACCGACCCGAGAGGTGACCGGGTCGGTGGCGGTTGGGTGTCCCAGCGTCGGGAACTCCCGACTCATCCCAGCGAAGCGCGCCGAGGAGGGAAGGATATTCGCGCACTCTCTCTTTGGAGGGCGGCTCGGCTTCCGGAAGTGTGCGTGGAACCTCGCGGTGAGTGAGGGGTCCGGGGTAGACACCGCGGCGCCGCGGGGTGCTTGGCCCACTTGCTGGGTTGGACACGCCGGCGCTTGCTTCACCGGGTGGTGATCACGGGCAGCAGATTGCGACCCGGCCCGGTTATTTGCGACAGCGGTACCGATCGTCATCGACCACCGTGTCCGCGCTGGCGCGTAGGGCGTCGGCCCGGCTCCAGCGCAGGGGAGGGTGAGAAACGAGCGGCGATAGCCGGGACCGAAGCATCCGAAGTGGCGGCGCCGATCGGTGGGACATCCACCGAGGAAGGAGGAGTGCGAGGAGGCCTATGGCTCACCCGCCCGCGCCGGAGCATGTCGGCGCTGGTGGAATCGGCGGAGCGGCGGAGCGGACGGCGGCACCACCGGGCCACCAACTCCCGGCACCTCCGGCGTGGAGCGGCTGCGAGGAAGCCCCATCCCGTGCTGCGAGAGGCATGGGCTGGGCGGCGCGGGGCGTCGAAGGCGGATCCACCGGCGCACAGCATGAGCCACCGATTCATCCTCCTCGTCGGGCGAGCTCGACCATGCAGCGGTGAAGGCGGCACCGGCGGTAGTGGCAAAGGTGTCACCGGAGTGGACGGAGGCGTGTTGACGCTCACTAACTCATATTTTTATTCATC